>CAKAOJ020000324.1:0-630264 GCA_916701645.2 Sebastolobus alascanus
GAAAATTTTAAACTGAGTTTTTTTTCCACCAAATTAATCGACAGACTATACTATGCCTTTTTTTCATGAAAATTTTCGACATTCTATACTATGACATTTTTTTACGAATATTTTCGTATGACTTTTTTCATGAACATTTTCGAAAATATTCGTAAAAAATTGTCATAGTATTGAATATCGAAAATTTTCATGAAAAAAGGCATAGTATAGTCTGTCGATTAATTTGGTGGAAAAAAAGCTCAGTTTAAAATTTCGACATTTTCAAGAAAAAAGTCATGCTATAGTATGACTTTTTTTGAAAATTGACGAAATTTTAAACTGAGTTTTTTTTCCACCAAATTAATCGACAGACTATACTATGCCTTTTTTCATGAAAATTTTCGACATTCTATACTATGACATTTTTTTACGAATATTTTCGTATGACTTTTTTCATGAAAATTTTCAAAAATATTCGTAAAAAATTGTCATAGTATTGAATATCGAAAATTTTCATGAAAAAAGGCATAGTATAGTCTGTCGATTAATTTGGTGGAAAAAAAACTCAGTTTAAAATTTCGACATTTTCAAGAAAAAAGTCATGCTATAGTATGACTTTTTTTGAAAATTGACGAAATTTTAAACTGAGTTTTTTTTCCACCAAATTAATCGACAGACTATACTATGCCTTTTTTCATGAAAATTTTTGACATTCTATACTATGACATTTTTTTACGAATATTTTCGTATGACTTTTTTCATGAAAATTTTCGAAAATATTCGTAAAAAATTGTCATAGTATTGAATATCGAAAATTTTCATGAAAAAAGGCATAGTATAGTCTGTCGATTAATTTGGTGGAAAAAAAACTCAGTTTAAAATTTCGACATTTTCAAGAAAAAAGTCATGCTATAGTATGACTTTTTTTGAAAATTGACGAAATTTTAAACTGAGTTTTTTTTCCACCAAATTAATCGACAGACTATACTATGCCTTTTTTCATGAAAATTTTCGACATTCTATACTATGACATTTTTTTACGAATATTTTCGTATGACTTTTTTCATGAAAATTTTCGAAAATATTCGTAAAAAATTGTCATAGTATTGAATATCGAAAATGTTCATGAAAAAAGGCATAGTATAGTCTGTCGATTAATTTGGTGGAAAAAAAGCTCAGTTTAAAATTTCGACATTTTCAAGAAAAAAGTCATGCTATAGTATGACTTTTTTTGAAAATTGACGAAATTTTAAACTGAGTTTTTTTTCCACCAAATTAATCGACAGACTATACTATGCCTTTTTTCATGAAAATTTTCGACATTCTATACTATGACATTTTTTTACGAATATTTTCGTATGACTTTTTTCATGAAAATGTTCGAAAATATTCGTAAAAAATTGTCATAGTATTGAATATCGAAAATTTTCATGAAAAAAGGCATAGTATAGTCGGTCGATTAATTTGGTGGAAAAAAAGCTCAGTTTAAAATTTCGACATTTTCAAGAAAAAAGTCATGCTACTGTATGACTGTTTTTTTCAAAAATTAGAAAACGTCAGAGAATATTATGTAGAAAAAAAGTAAAAAAGTCATAGTATAGTATGTTGAAAATTTAAAAAAAGTCATAGTACAGTATGTCAATTTTTTTTAAAAAGTCATTCTATAGTATGTCGAAAAAAACTTTAAAAAGTCACAGTATAGTATGTCGAAAAAGTCAGAATGAAGTATGTCGAAAAAAAATTAAAAAAGTCATAGTATAGTATGTAGAATTTTTTTTTATAAAAAAAGTCATAGCATAGCTTGTCGAAAAAGTCATATTAAGTTATGTCGAAAAAAAAGGCATGGTATAGTATGTCGAAAAAATGTAAAATGTCGTTGTATAGTATGTCGAAAAAAATGTCATAGTACAGTATGTCAAAACATTTTTTAAAGTCACAGCTTAGTATGTCGAAAAAAAAGTCATAGTATAGTATGTCCAAAACATAAAAAAGTAATTGTATAGAATGCCGAAATGTTTTTAAAAAGTCATAGTATATTATGTCGAAAAAATATTATAGTATATGTCGAAAAAAAGTTATAGTATATTATTTCGAAAAAACAAAGTCATAGTAAAGTATGTCGAAAACAGTTAAAATGTCATAGTAGAGTATGTCGAGAAAAAAAAGGATAAGTCATAATATAGTATGTAAAAAATAAAAAGTCATAGTATATTATATCGAATAAATAAAAAAAGGTCAAAGTATAGTATGTTGAAAAAAAATCATAGTATTGTATGTCAAAAGTCATATTAAAGAATGTCCAAAAAATAAAAAGTCATAGTATAGGATGTCGAAAAAATAAAAAGTCATAGTATAGGATGTCGAAAAAATAAAAGTCATAGTATTATGTCAAAAAAATAGTCATAGAAAAATATGTCAAAATAAAAAAAAAGCCATAATTTAGTATTTCGAAAAAATTAGAAAACGTCAGAGCATATCATGTAGAGAAAAAGTCATATTAAAGTATGTCCCAAAAAAAAAAAAAAATAGTATAGGATGTCAAAAAAATAAAAAAAAAGTCATAGTATGTTTAAAAAATTTGAAAACGTCAGTATGTCAAAAAAAAAAGTAATAGTATAGTATGTCAAAGAGTCAGGACAGTATGTTATAAAAAGTAATTATAACAAAAAAGAATATAGGAAAAAGTCAGAGTATGACGAAAAAAATAAAATAATCAGTATGGTATGTCGAAAACAAAGTTAAAGTATAGTATTTCGAAAAACAGAAAAAAAACTCATAGTATATCACGTCGAAAAAAAGTCATAGTATAGTACGTAAAAGAAAAAGTAATACGACAACATGTCGAAAAAAATATAGTATGTCAAAAGAAGTCATAGTATAGTATGTAAACAAAATGCCATCATAGAGTTTGTCATAAAAAATAATCACAGTAGGGTGCCGAAAAGGTTATTGTATAGTATGTCAATAAAGCAATTAAAAAAGTCAGTTAAGTCATAGCATGGTATGCCGAAAAAAAAGTCCTAGTATAGTTTTTCAAAATAAATCATAGTATAGCAAGTTGAAAAAGTAATTGTATAGTATGTCAAAAGTCATAAAAATTGTGTGATCCTCAATCATCTGCTGTCTCCCTAAATTTGCACTCCGTCAACAAAATTTTGAAAAAGCCTCTTGTAGTAGCTGTATTAGTTGTATTTGATGTTGATATAGTAATATTAGGTACAGATGTAAATGTGATGCAAATTATGTTGTCTTTTTCTTCTTTTCTCCCCAGTTAAGTGCAGAGTTTCTGGACCAAAACTCAGGACGACAGAGTTTCCACATCATCTTCTACTGTATGAATGTACTCAGAGGGATCATTCACAACCACCTCCTTCTAGCTCTCCGAAACAACGTGAGGACATCTTCCGATGCAGATTGAAAACTTATCTGTTCTGACTGCACCTTGGACCATAAAATAATATATAATTGAAAAAAGGGTGTCTCTTATTGTTGCTAAATGTTGCACTTTAAGCAGTTCAGAATATTTGCTGCAGTTTATGTACTTGGATGATTCTTGATTTTTGAGTTCTATCCACATAGTTGAACTTATAGGAAATTGCTCTGGCTGAAAGCATCAGCTAAATTGCTATAATGTAAATGTTACTCAGAGGATAAATTACATGACATTTTTCACGACATATATTATTACATTTTTATGACACACTATACAATGAGATTTTTTATAACTTTTTATGATGTACTAGCATGACATTTTTACAACATACTATATTTTTTTTATGGCATACTTTAATATTTTTGTGTAGTTTATGGCATTTTTATGGGATACTATACTATGAAATATAGATTGAGATTTATTATGACATAATATACTATGACTTTTTATGGTATACTATATTATCTTTTATAGCATAGTATTCTATGACATTCTTTATGACTTTTTTTAATATTGTATTTTATTATGGCATTCTATACTATGACATTATAACATACTATATTGATCATTCTTTTTAAGGCATACTATATTATTTTTTATGACATGCTATACAAATATTATATAAGATAATCACAAACTATTTTGATGATCAATTCATTGTTGGCAGAAAATGCTGTTTTCAGCCTCTAAAATATGGAGATTTCCTGCTTTTCTCTGTTTTATATAATATTAAACTGAAAGTCTTTGGATTTTGAACTGACAAAACAAGAGATTTAAAATACATTACCTTGGAGAAACTGGGATCTTTCACTATTTTCTAACATTTTATAGATCAAATGATTAATCTAGAAAACAATCAGAAGATAATTCAATAATTAAAATAATCATTAGTTGCTTGCAGCCCTGCATTTTTTATGACATACTATGCTATACTATGGCATTTTATGATTTTATTATGTATTGTGATAAATATATATCACAATACATAATAAAATCATATTTCTCATTATTTATTTATTAATCATATATAAATGTATACATTTTTGGGGCATATTATACGATGACATTTTTATTGCATACTATACAATGACTTTTTATGACACTATATTATGACATTGTTTAATGAGATTTTTATGGCTATGACTTTGTTAATGACATTGTTCATTTATTGCATTTTTGTGGCATACTATACAATGATATTTTTATGGCTATGTCTTTTTTATGACATATTTAATGCATAGTATACTATGACTTTTTTATGACACCATATTATGACATTTCTTCATGCCATTTTTATTGTTAAGACTTCTTTATGACTCTTTTATGGCATACTATGTTATTACATTTTTAATTACGTCAGATTTTGTGACATACTATACCATGACTTTCTTTATGGCACATATATATAGTATTATTTTTTATGGCATACTATACACTGACTTTTTACGACACTATATTGTGTGGCATTGGCATAGTATACTATGAATTTTTTATGGCATACTATGCTATGATATTTAATGACATTTTTATGACATACTATATTATTTTTTTGTATGGCATACAATACTATGATATTTTTGTGGCTATGACTTTTTTTTATGGCATAGTATACTATGACTTTTTATGGCATACTATATTATTACAAGGTTTTTTGCATACTATACTATGACATTTTTATGTCTATGACTTTTTGACATTTTATGACATACTATATTTTTATGGCACACTATATTATATATAATATGGCACACTATGCTATTTTTATGCCATTCTTTATGACATACTATAGTAATATTTTTTCATGGCATACTATACTATGACATTTTTACAACTTTTTTATGGCATACTATACTATGACTTTTTTTTGGCATACTATATTATCAAATCTGTTGGCATACTATACTATGACATTTTTATGACATGCTATATTATTTTTATTGCATATTATATTATGATTTTTTATGACATGACATTTTACAACATTTTTTATGGCATACTATATTATGACTTTTTGAGTTTAATGGCATACTATATTAGTAAAACACTTTGGCATACTATACTACGGCGTTTTAATCACATACTATACAATGACATTTTATGGGATACTATACTATGAATTTTTTATTTTTTTTATACAATTTTTATGGCATACTATATTATGACATTTTTTACAAATTTTTATGACATACTATACTATGACACTTTTTATGGCATTTTTATTGGATACTGTACTGTAAATCTTTTATGACATACTATATTGTGAATTTTTTATGTCATACTATACTGTATATTTTTGTGACACATTTTTGTGGCATACTATATTATGAAATTTTTAATGACATTTTATCACATACTATACTATGAAATTTTTTATGACATTTTTATGACATTCCGTAAACCTGCAATTAATAGCCCAGGCTTTTATTTGCTTCCATCACAGAACTCAACCGGTGTCTGTATGGGACAGGACTTGAATTTCTCTCGAACAAAACTCATACTTGGCAAAGATGGGAATTACTATCAAATTGTTTATTTCAACCACTATTACTTGCATTAAAATGTGTTATTCAACAGTCTAATAAGTTAGGAATCATTCATTTAGTTTCGAGCCCGTTAACGCTCGTTTCACGGCACCCTGCATACCGACTCAAAACACCTCTCTTTATCCTCTTACAACCTACCTGCATGTCAGCGACGAGCCTATTTGCCATATCGAAAAGGGGTGAAAACTAAACAGAGAAAGGTTGGGACACTTTTATCTTGTAGCCAGCAAGGTAACGAAAAAAAGCATACCCAACAACACGGTGCAGGACTAAGAGAAAATATTGTTTATATAAGTTAATGTGCGGTCTTTGTTTGACAAACGAAGTAAGCAGACAGTGAGCAAAGGATTTCATGACAATAATATTCGATTTAATTTTTTATTTAATTTTGACAAACATTTTCGATTATTGTGATCGGTGGACCCTTACGGACTATAATAATATAAATAATCGAGGATTGGACACATATTCTAACTTTATGACCGCTTCAAATGTAGGGAAGTTACCACATTTTTCCATCTTTTGTCTTTTTTATGACTGTTATGGCATACGATACTCTGATATTTTTATGATTCTTTTATGGCATACTATACTCTGATATTTTATGACTTATGGCATAGTATATTGTGATATTTTTATGACATTTTATGGCATACTATACTATAGCTTACTGAAACAATAATCTAAATATCAAAACAATATTTTGCTTTACTGGTGTTTCCTTACTCTGAGGTGATCCAGCATCCTCCGCTTGTCTTAGATCCCGTCTCGGAGGCGGCTGAGCTGCTTCTGATGAGCCTCCCTCTGGTTCTTCTCAGAGGACGGAGATGCAAAAAAAAAACACATTAGACACACAATCATTCAAATATAAAAATCATGTCCTTTGAATGTTGCACTTTCCAGCTGTATACAGACGGTAGTGTTTTTCAGGTCCACTTATCCTCACCTTTATGTCATTGTCTTCGTCCAGTCTGCTGCTCCTTCCCCAACAGCTTGTGTCTTTTCTGTAAGAACCAACAAAGAAGACAAATGAGCTCCTTAAATGGGCTGTAATGTCAGCTTCAGGTATTCTGAAGTTGTCAACATCAGAGATAAAGATATTCTCTGGAAGTTTAAATCACACTGAAGGATGTCTGGATGTCCATGTCTATTACAGACCATATCCTATAATTTCATGAATTTTCAAATAGTTCATAACGAAGCTAAAGAGGCCACTGAATTTAAAAGTGTACAGGAGCTTAGTGAAATGTAGGCCTGAAAAAATCAAATTAAAAAGATCTCTGAATAAATGGACAGACGGGGTGTCAAATCCATGCTGTCTCCCATCTGTAATAAAAAGGAATTTTTACCCGGCTTGAGGCTCTCTTTATTTGAATCATGGCGTGACAAAGGGATTCATGTGATAGGGGATATGTTTGAGGATAACATCTTGATGTCCTTTCAGCAGCTTCAAGACTATTTTAATCCCCCTAGACATCACATTTTCAGATATTTACAATTAAGGTATTTTATTAATTCATTTGTAAAGCCTGCAGGAGACACCTCCATCTACAGTGAGGCAGATTATCTATGAGCAGAAGGGTTTAAATCACATAATATCCCTTTTCTATTCAGTACTTTACTCATACGATAAATGTGACACAACCAATTCTCAAGAAAATAGGAGGGTGACCTAGGTAATGAATACAATGAAGAAGATTGGCAGGAGGTGGTACATTGGTGCACTTGCAACAGGCTTGTGGAGACTCAATATAAGATATTACATAGGCTCCATATAGCCCCTGTTACTCTCTACAAAATGTCTCAAACCATCTCTCTCATTTGCCGTAAATGTAAAACAGACCTTGGGTCTCACTTACACTACTTTTGGGGCTGCAATCAGATTGCTACATACTGGAGTCACATAGTTTCGAGAACTCAGTGGGATCTTTAAGGCAATTAATGTTAGGTTTGCCCTTTAAAGAAGTAGCTCTCTCCCATAATCACTACAAATTGCTGGACAAACTTCTGCTCCTTGCTCGTAAATGCATACGGTTAAAATGGGTTAAAGATACTCAATCCACAGTAACAATCTGGTACAGGGAGATTTTCAGCGTATTGCCTCATGAAAGGATAAGTGCTGTCCTTAAGGGTAAAGAGGGCTCATTTCTTAAAGGATCAATGTGTAAGATTTAGGGAGGTCTATTAGGAGACATGAAATATAATATTCATAACTATTCATTAGTGTATAATAGCGATGTGCATTCCAAGCAAAAATTACTATTCGAAAATCACTGAGAATTATTCGATTATTATTCGAATAATGGTAATGACAAAAAATATCCTACCTCAGAGCTTCAGCACAGAGAAGATGTCGTCTCAGTTGGTCTGTATAACGTTACCCTTCTTCTCTGATGTCATCCATTGAGGCTGCATCTAAAATAAAATAAAAGCGTCTGTCCTCAGTCTTAAAATGCAACACAACTGACACTTATAGTAGAAAAAAATACAACAATAATACACTATCATAGAATTTATAGTTATATAGTTATCATTATCACTGGAAAGTGAAGAATTGCATAATGTTCATGAATAAAATGACAGAGATACGCAGGATTTGGACAAACCTGAAGACTTTTCCATAGTTCCCATGAAACGTGTAAACACCACTCCACCTGCAACCGCCTATTCGATAAAACAAAATAAATAAAGTCATCAGAATTTTGCGTTGCATTAATTTCAAGTTGAACCATGTTGTAAACATTCAAACCAACCTTGGTGTATGAAATAAAATGTGGGTATTTACACTGATACATTATTATTATTATTTAATTTCATTTCCATTTTTTTTCATTCATTAATCATTTTAATACAATTAAGCTTGTATGAAAGTTTTTAGGAAACACTAAATGACCTATTTCTGTGATATTGAGATCCGGCATCTGCCTTCAATTCTAGGAATAATAGTCAGACTTTATGGCCATTTATTGTATCACACTAAAAAAACATTTACCATTTACCATGATGCATGGTAGACAGACTTTTCTTATTATTTACATGTTTCAGAGACTGCATTAAAATGATAAAATCTAAATAAAATAAAAAAAAACATTTAAACAGGGGGATTACTTTGTAAATTTAGATTTGTGTATATGAAATTTTCCATGCAGGATCATGAGATTTATGATGAATTAACATTGCTTTCAACAACAATAACATCGTTAAGACTCATTTTAAAATGTATATTTCCACATCTGTCCAAAATTGAACAGAGTGTGAACAACTATAAAACAAATGTGTCAGTGTTTCAGGTTGACTATGGCAAAATGTACATGTTCCATCCATGTCAGTAAATTTTGACACAAATATATCAGAAGGGTAGAAATTGTGCACAATTTTAAAATGAACCTCTCTATTCTGGTTAGAAATACAAAATTTGGAGGGAAAAATCCATGCCTTCTGCCATTCAATGTCAGATATTTGTGACTGAGTTCCAATATGATTTCCCTCTTGGCGAGATCTTCTTTTTTAGAAGAAAAACTTTCTCTTATATGTTTATTAGAACATTTTGGATTCTTAATTTCAATCCCATTTATGAGTAACACAGGCTCTAAGTGAATTTCTGTTTTGTTAATTGGCATAAACCTGTGGGAATGGTATTAACCACAGATTTAAATCCTCTGAAGTCACAGGAAATGCTTTTACTATTGGCCACTTCTATCTAATACATCAGTTACAAAGATGATATTTTTATCTTTCCAACTTTGTAAAAACATAATTTTGTTTTTATTAGAGATACTACTTCCACAAAATAGCTTTATGGGGCGAAAAGTCATGAAAAAAAAACATATTTTCCATGCTATAATTTAAGAGGTAGTTTGGTGACATCATGATTGCATGACAATAAGAACATTAGGCCTCCAAATTTCTTAAAGATATAATTTTTCAACCACTTAATCATAAAGGTGTTGTTCATAGCCACAAAACCCAATAACTCAATACGTCCTTCTGCCCTTAACGTAGAGCCAACATGTGTTTTAAGGTGGTGAGGTTTTATCAATCATTTATTTGTTTTTTCAAGTTTAGTCTTCATTTGTCCTCTTTTGAGAAGTGATCTAAACACTTATGGGTTATAAAAAATAATCAAAAGACTAACATGTTTGTGAGGTAGCTCTATGGAGCTCCCAGTTGAGAGTTATTTAACATCTGAACATGTGATTATATTGTATTGAACTTTTGAAATAAAATTTTAAAAAAAATTGAGAGTTGGCCATGTTGGAACAGTACTTTGCCCTGAAGGGCTCTGAGCCAGTCACAGGCCTGAAAACTATGAATCTGCATTCATCCCAGTTGTGTAAACATTAAGATTAGATAGATAAGATTAAATGGGAGACCAAGTAAGGTCAGCGATCTCGTATACGTCATTAAAGTATTCTAATTACTATTTTTTAGTAATTACTATACACTCACTTAAATATGGCCGCCGCTACGTCACTGTGTAGCCAAACAGTTCAGCTTCCCATCGAGCTCCTGGTCGATCGTTTCACTTTCAGAAGCTTTGTAATCCAGCATAGAACAACAGTGTTTCTATAGAGACTTTATAAAGCTAATAAACCCATCAATTAATATCTTATCCGTGTCGAAATGAGTTGTTATCGTTAGCCGTGAGCTAAGGCGGACGGGCCGTGCTACCTGTTACTGAGGCCCGACGGGCCGCTACTGAGGGGATGATTTATCCCCTATGATGTAGCGGAGCGAGTCTTCTTCTTCGTTGGTGTTTTATGGCGGTTTGTAAAACAACTTTTTGGTGCATTACCGCCACCAACTGGTATGTTGTGTGTATTGAGGATCAGGACTCATTTTGACTCACACAGCTCACACGATGACAAAATCAACTTTTCATTTTAGAAAAAAAAAAAAAAAAAATTTCATTTTAGTGGCATTGGCCAGTTTACTGACTAAACTAGGCTGTGAAGCATGAATGAAATGTTTTGGGTGAGTTACTTTGCAGAAATGTGATGTCCCATCAAACAGTCGTGACAATTGCATTTACAGTTTAGAGAAAGTTAAGACTGTTTTTGAAAAATGAGCCAAGGCGATTGAGAAAAACTAATACAAAAAAATCGATAAAAATTAATCAAGTAATACATTATGATGTATTATCTCAGGTTAACTTACCCCTGCAGTATATAAAGTACTTTATAACATTAACGTGATGAACACATAATTATAATTCAATAATACGATATATATTATGCCAAAATGAGCCATTCTGATTTATGAGCACTTTTAATTTGGATACTTTAAAAGTATATTTTGATGCTAATACTTATGTACTTTTACTTAAGTAAGACTTTGAATGCAGGACTTTTACTTGTAACAAAGCATTTTTACACTGTAGTGTGGCTACTTTTGCTTCCGTAAAAGGTCTTAATACTTCTTCCACCACTGGTAGATGTAAATATCATTCCTGCCTTCATATGTACTATAAGTCCTCATTCACTAAAATCATTTTCTAAACTGGATTAGTTGTGAAATGAAACCCTGCCTGTCTATATTTCATTATTCATATGTCGCTCTCTCCATCCCAGCCCCAGTGAGAAATGGATTTGGATATTCAGAGTTGCATAAATATTAAATTAGATTACTTTTTTTTCTCTCCTGAATATATAATCTTTATTGATAATCCAGTTCCCACTTTGTTCTCAAGCATTGCACAGGCGGTCACGATCAGATGACTCTCACAGTAAGCCGAGGTCGCCCAAAACAGCTCCAGCGTCACATGTTCCTGAGTCATAAAACAAGTTATTTGGAGAAGTATGAAGTTCTTGTTTGACACTCAGATCTCATCACTGAGGATTGAAATCATCTTTAGAAATTAACATCAACATCAGATTCATCATAACAAACATTACTCAGCATGATAAACACTTGAGCAACATATTGTAACATAACTTTACCAATGCCTGTACTTTATTGAACATAAAATATAGTATTAATATTATGAGTCTAAAGCAGGCACCTTGTTACTCGCAGCCTTTGGTTGATGGATTTTGTGTTTTCTTCCAAACTTAACCGGAGGCCACCGCCTGTTCCACCTCCCCGCATGATTTCTGCTGCCTGTCCCAAGACGGCGAGGCTTCACTGCTCCTGCTGACTGGGCAGAAATGGGTGAATGTAATTATGTGGCCGCTGCATTGGAGGAATCCATCACCTGCGCAGCAGCGAGGTAATGTGCTGCTGACTAACCCATGGGGTACACTCTCCCCCCTCTCCTCTAATTTTTCTATCTTTCCCTCTCCTCTTCGCTCTCTCATATTTCTCTCCTCTTAGCTTAAATCAGAGCCCAGACACTTCCACTGACAACCTGCTGCTCATCACTGTCCCAGCACGCACGTAGGCAAACACACGCATGCAGAATAATTTACAAGGACCACATAAACCTGATATCTTCTTCCCTTGTTACACACACACACACACACACACATGCATGACTGTATACCACACACACTCATGCAAGAAGTCTTTAATCTTGTATGAGGTGAAGTTGGCATCAACACTAGAGCCCGTTATTTGCTACGGCCAATTTACAACCACAGTAAATCTCCAATAAACTCAGAATAGAGATCTGACTCAGAGTCAGTGTATCATCATCCGGCCAGATACTGTAGAAGGGCTAATATAATTCAGGGATTTCACTCTTATTTAACACAAATAAGACTCATTTATCATAAACCGTTATCCATCAAGTGACACTATAGTTAATAAGCGATGTCAATAAGGTGTAGTGAGAAGGAGTCTCTACAAATTTGCTCAGACTTTTAGCATTTTTAAGTAATTTGAAGTAAATAGTGAATGTGTCGTTCACTTTGCAAATTTAAAAACACGTTTAAAAATAAGGTGGTAAACATGTAAAAACTGAAGTATGATTATTATTGTGTATGAAAACATTTGGAACTCTTATTGTTTCTGTTTTGCTTTTGTAAAGCCTAAACTAAGTAGTGAATGAGCTGCCTATTAGAATATGCTAAGTAAAAAGGGGTAGGTATAATAAGCTTCAGCTTCAGCATACACCTTTTTGGTCAAAACTGTTATTGTTTTGTTTTTTTTCCTAATAAATAATATTCATTGTTACTTATTATTTAGCATGTGCATTCATTACGGAAAATTGTTAACAAGGACCAAAATAAATGAATAAATGCAAATAGTGAATTAATAAAGGAATATTAGAGTAGCATCATATTAGACCTGTAAACAAACTGAACCATGTTATTCCTTCTCTCAAAAGACCAATTCTGAAAAGAAATAACATTCCAATATAGGGATGCACCGATACAGATACCGGATCAGATATCGGGCCGATACTGACTCAAATAGCTGGATCGGGTATCGGTCACAACGGAGCCGATCTATTCAATTCAATATATATACGTTATATACTGTAATTTTAATTCCTGTTTAAGCTTTGATCAAATTGTTGCTGCATTAAAAGGTTTAGACTAGAATTTTAATTCCTGTTAATTTTGAAGATTTTTTTACCAAGTTTTTGGTGTACGATTAATTATTTAATACAATTCAGTAAATGTATATCTAGGCTATGTATTTATTTGTTACATTTTGTTTTACAAAGTTATGAAAACAATGTTTAAGTCAAGCCTGTTGTTGCCTTACACATAAAAGAATGATCCCAGTCACTTCCACACAGTGAGGCATACAGATTATTAATTAAACACTGGTACTGGATCGGTACTCGGTATCAGCCGATACCCAAAGCCCAGGTATCACTATCGGGACTGAAAAAGTTGGATCGGTGCACCCTGCCTATATATATATATACAGTATATATACTGTGTATATATCAAACAAATACTTAAGATCATATACATCACAGTGATTCCAGAGTAGCTTATGTGATAAAGCAGATATACGTTTTTAACCTTATAGGACTTCTTCTCTCAGTGTGGATAAACTGCTGATGGCAGCTGTCACAATACAGGGCATCGTGACACACATATCCCATTATGAAATAAGCAATATCACTTTCCATCCATACATGAAGCCCAGTTCATGAGTCAGCCGCTGGTAATTTCAGTAAACTGGTTATATGGATGTGATGATGATTCGTCTTGATTCGTCTCGTCTTGGCACCTGTGGCCTTTCTCTCACTAAGAGGTGTCACATTCGCTTTAGTTCAGATGAATGTCACCACTTGTTGAGTAGTTTTCCATATATTTCTTGTGTTGGCTTGAACCACTTGAGTCATGGAAACTCTGTCAGCTCCTCAGACGTATAGTCAGACCCCATGTAACATGCAAAGATGTACAAGTAGAGGGGCGAGCCTCCGTCGGCCGTCATTCGGATGAGTAAGATGACGAAGCTTCTGAGGAGACAGGCAGAGAGGGCGTGGGGAGGTCTCAGACATGGTGAGGGAGAGAGGGAGGGAGGGAGGGCTGGGTGGGGGGTTTGAGGTGGATAAAGAGAGGGAGGGAGTGTGGCTCCCCCCTCTGAGGAGTTCTGGGAACCTTCATGAGTGACCGGCGAGCCGGGGATCCAGACCGTTAACAGCTGCTGTCCAGTGTTGAGGGTGCTCAGAGAGTCCAGTTCTCCTGTTGCTGTCATGGGCTTCAGGGCGGTGCTGCTGTCGTTCCTGCTGGCGTCTCTGAGCTGCTCCAGAGGAGCCGTCATCACCGGGGTGAGTGAGAGGCTTCTGGCTCCGCTGCACACTGTTAGGTCATATTATATCACTTCATTAGATTCATCTTTAACCAGCTTTTAGAGGAGCGTATTATTACTATAAATGACTAATAACAAATTTATTCCTTTGAGATTAAAGATAACATTTTACACTGGTATTATCTTCTCTTTCTGTGATTGTCTTCTTTCTTTTTGAACATATATTGAGACACTATGTGATTTTACATTCAAAATAAAATGACTTACTAGGGCTGCAACTAACAATTATGTCATTATTTGTTAATCTGTCAGTTATTTTTTGATTGCTCAATAATCATTTAGTCCGTAACATGTAAAATAATAGCCTACGGCTTGTTTTTGCCTGATCAACAGTCCCGAAACCCCAAAATATTGAATTTACAACAATATAAAAACAGAGAAAAGCAGCAAATCTTCATGTTTAAGAAGAAGAAACCAGCAAATGTTTGGCACTTTTGTTTGATAAATGACTTAAACTATTAACTTATTATCCAAATTGGCGATTTATTTTCTTTTGATGGATTTGAATGAAATTGTTTCAACACTAACTCTGTCTATTGGGGAGCGTGCTACTCAAACCTCTATCTACAGTTTGTTTTTAATACTATCCCTTGACTTTTGATTTTTAGTTTGATTTTCTCATATTAAACTATAAATATGCAACAACAAAAAAACTGTATAAGCAATCAGCACTGTTCACTTTTCTGGCTAATTTAGTAAAATGTGATTACACATGACTGACAGGAGACCACATCCTCCTCCGCTTCATGTCCGATGGAAAAACGAGAGGAAATTATCCTCTGATTGATATTCATTTGTAAATGGATTAGAGAGATGACAGGCAATGGATAAAATGGCTTTCACTGTACCAACATGAGAGGACGTCTCTATTACAATAAGTAAAAATGAAATAGATTCAAACATAAAAGGGGATCATCCTCTCTATTAGCATAATTAAAATCACTGGCATCAAAAGGACTCTTTTATTCTTCTCTGGCTGTCCTCCACCTCCTCGTCTCTCTCTGTCTGTCCTCCACCTACTCGTCTCTCTGTCTCTTTCTGTCCTCCACCACCTCGTCTCTCTGTCTGTCCTCCACCATCTCGTCTCTCTCTCTCTCCGTCTGTCCTCCACCACCTCGTCTCTCTCTGTCTCTGTCTGTCCTCCACCACCTCGTCTCTCTGTCTCTGTCTGTCCTCCACCACCTCGTATTTCTGTCTGTCCTCCACCATCTCGTCTCTCTGTCTCTGTCTGTCCTCCATCACCTTGTATCTCTCTGTCTCTGTCTGTCCTCCACCACCTCATCTCTCTGTTTCTGTCTGTCCTCCACCTCCTCGTCTCTCTGTCTCTGTCTGTCCTCCACCACCTCGTCTCTCTGTCTCTGTCTGTCCTCCACCACCTCGTCTCTCTCTGTTTGTCCTCCGACACTTCGTCTCTCTCTCTCTGTCCTCCACCACCTTGTCCCTCTGTCTGTCCTCCACCACCACCTCGTCTCTCTCTGTCTCTCCTCCACCACCACCTCGTCTCTCTGTCTCTGTCCTGCAGGCCTGTGAGCGAGACGTGCAGTGTGGTTTTGGTCTTTGCTGTGCCGTCAGTCTCTGGCTGAGGGGCCTGTGGATGTGCGTCCCGAGAGGCCTGGAAGGGGATGAATGCCACCCGTTTAGCCACAAGGTGGGAGGAAATGTGATGTCACTAATCTTCCTGCATCGAGCGCTCTCTAACCACACACAGAGTCACACACTCTTGTTTTCTGCGTTAGTGGAAATTCAGATTACATCAAGCTGCTGGCAGTTTGGCTGAAGCTTTAGAAAAGCTGCTGATAACTGCAGAGGCTATTGATCTTCTCCAGAGTGAGCCGGCCAATCGGAGCGATACATCACGTTGATCATCTGGCGATGGCAACAATTAGTTCTGCTAACACCACATCCGTCTCTCAATTCAGACTTTTAAAGCGCCGCTTTTTAAGACCTACAGCTCCACTTGTCAGCTGATGAAGGATTTAAACTGTCAGATTATCCCCCCCCCCCACCCCCCCCTCCTTTTCCTTTTACTTCCAGGTGCCCTATCCAGGGAAGAGGCAGCACCACACCTGCCCCTGTCTCCCCCACCTGGTGTGCAGCAGGTACAGTGAGACCAAGTATAGATGTACGGACGACTTCAAGAGCCTGGACTTTTAGCAGACGCCCAAACATTCAGATGAAGAAGAGTATAGAGAGTGAAGACTTGAACAGGCTGTGGATCAGAAACATATATTTAATCTTCACTGGCTGTATTCTTCATTTGTGTACTCTATGCACTATAATACATAGTTTGGATTCTATCAATCCAAACATCAACAGAAACAGAAATGTCAATAACCTACTACATGTAACAAGAGCCACAGCAGACGTCAGACACTTTTTACTTCATCAAAACTAATTTGTGAACAATTGAAACATTTGCCGTTTTGTTTTCATGCTCACTTTATGTTAATTTATCAAGAGAAATGTATAAATATTATTGTCAATAAAAGTATAACAACACAGTTGTTGGATACATGATCTGTGTAGTTTTTTTTCCGTGTTCAGTTTATGTTGTTTGATTAAACATAATGTGTTTCTATGGGATCAAGTGGTTTTAATCACCGTCTGATTATGATGAAGGTCAAGTACATAATGTTCTTTACCTGATGACCTCCATATGTAACTGAACTGATGACCTTACTGACTGACTCGTGCCAAATATTTGACTACTGCAGATGTGAAGTAAAGGGCAATTACACCACAACATTTCCTACAGGAGATTTAGTTTTTTTCTTTTCTTTTTTTAATTATTTTTTTTAACACATTAGGAGCTTAACAATCTCCAATAAGTAATTTTCTTTAAAAAAAAATATTAAGTGAAAACAAAGCAGCTGTCATTTGAGACGAAGTGTCTTTTGTCCTGCTATAATATCGGTATGTAAGACATTGAATCCTTCGCCCTCTGTTTTATAGAAACAAATAATAAGAACACATAATTTTTATTATTATTATTATTATTTTTATTATTATTATCATCCTCATCATTATTTTAATTATTATTATACTAGTAATAATAATAAACACTTTATTTTGTATTTATTGTATATTTGTTGTTGTTGTCAAGGGTCAAAATAATTTTATGGATTTAAATACAAAACAATAAATCACCAGAGACATTATGAGCTGTGGCATTCATCAGACAGTGGTGGAATGTAATATTTACATTTACTTAAGTACAATTTTGAGGTGCTTGTACTTGAAACTTTCCTTATAATACTGTATCCTTCTACTCCACTGCATCTAAGAGGGAAATACTGTACTTTTTACTACATTACATTAACAGCTGTAGTTACTAGATACTTTACAGATCAAGTTATTACACACAAAACAAATAAAACACCTTGCTGTAGATTAATCTGCCTGACAAAAATTGTCTCGACCATCAACAACATAAAAAGCTGCTTAAACATTAATGCATAACTAATAATAATGATCCAATAATATGATACATACAACACTGACATGAGCCATCTTTCTGCACAAGGAGTACTTCTATTGTTTGATATTGTAAGTACATTTTACTGCTAATACTTATCTACGGTCCTTTTTTAACAACTTTTTAATGAGTATTTTTACATTGTGGTATTGCTACTTATACTTAAGTAAACTTTTTCCACCACTGTGCTTTAGTTAGAGATAGATAGATAGATAGATAGATAGATAGATAGATAGATAGATAGATAGATAGATAGATAATTAACTAGATAAAAGATAGATAATTAACTTTCCAATCAAAGTCAAACTACAGTACGTGTACTGGGTTTGCCTCATTTTGTTCACACGTCACTGTGTCTTTGTTTTGCGTATTACTGTTATCAGATAACACTGCCCAAGTATAACCTCGGCTCACGCCTGCGGAAACATGGAAAGTTTCCATATCAACGTTAAACAGAAGCTCTGGACATCAAATCCCCAAATCTACATGTCAACACATTAAGTGTGCACTGTATCTGTTATTAAACACTTCTCTTGCACTATAATCAAATGATCTGTTAGATAATGAAAGTCAATCTCTGACATTTTTCCGTTGAACTGTTTTTTAGGGCTTAGTGAGTTACAGTTAAAGAAATAAATCAATGATGCTGAGATAAACATTGCTGTAACACTGTTATGTTACTTTTGCATGAAGGATTTCTCTTCAGTAGTAGAAATAGTAAAACAGAAAGTTTTCAAAGCATAGTTTAACTTAATTGTGATTATTTTAACAATCTTCTGTACAAACAACATACAAACTACCAGCTGCACTTCATAAAGCGTACTTCATTTATTTTACAGTAAGTTGTTGCTGCAAAATATTTTTAGTATTCCAGGAAATGTCATCGCCAATTTGTTAAATGGGATATTTACTCCCAGATAAGAGGCAACAAATCACACATTCCTTATCTCCAGCTGATACTTGATATCAAGGTATGTGGAAGGGCACAACCTTGATTTATTGTATTTAAGGGCTGGACTCGACCTATACTTCATTCGTCTGAATCCAACAGTAAAGTGACTATGAAGTGGCTCCTGGTGCTGTCGGCCCTCGTGGCTTTCTCCGAATGCTTCCACAAGTAAGTCTGACCTGGCTGGTTGAAAAGTTCCTTCATTTCTTTGACATTTTACACCTGAATAGGCCGAATTGTTGAAAGGTAATCTCTCCATCTAGTGTTCCTGAGGGAAAGTCTAAAGGCCATCTAGCTTTGAGCGATAACACCTCTCAAACTTGCACAAAGCTCAAAGCAGAGCCTCTCTTTCTGATTTGTCCCGGCTATAAAATCTATGAAATCTGTGCATTTTGCTGATTCTTTATTCACGTTTCTGTGCGTAGGATTCCCCTGATCAAGGGAAAGACTGCCAGGCAAGACCTGCAGGAGAAGGGATTATGGGATGAGTACAGGAAGCTGTATCCATACAACCCCATGGCCAAGTTCTACCAGAGCGGTACTGAGGCCATGACCAACGATGCTGACGTAAGTCCAGACCAGACACAACGTTTACGAACGAGTAGTTTGTCATGTTCATGTTAATCTGCATCTGTTAATTTGTCTTCTTGTGTCCCTCTAGTTGTCCTACTACGGTGTGATCTCCATCGGTACCCCTCCTCAGTCCTTCAGCGTCATCTTTGACACCGGCTCCTCCAACCTGTGGGTCCCCTCAGTCTACTGCTCCAGCCAGGCCTGCGGTGAGTTTTACTGACAATACTATATGTACTACTATCATATATGAGCCAACTTCTAACATGGAGTAACTGCACAGTGTTGTACTTCTGCTTAAACTTAATAAACTAAAAAATTGCATTACAAGTTAAATTTATGAAATCAAATTTAGAAGTTGGTTGATATATGTTAGTACAATTTTAGGTATTTTCATTGAATATTTCCATTTTATGCTACTTTATTCTTCTTTTAAACTCCACTACATTTATTTGACAGCTATTGTTACTTTGCAGAATAATATTTTACATGGAATTATTTTATGATATACAATGCATAGATTAGATATAATGCATAGATTGTTATAGATTAAATTACCAAACCGTTTATAAACTAAAGTAGTAGTAGTAGCTGCAACATACATAATAATACTTTTATACTACTACTTTATAATACTACTTTTATCTTTGAAACTAAAGCACATTTTGCTCATAAGTCTGTGCTACTTAAACTTTGATTTCACGAATTTAACTTGTAATGCAATATTTTAAGTTAGTTGTATTTTGCTAGTAGAGGATCTAATTACTTGTTTGACAACTAATACAGTTTATTAAGTATAATCAGAGGTACAACACTCTGCAGTTACTCCATGACAAGAGATGGTCCAAGTTAAGTTTTTTTGGCATATTCCTAAAAGAAGTGCAACAGTTCAACAAGCAAACGGTTCAGTTTGTTTTGCAAATTAGGGAGACGGAAAACACAACCGTTTCCAACGTGTTTGAACTCCAAAATAAATAAATAGATTGATTAATAGTAATGAATGGTGTTTCTATATTATATGAAGCCATAACACTGATTTTATACATGAAATAAGGCAGGCTACTTAAAGGTCAAATAGGCCTATATTCAGATAATTGCGTCTTCTGTGTCTCTGGCACCTCATCAAATAATTAGCAGGCCTGTATTTTATAGTGGTGCAACGGTTCAACAAGCCCACGGTTCGGTTTGTACGTCATTGAACGGTTCAGTTCTTGCATCCCTAATTCCTAAAATGCACATTTGACAAAGACCTCATTCGTCTGCAGAGAACCACCGGAGATTCAACCCACAGCAGTCCTCCACCTTCAAATGGGGCGACCAGCCGCTGTCCATCCAGTACGGCACCGGCAGCATGACCGGACATCTGGCCATCGACACTGTTGAGGTAACCAAAGCCCCTGGAACAAAACGCACAGTCTGTTTAGACTTCACACAGGCATACCTCCGCGGTCTGTTGAACTGTGACTGACATCTGTCTTGTGTGTCCAGGTGGGCGGCATCTCTGTGGCCAACCAGGTGTTTGGAATTAGCCAGACAGAGGCTCCCTTCTTGGCTCACATGAAGGCCGACGGCATCCTGGGATTGGCCTTCCAGACCATCTCCTCTGACAACGTCGTCCCCGTCTTCGACAAGATGGTCAGCGAGGGACTGGTGTCTCGGCCCATGTTTTCCGTCTACCTGAGCAGGTACTGAAACGGGATGCAAGTCTGCTGGTTGGGAGTGTGGTCATTTCCAGTGGCATTTAATTTATGTATATTTTTTTTTCTTCTCTTAGCAACAGCGAGCAGGGCAGCGAGGTGGTCTTCGGCGGTATTGACAGCAGCCACCTCACTGGACAGATCACCTGGATCCCTCTGTCCTCTGCCACCTACTGGCAGATCAAAATGGACAGGTACAAAGAAGTAACAAAACTAACCACAAACATAAGCTGCACAGAGCTTCCTAGCTTGACTGTGTTCCTCCTCACAGCGTTACCATCAACGGACAGACTGTGGCCTGCGTTGGTGGCTGCCAGGCCATCATCGACACTGGTACCTCCCTGATTGTTGGCCCAAGCAATGACATCAAAAACATGAATTCCTTCGTTGGAGCCTCAACCAACCAGTACGGAGAGGTGAGTCACACCATCATACCGTAGCATCTGAAGTAAATTTTCCCCATTTTCTGAACCCAGAGTAAACACACATTTACTGCTCTGACGTCAAAACTCTCAAATCAAAATAATTATGCAGGACTTGGTTACTTGCTTTAGCTGGAAACCTGTAAAATACCAATAAATACAACTTCTGCTGCGACACAGTATTCAACTCTGTTCTTCTCACAGGCTACAGTGAACTGCCAGAACATCCAGAGCATGCCTGAAGTCACCTTCACTCTCAACGGACACGCCTTCACCGTCCCTGCATCTGCCTACGTCTCTCAGGTCAGTTAGACCCACTGCAAGAGAAAAGTTTTCAACAAAATAATGCAAATTTGGGGGAAGTAAATATATTTTCCGTTGTCTCTCCACAGAACTCCTATGGTTGCAGCACCGGCTTCGGCCAGGGTGGCTCTGACCAGCTCTGGATCCTGGGAGATGTTTTCATCAGGGAGTACTACGCCATCTTTGATACCCAGGATCACTACATTGGCCTGGCCAAGTCTGTGTAATCACCTGATGGATAATCTATAAATGTCCTGTGAAGGGGCTTGTCTGATTGAAAGCAAAAAAACGGTGCAAATGGAGATTGTGGAAGTACGTTTGAAGATTTTGAAGCTGCTTTTGCAATAAAAAGATCATAGCAACTAAAAGCATTGTGTGTTTTTTGTGTCAGTCTAGCTGTGGTGACGAAGATCACACATCAGTGCAGTAAAAGCGTCTTTAGAAACCTCTTTAGTTTTGTGTTACAGCGCCGCACTGAAATGTCACAGGAATAAGAATCTGTTCATCCATTCGCTCTTAAGAGAAACTCAACCTTTTACAGAGGATACAAAGAGGATTGCCACCAGCTTTTTTTGTGTAAAGGAAGAAGAGGCCGAGAATAGAGTATCGAGCGGCTCTCAGAATAGCCGGGTTGTAATCGAGAAGAAACTGATAAGGACAAACATTGTTATAACAAAAGATAACCTGATGACATAATCTGACAACTCTGCTGCTATTTCAACCTGTGCACGCAGCGTTGAAAGGACTCAAACACGAGAGTTTTGTCTTCATTTTACCAGACTGTGTTCATTTCTTTAATGCACTATCATTTCATTTGTACGTCATTTATCATTTTCACAAACAACACAAGCTATATACAATTAACAGGGTAGTTCAGTGATTAAAAATTGCACTTTCATAAAGTTGGGGGACTCACAAAAGACAAAAGAATAGTTCAAACCAAAGCAACAGCAGATGATGATTTTTAGTCTCTCCCAGGTTCACGGTGTGGTAATTTGATTAATTGCACATTTGAGTTTACACAAGTGATCACACAAAGAAATTGACAAGAGCTGCAACAGTTAATCTATGGAGCCCCCCCCCCTAGACCCCTAGGAGAACATTTTATTAAAGGGGCTATATGTAAGAATCAGAAATTGCTTGTTCACAGCGACACCTGTGGCCGCAATGTCAACGAAAGTCAGCGTCCTGTTGTTCGCACTCGCGCTTGTGCTCGCGCTACATTGACATGAACGAGCACCGGTCTAAACAGTGAGGCGACACACGTCAGCTAACACACAATATCACTCTATATTTCACCTGCTTGGCAGTAATGTTAGCTGACCAGACTAAGGTCTCTCCATGGATCAATGCTGATTCTAGTGCTGGCTTTTCCTGTCTCAGCCCCCCGACCCGGAGGAAACGGGGGGGGGGGGGAGACACAGACACCCGGTCGGGATAACGTAACTCGCTGCGGAGCCCCGTCACTTCACAAGACACGGGAAACCTCTGTTGGTCTCGAGGAGCTGCAGCATTTATTTCTGCAAAAACGTCCACTGCACATTCAATAGATATTCTCAGAGCTAAACTAACTCTCTGCAGTGTGCGCGCGTGCACGTGGAGTTGGAGCGAGCCGAGCGGGTGAGAACGAGCGCGGTGTGCAGGCAGCAGGAGCAGAGCTGCTGCGCGCTCGCGTACCCACACGCGAGCGCGCATGGGATTCCGACCCGTTATGATTTATGCGCGTGAAAAGTTACAAATAGTCCCTTTAAATTTTCATCAAGCTTTTTACATCATTGTAAATATTGATATAACAACTTTAAAAAAAAGAATCTCTACACCCTGAAATATGTAGACAGTAACCAGCGATGTCAGTCTTCATAAACAAAAAATATAAAATATTTTATAAAAAACAACATATTTTATATGTGTATGAACATTGACATCTATGGTTACTGTCTACATCTTTCAGGGTGTAGAAAAAAATCATGAAATCCCATATTTAAAAAAAAAAAAAAAAAAAAAAAAATGTTTTTATATCATTATTTACAATGATGCACAAAGCTTGATGAAAATTAATTTGAATGTATTAAAAATATTATAGAAATTAAAAAAGCAACATGTATAAAATGAACATTATTGTAATGTTGCGGTAAGTACACAAAAATAAACGTTACAGATTAAAATCTTAACCACTATTATGTACTTTTGTGCACCTTTTATGTATTACATACTCTGATGGTTAAAACTAAGATTCATAGAGGTTGATTATTTTTTATTTGGGAGAGTCACAAGTGATCGTAGTTGCAGAAACACCCACATAAGTAGGGTAGGATTTTGGCGTAAACAGTATTACTAATCTAGAAACCTATTGTTATCATACTGTTGTGACTAATATTGATAACCATGGTGGTGAATGGGACGCTGATGTGTTGTTGAGGCGCCTACCTTTAGTTTATCTTTGTTTGCTTGCTTCCTCCGTCTTGCTGTGGTTGTAGATTGCAGACTGTTGTTTCTTCAGCTGTGTTAGTACTTGTGCAATATTTATCGTTTGTGTTACTTTTTGCGGTAAGAACCATTTCATCTCCAGCACTCCGACACACTCTGAGACTGCCCACCTGTGTCTACTTAATACCTGATTGTGAGGTGTAACCCATCACCAACATGTTCACTGCCCCCTGGTGGCGTGGCATACAAACACCCACAAAATGTAAACAAGTCTTTCAAAAGGAAACCAAAAAACACCCATAGTGGCTCCAACAAATAAAATCAGTCCCATTAAAATCAGAAACTAACTTTCTCAGGTGTGTTCACTGGTGGATTGCCAGTGTGGAGTACTCCACCATCCCATCATGCTCTGTGCTCCAGGTCGAGTCAGGGGCTTCCGCTTGTGCTTTGTGCAACCTCAGGTTTGCGTACACCTCTGTGGGTTTCTGGTGAGCTCTGAAGTCCACCGTTGTGTAGACGATGCCACTCGTTTCCTGGGGGAGACACACACATTGTTAGGAGACAGTGTTGTGGAGGAAGTCTGAAGCACAAACATGACAATGAATCACAGAGGCGACATGTTTCCTGTTTAGCTCTTACCGGGGCCTCTTGTTTCAGTGACTCACACAGAGTTTCTCCATAGTTGTCTACAAAGGAAAACAAAATCACATTGGTCCTATTTACTCATCCCCCCAAAAAAAGTTTCTTTTCAGACACTCAGACCTTTGTGATCATCAATTTGAGAAAACTGCTTACCTGGCTGTTTACGTTTTGCCTTGACTCTGCAGCAAACAACACCAATAACTGAAGTGATAAAAATCATCACTGTAATGGACACGATGACAGCTAGTGGCAGGCCAAAACTCCAGGGAACTCTGGAGAGGAAAAACAAATAATATCTTCAGTTAGACAGCACTGTTTGGTCAGCGAGCAACAAAAAAAAGAGTAAATCTGCAGAGTGAATAGACAGTATATATATATATATATATATATATGTATTAGGGCTGTCAATAGATTAAAATATTTAATCAGGATTTGTATCAAGTATTTAATGCTCTTATCAACATGGGAGTGGGCAAATATGCTGCTTTATGCAAATGTATGAATATATTTATTATTGGTAATCAATTAACAATACAAAACAATGACAAATATTGTCCAGAAACCCTCACAGGTACTGCATTTAGCATAAAAAATATGCTTGCTAACATGGAAACAACAGCTGTCAGTGTGTCAGTGTGCTGACTTGACTATGACAGTTTACTTTTACTTGTGTGATTTCCCCTTGTATATATACATATTTTATGAGCATTGTTGAAGGAACCTGAGACCAAAGATTTTCATTGCCATCACATCATTGCTTTGCTGGAAATGACAAATGACAAACCTTGAACCTACCTGGGACTGTCACTGTGGTCCTGAGCCACAGCAGGCTCAGTGGAGTCTGGGAGTGTTGTGGAGACGTTGGGGGCTGTGACCGTTGTCGCCAGTGAAGGCTGAGACCGGCTGTGGTCACCTGAAACCTCTTCACAATGCAAGAAGATCAAATAAGCTTCCACAGTTTATGGCTGGAATTAACCTTTGGTATTGTTTCCCTTCTTTAAAAGGGAAAAAAGACACTAAGATATTATTTTGCAAGTAAACATTTATCTTGCGAAGCTGTATTAATGCTGTTAAAGGCCCAGGTGTTATTGTAAACACTAGAGGCTATGGCATAATTCACATTTAATGAAGATTATAAGACTGCTTACCAGACACCTCGACATAGTAATCACTGTAGATGCGGTTTTGAGTTCCCAGCACGATACATCTGTAATATCCTCCGTCCACAAACCTCAAGCTTGATATTTTAAATTCTATCCAGCCGTCTCTCTCAGTTTTCGTAACTCTTCCTTTCAGTAAATCACAGGTGAATCCTGCGCTGTCCAGCAGCTTGTAACATCCTCCCGGATACAGTTTACAGCAGTACTTGCTGTAACTATTGTAATATGAAGGGAAGGCGAGTCTCAGGAGAACGTGTTCGAACACCTCGAACCTCTGCTGCCCTTCTAGATGAGAGACATCTGGAAAACAAACATTTATTATTAATATGTCATTAAAAATTGTCAAATTTGGCTTCTTTTTTGTAAAAAAAAAACATACCTATTAAAAGAAACAAGACAAAGGAAAACTTCATCTTCAGTGTAATGCTCACCCAGGCTCAGCACTTTTTGACACTTTTCCACTCTTTTTAGAGGATGTGAGGCCCCTCCTTGCTGCAGAAAGGAGGAAGTTGTCAGTTCATCAGCTGGAGGGCGCAGACAGACGTGTCCCTGTCTGTACAGACTCTTTTGAGGATTGTTGTGGCACAGTTCTGATATTTTTAACTTCTTTTTAAGTACATTTTGACTGTTTCCATAATGCAGATGTACAGAGGGAGGACACAGGAACAGGAATGTATAGTGTGATACAACTGTGATCTGTGTGATCACACCATCAGAGGATGCTGACTTCTCATTTTTGAGGTCCTAGTTTGTGGTGTGCTTGTCTTGGATCACATTGCATTGTTCATGTTTTCCTGTCATTGCATCCTTCCCTGTACTATTCTATTGCAAAAAGGTTGACACATGCTCGAATTGCCATTATAATGCAATATAACACCACCAATGACTATAGAGTTGCATCAACTCATTTCTGACAGCGTGACTCTTTTGTAACGGCTTTGCTTTTATTGTGTCCACTGCATTATAATATGATGATTAGGGCTGTCAATCAATTCAAATTTTTAAACGTGATTAATCACGATTGTCCATAGTTAATCTCGATTAATCGCAAAATAATCGCACATTTTTTATCTGTTCAAAATGTACCTTAAAGGCAGATTTGTCAAGTATTTAATACTCTTATCAACATGGGAGTGGGCAAATATTATGCTTTATGCAAATATGTGCATATATTTATTATTGGAAATCAATTAACAACACAAAACATTGACAAATATTGTCCAGAAACCCTCACAGCATAAAAAATATGCTGAAATCATAACATGGCAAACTGCAGCCCAACAGGCAAGAACAGCTTTCAGTGCGTCAGTGTGCTGACTTGACTATGACTTGCCCCAAACTGCATGTGATTATCATAAAGTGAGCATGTCTGTAAAGGGGAGACTCGTGGGTACCCATAGAACCCATTTTCATTCACATATCTTGAGGTCAGAGGTCAAGGGACCTCTTTGTAAATGGCCAGGACAGCTTTTCCTCGCCAAAATTTAGTGTAAGTTTGGAGCGTTATTTAACCTCCAATCTAGTATGACATGGTTGGTACCAATGGATTTCTTAGGTTTTCCAGTTTCATATGATGCCAGTATCTTCACTCTAGCTTTAAACTAGGCTACAACCTAAAAATCGCAGGTTGCGTTAATGCGTAAAAAAATTAGTGGCAATAAAACGAATTTGCGTTAACACGTTATTATCACGTTAACTCTGACAGCCCTAATAACAAACAACAAACGAACAAAATCAATCTGAGTAAAATCTGAACATTTACGGACACATTTTATATATTATATACACAAGTATACACAAAGTGATTTATTTGGTGTCAGCTTTCAGCTTATTAAACACTTCCTGTTCACCAAATCAAAACGTATCCTCCATCACAGAACAGAAGACAAATGCAAAACATATGTACATATTCATATTTAGTAAACACATCGTTGTGGCATTCTATTAATTAACATTATTATTACAGATCAAAAATAAACGCTCCCTTTTCATTTCACGCCATTCAAAACACTAAAAATGTTCATTTGGACGCTCGGTATATATTTTCTAAAACATGATATAAGCCATTTCATTTTCTTTGATAACATTGTCTTCTTGCACATGGAAGCAGTTGAGGCACGTAAACACAAATCAGTTTTAATAATTACAGAGCAGACCAACCTTGCTAAGTTAACTCTTAAATGCACAGCCCCTATGATTAAGTTAGAAGCAATGGGTGCAATAATTTGAATTTACAAAAAGGCGTTGATCTTATTAAACAGTGCAACCGCTCCCCGAGCAGATGACACTGAGGAGGAGATAATGTTTTAGTTCACAGCCAGCTGAATATAAATATGTTGAGGTCACTGTACTTGGTAGGTTTGTAGTGGGTTGTATCCCGGTAGGTTTAAAAATCTCTCTATTCCTCTGTGAAGGTAATGACGTCATAGTGGATGCCTTGCTGCTGCAGCTGCTCCAGCTGTTCAGGTGTAGCTTCAGTGTAGACGGTCTGCGTCTGCGTCATGGCTGCGTCTGCAAGAACAAAGATCCTCCACTTAGTTTGATTTGCTATCAGAGCGCTGTAGTTACTATTGGTGTTCATCATAATGATGATTAAAGAGTTCATGTAAATATCAAGCTTATAATTATTCATAATGGATAAGATCATTTGGTTTGGTATGTTTAGCCCAGTATCCTTAATTATATATGTTCACAATTTTCCAAAGCATCTACATTCAAGGAAGAGATAATATTTCCATTCATTTCACTAAGGTTTGAAATTCAACTTGTAGAGACCTTAGAGGTGTGTTCAAGAGTGCAGACGGTGCACACACGTCTCCTCTCCTCTTCCCTCGGAGAATTTTGACAGATTCCCTCAGAGATTTTAATGTTACATATTATTTGGACAGGATTACCTTAAAATGTATAACATGCAAGAATTAACTAAAAAAAAATGTATAGACTGATACAAAAATAATCCCTCTCAATCATCACTTATGACCCACTAGAAGTGTGTGGCTGAGTCTGTTTCTGCAGAGACACTGCAGCCCTCTGCCTGGATTTTCTCTTTTCTTCTTTAATTTTGCTTTACTCTGAACAGTGTGCCGGGTGTAAAGCCCGTTAGGTTGTCAAATACCGCCGCTGTGTCACACCCTTTAGATGCTTTGCGGCCGTATTTGACAGATGAGAACGGGTTTGTTACATCGCTGTGAGTTCCCCTGTTCCTCTGTCTCTCCTCTGCTGTGTACAGTGGCTGCGATCGGTGTGTCAGTTTGACTGAGGCACACACACCAGACAGAGAGGACAGCCTGCCTTTCGGCTGCATTCATTCAAAATCCGGCAACTCAGCACCTTCCCGCAGGATGATGCGGCGGTGTGTGGAGTTAGTTGTGTGTTAATTTGTGTTTTAGAACGTAACCGCCATGAAACAATCAAAAAATAACCTTTAATTTCTCTGATTCACTGCTTTGTTCTCACTAGCGACGCTCTCTCTCTCTCTCCGTTCACTCTATAGCTCGCTCGACCACCGCTGCTCTCTCTCTTCCTCTCACTCAAGAGTGGCAGCCTTTGAATGCTGTGTGTTTACAAACACCAAACGACAACTGTCGCATATTTTACCTTTAAATCTTATAGAAACTTGTGGTATGCTTTGGAAAATGCTACATAGAAAATCATAGGCATGGTGTGTAGCGGAGGACTGAATATATAACAAGTGAAGTGCAATCTGTTCCCTAAGAGAGCCAACCTGTGACAGCAGAGTGGGCAGCGGCCTCCAGATCCTCAGGATTCATAACCTGTTGCTCCGAGCTCACGGGTAGATACTGGATCTGACCGTCATGGCTGACAGCGATCTGAACACATAAAGAACAATGAGCTTCTGTCAAAACAAAATACCTCTCACTGTAGAGCATTTTAGGTTACCTGCGTCACTTTGTTCAATCTCTAACTGTAGAGTGATCAATATCTGCCTCACCTGTTGCTCCTGCAGAAAGGTCCCGTCATGCTCATACTGGATGATCTGTCCATCTGGCATCTGAGGAACAGAAGAGCAGTTAGAACAAGATGGTATCACCTTAAAACACTGCAGGTATACATCAGTTATGAGGTTATACACTGACCTGTATGTGGTTGCCATCAGCTACTACAACATACTCCTGAGGGATCAAGTGCGGCACGCCATCCTGTGAGATGATATACTGAACCTGAAACAAGACAAATAAGTTGAGATGAAAACTAAAGAATATAACAAGAGCTCTGTTATAAATATATATACCTCACTTACCTGGTTCTCTCCTGTCATCAGGTGCTGAACTGTCTGTCCATCTATGGTGGTTATCTGCTGGATGTATGTGCCCTCCTCCTGATTAATGTACATGTTCAAGTTTAGTTTAAAAACAACAGAAGTTGACCAAAGTGCTGTACAGTGGTAAAAGAATAATAAAATATATAGGAAATAATAAAACATAGTACAAAAATAAGTGGCAAAAACATAGATACTACCAGAACAATGAAAGTCAACTAAATAAAAAGAGCAATGCATTGAATGCAATAAAACAATGTAGGGATGTCACAAGAAACAATACTTTGGTACCAAGTCGATGCCAAAATTCTTAAAATGTGACGGTACTCATTTTTCTACAGTACTGCAGGTACCGTGATACCATCAGGGCTCAAGACTAACAGCGTCCCGTCGTCCCGTTGTCGATAGAAAATGTGTTTGAGATGCAGCAAACGGACTATCGACGCATCCAGGGAACACACCCTATTTATGCCCTGATAATGCTACATTGCATTGTGTTGATATTGGCAGGATGAGTGCTAGTTAATGTTAGCTGTTAGCTCCGTGCAGGACTGTGCTGCTTACCGGCTGCTAACAGCTAACGTTAACTAGCACTTGTCCTGCCAATTTCAACAAGGGAGGTACCATTCATTTACATTATGATGTGTTCAGGCTCTATTCAGCAAAAATGAGTATTGGGCGAAGAATGTTATCATGGTGTGTTCAAATGTAATCTTGTAAAATGTAGTTTTGATGAGAAACTTGATTAAATCCAATTGTTTGAAGGAGATGTTTTCACAGCAATAAAAATAGATATTAGAGAGGGAATTATGACCTCTTTAACTTCCTAACAAAAACCAGTATGCAGACGGTAATATAGGAGTGTATGTTGAAATACATGGGATTGATTGTTTTCCTTTTGTTTTTTTAACGTGGTATTGAATTGGTATCAAGAATTGTGGAATTTCACTGGTATTGATATCAACTACTACATTTCTGGTATTGTGACATTCCTAAAGCAATGCATTTAGTTATAAAACACAGAGTGGCTATATACTATATGCAACAAGAACCTATTTGAGAGAATTATGTTAAGTTACAAGTATGTCCAGTACAGTGTGAAGGCTGGTACCTGGTCTGATAGTGCTTGTTCTTGAGCTACAATGATGTGTTCCTGTCCCAGGGCCTGCAACCGCTCTGGAGTGATCACCGTCTGATGTGCTTGTAGGGCTGTTAGACACACACCAAAACACACACACACACACACACACACACACACATTAGGTTTGAGATTTTGTTTTACACTAAATGTGGCTTCTGTTTATAACCTATAATCCAGTTTGAACCCTAATATCTAGTATGATTCATTCATTTTCATTTAGTTTGTGTTTCTTACACTGCAGTGTGGCCAGGGCCTCCTCGTCACTGTTCACTATGATGGTCTGCTGAGATGTGGCGTTGCGGCTCTTGCGAGCGGGATGATCCTGATTGTGGAGACGCTCCATGTGAAACTTTAGATGGCCATTACGGTTAAACCTGAGATATCGGGCAAAAAACACATCAACGTTAGCAGCTATTCATTACAACATTATCACGGTCTAATGCATACAGATATGCTGCATAAGAGTTCCTAATATTAACCAAATACAAGTTTTCTGACGATTCAAATCAGGGATATTATAGTAAACTAAAACTTAAACGAAAATAAGCAGTGACGAATATTGTGAGTAAACTGAAACTAAATAAAAACAATATCCTTTTTAGTTCTTTTTTTTTTAGCTCTAATATATATCACTACCGAAAAAAGGAGACGGCATGAATTTCCGTCAACTCTCGTGACGTTGAACCACAGAAATTGAACTGACTTGACCTTCCAGGAGATGGCACTATTGCTTCACTATTGCTTCACATCAAACACTGCAGTAGCACGAAGATTAAACATTAAACATTATGGCCATTCATGCAGTTCTCCAGCCATGTATTTTGTATCTATAGAGCTAGATACTTCTGAGACATTATACTTGTCCCTAAAACTAAAACTAAACTAAATATATAAAAACTAAACCTTTCTAAAAAAAAAAATGAAACTAAACTAAAACCAGCAAACAAACTCTTAAAAACTAATTAAAACTAAACTAAAATAAAACTAATTGAAAATTCTAAACTATTATAACCTTGATTAAAATGAGTTACGCTCCCACCTTTGTCCACAAAGTTTGCAAGCGAACGGTTTCTCGTTGGTGTGTGTCATCATGTGTCGGCGCAGGTCTTTCTTGTTCTTGGAGGCAAAGCTACAGCTTGGACACTTGTGAGGGCGAAGGTAGGAATGCAGCTCCATGTGAGTCTACAAAAACAGGATATCAATCACATTCAGAAAATGGGTTCAAGACAGAAATGCGTTGGACATGACAGGAACACCTTCAGATACATAAAAAATGCCTTTGAAATGACAGATGAGGGTGGAAATGCCGCTATGTTGTCTTTCACCCTGTAAAAAATGTATTTGATAAGCTGTTGAATATTCGTGAGTGTCATTACTGCCCCCTGTGGGAAATCTTGGGTCAATTTATGACAACCTCTGACTTTAGTTGGTGATTATAATATTGTCTGTGCATTTTCAATGAAAACAAATGTGTTTTTGATAAGATTTTAAAAAGAGTTGAGTACAGAGTTGAAGACACACCGCTGCACTCACCTTGACCTCGTGCCAGGAGGTGGAGGTGAAATCACAATCAGGACACTTGAAGGTGTTGGGGTCCAAGTGCGCCCTCTTGTGGTTCTCCATGTCAGAGCGTCCGTGGAAAGACTCCATGCATATTCGACAGGAAAACCTCTTGGTGCTCAGTCCGGGGGAGCTCACAGCGGAGGGAGAGGCTGGAGCTTCGCTGCTCAGCTGACAGGAAACAAAAGACTCAGTCAGAGAGGGGATACACGGTGTAGACAGATCTTTACATGCCAAAACAACTGATCTCTGGCAGTTACCTCCACCTGTTGCAGAACACCATCAGGCAGCGCTGACGTAAGGTAGTACTTGTCACTTTTGAGGCTCTCTGACCCGGAGACTTCTACAGTCTGAGAGGGACTGCTCTCATCGTTACTGCAAAGACAAACAGTTTTATGACATCATAGATTGTTGAGAGATCATGAAGGTCATCGATAAGTCCTACATTCAATCTCATTATTATTAAAGTAGTCATGTGACTAACAACATCTGTTCCAACCAATCAGAGAAAATCACATTGTGTTATGTTACCTGTATGCAGGGCTGTGGATCTCTTCAGCCGCCTGTTCCACCACGCTGAAGTCCCCTCCGCTCTCGTAGGCTTCGATGGCGATCTGGGTGAGCTCTCCTGTTTCCGAGGTGGCTGCCTCGTAGGCCTCTTGTAGCACCGTCTCACCGTTCTCAGACACGTGGAAGGTCACGATTTTTTGTGCCTGGCCCGGTGCTGTGGTCACCGCACTCCACGTGCCCTTTTCCAAAGCTTTGCCCTCTGACTTCAGCACCGCCACCTGAAGAGCAGTCATTTTGTACATAATTTAGTTTATTTCTAAAATGCAAGCACCATTTTCACATACATGTTGCCCACTTATGTAAAGTGAAATCTTTTGATGAGCCGTAGCACCAACCTGTAAGGCGTTTCCAACCAATTCCCGGGCATTGCTCATATTCAGCAGCAGGTCAAGGGCATTCTGGGCGGATTGATCACTGGATTCAGCTGAGGAGCACATAGTGAAAAAGTCAGCATTTGTCCTTAAGGTGACATACATCACCACAAATACTAAGAATGTCTCTTGAATGAAACGAGGACTGACATTGTTCGTAGATGATGGTGGTGTTTCCCAATGCATCCTGGGACACAGAGGCATTTTCCATACCCTGCATGGCTTGTAGTGTCGCAGAATCCACCGCAACCTAATGAAGGAAACAGTTATCTCCCAGTACCACAAACTATAACACATGCTAAAATTAAATTCAAAGATATATAACAGAAAACCTCAAACAGACTCACAATAGTGTTCTGCAAATCCTGTGTGTCGTCATGTTGTTGTTGTTTGAGCTCCTCTATCTGCTGCAGGGTGAAGAAGGGTCTGCGTCGCCTCCTGACGGGCTCCTCAGGGTGCGTCACAGACCACTCGTCAAACGTCTCAGGGTGGCGACACTGCACGTGTAGACGCAAGTTCTTCCTGTGTTTGGTCGTGAAGTGACACATGTCACAGGAGAAAGGCTTCTCCCCTGTAGAGGACACTGTGTTAATTGTAAAGGTGTTGTACAGTATTATGATTCATGAGGTGCTCAGCTTAAATAAACTTAATGAAAGCCTTTCTGCCACACTGACCTGTGTGTTTGATGGCCAGATGGGAGACCAGGAACTCCTCTTTAGAGGTGGAGTATTTACAGTAGTCACACTTGAAGGGCCGGTCGTTGGTGTGGGACAGCTGATGGTTGAGCAGCAGCTTCTTGTTGTCACAATTGTAATCGCAAAACTCACACTTGAACCTGGCAGAGGCACATCCAAGACATATTCATTGTGATGATGTCATCATTATTACTAACATCAAACAACAAATGACTAATATTGATGCATTAAGGGCATATTCTCGCCCAAACTGCTGATCAGACAATTCTGTTACATCCATGTTTTTGAAATACAAATTGATATATGACAAAAGAAAAGAGATGGAATAAAAATGTTTAATACTGACTTGCTGTCTCCAAGACTCTGGATGTGGGTCAGTAGGTGCATTTTGAATGTGTACCGTTTCTTGAAGGATTTGCCACACTGCAAAGACAGAAAGGCGTTTTCAACAAGAGTTTTGGAGAACTTTGGAGTAGACTAAAAAAATCCAAAGAATTATGAGTGCACTCACTTTCCTGTAAGGATTTTCATAGTTATGCACAATATTGACTACATTTACATGCACACAATATTAATTTTTTTGTCCTTTCTTCACTGCTGTAAAAACCCCACGCTGTATACATGTTCAAAGAATGCTCCTAAAACCTGAATAATATCAGCATATCCCACATGTATTAATCGGAAAATGCTCCATTCAGAATAAGACCTAATTCAGAAGATCCAAACGTAATATGCTGTTTACATGACCCGTATCAAATTTGGAATATTGTCATATTCGGAATAATAGTGGAATATTAGTGTGCATGTAAACATAGTCACTGTTGCACAAAATTCTTCTATTGGGCCAGTAAATCATGCATTCAAAAAAGGCAGGGAGATAAAACAAACATCTTACAGGAGTTACAATCTTGCCCCCAAATCATTATACCTATTGACCCTTTTCAAGAATATCTTTATAGGAAATCCTAAATTGGTCCAAACACTCTGTACACTAGAATGAAGTGCAAAAATGCACAATGTACTGTAAGCTTGACAGAGAATGTATGGAAATCATTACATTGTTTGTCAGGGAGGAACAGGTGATAACATCTCTCCTGTAGTTGTCACTTCAAACACAGTGAAACGTCTTTTGAAATTGTTGGTAACCACTTAAAATATTCTGTCAATGTTCTATAAGTGTTAAATCGTACACTCTTTATTATCTGACCTTATCACACATGTGTGGTTTCTCTGAGCTGTGAGTCTTCATGTGCTGGGTCAGTCTCTTTTGCATGGGGTACACCCGATGACACACGGGGCAGAGGAACTCCGACACCTTTGGTACCTGCAAGAATGAGCACAAAAAAAATTGACACAAAACTGACTAATTGAGTGGCACAAAAGACATCAACCAGACAAAACTGAAAGTAATTCTGCTTCAATATTAAGAATGCATCATTTTCTCATTACACCATGAGCATGCTAATCAGTATTTAACTATCTTTCAAATATGGGAGACCTGAAATGTCTTACCAACTCCGTCTTTCTTCTCCTGTAATATGGGGAAAAAAAACAGTAACAATATTTTAAAACTTGCAAAACATGTAGGAATTATTTATTGTGTATTACTGTATGTTGTCTAAGTTACTTACTTCTCTTTGTTGTGGACTGCTGCGTGGCGAAGGACATCTTTCCTGTAGACACTTGTGTAGTCACACTCCTCACACTTGAACGGCTTGGTGCCCTCATGATTGAACATGTGTTCCTGCAAAACAGCCCGCAAGACTTTCAGGACAACGAGCAACACCATGCATATAAACTGAGGGTAACCTGAATGTTGTGACCTGTTTTACTGCAACTGACCTTGAGTGAAGACCAGCGCTTGCAGCGATAGTTGCACTGCAGGCACTTGAAGAGCTCTGGATCATTGCCTTCATGAGAGTCCACGTGGAAGCGCAAATCCTCTTGAGTAAGGAAACGTGAACCACAGATCCAGCAGTTGTGAGGTCTCAGGAGCGGTTTGAGGGATTTATAGTACCGACTGGAAGATAATACCGAGAGAGAAGCGATTAGCTTGTTGTAATATTATGTAATACTACTTGTAACACAACTGTATTTAATACTTAGATACTTACTTTCGATTTATATATTTCTTATACTTCTTGCGAAGAAAACGCTTGGAGGGTCGGCCGCGTTTTCTCTGGAAGAACTCCTCTGGCTGTGTGTTGGATGAAGGGTCTTTGTTCTCAGAGTCTGATTGGCTTATTGCTGCCTCCGCTGGGTCTCCATCCGTCACCACAGCGAGACCATTGTACAGCCCGGAGGAGCTTGCCTCTTCAGGTCCACTAGCATCCGCACTAACCCTGGGCTTCTTAGCAACACTCTCTGCTTCTGTAACAAACCAATGAAAAAGAAGAATGTGTAGGCTCTCCTGTGCAGTGATAGGCTGTTTATTTGCTTTACTGTCAAAGCTGAAAGCCAACCTTTGCTGTTGTAGCCTTCATCTATAAGGCTGTACTTCCTCGGACGGCCAACCTTACGTCGAGGACGCCCATGAGAGGACGAGGAGATGGGAGGAGCGGGCTTCTTCATGATAGCAGGTGGTCTTCCTTTGCAGTCCTCATCTACGGGATTGTAGTCACTATCCTCTGGGAATAAACAAAGGAGCAGGGAGAGGGATAAGTGAATATGGTTCTCATCCCTTTGACGGATTCACAAAGTCAGAAAAGTATGAATGTTTGTCTGCTTGGGGGTTTAATGCAAATCTTCCTCACTGACCTTCAGGATCATCAATAGCACCAGAATCCACGATATCATCCTCCTCTTCTTCTGCTTGTTGGGGCTGTGCAGCCTTCGCCTTCGCTGCCTTCCTCTCTTCAGCTTCCTCCCTCTCTGCCTGACGACGGGCAAACGTCTCACTTTTAGGAGGCCGTCCACGCTTACGCTTCTTTGACATGTCCCCTGAAAACAAGACATTATACCACAAAAGAAATTGTATTAAATCTGAACTTACAGTCAAAGTGAAATATCTTTATGATACAAAATCAACCATACCTGCAGGTTTGAAGTGTTTGTCTCTCATGTGGTTAATGAGTGTGTCTTTGGAGGCACTCTTGTATGGACACATTTTACACTTATACTGCTGTACAATCACTACTTCCATCATCTCCTCCAGCTCAGCCAGGTTTGGTGGTCTGTGTCTGGAGCATTCTGCCACTGTTGATGTCTCCATCTCCCCGACCAGCCCAGCTTCATCCTGAGGGCCCTGAGAGCCTTGGGGCTCCTCTTGGCTGGGCGAGCACTGTTGGGCCAGCTCAGGCTCTGGATTGGCGGTGTATGTCCCGCTGCTGCTGATGTAGGGCCCAGGCTGGCTCTCGCTGCACTCCAACGCCTCAGGAAGCCCACCCGAGCCTGCCGTGTCTGCCAGCGGGTGGTCTGATGAGGAGCTGTCATCGGCATAGAGAGAGGCCTCTGGGCCATTGCTGCTTTCCATGTAATGGGAGTGCTGGGGCTGCTGCTGGGAGTGCTGCGGCTGGTCTGGATCCTGGTTCTGCTCGTCGTCTTCATCGTCGTCGTCCCTCGCTTGATACCGAGAGCAACCTGGTTGCTCAGAGTCTGCAGCTGCGAGACACTCCCCTCTGTACTCGGCCACATACTGTCGAAGTGTCTGGGTCCGGTGGTCTGCACTACTGTCGATGTAACTGCGTGAATGATGCGGTCGCTCTCCATCGTCCACCGCGCACTCCAGATACCCAGCGCTGCACTCCACCACATAGTGACCTCGGCTGGTAGGGTTCGAGTCAGCCCCACTGCACTCCACGTATCCAGGCAGGTCCTGGTCGCTGTTATCCCCGCTGTAGTCAGGGAAGCCCGACTGAGAGCGCGTCTGGTCGGGTTCCTCGCCTGAACACTCTACATAGGAAGATGAAGACTCCCCTGTCTGGTCTGGACCATCTGCACTGCAGTCCATATACTGGGAGGGGTGGGAGTGCTGGGGCTGGTCAGGCTGACTGCTGCTGTCCTCTGGGTAACCCGAGTGACCAGGCCGATCATCGGGCTGGTCCGGTTCAAGGTTGCCCTGCAGGTCTCCCTGGTCCAGACAGGTGGACGTTGGACCTTCTGCAAGAGCTTCTATGGCTATACGATCAGAGAGGGCCGAAGATGACATCTGGGCTACCATAGGAGCCCCTATAGCGGACAAATGCAAATTAAGTTGGGTCATAACAAGTTGACATGGAAAAGTTAAATCAATTATCCGCTCTATAAATAAATGCTGTCCGAATAACATCCCACCAGAGTTTTCAGTATATTGTTTCTATTATATATAAACATGGTCATAATTTTCTCGTTAACTTTAAAAATACACCTACCGTCATCTGGTCCTTGTAATATGAGATACCGGGTTGTTTCTGCACCTCCATCTTCTGCACTGGTCACAGCTATACAACCTAACAGAACAACAGGGTCAGATATCTGCTACATCATGGTAAACTAATCAAACTGGCACAACCTTAAAGATGCTCAGGCAATGACATAACAGAAAGTGGAGTGTCAGTGGAAATACCATTCATGATGTCAGGGCCGATGGTGGACTCTATGATCTTATCAATGGCGGACCCTAGGTCTGACGAGGTAGAAGCAGTTGAGTCAGAAACCATCATGGATCTTTCAGACGTGGCACTGGAGTGGACCAGCACTTGGGCTGACTCAGATACCAGCACCGACTGAGTCACTGTGGAAACGCTGGACACGCTGGTGGACTGGGCCACTGAGGAGGAGTCTGGGAGGTGGACTGATGAAACTCTGACGTCTGTACTGGAGCTGGTTTCTGGGGCGAACACCTTCACAGGGAGGGGCAAGAATATGATGGTGATATCAAGAAACTTTTATGACACAAGCCTGATTTTATTGCATTTAGTATATGGCTGTTTTCTCCCACACATACACACTTTATTTATTTAAAAAGCTTACCACAACTCCCTCTGAGCTCTGTCCCACATGGCAGTCAGACTCTGGGGCCTGTGCATGAGAGGCAGCAGCATCACTGCTGTCTGCAGACATGGCCTCTGATGACTCCATGCCCATGCCGCTTTCAGACGGTTCCTCCATCCCCGAGGGACCTGCATCACTGCTGCTCTCCACCTCATTCTCCTCCGAATCCATGACTATCCACAAAAATGAAATATGAACTCAGTATCAAATTTAAAGTTTGTGTCATCTTTAAAGTTTGCCGTGGTCATTAGTGCAAGTTCATTGTGTTAAGATGAGCACAACTCATGTCTAGTTACTTGGTTCAATGCTATAGGAAAGCTCTGTTTGTCATTAGTGTTATGAGTGTTTGGATAACTTAAGATATTTTATAGTCCCAGCTACTTTGTCACTAGATAAACAGTAAAGTACAGAATGAGCTTCGAGACCTGCAGACATCCTGGACGGAAGAACAGAAAGTTTGTCAAACTTTCTCAACTGTGAGGAAGGATGTATAATAATGGAAAAGGTAATGCAAGTAATCAATTTTCTATAAAACAGAAGGGTATTTTATATTGCCTAGCTGGCATTAACTCTAACAAATGGGCAACCGACTGGAAATTATCTCTATAGAGTTTTTGTGGTCTAGTTTCAAAGTAACTTTGAATTTTGTTTACATTTAGTGTGTGTCCTTATGAAGTCTTTTTTTATGGATTACATTAGATTTATAGCTAACTGAGCAATATTTCTGTCAAGGGGTGGAAAATAACAAAAGTAAATTTACTCAGATACACTTTTACACCGTTTTGATTTACTTACACACTTCTCATTTTCTGAAACTTTATACTTTTACTCCACAACACGGAATGGCTGTGAGTGAGTGAGTGAGTGAGTGAGTGAGTCAGTCAGTGAGTGAGTCAGTGAGTGAGTGAGTCAGTGAGTGAGTGAGTGAGTCAGTGAGTGAGTGAGTGAGTGAGTGAGTGAGTCAGTGAGTGAGTCAGTGAGTGAGTTTGTAATACTTTGTACAATTTACAAACGCAGTATGTCTGGACTTAAATGCAGGTGTTTTGTTCCTGGGTACTTTATACATGATCGTTTTCCTACATTAATATCAGTAAAGGATGTTGAGTTCATTATGCATCACTTAGTTGTACATTAAGTGTACAGAACAGTGTTTATTTCGAAAAAAAACTTAGTACCAGCTGCAGTTTCTCTGCACTAGTAAAGTTAGCATTTACCTAACACCTTACAAGTTTGTTGAGTTGAGTTATATCAGAATCAGAATCAGAATCAGAAACTCGTTTATTGCCAGGTGTATGAGGTTTACACTAGGAATTTGCTTTGGTGAGTTGGTGCAATAAAACAGTAAAAAAATAACTGTAGGATAATTAAGTGTTAGAATAAAATAAGAATAAAAAATTGCAATCTACAAATATACAATATAATATATACACGAGAAATAAACATGGTATAAAAGTATAAACAGATGTGCACGAGAAATAAACATGGTATAAAAGTATAAACAGATGTGCAATGAGTGCATATGAGATGTTTCACGCAAGAGCGTCAACTTTTGTATGAACTAAATGTCTTGTTCTGGAGGTGAACAGTTCACGTTTCAAGTGTGACTTTACTCGCAACATGGCATCAAACCCTAGACAGCAGTAAAGTTATTTAGGAAGGAGAAACCAACTCTTAGCTCACGATGAACCAGCGCAGCTAGAGTTAGCTTTAAGCTACCTAGCATTGTTCTCCGTATCTTGTTAAAAAACATATTTAATTGTCCTTGTAATAGTTTGAGTAGTTGAATAAGAAGGACGTGGCACTGGTCTAACCAAGTCGGGATGTGGGGTGTAACAACAGCGTCCAACACAACGTGTGTTGGGTGTTTGGCCCAGCTGCCCTTCGTCCTGCCTGCTCCGCGTCGCCATGTTTCCAGCAGGCAGCTCCGTCTTTCCACTCAGGCGTTCAGAAAGCTCTACTGGGGACCTGAAGGGCCTCAAGCTGCAGCAGACCGCCCAAATGCTCTCCCTGAAGAGAATTAAAACGTTTTCCCTCTCCGCCACTAGAATCTCCACGCTTTTTTCTTACCGTGTATTGTCGAGCAGACGGGTATCCTTTAGCGTAGACGCGCTAAATAGGAGAGAAATTAGTAAGCGATAATTGTTGCTTCATTCTAGTCGGGCGCCATGAGACTCTCCTCGCTTCCTGTCCGCGCAACCGGATCTTATTTATTATTTTTGTAATAAAACTCTCATGTTGTTCAACAAAACATTGGTTTATTTTTCCTATTTTAACCCATTTGTGTTTTACTGATAAATTGATCGTTATGTGTTTCAGGTATTCGGTACATTTTTATGTTTGTAATCACTTAGTGGACTATTGTTTTTAGAGGAGGGCGTATTACGCAATTGGATGCGGAGTAATATGGGTTCACTTAGGGCCGTTGTTGCAGGAGACTGTTGATAATCAATACAGTATTATTTTTTTTTTAATTTTAGAAAATATAAGTACAGTAACAATATATAAATACAAAACTGTTTATGCACATTTGAAAAAAATATAAAAAATAAATAAAATACAATAGACAATAAAATAATACATTTATATAGAGAAAAAGTGATACAAAATTATAATAGATTCTCATCGGTCCATAAGAAATTCATCAAATACAGTTCTGATTGCCTTCTTCTTAATGTTTTTTTTTTTTATCGTGGTGCCATATTGTTTCAGTTCTTGATAAAAATGTTCAAAATTAGGATTTGAGTCCTCCCATCTGTTCTTGTGAATGTGAAATGTTCCCCAAAATAGAATTAACAGTACAAAGAACATTAATATTTTTCCTTCTCATTACCTTCAAAACACACAATAATGTTCGCTTTCTAAAATTGAATTGTTTGCCCAGTTTTCCTTTCCATCCAAAATATTCTGGTATACATACATTGATAAAACAAATGACATATTGTTTCTTCTTTTAATTCACAGAAATTACAAGAATATTCAATATCTATTGTAAAATCTCCAATGTCTTTTTTTTCTGGATATATGCAATGCAAAATTTTAAAGGAAACTTCTTTAACTTTATTACTAAAACAAAATTTGTCCTCAACTAGCCAAATTTTCTGTCAATTAATTTCTCCATAAAGTGAAGCCTTGAGGCAGAGTTACAGCTTGTATGCAATTCCTTGTGTATTTATTAGAGCATTTATTGGTAATTTCTTCGTAATGTCGACTTCTCCAAGGAATATAGCACTATTAAATGGGTTGTTCATTGAAATCTCCCTCACTGAACATTTAAGAAGTTGCAGCACACTCCTCGGCAGAGCATCATACTCCACTGCGTACTCTTTTGGAGTAACTGGTAATCTAAATTTGTAAAGGAATTCATTATACACTAATAACTGCCCATCAGCATTAAGAAATTGTTTAACCAATACTATACCATTGTCGACCCATATTCAATACCATATAATGACTTATTTTTATATTGAATATTCTTGTGATACAGTAGAAAGAAATGAAATTACTTTTCTCTAAGCCAGGTCGTTGTTGTATTATCGTTTCTTGCTATGTGGGAATACTTTTATAAAGATATTTTATTCTTTATAAAAGTATATTTATTACCAGTAACATGTGGCTTATACATGTATGTTTTTGCTGTTGTGGGAACATGGATTCAAATGTCTAATAATAGAGCATTATATTGTTGTCAGATAATCCACGTGCATATCAATTAATCAAGTGTTTTAATGAACTAATAAGACAGCTGACATTTGGATGTGTTCCTCACAGAATGTTTATTGCATTGAAAGTACAAACTTTAATACAAAACATATCAGTCTCATAAATAATTTCAGTGAAGAAGACATTACATTGTCTGTCTTCCAGTGCAAGTAATTGGCTTTGAAGCCACTTTCAGAAATACACACATATTTATACAATCCAAAGCTTTAGGACACAAAATAATATTATTAGATAATGCTATAAATACCAAAATAATCTAATACTGTTTGATTCTGAACCTGTCAGACTCTTATTATTCAGCAAATCTGGAATCCAGACAGCTTTTGAGAATATTTTTGTTGTGGTTATTATGGGTCTCAAATTTTAGACCATCATAACCAGCCAGTTCACAGATCAGACTGAGGGCAAGGCTTCACTTTCCTTTGGGCCAATGCTGTATGTTATAGAATTAGCCAACATCAATGATGGCCAATCATTCACATCCCAGAAAGCACACGCATCATACAACGGGCGCTATACACAAATACTGCATCACATCCTCCCTGACACCTGCACAGGAGAGAGAAGTGGGTGCTACCACATTAAAGACGATTTCCAGCTCATCCCTGTTCGTGCATTTCCTCAGTAGCGAGTGCCGGAAGCATCTGAGCACTTGAGGAGGTCGTATTTCACGTAGCCAACGCGATCCACCTGCCTGCGGGAGTTCATACGCCAGTAGAAGCGGTCCCGGCAGAAGTAGATGTGACCTAAAGCAGAAATATTGACATTTTAATCATTAGAATGCAAAATGAGGATTCTTACATGCAACAATCTAGTGTTATATGCTTATTTTGTTTATTGAGCTCAATTACCTTTGTACTGGAACACATCATGAGCATCATTGGGGACGCCACCAAAGACGACATCTGTGAATCTGGGGTACCCTTTGTCGATTTTCTGGGCCTTCACATCAAGCCTGTGGTGATCGTAGCAGAGATTTTCATTAAAAAGTCGAAAACAATCAGCTCTCTTAAAGGTACAGTGTGTAGGATTTGGTGACATCTAGCGGTGTGGTTGCAGATTGCATCCAACTGAGTACCCCTCCTCTCACTCCTCCCTTTCCAAGACTGCGGTAATGTGAGCCGCCGAGTGCAAAACCGTGGTAACGCCGTTGACCTCGCTCAGAGGCCGACCTTACCATAATAACACTACTTTCGAAGTCAGACGGCAGCTGGCGGTACCACGGTTTTGCTCTCTGCGGCTCACATTACCGCAGTTTCACAAGCAACTAATAATTGGCAAAGAAGAGCAGACCGGGTTGAATTTGAGCTGAAAATCTTCCTGATTTCAGGCACAATTTTAACTCACCTCCAGTAGTTCTCCCCACTGAAGAGCAGCACTTTTCCTTTGCCCCTCTGCAGTGCTCCCTCCACCTTCTGGATGGTGTTCGGGAGGCCGAGCTTCTCGATGCTGCGGGGACCCAGAACACTCTTCCCTGTGTACACCCAGAACCGGTTCCCTATAGAAAGAAAATAATCATTAGGTAAAAAAAATATCTTGCATGCCTTTTTGGTTTAAGTGTTACTGTTCCCTTTTATACACTGTGTGACGCTTTATTACCTGAGAAGAAGTACATCTTCCTGTTCAGAAGGTTCTCAAAGGCAGAGTCAATGACTGCTGGCAGAGCGGGCCACGTCTCAGAAACAGAAAACGGTCCCTTGAGCGCTCCATCGGTCCCGCTGGACATCTTCCAGTAAAGTCTGTTGATCAGCACATGCAAAATTTATTTTTTTCTGTTGCTGTTTTTACTTCTTTTACAAAGAAAAGAAGAATAGACATATTTGCTTACCCGGCATTAAAGAAATGCAGCTCTCCCCCAATCACAGTGATGGTGTCGAATTTGGTCAACTTGCAGGCGTCTTTGGTCGGATCCACAGGTCGTGTGGTGGTGGTGGTGGTGGGATCAGTGGGTCCATCAGTGGAGTCGGTCTCATCAGGGTCTGGGTAGGGGGTAGTGGTGGTGGTGTCGGGCTTAGGGGGGGTGGGATCAGGGCCTGTTTTAGGTCCTGAAAAAAGAAAGTAGTGTTGAGAAACGTGTTGGAAATGTAAACATTTTGATGTGATTTTGCATGCAGTTTGTCATGAACTTACCGTAGAGATACTGAATGCCTTCAACGTCGTCTTCATGCAGGGAGAAGTCCTCCACGTAGCTGTACATGGGGAACATGAGAGCCTCTCTTATGTTGGAGTGATCCAGGCCGAGGGCATGTCCAAACTCATGGGCTGCCACCAGGAACAGACTGTAACCTGGAACACATACAGTAATATTAATAAACGCCGAGGGTAAATACATTTTATATACTCTACGTTCTCTGCCTTATCTTCATGCTACTCACCCTTGTCAGGACAGAAGCCCCATTTCTTGTCGTCATCATAGCTGTCAGTGGTAGCGCACCACAACTTGCCATCTCCTCGTCCCTCACTGGTGCAGGAGTCGTACTCTTTACCCAGGAACTCAAAGGGGAAGTGGCAGGGCTCACCCTCAGAGTTTCCACCAGTTACAGCGGTGTCTGGCCAAACAAAGATATCAACAACAAAAGTAAGAAAACAAGCCATTGCGGCGGTGCTCCTCAGCATTTATGCGTCGTGGTTCCCGTCACTCACCGCGATTGGGACAGAATCCAAATTTCTGGTCGTTGTCAAAGCTGCTTGTGGTGGCACACCAGCGGTAGCCGTCACTGCGTCCCTCTGTGGTGCAGCTGTCATATTCGTCCCCCAGAAAGACGAAGGGGAAGACGCATTCCGCTCCGTCTGCGTTTCCTCCAAATGTGTACAGAACTGTCAGGATGAAAGGAGCAAGGATGAGCAGGTGAAGTGAGTCAGCATGCCACAACAATTCCACTGACCTCTGACCTCCCTTGCAGAATAAATTGTCAAGCTTACGTTCACTCGGGCAGAAGCCAAATTTCTTGTCTTTGCCGTAGTCGGCTGTTGTGGAGCACCACGGCAGGTTGTCTGTACGCCCCTCAGTGGTACAGGTGGAGTAGGATTTGCCCTCGAAAATGAAGGGGAAGTGGCACATGGCGCCATCAGCGTTCCCATAGCGAGTCGTCACAACTTAGGTGACAGAAAGAAATCATTTAATGCAATGTTTCAAGTGAACACTGGGGGGAGACAACCTCATATTAAATGTTGGTGGTGGAGGAGTAATATCTTCATCTGATTACCTGGTCCTGTTCCCAGAGTCCAGAACTCATCGTCGTCAAAGTGGGCATCACCCTGCACACCCTCACCAGGGGGATAAGCGTGGGCCAGAAGACCGTCTTTACCATCAAATGGGTACGGGTCACCGTGGTCTGAATAGAAAATTAAAATGCATTGTCAGTCTTTGATTTTAGTTAGGGCTGTGATAATAACGCGTTAACACAAATTCATTTTAACGCCTCTAATTTCTTTAACGCAGTAACGCAAATTGCGATTTTTAGGTTGTAGCTCAGTTTTAAAGCTAGAGTGAAGATACTGGAGTCACATGAAACTAGAAAACCTAAGGAATCGGTGGTACCAACCATGTCATACTAGCTTGTCGGAGGTTAAATAACGCTCCAAAGTTATGCAAAATTTTGGCGAGGAAAAACTGGCATGGCCATTTTCACTCTTGACCTCTGACCTCAAGATATGTGAATGAAAATGGGTTCTATGGGTACCCACGAGTCTCCCCTTTACAGACATGCCCACTTTATGATAATCACATGCAGTTTGGGGCAAGTCATAGTCAAGTCGGCACAATGACACACTGACAGCTGTTGTTGCCTGTTGGGCTGCAGTTTGCCATGTTATGATTTGAGCATATTTTTTTAATGCTAAATTCAGTACCTGTGAAGGTTTCTGGACAATATTTTTCATTGTTTTGTGTTGTTAATTGATTTCCAATAATAAATATATACATACATTTGCATAAAGGAATCATATTTGCCCAATCCCATGTTGATAAGAGTATTAAATACTTGACAAATCTCCCTTTAAGATAAATTTTGAACAGATAAATGTGTGATTAATCGCGATTAACTATTTTAATTAATTAAAAGCCCTATTTTAGTACAAAATTATAATACAACTATATGACATCAATATGAACAAAACAGGTGAAATGACCACCGCATAAACACATACCGGCTTTTCCAAATGAAATCATGATGTCAGCCGTCCCGTCAAAGAGGCGGGTAAAAGTCAGAGGGGTCACCTCACTCCACACCTTGAAGGCTCTGGCGAAGGCGTCATCGATCACAGAGGTATCCATGTCTGGAGTATAGCTAATGGTCCTGTGGAGAAGAAAAGACACTTTCAGACTTATAATTGACAATGAACGTGAAGATACTGTTTGTATTTGGTGCCCTGCATTACAAAGCACAAGCATTATAATGTCATCAACAGATCCTTTCTCCCCACTCACCTATAAGTGACATCTTGATGGTCCCATTTGAGGTCTCCGTCAAATGTTTTGTAGTTGGCCACATCAGGAACGCCACAGCGAGGCCGTTTCATGGCCTCCAGGGTGGACTGATCCAGCGCTCCGGTCTCCTCCAGCCCCATCTGCCTCTGCATCCTCTTCAGAGCCTTGGAAGTGGACACCATCGACTGGAAGCCACTGCGATGCAGCGAGTTCATGTAGCCAAACTTCTTCAGATAACCCTGGCAGGAGAACATGAGAAACCACATTAATGAGTCCAGGTGGGTTTTATGAAGTAAACTTTGGTTTGGAAAACAAAAGACTCACTGTTACACCCTCATATAGCTTGAATTCAGAAGAACGTATTTTTCCTTTCATTAACATTTTGATAGAGATCTCTGTTCAGGTAATTACGTCCCCGCACAGCTTGATTGCACACTGTTTTGGGAATTTCAGTCAAAATGAGACAAAATGAACCATCTGCTACTCACTTCTGCCAGCTCCGTATCAGTCATGTTTTTGATGATGTCTCCTGGGAAGGTGACAAAGACGGACTTGAGGGGAAGGCTCCATCCATCCTGAACGCTTATCCCCACAATTAAACACAGAGCCAAAGCACAGCACCTCATGATGAGCTGTAGAGTGCTGCAAAATGTAACAAAAATATATATATACTAAGAGCCTTGCAGCGCTCAGTTAGACAAAAAGGATTGGAAAGCTCCTTCAGCAGTGGTTCTCCTTCAGTGTTGGCTTCCCTCTTTGTTTTGACTCCTGTTGTCTCTGCTGTGTGCCCTTGGTCGTGGACCTTGTTTTTATGCAACGTAACGTCTTAGTCACTAAACCTCGCCCCCGCCTACTACTAACCTCAACCCTCCCACTGACATCTCTACAGACTGCATGTTGAATGGGCAGGGGGAATTTCCAAAATATCCACATTTAGCTTTACCTAACAGTGAGTGAGTGGTTAGCTAATTGTTCTTATTTGGAAATGTTTCAAGCTGGGGGGGGGGGAGCATTGGCACTGGAGGATAAGACCAATTACGGCAAATTATTATGGTTGCATTCATATTATGTTAATAAAGTAAAACGTGAGAACCCACACAAATTATCAACCAAATAACAAATTACTTTAAAAGCTCTGAAAGTTGCTATTATCTTTATAATTTACATCATAAAAACTAGTATAAAATTCAGGAAATAACCTAAAGTGAGCATAAATACAATGTTTAGATGCTCAGTGTCGTTCTTTTAATTCCTGCGAAAAGCTCTTCTTGACATGTTAATGTATTTTTACCTGAAAGCAACACGCTCATCATGGGACCCAGCCAGACACTTCTGTTATTTAAATGCTCAAAGTAGTGATATAAAAAAAAAGTTTGTTCCCCTCTTTTCATAAATAGAAATTTCTTTCCCCTTTATCTATAGTTGGATACTGAATAAAATGTCAACTAGGTCAAGCCTAAAGTAGATTCTTAAAGAAAAAAATTTTATTTTCTGAGATGGTAAACGTTTAATTAAATGTTTTATGTTTTCTATGACAAATGATTGAGGTGATTAAGAAATACCCATCTATTTAAAGGGGAACATCACCCAAATTAAGAATTTCAATATGTTATTTCCATGGCCTAGGAAAGTTCAATCAATATTTGTGAACATGAGCTACTCTCTCTCAATGCCAGAAACCAGAGAAGTAAGGGTGCTTTCAGATCAGGGACCCGAGCCCGGATCCGAGTACACTTGACCCCAAAGTCCAGTTCATTTGAAGTCCACTTGAAAAGCTGGTCTGGAGTACGGTTCATGTGTACTTGGGTACGATTTGCATCAGGTGTGAAAGCCAACCGTACCGAAACGCGGAAGTGGACTGCTATTTAATGCGAGTAACGTTAGCAGTCAGCAAGCAGTTGTGAAAGGGCAGGCTTTTTGCAACGCCGTCGGTCTCCTCCGAAATCTGTATAAGCGCGCAGCATGCGCCAATGTCATCCTCTGAACTGTACGGCCATGATTGATAAGGTAGGAAACATACAGTACTTGGGCACGGTACGGATCAATCGTACCTAATATGAAAGCGCCCTAAGTCTCATAGGGTATAACAACTGGAGCTGCTCCATAGACAATGAATGGGAGGCTGATTTTATGGACCCAAAGAATGTTTGTTTTCTTTTTTATACCCAAATGAGCTTTATTCTATTGTAGTGTTGTCAGTTGTGAAACAGAAAATGTTCCCATATACTCAGAACGTTCCCCTGGCTGCTCTCATTGTCATCTTGAACATCTCTCCCATTCATTGTCTATGAAGGAGCAGCTCCACACTTTATACCCTATGACATCACAAGTTTGAGTTTTAGCACTCTAGTTTTTAGATTTGAGAGAGAGTTGTTCATGTTTACTAATATTTATTGAACTGTCTTATATCATAGGAATAGAATAAAACATGTATGAATTTTGAAAACTGTCATAGTTCCTCTTTAAATGTGATTGCGGTATCTCAGTATTGTTGTTGTCCAGATTTTGAGGAACTACCCCATGGGAACTACGTTTCATCATCACCACACTGATGCTGCTGATGCAACATCTTCACTGGCCTCATTCCCATGATGACCCAATTTATTAGCAATGACTTGTACTGATTTGGCAATGAGTATTACACCTAATTCCTCTGTATATTTCCTAAGAAGTGGATCTTACTTCTCTATTTCTCAAGCACATCTCTGTTACGTAACAGTGTCAAAATACAACAGAAACAACTTTACTTTTTATTCTAAAGAACAACTTCTGCGTTGGCTAATCTGTAATCTTGAGAGTGTGTGTATGCTGGGTAAGTATACAGTATGTTGATATTTTGAGGTATGTGAGTATTAAGTTGTTGTGGGCAAGGATCTGTTTCAGCCAGCATATCGTGACTCACTTTGCGTTCCCACACGAATGGCCAAAGCTGCAGATGAGGGGCTTTTTTTCAGTGAGCACAGTGCTGACATCCTTTCTTCCCGTGCAAACCTTTTCAGATGCAGGAAAACAAACAACTCTTTAACTGATGAGCCAAGTCAAAATACTCCATGTAAAGTAGAGGGGAAGTCCCTGTCCCAGCCCATGCTGATTAATGGTATCCAAAAAAATATTAGCTGCAATTGAGATATTATTAATTTGTAAAGTTGAAAAGAGTTAAATGCACATCAGCACACATACTCTAGTGACTTGCCTTTTATGGTCAAGGATATTTCGCACCCATCGATGTCCTGATGAAGAGGAGGTGTGATGTTTTGGACCTGCGGTTTGAAGAGGAAGGTATCCTTCCTCATATTTGAATCTATGGTTTCCTGATGTGGTTGATGCTTCACATATTTTGACACATTCGTCACTCAGCCCCCATTTTCTGACTTATTGTTGATGTGTTTAAAATATGCTGTCATATCCTCTCCTAATTAATACTTCCTCTTTATTCTTATGTTGTTTGTTGTGATTTTGCCACAGAGATCAGCAGCCATGACCATGCATATTTTTTGTACAGTTAGATCAGTAATCCCAGTCTTGATATCACACACAAAAATGCATGTAATGAGCGGAAATTGTCACGTGTTGCTGGACATTCGTAGGAAACAAAAGAAAAATGAGGAATAACTTTTCGTAAGATATCATATGAACCTTCGTATGAGAACACGTTGAGTGGAGTAACGGGGGTTAACTCCGGAGCGAGTAACGTTATCGACTCCGGCCCAAGCAGGAAAAGTTAACAGTGATTGGTTTGTCCGTTCTGGGCTACGAAACATGGCGGACCTGCTCCGTATGTTGATATAAATGGCTCATTCTAAGGTAACAAAAACACAACTCTTATTTTCAGGTGATTATACACTAAAGAAAACATACTTATTAATATTCCATTTCTGCCAATAGATCCCCCGAAATGTTACACACTGGTCCTTTAACACACAAAATACAGAGCACCAACTACAGCGTGGTTACGTAACACACATTCATATTGTACATATATTTTTGGCCACATGGATTACGTTTTCATTCAGACTAAAGCTGCTCTGAGAGCCCTTTCATTTGATGCAGTATTTTTTCAATCATAAGGTTATTTCTGTTTATATGTGGCTCCTCAGTGGATCCCCGGGCCTCCTTTGAAAACATCTGCCACTGATTTCACATGGCGTCAAAGGCTTAATGAAAACGGCTCCATGCATTTTAACAAATGCCACATCTCATTTGGTTTCGCCACTTTGCTTCCAAAAAGACGTCTGGCACAGAACCCTCGAAAAATACACTTTTTTTTTTTTTTTTTTTTCTGTGTGGCATACTTCCCAAAATTGCCCTCAATCACAGCACAGCCTGTTGGCACACGCTGCCACGAACGTATGAGGTGGCCAACTGCGTCATCAGAGAGCTGGATAATATCATAGCAGGGCAGCGAGACCCTCACAGCTCACGTGGGCGGGATCTTTATGATTAGGTTTAGCACGCAACAACAGAGCATTGAAATATCAAAAAGTCATCATTTGTGACCTCTTCCCTGTTTTTCTGGAGCTGCTGAGGCAGAATACAACAAAATCCTCCCTATTGCATGTAACAGACATGTTGGCATTTAAGGTCAGTAATAGCTCAGGGTGAAAACATGGATCATGTGCGGAGCTTCATATATATGAAGCACTGTGTTCTCACCCAAACTCAGCATGTTTTACACCCTGATTTTCTTTAGCTGGTCTAGTTACTTCAGTGTTTACAGCTCTTTGTCCTTAATTGTGACATGCCCTGTTTAGTTTCTACCCTGCCTTGTTAAAGCAAACTGTTTATGTCTTATGGTATGTTTCTAGCCGGCAGTTATAAATGCAAAAATCACTTCCTGTCTGCCACAGTTGATGTGGTTCCTTGGCCAGCTTCCTCGTTCTGCTGCGTCGTGTTTTATGACGACTGGCTTGTTGACTTTGCGGTGGGACACAGAGACTGTGCAACACACAGGGCCGTCACTGTGTTTGATGTGGAGGCAGCGTTACCCCCTCACCACGTCCAGGTACTTTACCCGGCCCTGCTGAGTCTGCACATATTCTGGGAATAGCTTTGTTTTTATACCCCACTAAACAGTTTATTTTGGCTTTTCAAGAAGTTTGCCTCTGTTTCCTTTGGTTTATTTTTGGTCGTTCCCTTCATTATTACAATAACAATGAAACTAAAACAGTAATGAACACCATGTCTAACGCACTGTCTCTGAATATTTGTAACCCTTTTTAATTTGTTGAGATACTATGCATGCTTGTGGGCGAAATTGGCACACAAAGATCCTCCGAGCGCAACAAACAAAAATTACGACAACCAAAACAGAAACTGATCAAAACAAGCAATCGCCAGGGCGGAAACCGTGTTTGTGCCCTCCGAGCCCTCGGGTGTCACTCATATAACAGCCCGTCTGTAATGAGTCATAAGTCAGCATGATAAATTAGACAGAAATAATCCCGTGAACAAACGTTAAACAGTTGCCATAAAGTTGTGTACAGTCATACGAATGGGACCGTAGGAGCACAAAAGGCCACAGCTTTGACTCATGTCTCCCTAGAGGGTTTACTTCTGCTTCAGCCAACACTTTATCACAATCTAGACTATTAGTCACCTTTGGGAATATTTATTGCTTACTGTGCCAACTCCCAACACTTGTTCATACAAGATTTCAACGTAACAATCTAATAATCAGATGTAAGGATTGTGAGATGGATAAGATGGATTCATATTCAGTCACACAAATAGGAGAAATATTTTCAAACACTTTTAGATGCATTATTATAGTTCTTTCAGATGCTGAAAGGGCATTAATAGGGATAATAATAATCCTCAGAGTGATGAGTCATCCAAGTTCACATCAAGCCCAGGATGAACAAAGCAAAATACTGAGTTAGGTTAAAGTAGGCCACTCCAAGATGACAGTCTGCTGATACTGTGTGACAAAACTAATTACACAAACAAAACTAAAAGTATATAACAGTTGCGTTCATCTTATTCTTTTGAAACTTTAAGACTTCATCTGGCTCACATTAGCAGACAACAACTTTCATCAGTCTTGATGTGGGGAAGTGAAGTTCCACCACGCTGCCAGCGATCAAAGCACACTGCCATGTAAAGTTGATCAAAGCTGTTAAAAAGTGCATGTCACATAAACCATTACTGCTTATCACTGCTTTCTTTCCCATTTGCTCCGGCACCGAGTCTTTGGTGGCAACCGCAGACCAAAAATGCACATTTCCTGTGTTTCCACTCAGGTACCCAACAGGGTTGGGACACTTACTGTACTGATGAGTAAAACAGGATATGACAGAAAGTCCTGGAAGCATTTGTACAGATGTTTTGCAATGACTTTGTATGGATACATACATGATTATGACACTCTTATTTTGGTTTGTTGAGTAACTTGTGGCTTTATGAGAAACAAACATATCAACATCAGTTGTGCACATGGTTCTCCTGTGAGAAATTACCATGACAGAAGCAGGGTTATTATATTAAATTAAAAATGAAAATAAGCAGTGAAAAATATTTGTAGTAAACTGAAACTAAATAAAAACTAAATCTTTTAAGAAAAAATAAAACAAAACTAAAAGTATATTTCCTGGTTAAAATTAATAAAAATGAAATAAAGATGGACATAAATTAATTTCAGTTTAAGTTTTTAGCTCTAATATATCACTACCGAAAAAAGGAGACAGCATGAATTTCCGTCAACTCTCTGATATTGAATCACTGAAACTGAACAGACTTTTCCAGGAGACGGCACTATGCCGAATTGCTTCACATCGGACACTAAAGTAGCGCAAAGATTAAACATCATGGCCATTTCTACACAGTTCTCTAACCATGTATTTTGTATGTATGTAGCTACTTTTGAGACATTATAGCTGGCCCTAATAAAAACAAACTAAAACTAAATACATAAAAACTAAAACTAAACCTTTCTGAAAAACTGAAACTAAATTAAAACTAGCAAACACACTCTGAAAACTAACTAAAACTAAACTAAAAATGAAATTGAAAAGTCAAGATTAAGATAAAATAAAAAACTAATTTAAAATTCAAAACTGTTAAAAACTTGGACAGAAGTAATTGAGGGATACACATATATACTAAAAAGGCGCAGTGTGTAGGATTTGGGGGCATCTAGTGGTGTGGTTGCAGATTGCAACCAACTGAGTATCCCTACGCTCTCTCCTCCCTTTCCAAGACTGCGGTAATGTCGTTCGCCTTGCTCAGAGGCCATCCATACCATAATAACACTACTTTAGGAGCAATGGAAGTCAGACGGCGGCTGACGCTACCACGGTTTTGCAGTTTCACGAACGTGTCGGAGAACTACGGTGGCCTTCAGGTAAAGTAAAAATGCAAAAGGCTCTCTCTAGAGCCAGTGTTCGGTTTGTCCGTTCTGGGCTACTGTAGAAACATGGCGGAGCAACATGGTGGACTCCGTGAAGAGGACCTGCTCCCTATGTAGATATAAACGGCTCACGAAGCTAACGAAAACCCGATTCTTAGTTTCAGGTGATTATACACTAATGAAAACAGTTATGAATATTATATTCCATTTCTGCTAATAGATCCCCCAAAATGTTACACACTGTTCCTTTAAAGGCGTTCTCTGACTTTATCTGCTAGTGACAGTAGAGAGATGACAGAAAATGACATGAGTGTGAGATGGGGAATGACATGCCGCAGAGATCGGGACGTTGTGGTTCATGGTCGGCGCCTGAACCCCCTATAAGGCCACCAGGCCACCCCAGGGAAGAGGTATCTTGAGGATATTTTAAATGATGCTGTAGACAATTTGTAATTATATAATATCACTAAAAAGCAGCAGGCGGGTTTGGCCCAGAGCCATGCATGAGGATAGACTGACTGCAGAGGCGTGGGCTGCCACTGCAGAGCAAGTCCAGGCTGGCGGAGTTGTGTTGACTTTATGGACAGCCATCTTTCACCACCACCGTTAAAAGCTAATTACTGCCAGTCATAAGCAGCGGCCTTTACGGGCGTGTTTTCCTCTGCCAACCAAAGCACAGCCACAAGGGAGTGACGGCATTACATGGGCCACGATGGGAGCGCTGATTGCACCGAATATTATTATTGCTGGTTTAACTGCATATGGAGCAACGCCTTTTTAAAGAGTTGTTTTCCAAATCTGCCACAATGAACTGCGAGGGCCTGTAAACCAAAACAAAAAAACGCTTGGTTACGGATCGGCATTTTGTGTCATAATAAAGAGTCACGTATGGTGAATGAAGTCCAGGTTTTTAAAGCCACCGTCTCAGAAAATGGGAAAAGGGAATTTCCCCTTCCTGATAAACGACAAGCAGCTGATAGCAGGCGGGAAGTGAGTCAGGCTCAGCACTTCAGCTGCCTCGGCACACTTTGGTTCAGACTTGTTGAGGCAGGCAATTATCCCTCCGTTTGATGTGTGTTTGCTGGGGTTTGAGCTCTCTGTTACCGTATGTATGCGGGGTTGCCGGAGTTTGAACTCGTGTGGCCTAAGAAAAAGTCAACATTTCCCTCCAGGACAAAAACCAAGATCGTTGTGCACACACTGTGTCATTTTCCCGTAATGCAGCAAAACAACTCAAACCCTGACATTACTGTAAGTAGTTATACGTCTGCTGATGACTCGGCCTGTATCACTGAAACGGACAGCAGTAGATCTAGCATAACATTATCTCAAGCAAAGCATTTTAACTACCTGTTTAAAATGTCTGAGGAATGCACAATAAAAAAAAACAGAATTATATTTATCCTGTAAGCAGTGGTGGAATGTAATTAAGTACATTTACTCAAGTACTGTACTTAAATACAATTTTGAGGTATTGGTACTTTACATTAGGGCTGGGCGATATGGCCACAATCTTCTATCACGATATAGGTCATTTCATATCTTGATAACGATATATATATATTACGATATAGCATGTTCCCTGGTAATATAATAAATAAATAGTCTATATGAAATAACAACATGGTAAAGCCTATTTTTGTATACCCTTACATACTTGATAAATGAAAATGTTCTCATTTTAACTGCTTGAATGTAAAAAATGAACAGTTTTAAGTGAAGTTATAGAGAAAAAAAGATATATATATAGGCCTAGCCTTTATCGTGATAGAAACAATATAGAAAAATATAAACAATAGACATTTTTATATAATTTTGACGATATATCGTCATATTTCCCAGCCCTAATTTACACTAATAATTTACTCATTTTGGAGGCAAATACTGTACTATTTACTCCACTACATTTATTTGACAGCTTTAGTTACTTTACAGATTTAGATTATTAATACAAAATATCAATCAACTAATAAATTATGATTAATTATTAGACATTAAACTACCCAGCAGTATTTAACATAAATAAAATTAGCGCCACCTTTACCAGCTGCAACATTAAAGCGATGAACAGGGTAGGGTCGGCAATGCAGAGAAACTAGTAAGAGTACACTATATTTAAAAAAATGATCCAACTGGAAAACCCGGCCCAGTGTTGCCAACAATTTTCCAATTAAAGTAGCTATAAGAGGGGCGACCTGGTAGCGTGTAGAACGGGTACCCCATTTACCAACGCTGAGTCCTTAATGCAGCGGCCCGGGTTTGAATGCTTGTGCTTATGAATTGCTTATGATAAAAATAGATGATAAACTATATTGCGAATTCTATTGTGCATTCTTTTTGACTGCAAGTTTTACTATGCAGAATTGTAAGGTCCAACTTATATAAGCATGTTTTTCTTAACACTGAACAACAATGGTTATAATGTGGTGCTTAAATCCACACATTATTCAATTATTGAAGATTGAGGATTGTAATCATATATCATGTATCATCTTGTGGCTTCACGTTGCTTCTGAGCACCATGTGGCTGAATTGTGTATTTAATCCAATGTGTAAATACATGCAGCGGGGTTTTTGTTTTGGCCCTTTTATCCCTATTATGTCTTGAGGATATTAATCGGCCAAGTGGGTCTTTGTTGATGCCATCAGAAAATTTCAAATAAAAGTCTAAGGACACTGAAAGGGCCATCAGGACCTGTGGGAGAAGCTTAATGAAGGAACCAGATGTGACCTTGGTGCTCTCCACCAGAGAGCCAGATCAACAGTGAGTCCTCCTGCTGCTCTGTTGTAAGCAAACATACCAGTTTACCAGCAGGTGGCAGTCTGTCATAAGGAGGACTGTCACTGACGCCAAACTAGTTAGAAATACAGCTCTGGTGGGGAGAAATGCAGCATCAAGCTTTAACAGCCAGTACTGTATAACGGAAAACCTCTCTTTTACCGAGGGAAGTGAATTACTAAACAAAGCGTGAAACCATCTCTGCTCCATAAAAACTTCTTTTTCAAAGGATATCCTGAACCATTTATTCTCTTTAGTCAGGGTTCACACAGGAGCCAATCTCCCCGTATACATTTTACAACATTCCTTTAAGGCTGTTTTTTTCAGAAATACCTCCTGAGGCAGAGATTTGATAAAAAAAAAAAGGAGATAAAATATTGATGTTGTTCTAATTTTGTAAGCCTGTTTGGTGAATAATTAATTGTTCGGGGAAATGTGTTTGTTTTATTTGCATCACCCTAATGCTGTTTTATTGAAGGGTTTTCACACATGCCGTTTCTGAGAAGTTCACAGAGAAACCGTTTTTGAAGGAACACAATTGATCGTTTTTTCTGTTACATCACCTTTAGGTTAAATCCGCAGCTAAAGACGATGGCAGTTAATCTGCTCGGTGTAATTGCTTTGCTATATCGCAGCTGTTTATCTAGAATACATTTCATACCATCACATCTTAACAGAGCGTTGCCCAGTTGTTACTGCATGCAAATTTTCCATCTGCTGCCATTGTGCATCCACTATTTATTATTTTTGCACATCAGTTTGGACACAGCCTCCCATTAGCTGCGATGCCAACTACGAATTGATGTTCCCACATTGCTGAATCATAACGCAGATGAGTCTGACACAGATGCTCTCTCAGCAAAGGCAGAATTGGTGGCCTTGTTTTTACGACTGATTGCTTTCCGGTGAAATCACACATCCAGAGGAGTGCCAACAATCGACTGTATGTGATGGTGGATATTGTTCTGTACTGTATAACACCCTCATACTGTAGTGTTTCCTTTATGTTATCCTTCCTTCATCCTTCAAAGCTCTGTGTTGGAGCTGTTACAGCTGTTCCCTATAGGACAGATGTTGTGATGGTATACTGTATAAAGTGTTCTGACAAGGAGCCTTGTTTCCATTTGTGCAGGGGGGGTGGGGGGGTGGGGGGGTGGGGGTGGTACAACACGCTTGCTTATTCATGACGCCTGATCAGAGCCCAGGTAGATCAGACTGCTCCTCTATTTTTAATGGAAAAAGCCCTTTACTGCATAGGACATAAATATCATGCGATGCATTTTTTCCCTCAGCCTGCCCAGGTGGAAGTACAGGGCGTCTTTGGGGGATTGGAAGGGTCAGTGTCGGTTAGATCTCCAGCTAAGAGCTAAATATTGACCCGAAAAATGGTTGAAACAAACCATTCTGAAGAAATATTGATCCAAAAAGGTGCATTTCACCAGAGGGGACGAGGGCAGGTACAGAAGTGTTTCTCTCTTGTTAGTTTGCATTCATTCCCAAACACATCAATTCACATTTCTTGGGAATCTCCCTTGCAAATGTGCACCAAACCATTTACAGACTCTAATGTAAATGTAAAAGCAAATGTATCACAACATCAGATACAAGGTTGCTACACCCTGACCCTGGTTTTACTGCAGCATGCGAATGGGAAGGAGAGGCCAATCTGCGGTTAGCACCCACATTAGCCCCAAGGACAGCAGGTCGCTGCAGGGAAAGGTCACCTCTGCTGCTCCATTGGAAACACAAAGCTCCAGTATTTCCTTTCCTCTTATTTGTAGTTCTTATCTGAAGTCTCCTTCGACTTGATATTCAACCCTTCCCTGACACTCAGCATCTTTGCCCAGGAAACCAAGCCAACATGATAAGAATAGCCTCCGAGACTCAATTTAGAAGTGTTAACACTGTATGTAAAACATTCCTAATATTGAACCAGACTATCGATTTATTAGCTTTCTGCTCAGCACCATATCACATGAAAGTGTGCACACGTCTTGTGTATTTTATGGATTCTGTACAACTTATATCTGAAAGAGGAGACTGAAGTGAATCTGTCGCAGACACAGCAGAGTGAGCTGTCCTCACTGGGATTACATGGTCTTTCCAGGAACTTTAGACGGCGCCAAATATCAAAGGAACTCATTCACTGAGAGGAAAAATGGGTTGTCAGAGCGGCGACAACTCTCGACTGTTATCTAAGAGCCACTCGCTGCATTATTGCGGCGGTAATGAGAATTCTGACGGCGCCGCCAAGCAAGATACCAATAGAAAGTTGAGATATCCGCGGCTGAAAGTGTTGTTTGCAGTGGAATAATTACAACCGAGGAATGTGATGACTCGTCGAGAGGAGTGAAAAGGTAGAAAATAACATATTTATCATTCTTTAAAAATAAATAAATACATGCAATGTGGATGGCTGTACTTGAGTGTATCCTCCGTTATCATACAGGAAGTGCTGATTTTATGTGAGGAAGGAACAGATTGATAACGGCTGTCTTAACTGATTATTTTTTTTGGGCCACTTCTGGGACACGGAAACATGCTGTAAACACTGAGATATTATCTACTTTAAGTTAATATGGCAAAATTGTTAGCAAACAGCTGCTTATTTACACAACCAGCAGTTACATTAGCATTAGCATTCATTTGGAGTCGTGTTAATGGCCACCTGATGAATATTAGTCCAATATTCACTCTCTCTTTACCAGCCGCCACAGCGACGCTGGTATTGTTTTCCCCTTATGAGTCTGTGTGCAAGTCATCATGGCAAAATGTGGTCCTGGAGACACCTACTGTAGCGTGAACTAAAACTAGATGCAGTTTTGAGTACTTTGTCAGGTAGTGGAAGTGGGGGAGGGGCTATTGGCCACTTTACGCCCCTTGCCTGATATGGCGTTGCGACTGGTGTGATCCCATCGCAAGATGGTCTCGCTAGCTTAGATAAGTGGACAACTCAAGGTCTGAAAAGTGAATCCGAAGCTGAAGTGCCTTAAACTTGCATTCTTTCTAATAGCCAGCAGGGAGCGACTCCTCTGGTTGCAAAAATAAGTCTGATTGTATAGAAGTCTATGAGAAAATGACCCTTACTTCTCACTTGATTTATTACCTCAGTAAACATTGTAAACATGAGTTTATGGTCTCAATCGCTAGTTCAAGTCTTCTTCAATACAGCATGATGTTCATTTAGTAAATTATGGTCCCATTTTATCAACCGCACCAAAGTCGCAAGGATGTGGTGGATGGTGGGCGTTCAAAGCTCTGAATTCAAAGTCGCTGCTGGCTTTTTCTGTATTAAACAAAGACCATGATCTTTCCTTTACCTTGTCCAAAGTGTTGCCTAAACATAACCATAAAAAGCTGAATAATGCAGTAGTCGCTAGGAGCAGATATTGTTTTACCATATTTGATATTTTGGCGGAAAACCAATTACATACATTGTTAGTGAATATTTTTCTGATACGTTCAGTATCAACACTTTTGCGACTTGACATTTCCTCATTAAGTTAATAGAAAACATAATCTGGGCGAAATTACGTTTACTTCAAAACATATTTACTATTGCAAATTAGTAGTAGTCACATTTGCACCAGAGGTCATTCATGAAGCTATGAAATAATATCACAAATATGTATGTTTCACTATTCTATTGGAATCCACACTGTAAACATGGGTTGTAAATTAAGCACATTATACAACACATTTATTCATTGTTCTTTTTTCCTCAAGTGTGTGTTATGTACAGTCCACCTGGCCTATACACTTCAAATCAAGATACAGGTGGTGTGGATTGCATTAAGGTTTGTATCTTCTTGGCTATCCGAGCATCAAAATGTTCACTGCCTGCTCGAGCCCCAGAGATGTTTGTCAAGACTGCAATAGAAAATGTCTTAACTTACATAAGAGATTGTCACCCACTTAGGAGAACATCAGTGAACTGTCCTGGCCAGAGCTCTGAGTCTTTACAAGAGACAAAACAGAATTACTTTACATTCTCATACAGTGTTTTTATGTCACTTACTAATCTACAGATGCACCAGTAAATGTTGAGCTTACAGTGTAATTAAGATACTCACAATCTTCAGGTTCCAGTCCAGTCCATACTAAATACAATACTGAATAAGGCCATGGAAGCCACTGTTCCTAGTGGTACGATGTTATCATCAGTCCATGAAGCGCGAAAAAAGAAAAAGGGAAACCCAGCTCGCACCACCAGCTGGTATGGAGGCTGGATAAACATGAGCTTTAAGTGCATCTTGTCTTTCTCCCCCATGAGTAGCTGTCGTCCTGCAGCCGCGAGTGTCCTGCACGCATGCAGCTTCTAAAAGGTTAAAACCTCCTTTTCCCTCCAGCTGCTTGTTCCTTATCCCCGTCCATCTCCTCCGTAATGGATCGGAGCTGCTGGATCCACAGAGGGACTCGGCTCCAGTGGAGAAGAGTTAACGGATTACAAAACCCTTCAATCAGCAAACACACCTCCGTGCTGCTAAAATCTCTCCCATAGTGCCACTTGCTCCACCACCGTTGTGCGATTTAAGACCCTGAAGAAGAGATGAGCGTTCAAAGTTGTGCTGCTGTAGTATTTACATTATTACATTCGTATTCTTCAGCCACTGTTAAACATACACACAGTAATACAGTAGTAAAATGAACCTGCTCTATTCACCGTATAAACTTTCATTCTACAGCAAGTTAGAACATAATGATAATCTGATACCACAATAACTTATATTGCACATTTTGTAATGTTCACAACATTGTTGTTTGACCATAATGAACAACAGTTAAAGCTTAATGTCTTCAGTCTGTTACTAAGATAGAGAGTCACTGTCAAAAAGTCGTTCATTATTGCAAATTAATAGACACTAGGGCTGGGTATCGTTTAAAAAAAATACAATACCAGTACCAATACCAGTACCCTTAAGGTGATACAGATAACAAGAGTACTTCATTCGATACCCATCGTGTGAATGGAAGCTATGTGTGTTTGTCCCACTGGCTAGCTAATCGCCGCCGCTCTGCACTGCGCTCATACGGCGGTTATCGTTGATAACGCCACCCCGACCCACGGTGGCAGGATGGCATTGTCGCGGAAATGTAACTCCCACCATTCAGTTCCCCATCAGGTTTACAGTGTTAGCTCTGTCAGCCATTGTTAGCACTTTTCACGCCGTTAACACCGTTAGCTGCTAGCCGCCGGCTCAGATATCTCCGTGTTGAGAGCCGTGTGGAGGCAATCCTGGCTGTATGGGTTGACGCTAGTGGGCCAATCACACGTTGCATGAAATCGAAGATTGACTGCGATCAAATAGTCATTTTTTTCTTGATCTGGGTATAAAAAGGATCGAATGCAGGTATCATTTGACTGGAGAAGTTGGTACTGCGTTATTTCAGTCGATACCTAAAAAGGTACCGATACCCAGCCCTAATAGATACCCTTTTCTTATTTATTTTGTTTTGCTCTGTCCAACCTTTCAGTAAATCCACTCCTCCTGAGTAAAGATATATGATCTTCCAGTATTTTGGATTTATGATCCGAGTCGCCTCACAGCATGGTAGCACTTCATGCTCCTCGTTAGACTACATTCAAATGAGGAGAGAACCAATGCTCGAGCACCGATCATTACTTTTCCAGCCAGCCATCAGCTCCGTTCCTCGGCTTAGACTGTGTTCTGCCCCAGTAAGGGCGGATGTTCTTTATGTTGTTGGGGCGGTTCGGTCCTCTGGTCCTGCTGCTCAGGTGGAGGCGACTGCTGTTCCGGTGGTGGTGGGTCAGATTTTAGGGTTTCCTTCTGAGGGGGCTGTGGTGGTGGCGTCGCCTGCTGCGGCTCTGGATCGGGCATCTCTTTCCTGTCGCTGGGCTGAATCTCCAGAGCTGGTGTTTCCTTGCAGCAGACGTATTGCTGCCAGATTCTCCTGAAGGCCGAGCGGAACTTCTTAATGCGGAAAGCGTAGATAATTGGGTTGACGGCAGAGTTGCCGTGGGTGAGCAGGATGGCGATGTAGAGGAGGATTATGGGCTTCTCGCACTCGGGGCAGAAGAGTGTGATGCAGTTGATGATGTGGAGGGGGAGCCAGCTGACCGCGAAGAGAAAAAGAACCAGCGCCAGCGACTTAGCGAGTTTCAGCTCCTTGTCATAGTACTTGTTGGGGTCCGCGTGACTGGTGGTGAACTTCTTATTGTTAAGCTGCTTGTGGATCACGTAGAAGATCTCCGCGTAGATGAGCAGCATGAGCAGCAGCGGCGGCAGCACCCAGCCGAAGAAGTTGAAATAGACCATGTAGTCCATGCTGATGACGTTTTCAAACTGGCAGGTGATGACGAGGTCGGAGCTGATGGAGCCGTTCTGCTGGAGGCGCTTCAGGTTGTTCCAGCCTAACATGGGGGTGAGCCCCACGATGAAGGCCACCGTCCAGCATATCACCACCGCCAGCCCCGCTCGCCGAGGGGTCACCACCCGCTTGTACCTGTAAACAACACAGTATCGTGTCAGCGCTCTCTCCCACAGCGCTGGAGCAGGACATGCACGCTTTCTTATTTACTTCATTTTTCATTTTGTCAGCGCCCTTGGGCTGACAAAAAGGTGTGATTCACAAGAAAGAGTTACCATTCAAACCACAAGCCCCTGGACACACTGGTTACACACATTTCCTTGCAGCACATATTTACACTTGAAACGGACAGCCTCTGCAAACCCTTATCAGTAAACCTTGCCCTTTGCAGCACTGCTGCTTTCATGCTTCTTTTGTTCAGGGCAGAACTGAAGTGGTTCTTACAATAGGCTCAATATTATCTACTAATTTATTACAGTGGTGCAAGCTGCCGCGCTTGGCATCCTACGACAGGCTTTAACTGGTTTGGCTTTTTCATTGTTTCTAGTGTTTTATGGATAAGAAGCAGGAGGTAGAAGAAGGTGCAGAGGCTTTAAAGTCTTATCACCGCTGTCCTATGAACAAGAAATGATACAGAGAGACTCAGACTTGCCTGGAGGCAGGGAAACAGTTATCTGATCCAGCTCATGTTAGAAAGTGTGTAGAGCAACGATCGCTCCCTTTCGGATTACTAATGGTTGATATTTACAACGTCTGCTCTAGTAACTGCAAGGGACATATTAGCATCACGATAACCTGACCTTTGCTGAGGTGGAGCCTGAAACCAAACAAAACCCTGCAATTGAGCCCGGTTTCATGTCTCGGATTAGTATCGATCAGGGATCTATGTGCTAAGTCGGGTCTGTGTGTCTGAAACATGGCAAGGAGGAGATCATTATTCACACGCTGAGCCTGGGAGCCGGCCTGCTCAGAAGAGATCAGATACTAATCTAACAGCAGGAAGTGAGGGGGGGGAAAAGAGAGAAAAATTCTCCCTCTTAATAGAAGTTGTGGGAAGGGAGTGGCGACAGCTACTCTGATTTGAATAACACAAGGATTATATATATATATAGGATGTAAAAGTTGTTGCAGACTCCATTAAGCTTGGATGGTTTTATGAGACTAAGTAGTAAAAAGCTCAAATTCCTGATAAACTGCTATCATAACCCTGGAAGACTTAGACAGGATATTAAAATTCGAGGCTATCGCAGACAATAACGTCCCCTCTTCTACTATAAGCTTATCTTTTCAGCCTTTCAGCGTCACTGCTTAGTCTTTTCTTAGCAAGATTTAAAAAAAAAAAAAAACCCTGGTGGCATCAAATACAATGAGGGATATTGGACATGTTGACCTTTTGTGCCCTCCAGAAACACTTTTCCTGAATCCACCCCCCACCTCCAAATGTGCTAATTCTGTCACTGTGCTACTCTTCCACACATACCTATTAGCATCTTGAGGACAGAGGGACTAATTAAAGCTGTTGGTTGATCAGATAAGCTCTGGTTGGCTGTCATGTTAGTACTGGTGAGTCACATCTATATGCATATAAAGGGACTGGCAGGATGGAGGCATCCTGTGAAGTGATACAAGAATTAATGAGCTGCTGCTGCTGTGTGTGTGTGTCAACACCATCATTATCACCATGCGCTGTCATCTTATTCCCACGTGGCACAGACGGTGAGAATAAACCTGAAACCCTCATTACCTGGTGGGGATCTTGACCCTCAGATAGCGGTCAATCGCGATGGCCAGCAGGGCCAGGATTGAACTTTGGGTCAGCACCAGCACCGTGCACGCCACCAGCAGGCAGCTGTAAAAGTGAGTTTGGAGTCCGATGCTGATGGTGATGGCTAAAGGGATGACGAGGGCTCCCACCGCGATATCCGCCAGAGCCAGGGAGACGATGAAACAAAACGTGGTGTCTCGCAACGACTTGTTAATTTTCACTGCCCAAACCACCATCACGTTGCCGATCACGGACGCCAGGGCGATCGCCACCTCCATCCCGATGTAGAGGAACTGCGTTGATAAAAGTGCTCCGGGCATCCTCGCAGATGATGATTTTTTTTTTCCTTGATAAGATTGATTTCGGTGAAGCAGAAGCCAACAGAGCAAGTCCTTGATTGTTTACAGTATGAGTATTTTTACAGTATGTATTCCAAAATGAGCTGTGCGTCCATCAGTTTGCCCTGGTTACCAAGTTGCAAGATATAAATCCAGTTGTTTTGATGGGAAGAAGCGCGTTAACCAGCACCAGCAGCGGCATATGTGAGCATGAGGGGGTTTTCCTCCTTTGGAGCAGGTGTAGTGGTCCGGTTGGTGCTGTGCGTCGCTCCTGCTGCGCCTCCACTTGGCTGAATACACCTGCTCCTGGTGAGAGCAGCATCCTTCTCCGTTGCGCTCCGACTCATCCAAGAGGGCGCTCCGTCTTCAACCGATCCACGCTTTTTTTTTTATTTATTTAACAAAGCAGGTTTTTTAACAAGGCAAATAAGAAGCTGCATGTGTTGTGGGATGAAAGCGCGCACAGTTTTAGCTCCTGCAGCAGGCGGGGTGCTCCTCTTCTTCCTCTCTCCCCCTCACTGCGCTTTCAAGAGCAACAACAGCGCAGTTGCCGAATATAGCTGCGTAATTTTCTCGCCTTTTTTTTGTGTTCCATTCAGACGTGTTGTCCTTTTTTTTCTGTGAGATCTATAATCTTGATCTCACTCGGAGTCCACCCGTTACCTTTTTGAGCAGGTGCGACGCTTTGTTTCCCCATGCAGAGATAAATAAATGCTGCAGCCTTCTGCGGGACCGTCCCGAGGAAGTCAGGTATAGCCCAGAGGTGATTTCAACTCACTCTCATTCTCTTTATTAGCCCATGCCACGCACGCCTTCCCCCCCACGCCCTTTCAAATGCTAATGGACCTTGCTCGATAGCCCATTATTCCGATAAAGAGGTGAAGCAGTGAACTGCCACAGCTGACAACACAATAGCACAGATAAAGCTGTTGGAAATGTCAGAGATCGTTTATATAAGTGATAATAGCACTGAGTAACCAGTGGCACAATTATGGAAGCACACAGTACGAATCCCACTGTTTTCCTCATTTGCAAACATACACTTCGTTTACTTCAAAACACCTCAGAGAAACATAAATCTGAACTACAAATAGTTATTCAGGTCATTCTAAATATATTCATGTGCTTCAGACTTCAAAGAGCTCCGCTGTGAGCCCGAGGCCCGGCCCTATCCTCCAAACTAATGACAAAATCGTTAACAACAACGCTGGAAACCTTATGACTGATTTAGATCTATTGATCAGCCTCAAAATGGATATTTCCTACTTCTGACTGACCATCCAGGACCGAAGCAGTGACACCGTAATCCGTCCTGTCGCTTTCAGAGAAACACACAATGATGAGCAGTCAAGCATAGAGCGACATCTCACATAGCACTGAGATCTTGTGCTCTCTCTCTGTGGGTCAAAGGTTAAACATCAGGCAGCTGCGTGAGCTCTCTGACCGTGGCAGGATCTCTACTTTAACATCCGAGCAAGAATGACTGTATAGCTCACTCACTATTGTATATAGAAGATGGCTGGATGGAAGTCCTGGAATTCAGCAGGCATGTGATTCAGAGTGAAAAAAAAACAACTGGAATTACCGTCTCGTGGATGTATGCCTCTGCCAGCCAGTCAAGTTGCAGTTTACATCCATGTCTGTCCAAATCGTCATCACCTCATCATTTTATCCATTTAGACATTTGTGTGAATTGTCATAATGAGCATATAAATTGTTGAGTTATGGCCAAAAATGTGTTTTATGAGGTCTCAGTGACCTTTGACTACCAAAATCTAATCAGCTTATCCTTAAATCCAAGTGGATGTTTGTGCCAAATCTGAAGAAATTCACTCTCAAGGTGTTCCCAAGATATTACCAGAATGGGACAGACGTGAGGTCACAGTTACCTGTGACCACCAAAATCTAATCAGTTCATGCTTAAGTCCATGTGGAGGTTTGTGGCAAATTTGAAGAAATTCACAAGAATGGCCTGTCCACGGCTGTCGCCAGCACAGGAGGCATAAAAATGTAACACTGTAGTCAAGGTTCACACTGGGAGACTGTGTGTGATGGCAGGACGGCCAACAGTCAGCAGGAGCGCCGCTGAAGACAGTTTCCATCTGTGACCAGCGTCACGGTCGGAGACATCAGCGTGGGCTATAGAGGTCAGCCAGTATACACTGAGGAAGGAAACAGCCATATGGTCCGCTTTGGCATCAGACACACTGGTTACATTTTAATGAGCATATAAGCGTAGTGATTACCACCACGCTGATGCTCATGAGAAATCAATCTTTATAGAGTAAATGGTGTGCGCTGACACACGTGGGCCGATATGGCTGAAAGGGCAGCATTTTCTCCCATTTTTTCAGTCAGGACTATTATCAGGCCATTAAATAGGCGTTATCAGTCGCTATAAGCACCATAGATGTGGGCAATAGGGGCCTACTACACCCAATATTAGGTTTTATTATCTAGTCACATGGTAGATCACCGAAAGAAGGTATAAAAGAACACAACATGGACAGCATGAAACTATAAAAGGGGACGTAGTCACCGTGACGTCACCCATTGGTTTGTGGACTGCCGTTTTGAAGCTTCGAGTTCCGCATTTTTGCCGTCGCCATCTTGGCTTTTTGCAACCAGATGTGACACAAGAGGGTGGAGCTAAGTTCAACCGAACGCTGAATAAGACATTTTTAGGTGACCAAAAAGGTTATAATTAACTTTCATGAACTGAAAACACACTGTGAAAGGGTTAAAGTTGTAAGATGAAAACACGGACAACTCCCAGACCGGACAACGCCGTGGTAGCGTCAGTCACAACGCAGCCACGCCCTAAAGCATACCCTGCTCTATGGTCTATTCGACTCCAAATGGGACCATAATTTACTAAATGAACATCATGCTGTATTGAAGAAGACTTGAAACTAGCGATTGAGACCATAAACTCATGTTTACAATGTTTACTGAGGTAATAAATCAAGTGGAGCTGGAGCTGCCATCTTGAGATTTTGACGTCATTTGGAGTGCGAGTCTGCGCAGTGGTGATCGAGCGGTGGAGCTGCGGTATCGAGATCACCCGCTTGAACCAATTACAAGCCGAGCACGGCCGCAGCTTGTCAGCGAGAGAAACTCACAGCTGTCAATCATGACGTCTAATCCCCTTTTTATAGCATCAAATAACTCATTCAAAACCAAACTTGAAAAATGAACATACATCAGCGTGACAAGAACTATCTAAAATGACAGAAAAAATCTTTGGGAAAAATGTATTTGATGTGAACTTTGACTTTTTAGTTTGGCCCATGTCCCATAACCTCCACTAACATGGAGGAGGCGGGATTTATGACCTATTCTGCAGCCAGCCACCAGGGGGCGATCGAGATGTTTTGGCTTCACTTTTGGGGAGCTGTTAAGTCGTCCATCTATAAATAAAGTCTATGATCCATCCAAACAAAACATCCATCCATCAATCCATCCACCCTTTCAAACAAGCAATCCATCCATCAATCCATCCACCCAGTCATGCTGTCCATCTTTATATACAGTCTAAGCTACAGTAATGACCCACATCTATGGTGCTTATAGCGACCAATAAAGCCTATTTAATGGCCTGATAACAGTCGAATCGTGTGACAAATTCCACTTTTATAGTCAAGCCTTAACTGAGAGTTGTTAAAATATGTAAGTTTAAATATGCTTTAGCAATATGTACAGTGTTACGTCATGCCAAAAAAGTCATTTGAATTCAATTGAATAGCAAAGGGATCCGGAAAGTGGCATACATCATTTCAGGCTGTTTTCTCATTGTGTTGATCCTTTTAGCAGCTTAGAGACTCAGAGCGGGGAACACATTCATGCTCAACACGGCCAACACCGACCTCATAAGGCTGTTCGAGCTTGTTCACACTAGTCAGTGTTTTCACTGAGGACATGACTGCGACCTGACGATGTGTGAAGTCTGAAACGTTCCCTGTATCTCACACAGACTTCCTAAAATAAATGGACTTTTCCTCAAGGCCTTTCTGGGATGAATTTGAATGAATACCCCTGAAGTACTTCTAACAATTCTGCCACATCCGCAGTCAGGAAATGAGGAAATGCTTCAGTAAACGTTTGTCAGATTTTGCCACTTGGGGACGTGTGACCAGTGAAGGGCAGCTTCAGTTTTATAAGATTCTACAGTTCGGTGCTCTTTTCCTGAATCAAAGATATCTCAGCAGTTACAAATGTCTACAGTTCAAACGTGGCCTTCACTCAGCTCCAGAGTTTTTTGAGTGCTGAAAGGGAAGCTGTTCAGTCGTGAGCTCGACTGCTTTTAACAAAAACCTCTTCATTAAACGCAGATCATCCTGATAGATGACAGTAGGGCCCACTAATGGGCACAGGCACAGTGAGACGCCCTCACAAGCTTGTAAAGCGCATCAACCTTTTTGTTCTGACACAGCATAATTTATATGAAGGCTTCAACTGCCGGGATGAGGAACCAAGCACTGAGCCACGTCCATATTCAAATGAGAAAAGATCACATAGCATCTTCCTCCCAAGAGTCTTTTCTGCTGAACTTGGTTCAAAAGCAATATTGCTCAGTCATTTAAAAGAAAAAAGCCCCTGCGATGAACTACAGTGGTGTACCCAGCGGGCCACTGACCCAGACGGCAACAACATTATTAAAACTGACAAAAAGACTTGGGACCTCGGCCTATTAGCCAGGTCTCCTTCAAGGAAAACAGTTTAGCCATTTCAAACGAGGCTGGGGCCATCGAGGAATACAATTACATCGTTATTACAAGGGACACTGCAGGAAAAACAATACAAGATGGATAGCCTCGGCTTTGTCGCTCAGAAGACCTTCAAAGAATATCTCAGATAGGAGGCAATATGGGAACACTTAAGCATGTATCCCCTGGATGATCGAACACGCACACGAACAGCCTCTAAAGTATTATAGCCGCCGGAAATGGATGTGGCCCGTTTACATGGAAATTCTCCAGAAAGTGGTGCATCACAGAGAAAAAAAGAAAACAAGATATGTAAGTACTAATCTCTTCCATGAAAGCTATTTGTTTCCCCACAAAATTAACTCAGCTCGTTTCCTATGCAATTAATATAAATATCATCAAATCAAAGTTGATGTTGTTGTTTGAGGTCAGTAAACAGCTGAAAAATGTTATTCTATTTTATTGTTATTTTATTAATCACTTATTTTATTGTATTTCATTCGTATAATTTTATTCTATTTTATTGTTATTTTTATTAATTTAGATTTTACTTCACACTGTTTTACTACTATTACTGTTATTATAGCTTTTAATTCTATTTTATTACAGTTTTATAATTTTATTGTCTCGCATGCATTGGTCTCAAATAATCTAATTGTTAAATTGTTGAATTGTTTTGTCTTATTTTTGGCTTGTCAGTCATCTGTGAAGCACTTTGAGCTGCACTAACCTGTATGAAAGGTGCTATACAAATTAAGTTTGATTGATTGATTGACTGACAAGGCAGAATTTATTGGCTCAGGAATAATAGATTTCATTGAACAGGTGACTTTATGGATAGAAATACTGCACATGTGATTGCAGGACAAATGCATTTGTCACTATTACATTTTACATTATTCATGTGAACCAGATTTTGGGTTGCATTTCATAAAAATACAGCTAGTTGGAATCCTGACTGTTGAGTCTCAGTATACATGAAAAGAGCTTTGGTATAGTTTTCGTCTTTACTCAGAGAAAAACAACCCGTGGACGTACTAGTTTTGGTGTAAGAGCTCCTCTCAGAGCTGCCAGCTGGCTGACCAACATCATTCCGCCTGTTCGTCGCCCCACAGTGTGCCCGTGAAATTAACCACCACACACTTGAAGCCTTAGCCGACAGGGTGAAAATGAAAAATGTCAACAGCTCGTCCGGCAGCTCGCCGTCTGGGATCATACAAATAACCCTCCTTGATCAAACCTGGGATATTTTGATGTGCGAGTCTTTCAATTTGTCCTACTGATGGGGCTTTGTCAAATAACATACTTTACTGGCAGCAGGGCCGGAGCCAGAAATACTGAGGTCATGAGCCCTTTAAGAAATACTACCCACCTGTGCATCAAATAAAAGGAGATGATTGATTAAATTGTTTAAATTACCATTCAATTATACTTTTAGAAAATTTTAAATTCTAGTGGAAAAATACTAAATCCCCTCATTTCATGTAAATGTAGTTTCATTTTTTTCACATCAAAATAAGCCTTAAAAATTGTGGAAATTCTGAGTGGCTGTAAGTCCACCGCCGGTCATCAAAACCCCCAAATCCTCAGAAACAATAATGAGGAGTTATTAAGTTAAAGGCGTGGTTCAACAATTGAGAAAGGAAATACACTTACTTGCTTACTTGCTCATCATCTCTTCTCGTTTATACATTTTTGTTTTGTACCGATTAAACAAACAAGCAGCCTCCTAAAAATTATGTTTTCATACAACAAAACTGCATTGTGAATTATGTTTCAAGGGAAACCTATATTGTCGCGGATTCCGTCTGTTTTTCAACGTATCACAAATACATTTGTAATGATAATCCGCGAAGTCCACGTAGGGAGGATGTGGTTGTGTCAACAAATACCGGAATTTCACCCAGGAGACCGATGTTCGTGTCAACGTTCACTTATTTTAGAAGAAGAAGAAGAAGAAGAAAGGCACTTTTATTAATACCCGAGGGGAAATTCAATTCCATCACTCTGTTATTTTTACATATACATATCACACACAGGCCCGAAATTCACACACATGCACAAACAGGACCTGTATACATGCATTAATGGAGAGATGTCAGAGGAGGGGGCTGCCCCCTGATTGGGGCGCCCAGAGCAGTTGGGGGTTTGGTGCCTTGCTCAAGGGCACCTCAGCAGTGCCCAAGAGGCAAACTAGCATCTCTCCAGCTACTAGTTCACACTCAGTACTTGGTCCATGCGGGGACTTGAACCGGCGACCCTCCGGTTCCCAAGCCAAGTCCCTATGGACTGAGCTACATGAGCTAATCATGTTCTTATTAAACCTAACCATTTAGTTTCGATGCCTTTTTGTTATGTTTTGTTTCAATTTCGTAGCCATTTCAAGCCAAACCATAATGTTTTTCACTAAAACTAACAAAATAGTTTTGTTGCATTTTTTCTTTAGTTTTGTTCCAGTTTACAACGTTAACCATGAATGTGCTTAAAACTGTTTAAAAGTGCGACCTTAATCCGGGAGAAATTATGTTTCTCTCGAAGCATAATTGACAATGCGGTTTAGTTGTATGGGAACGTAATTTTGTAGGAGACACGGTTGCAAACAATGTCTAACATGCTAATTAATGAGCTTTAGAGGTGCTGGAAGGCAGATTTTATTACCTTTGGACATCAGGCTAGCTCTTTCCCACCCGTTTCCATTCTTTATGCTAAGCTAAGCTAACAAGCTGTTGGCTGTAGCTTCATATTTACCGTACAAACATTGATCTTCTCATCTGACCCTTGGCAAGAAAATAAGGCATATTTCCTAAATTGCCAACATATTCCTTTAACAACATCCTCCTTCTTAGATATCTGTATGGAAAAGGAGGCCACCGGGCGATATAATCATGTCTACTTGTTTTCAGGTAGGTTGCTTAAGATTATATTTTCTCCTTTCAGTGGAGAAAGTTGGAGTATAATAGGGGATTCCCCGGTGTGTTTTTGTCTCTGTATGTGTGTATGAGTGTTTGTATATGTGCTAAAATGTGAAGATGAGGACACCTCCAACAGAAAAGCTAAACCCAAACCGCGGTTTCCGTAATGCAGCTCTGTGGGGAGAGCGCCTCCGCGTCATCCAACACCAGCACCAAATAAGATTACTGTGCAGAAAATACTGAGCCTCTCAAATGTTCCGCTGCATCTCCTACAGCGCTCCACTCCATTCGTCTACCCACACACAGAAAAAACAGAAAGAGTGCCACTCACTGCCTCTCACAAAATATCAAGGTTAAATATATAATTCACATCTTTAATACTCAGTCTGCACCGCCCGCCCTGCTCACTGACGAGCAGCTGATTCGGGTGAAAACATTTGAGCTTCTCCCACAGACGGCTTTACAGTAAAATGCTCTCAGGCAGCCTACACGGCAATCATGGAATTAAACACAGAGCTGTTTGTAGGCAAATGTGTAAATGTCAGTGAGGAGCCCACATCCTTTTTTTGTGAAGGTGGGCGAGTTGGTGCTATTTTTGATATAATCTTAATCTCCACCGTGAGCACGGTTTAGCCGACGCTAACAATGTAGAAAAAAAAATATGATTAGACTCAATTTCTCCTCATGGTTGCATGCATATTGAAAGGCCTCTGCACAATGAGGGGGAATATTCAATGTCTTTTCCTCAAAATATGCTCCTATTAATGCTACACAACACTAATTGGAGGCACTTCGACAGCAGCATGTACAGTAACATGCCTCCCATGATCCCAGCTTGCACATGAAATATTGATGCTCGATGATCTATCAGCCGGTGATTGCAAATTTCTAATTTTGTTAACAAAGGTGATAATTAGGGGAGTACAATGTGTAATGGCATGTTCTGCGTATGAGCTTCTGCTGCATAAACAAGCCTCACACTATACAATTAGATCACCAAGTGGGAGGAATAAAGCCAGAATAATTATGGCTTTCAAAACACAAGTCAGCACTCCCCTTTGAAATCAGCCTCTTGTTCTCGTTCGCCTCAACAGTCTCTCGCATATAAAAGGCAACACAGAGGAAACTGGTGGAGAATCAGCGAAAGGGAGAGAGAATATAATTAGATCGAGGAGTAGGAGAGAGGCATCAGTTAGGGCTGTGCACAGCGACTAGATAGATGAGAGAGGAGATGAAAGGAAATGGAGGGAGAGGTGGAAAAATGTGTGGGTTAATGACAAAACTCTGAATCTAATCTATTTAAGAGGGGTGGTCAAACCCAAATCAAAGGACTTGATGTGGCCTCTTGTGCATTTACCGCCTCAGAATGTGTCTTTTAAAGTCACGGCTGTTGTCTGTCCACTTTACTCTGATGTTCCTTTGAAAAGACGCTTTGGAAAAGCGCGTCCTGACGAGTAAAGGAAAAACTGGGTCAAACGTGTAGTTCTGGCTCTCTGTGGAAGAGGACGTTGTGCTCGGCTTCTTTGATGTTGGCTCGGTGATTTTGGGGGCTGTCTGGATCCAGTGTTGTAAAAAAAACGAATTAATAATCAAGCCTAATTCTACATAGCAGCATACATCAAGGGGCTCCAGTATTCGGCGTGCATGTTAAAGGCTGTGTTTGAATTCTGGATCACTATAGCACACAATGAATTTGGGCTGGGACTGTGTACCGATCTTGGTCTATCATGCACAACAGTTTGGATGCCACTAATCAGACTCTGACGTACTTTGGGGAGTGATGCATCATGCACAAACATATTATGGATGCTGCTGATTAGATGGAGGCATTTCATCCTCTAATTTATTCTGATTCCTCTAACGCAGTGGTTCCCAACCTATTTTCCCTGAAGCCCCCCCTCCTGGTATCTAAGAAAAGCTGAGGCCCCCCACCGTCATCACCCTAAAAATAAAAAATAAAAGTCCTCGAACAAAATCCTCAATTTGAATAAAGTGATTCAGTGTATTAAATGAGTTAGTGTTTTTAGATTAAATCAACTTTCTTTAATATAACTTGTGAGTCACATAAATAAAGTAATGACGTCTTGACGGATTCTCCAAGCGAATGCAGATACATAATATGATCTTTTTTTGTAACAACTTAATTAATTTACTATAATAGTGTTAGAGACAAAATATTTTCTGTTATTGTGGTTAAATAAATGTATTTTATGGTGTTTTTGCTGCTAGACCGCCCCGTTAATACAGGTGCGGGCCTCTCTTTGAGTGCATCAAGCGGGAGAGCAAATAGGTTTTCTACCTCAGAGCAGACAAATCCTAGCAAACCCCGTGAACTTTGGTGCCCCCCTAGGGGGGGCTCAGACCCAAGGTTGGGAACCACTGCTCTAACCTGCGTGCCTCAGTGTTTGTTTAATTGTCTATAGCATACATATTATAGTGTTGCTATCTCGATGGGGACAAAAAGTCATGCCCATAATTGTTGTGTTCTATTAATTCTGCATTGATTGGCCGAAGGCTGGCGTCGCAGTGTTTGTTAAATGAGCTCTGCATGGCGAGGAGATGACGTGGTTGCCTAAGTACATCCATTTTTATTTCTGTGCAGAAAACATACCGTACTTCCAAAATAACTACTGCCCGTACATGACATTTGTTGTTGACCTTTTGTTTAGCTCTTCAATTAGGCCAAACTTTCCTGTATTTCAATGACTGTATTTCCTGACCAGTTAGCCATCAAGTTACGATATCACTCTCCCAGAAAGAGGAAACCTACTGATTTTGGTGACCTTAAGGTCTCCCTTCTGTGCGTCAATATCTTGGATTGATTCCTCCTTTCCCCCTGTCCATATCACTAGTGCAGTGCCCGTTCAGAGAGCCTGCCTGCCCGGAACAGGCCGATTGCTTGGCCCCCAGAAGTGCTGCTTGCAGCGTTGTCGAGAACCATGGTATGGCTGCTTGTAACCGCCAAGTGTGAAGATGAATGGATTGAACTGTTCTCAGAGATTTTGTCCTTTATAGTTAGAAAATGCTGCTACAGCACCTCCTATTGGTACCAAATGGTACCAAATTTGCAGCAAGCAGCAAAAATCTGAAAAAGTTTAGTAAGTTTCTGGCTTGGTCCAGAGATGTTCTGTACCAAATTCGGTGATGATTGCTCATAACGTATAAGAGCGGTAGTAAAAAATCGTTTTTGTTTTTGTTTCCAAGTCTCACGGTTCAAGTGTGAAGTAGATCGGATGAGTGGTTCTCAAGAGGACATAGGACATTCATTAAGGACATACAGAAAGACAGACAGACAGACCGAGAGTCCTCGCTTTATAGTTAGACAATCACTGAAACGTGTTTTCTACGTTTGCCACTTATTCCAATAACTCTGCATCATTTGTGTGTTTGTGAAGATGGCACGTGCGTTATTTGATTGTTCTTTACCGTATTTGTCACACAACTATGCATGAGGAAGCTATGTTGCCCACTCTCCATAAAACAAAGCCCAACAACAACAACAACTTCTGTGAATGTTAGTGTATAAAAGACCCGCCTTAAGGCCAACACCTGCTTCTCCCACAGAATAAATGAGGCAGGCTACTTTTGCTTCAATGGACGTATTCACATGCCTCCGAGCCTACACGGCTTGCTGCAGCATTTTTCCTGTTCACCACCTCTCTGTGGCAAGAATCCCCCGACTATAATGTGGAGCTGTAGATATGTGAAAGGGAGTTATGTGGTTCCTCTGAAGCTTCTGAAATATCCAACACATAGTGTATACACTGTGGGCAAGACAGCATCTTCTTACCTTTACTGCCTCCAGCACTGACAAATCAAAGAATAAGACGCTGTGTTTCATGCAAAAAGCCGTCTAACTGTCTTGTTTTGTTGTTCCTGTTATCCAGATAAAACTGGAGAAAATACAAATAGCTGTAAGGTCAGATTGTGGACAGAATGCTACCTCAGCCAGGCAGTCACAGTTTAAATGCAGGCACTTCAGAAACCAATACTCTCTTTGGCTTCTCTATTAAAATTGGATTGCCTCAGGGGGGGAAAATATTACTATCTGTAATGCTTGAAAACAAACAACCACTCGAGTCAGAAAGCAGGAGGGAGAAGGGGTTTGTGTTCACCCCCATGTTCACCCTCTTTGCACTCCCCGGAAGAGAAACTGAAAATGAATTTTAAAGGGTCCCCTGCCTCTCGCCACCCTGAGTTCATTTCAAACCATCTAAGCCCTGAGAGGAGGCATGATAGTTTATTAATGAGATAAATCCCTGCACTCTATGGCCACTTGCCATTTCAATTTAAGAGCAATATTGCAAATGAAGGAAATTGTTGGCGGATCCGGGATTATTAAGCACCATTTGGAGAGTGGTGTGTGTGTGTTTACACAAATGGGACGTCTAAATATTGAAGCTAAGACAGGAAATAATTACAGAAATGTGAAATGCATTATTCTAGCTTGTGTGTGGATGCTGGAAAGCGCCAAGCAATAAAAAGAGTTCTGCAACGTGAGCGCTTCTGTCACAGGGGCGAGGGGATAAAATCCCTGTGAAATATGTGGATGCATTATTAATATTCAGAAGAGAATGAGTATAGGCAGCGTTTTAGCCTGTCATTTGAATTGTCATGATTAAATTATCAAGTCAATCATGAGTGTAGTGCACGGCGCCCCGCATCTTTAAACTGAAATAGACTTCACTGGGTTTCGCTTTGATTGATTTAATGTAAGCAGGTTTTCATGAGCCTTTAAATCACAGGACAGTTTAATTGAGGAGATTGGAGATGATTGAGTTTTAAATGTGAGAGTCAAGGGGGCAGTTTGGGAGATTATGATGTAAACAATCATGTAGTTGATCGACTTATCTTGACTCTCATTTCACTGATGGTGTAGTCCAGTTTTGACTTACTTGTCATACAACCATCAATCCATTTAAACAATCCCTCCCTCCATCCATCCATCCTTTCAAACAATACATCCATCCATCCCATAGACTGTATAAGTATATAGATGGACGACACGTCTCCACTTCCTCCCACATGAACAAAACTCCAGCCAAAATATCCCGGATAGGGGAGTTGCCATCTTGAGATTTTGACGTCATTTGGCGTCAGACTGCGCAGTAGAGATCGGGGGGGACTGGCGCCACAGAATCGAGGTCCCGCCCACACACCCGCCTGAGCCAATCACGAGTCTAGCACAGCTGCAGCTTGTTAGCGTGAGCCAACTAGCTGCTACGTTAGCACCACGGTAGCTGTTTGGTTAGAAAGACACAACAACTAACGATAATATCTCTAAAACTAAATTTATGATCAAACTGACACATGTTCTATTACGCAGACTAGTGATGGTTATGGAAAGTTAAAGTTACATCTCCTCTCTCGTACAAGTCAGAGCCTCCAGCTCCACGACGTCTTCACTCAGAGCAGCTGTCAATCATGACATCTCACTCCCTTTTTATAGCATCAAATAACTAATTAAAACCAAACTTATCATAAAAATGAACACTTGAACATACATCAGCGTGATAAGAACTACCTAAAATGACAGAAACCATCTTTGGGAAAAACTATTTGACATGTACTTTGACTTTTTATTTTGGCGCCATGGAGGGGGCAGGATTTATGACCTATACCGCAGCAAGCCACCAGGGGGCGATCGAGAAGTTTTGGCTTCACTTTTGGGGAACAGTCATGTCGTCCATCTTTATTTACAGTCTATGATCCATTCATCCCTCCATCAATACATCCAAACAATCCATCCATCCATCAGTCCAGCTATCCTTTCAATTCATCCACCCTTTCAAACAAGCAATCCATCCATCCATCCATCCATCCATCCATCCATTCATCCATCATCAAGTGTTTCTGATTGATTGACACTGATTCTGGCTGATTTGTTTACCAATTGTGACCTTCTTATTGGCAGTTCTGTTAAATATGAATGACTTCCCTCTTAAATCTCTCAGCAGCCATGAATATTTACCAACACGTTTGAGGATAGATTGATGTGCCTGTGCTCAGAGCTTACAGTATTCATACAGTATGTGTTTTGTATGTGTTATTTCCATATGCAGATTGCTTCACGAATTTGCATATTGATAAGAAATTCTCTCTGATTACTTCTTGACCCAGTGACCCTCAAATTGCATGTGACAGCCATGCCAAAGCTCTTGATTAAATGCTTTGTTCGGAGCCAAATGCATTCCTTCTGCACTGATGTATGCGCCTCCATCATTCACAAGCCTCCATATGGGAATTCATGTTTGTTTCTATGGCAACAGATACCAATGTGGGAATTGATGCATTCTAAAAAATTTTCAGTGGAGAGAACATTTTTGATGTTTTGTGATATAATCACACATACAGACTCAAACTTCAACACACAAACACAGCTCTTATTAATTGAAGTGAAGTCAAGCTGAATGCTTTAGTTTTGGCTGGAAAGGGGCAAGGGAGGTAAACACCTAGAAAAACAGATGAGACTGCTTTTGTAAAATCACCCAGTGAGCTTTTTTCCCCTCATTTGCCCCAAATCCTTTTAACCCAGGCATCTGGACCATGGCTGCAAACAACTTAAATGATTTACGCGTGGGCAATCCAAGTCTATTCACACACAGCAGTGAAGAGAGTGAATAACGCTTGAGAAAATAAATTAAGTGAAAAGGAGATGTTGCCCTCGGACCTCCTATTTGCAGGTGTATATAGGACCATTAAGGACCAGATGGGCTGTGTGTGTTTGAATAAGATGCCAGGCCAACGGGGTCATGTGACTACTGTTTTTTTTTTTTATTAATAGTGCAAGACAAGTGATTAAAGGAGGTAAAATTGAAAAGTGAAGCGTGCATCGAGATCTCTTTTCTCCCCCCCAGGAGTGAAGTGAGAGCAGGATGTCAGAAAGTGTTTCTGTCATCTAACGGGTTCAAATGCATTCATCTTGCCAACTACCTCGTTTAATGTTAATTATGTAAGCTAAACATCACCTGTCCACTTTCATTACATGCATTCATTTATACATGTTTAGCCTAGTAGTGTATATCCTTAGTCAATAAATATTTCATTTATAAAGAAGCTGGTTACGTGCCTTTGTGTGTTTGAAGTGTTTCGCCACTGTACACCACGTTAAAAGAACACCCTTCAGATTATGAGACCGATTTATTAATTTTGCTATCCAAATTTCCCTCTGAAGGGTGATGCCCCGTATAAGTTATCGTTGTGTTTAAGTATGTTATTTAAAGTTAAACTTTCATGTTTTGATAGCCAAAGTAGAGAGTCACTGACGCTACAAAAGATACTTTTCGATTTTCTCATTGTACTACGCACATGAGTAGGTGTATGTGTGGGGGTTGTTTATATAAGGATAAAGGGGGGAGAGAGACAGAAGCGTGAAGAAGGAAAAAAAGAAAAAAAGGCTCCTCGGGGGCTTCTCTGGTCGGCGGGGTGGAACTGGGACGAGTTTTATTTATTTATTTATCCATTTCAATGTATTCTCCCTTTCTTTTATCTATTTTGGTTTTATTTTGTTTTGATTTGTTTGTTTCCCCCCTTTTTTCCCTCCTCCTCCTTCGTCCTTGCTTTCTCTGCTTTCTCTTGCTTAAGGCCGCCCCCAGACCCATAGGAAGTTGCTGGCCTGTTGCACGTCAGATCCCCGCTAGCTCAGCCCCCAGGCCTACAGGACGGGGCTTTTCATTAGCGTCGAGTAGCAACTTTCTACTTGAAAAGGGACGGTAAGGCAATGAGGCGCTCTCTCATCATGCTGTCCCAGGTCATTCTCATTCCCGGGGCGCCAAATACAGAGGCTTTGTCACGGCTGTCAGCATTTGATACCGCTGCGCAAGGCACCCTTTAAATGGTAAATGGACTTGCATTTATATAACGCTTTTCTAGTCTTCCACTCAAAGCGCTTTACAATACATGTCAGCATTCACACACACATTCATACACTGATGGCTGAGGCTGCCATGCAAGGTGCCACCAGCCCATCAGGATCTAATCTAAGTACTCACACACCAATGGCTAAGCCTTCAGGAGCAATTTGGGGTTAAGTGTCTTGCTCAAGACACTTCGACATGTGGACCAGAGGAGCTGGGGATTGAACCGCTGACCTTCCGATTGGTGGACGACCTGCTCTATCTCTGAGCCACAGCCGCCCCATTTTAGCACCTGTATGAGACACACCAGGCTTTCCATTAACTAGAAATTCAAACTCAGCTCAACTACTTTAAACCCATCCGTGGCAACAGTAAACACTCAGAGAAAGTGCACTGGGAGTGACTATGGTGACGTAGTTTAAAGAGCGAAAAGACACACTAAGGAGGGGGCGTGGATGGGTCCAACAAACACAAGGATTTCATCCAGGAGATCGCTGTTCGCGTCGCGCGTGTTAGTTTCATTTTCACGTTACAATCAGCTGTTCGTCAGTGTCCCGTGTTCACAGCGTTAAGTCTCATTTTCACTTTACAAACGTATTAGTTTTAAGCCCAAGTTTTTTACTAAACTTAACTAAGTGGTTTTGATGCCAAAAATAAAGTGACGCCAACCGGCAGTATGTGACGAGTTGGGGTGAGAACGTGTTGGCTGTCCCATACTAGTCCATTCCTCCAAACCCCCGTCAGCTATCAGGACCCGGTCAGAGGTGTTGCTACATTCTGGGGAATTGGTTGGTTGGTTATGGAAGGCATGAAGAGATGAATAGTAGAAGATAAATGCAAACAAATCAGTGAATAAGTAAATAGATCAGAGAGAATAAAAATGATTCATTAGTAAATAAATAAACAAACTAAATAAATGAGTTTATGAGCGAGGAGGTTCAGTATAATTCTAAGCTGCATGTTTGTGTATGGTATGCATATGAAGATGTCTGCGTATTGCTTGATATGCAGCGGAAATGTGAATAAACCCACATGAGGACTGTTGGCTTCTGATAAAAAATGCAGAATTTGTCGGTAAATAAATAACAGTGGAAAGAAAAGTAAGTACTTAGCATCTCAGGATTTAGGCCAAAATTACCCTGAGTGTCCCTGAGAAGAAACCCATCGGCATTTCCTTTTGGCGGTTGCTTTTCCGTTGGCTATTGAAGCACTCATGCTTCATTACAGAGACGGGGAGGGAGAGAGTTTATCGGTCACCGCAAAAATCTGCTGGAATACACTAAAGACACACCTGACTCGAAACCAATCATCGTCAATGCTGACTGGAAGCCACACATTGTCGATGCTGGCCGCGTACAGACTGCTGACTGACTGCTGACAGTGTTCCTGAAGCCGAGGTGTTACAAGACTGTGAAACAGCCAGTGGCATCTTCCTCCTCTATTAGCATATTCATGTGCAAGAGTTGATTCTGTCAGACACAACTGAACAGTTGCACACTCAGCTGCATCCTCAGGCTTTGTGGTACCCTACTGTATATGATATTTTAAATTATTAAACAGAAAGAAGCGTTCTATTCACTCGCCACAGAAATGCTGAAATACACCTTTAGAAAACTCTGTCTATGACAATGACTTGTCTCACTGTAAATGCTGAGACCAGTGAATAAAACGTCATGCATCAGCCTGGCGAGCTTGTTTCTTGGGTGCCAATGTGAAATAGATTAGTTCACCTATGCCAGTGGTTCCTGACCCATTTTCCTTGAAGCCCCACCCACTTGTATCTGAGAAAAGCTGAGCCCCCTACTGTACAGCCCATGTTTTCTGACGTCATCACCTTTAAAAAATTACAAATCCTCGAACAAAATCTTGAATTTGAATAAGGTGATTTAGTGTATTAAATAAGTTAGTCTTTTTCTATTAAATCATCTTTCTTTAATCAATATAACTCGTCAGTTTCCTCAACATAAATAAAGTGAGGAATTGTTGACGAATGCAGATACGTAACAAGATTTTTTTTTTGTAACGACTTCATTAATTTACTATAATATTGTTAGAGTCAAAATAGATTTTTTTTGTTATTGTGGTTAAATAAATGTGTATGGTGTTGTCGCTGCTAGACCGCCCTGTTAATACAAGTGCAGGCCTTCCTTTGTGTGCGGTAAGCAGGAGAGCAAATAGGTTTTTTATCGCAATGAAAATATTGTTTTTGAAAGGCTAAATGCCAACAAATATGGATTGAAGCAGAATATTTCATTAGAAAATTATAAATTTTGACTTTTGGACTTAACAACACTCTGGGGTTATTGGAAATGTTTGAATCACATGCTGTAAGTCAGAAACAATACAACGCAGCCACCAATGGAATCTAATATACTATTATACAAATACTACTATACTACAAATAGTATAATACTATCCTATAAATAGCATAATACTAATAATATTAGTGCAGCCTGATCTTTATCTGCAACAGGTGCACAGATACTGGATTTAAACAGAATGTGACCAACTAAGTAGCAAAAAGTTATATCTTTTTATATAGTTTTATATGCAGACTTTTGTATAAATTATCCAGTAAGTGTGTTATTATGATTTTAGTTATACATGTTGCAAATCTAATTTTGACAACCTCAGAGCAGACAAATCCTGGCGTACCCCGTGATCTTTGGCACCCCCGGACCCCAGTTTGGGAACCACTGACCTATGTAATACCAACTGCCAGAGTATTTTCATCAAGATAAAGACTCTGCTGGCTTAAACTGACCCCCTAAATCACAGACTAGCTCACCACACATTAATTATAGCTCAGGTCAGTGTGATGGACTGCCTTTGAAGAATTTTCTTTTAAACCTTGCCACTCTATGTGCTAATAGCCAAGAAACATGCAACATACTGTAATAAGCTGTATTTCAAGCATCTTACAAAATGAGGTCACACAATTCTGTCCACAAAAACAACAAACTAAACCTCATTAGGAGAAATACATTTTTAGCCTCAAAGTCTCCCAAACTGTAGTACATTTTGCCTTCAGTCTAAAACTGGGAACAGTCGGAGCTTTGTCTGTGGATATGAGGTTATGTCTTTGTTCACAGTGGCATATAAGTTAAGCAGCACATGCAGTAGACAATTTGTTTATTTTTAACAAGGGGGGCCGACCCATTTAGTTTCGTTCACCCGCGACTAGCAAACCGCCCCATTAACGACTCTTTTGGCTCTGTATTTTTAATACCACCCCCTAGTTATATGTTTTAGAGAATATTATAGATCCAAGATGAAACTGTGACTTTTTCTGAGTCCTTCCCTTCTGTCAATTACAAATCTGTCTGCTACTTCAGCACCACGGACAGCGCTGTGGATTCATCAATACACAGCACTGTGAGGCTGCTGGAATTTCAGGACCATGGTCGGGGCCATAGAGTCTAACTACATAAACCTCAGTCAGATAAAGGTACAATGAGTCAGGCAGCCTATACTAACATAATCATCTAAACAACCCCTTCGCCCATGCACTCTCTCTGCTACTAGGGGATGGATTGGGGGACGGCAGTTTAAAAAGACGGATGCATTTTGGTCATCTTGCTAACAAGGGGGATAGCATCCCCCTCAAATCGCCTACCGAGTACACACCTTTTTTCTTTGCTGTTAACGTTATTAAAAGTCACTTCTAACATTGGTTGGAAACCAGTGTAAGTTTAGAATACAGGGAGATAAAATAGTCAGCGTGAGATGAAACAAAAGCATAAATCATTTTTTTTCCCCATGGAAAACAACTTTCATAGTACTTACTTTCAGAGATTTATAGCTGCTTTCAGAATGAGAAGGTCACTGCTGTCACTCTGGACCTGGCGGCAGCACACAGAGTGCAGTTTGCAGATGTACTGAAAGATCACTAATCACATGTCCAGACAATGAATGTGGATCCAGGATGTAGACTAATAATCACTTGCTTAAGCTAGATGTTGACACCGACCTGTGTCATCTTCAATCCCTCAATAAGCAGCCTGTGATAAATGTCCTGCAGAGGTGTGTGCTATTTACTGTAATGTTTCTTAATTCATAATACACTGTCAGTATGAAAGACGAATATTTCATACATCCATTTCCATTCACAGACTATATAGTAGCTTACAGTCAGGAAGGAATAGGAAAAGAAATTATCATTATATTTACACTTCAATTCATTCATTCAACATGTAAAAAAACTTTTTTTTTTTTAATAGTGGTGTAATATATTTTGCGGCCTGTAGGAGCCACCGGAGGGGCTTTACACTTCTGGTCTTGTTCACTTGCGTCAGTCGAGGTGAATGAACTTTGATTTCTACCTCGAGTTGTGATGCAGATGTCATCCCAACAGTTTTTTGGTGGTATATAAGTATTCAGGTATTTTGGAGCCATATTTCTGCCAAACAGAAAAATAAAGATGATCTCTGTTTATAGACGCCCATCCATCTCATGGGAAGCATATGAACCAGCATACAATAAATTCGCTGTGACACACTGAGCAGTACCCTGTAAGGAGGACTGAGATTGTCTCGGCTGAATTCATGTTGTAGGTTTACGGAGAAATGAGGGCACAGATTAACACACACACTCACACACAGATGTCATGATGCTGGGATCAAGATAATCCCAGTGTTGTTAAGATATCTGCTGACATTCTTTGATGTCTACACAAACTGTCTGAGCCTTAAAATCCTCCACTGAGTTTCTAAACAAACTGGTGATCGAAGAATGTGTCAGAATCTGTTAACATTGTTTAAATTGAACTGAAGTTTTAGACAACTGACCACATACTTTTTTTCTTTTTACAACCGTGTACTATTACTAAATGCATATTTATCATATAGTCAAATCTGTCAATCAAAAAGTTGTGCTTGTATATAGTTTTAGAGGTGCTCTTCATTACCTTGTTGTGAATGCACATGAATAATACATGCCAAGGCCAAGGTCTTCCATCAATGTTCTTTAAAGGATCTAGTGAAGTGTCTGGGTCCTTAACCAAGGGCAGGACATCAGGATCATGCTTCTGTGCATACTGATTACTTACAGTAAAAACTCTCTCACAAACATACCCAGTGACATGACATAGTGAACATAGGTTTAACCCTATGTCTGACGGACCAGGCTATATATGATGGATAAATAACGGGTTGTTACCTATATGTCACTGCTAAATGGTGCATGTTTCAGCGTCATAGACATGATTGTAAAGTATGAGTAGACAAGCCCACTGGCTTGTATGTGTTTTACTCCTCCTGTATGTTTTACTGTAATTCTGTAAGGGTTGGTTCAACGAAATTGGTGTTTATAGTCTATTTGACTCTAAATAGGACCATAATTTACTAAATGAACATCATGCTGTATTGAAGAAGACTTGAAACTAGTGATTGAGACCATAAACTCATGTTTACAATGTTTACTGAGGTAATAAATCAAGTGAGAAGTAGGGTCATTTTCTCATAGACTTCTATACAATCAGACTTTTTTTTGCAACCAGAGGAGTCGCCCCCTGCTGGCTATTAGAAAGAATGCAAATTTAAGACACTTTCTCATTGGCTTCACTTTATAGACCTGGAGGTAGCCCACTGGGTTAACATCACCTGGTAAACATCAGCTTATTAACATTGTCACTAGCCATGTTTCCATTCAATTGTCAAGCAAATTTTAAGCAAACTTTTGTGAATGTGAATTAGGCGCGTTTCTATCTACTGGTTTGGAGCGAATGAACTCGGCTACAGCGTAGTTTGGTCAGCAGCTAGTGCTATAGGCTACACATGGCTATAATCCACCAATAAACAGACATGTGAGTCAGTCATGTGAGTTAAATGTTCGCTACGTCAGAATTTATTCGGCAAAGGCGTTTCCATAACACATTTAGTGCGTCAAGTCTTTTTCAACAGAGGCAAAAACCACTTCAAGCGAGAGTAAAAACTTATTTTTTGCAATTGAGGAAGTTTTATTGAATTTTGTTGTCTTCATAAAGCTTTTCTAATGCAATACTTCATAAAAACATGCGAATGGAAACACGGCTATTGTGAACATGTTAGCATGCCGATGTAAGCATTTTGCCCAATTACAGCCTCACAGCATAGCTGCTTTTGTGGCTGTAGACTATAAGTCATGTTTTAATCATCCATAGCAGAGTCAGAAAAACAGCGATGCAACAGTTTCGGAAGACAGTAACAAATTGTATTGTGTGCCCTGTGCCGCCAATCGGGACATCCAATCTTGTGTGTGTCACCTTGGAGGGAAATTAACAAACAATATGTTTTGTCATTTCATTTGGAGGACTTGTTGGAAACATGCAGCGACCAACGCAGAGCAGAATAAATTGCTTATGGGCCAGATGTCAAGTCAATCTGCATAAAATAAGCTGCATTCAGCCTTCCACACCAAAGCCAAGCAGTATTTAACATTTAACCCCTGTTAAACCGTGGTAGTGAGCACAGCTGTGAATCCAGGTCTGTTAACATTGACCCATTCACATCAACTGTAAAAATAGATTTTTATTAGGTTGTTGCTTCAGTGTGGAAAAGGTAAACGATTCACCTGCCTCTTTCATTACTTTACAGATGCATTCCTTATGAAGCACAGTAGTGCAGATTTTGGGTCAGTCAGAGATCGACTTCATAGCTTTCCAGGAAACATCTCCTCTATCTAGAAGAATCTAATACTCTAACACAGAAGTTTGACTTGGATACCCAAAGGTCAAGTTGAGTTAATTAGACATTGCACCACAGAGCACTTGAGGGAACACCTGATCTAAAATCAAATCACCAGCACTCGACCGAACCACTCGTGGCTGTACCACAGGCAGAGAGCCCGGAAAGAGCACACAAACGCTCTAAAGTAAGCAACTCCACGGGACAATCCTGCTAAATTATAGATGACCTGGACAACTGGAAGTGCAAGTTCTCTTAATGGAGAACTTTAAGCAACACGGCGATGGGGAGAGTGGGAGAGAGAGAGTGGGAGAGAGAGAGAGAGAGAGAGAGAGAAAGCTCTCTTTAAAAACGAAGCTCTGTTTCTCAGTGGAGAGCGGTGGGTTGAATTAATATTTTATCCTCCTCTCACTCTGTCTCCACTCACTCTCTCTCTCTTTATCACCCTCTGTTTCTGACAAGACAAGATCTGCTCGAACAGAGCGTCTGCCTCTTTGCTGAGGCGTTTCTTGGCCTCGGCCACAGCCTCAATCTCAGCCCCTCGCTCCCACCGAGACCAATCACAGGTCGCGCCTGCCTTCAAGTCATGGCAGCCCTGCGCTGAATTTAAGATGTAGCACGGTGGGGATTTCTCCTGGCATCCAGTCATATGGTCTCTTTTTAATCACACTTTTTGCATTCCCCATCCTCTCTATTTTTTAAACTTTTTCTCCCTGCTGTCTCTCACTTGCACCGTATAACTCTGTTTCTCGCTTCATCTGTCCAGGTGTGTCACGTTTCTGCTCCAGATCTCCACTTCAACTGACCCTTCGTTTTGTTTGCACTCCATCTTTTTCATTTCTGCACTAATACTAAGTACAGTTCTCCGCCTCCCACACCAGCCGCCCACCGACACACATATTCTTGTAATCCTGTGTTTTATATTTCAGCAGCTGCTGCCACGCAGTGTGAGCATTACGCTCATGCTGGAACGAGGGCGTTGTCAATTAGAAGAGGGCTGTAATGTAAAACTCTGGGGCGCTCACAACGTGAGGCTAAGCGCCATCTCAATCAGAATACAATCAGCAATGACACTTAGCTGAACCACGAATCTGACGGCTAATCCCCGACATGTCATCGCAGAAATGCCAATTTAATGGTGATGTTGGATTTTACTCCCCACATCTTTGGAGGTTTCTCCATTTCAAATTGCCACATTATATTGTGTGCTATTCGGCTGTGTGTGAATATAAATGTTTTATTTCCTCCTTGCCAATATTTGCCCATCATGTCATGTCACTTGCTAATAGCCGTTAGAGAGCACATGACACGACATGGTGGCAGCTGTAACGAGCGGCAGTACTGCCCAGAGAGCGTTTCCTGTCTCCTGAGAGTCGCCTGGCTCGTGTCGCTAACCAGGAGGAACCTCGTGTTACAAAACCATCGCTCTCTCTCTAGATGGAGGGAGACATCTCAGAGCTGACAGGATGTCATCACCTCATCCTGCAGCACTTTTCACCTGCGCAGGTTATCCGCCGGTGGATGAGGTGACCAGCAGTCGCGGAGAAGGCTTGAAAAGTTTCTGTGCTTAAAAAGTAAAAGTGAAAGTGAATTAAAAATGTGCTGCAGGAGTCAGCCCAGTAAGAAGTAGTGCGAAGTCAAATACTTTCCGTTTCTTATACAATAGCAGTTACAAAATCCAACACATGCTGCACAGCTACAAACATGACACATCTATAAAATGCATACATACAGCGAGTGCTCTTTATCACATGAATAATGAATCGCCACTCATGCTGCTCTCAAAATAGTCTGTCAACATGGCAGCCTTGTATGACAGTAGGAGGGAACTGAATATTGGATTGCATCTCTCATTGCTGCAATCAATAGCTGGCAGGTCAACGTCTCTTCAGTCTAAGAATCTGATGCACAAAAAATCAAAAGGATATTCAAGGTTATAGAGAGAGGTTGGAGTGCACCTTCGGAGTCTGAGTGACACTGTCAACTGCAGAGATAAAAATGATTTCTTAAAGGGGAGACATCATGCTCATTTCCAAGTTCATACTTGTATTTTGGGATTCCACTAGAAAATGTTTGCATGCTTTAACGTTCAAAGACACATTATTTTTTCTCATACTGTCTGTCTGAATATACCTGTATTCACCCTCTGTCTGAGTGTAGCACATTCACACGGACGCATTTACATTGCAGTCAGTACAGACTACAAGGCGTTAAAATGACATGCCTAAAGCAAGAACGCCATTCTTATTAAACGCCTTTTCATGCGACCGGGCTGAAGTGACATAGGAAGGGGAACCAAATCTGAATGGCTTGTTGAATCACATGTTTTCTGATCGAGACACAAAAACTGACTCTTATTTCACAGTTGGTAGGCACTCCAGATACCCAAATGTATGTGCACAAGCACTGAAAGTGTGTGTTTTTTTTATATGTCCCCTTTAATGTTGGTGAAAGCAAACAAAGTTTTAGTGAGGAGAGGAAAACACAGAGGAATGAAAATGAACAGTAGTCAGTTTTTTTTAGCAGACCTAAGTGTTTCTACTATCTCACTGCTCCCCTCCAGCTCTCGTTCACAATGAGAAAATCTGGCCTTAAGGAAAACATTAAAGCAAAGCCAGATTTTTGATTAAGTACGATTGCAGTCCTCCCTTGTGGGATCGCCTCTCTGTGACATTAATTGCGAAAGCACTCCTTGATGAGTCAAATGGTGTGAGGGTGGATATGAGAATGTGGAGAGTTTTGTAGAGTATCCTCTTCCAAAACATGTGAGGAATAATTTGTCTGAGAGAGATTACGTTGGTGAAGATCTGCTCCACACTTGTTATCAGGTTGAAAATGTTGCCTCTGCAGGACTTTCTACGCCAACCTGCCTAAAAAGCTTATTTTCTGTTTCTCATGTTTGCACACAACTCTCAACGTCTGTCTGTCTGCATAAAAACTGGCTCGGTGAATGTCAAACAATCCGCCGACGTTCTTGAGCGCAGAGATAAGGTTAACAGCCCTTTAAAAGTGCTGAGGTGCCGAGTTCTCCAGCAGTCGTTTTTCCTCCCGTCTTTCCCTCTCTGTTCAGTGGGCTTATCTTTTCCCGCAAGATGAACAAGCACGACTCCCAGTATATGATAGACCGACTCCTTCTGATGATTTGTAAAGAATACCACCGGCATGAGTTGTCTCGTGGTGTGAGTAATTCATTCATCCAAGTTAACAACATGATGATAAAGACTCTCGGCTTTCTATAACAGGCTGCAGCCTCGCAACACGCCAGGACTTGTTGGTCGTCTTATTAAGATATATTGTGCCTTCTAGTAATTTACTTTTAACAAGAAACTGCTGCGTTTAAAATGGGCTTCAGTTTCACGCTTGTATTGATTTTTCCAGCTGCAATCGATAGAAACTTTCGAGGTCTTTTTTTTGCCTTGATGATATCCTGATAGAGAAACAGATGTTGTGAACTGGAAGTTTTGGCTCGCCTAAAACTACCTGAGAGGAGAAGTGCAGTAAAGTAAAAAGTCAAATAATCGACAGACTCCCAACTTCTTGATCCCGAGCTGTTATCAGCTCTGCAGGAAAGGTCGCAGCACAGATTTCGCCTTTTACTGTCTGAGCTCTGGACATTCAGTCCCTGCAGTCGCAGCCTCAGAAGATACTAAGAATATCTAGGGCAAATGTCTGAATCCTGTTTTAAGTTAATTCACTCCAACAGAGTTCGAGGCGTACAGCACTCTGCCAAACACTCTGCCAACTGGGCCTCATAAAATCATAATGAGAACGCCGCTGTCTGCTGACAATGAGGTAGACGCAGCTAACGCAGATGCACTGGCAGCAGATAGAGATTGGCTGCTTATTTCACAGTTTGAAAAATTCTGCATACTGGAAAATGTGATAGTTTGTCTCTCTGGCTCAGTGTCTACAATAGAGAAAACAGAAGTGAGTGGTTTCTTCTGCTGACACTCAGCGCCACAATCTGGTGAATGATAGAAGAGGGAGGTTGCACAACTGTCATAATTGACAGGAGCAAAAATCAAAGCAGCAAATTAATTTATCATAACCCGTGTATTTGGAGATGGCGTTTTGAAACCTCAAGAGCTCCGTTAGCTCCAATGAAGTGAGCTCCAAAGCGCTACTTCTGTAATCTAGCGGCTCTTTGCTGCAGTCCCCAGTGAATAGCAAACATCTTTTGTTAACACTTTGAGCCCTGTGTAAGACCTCGACTCTCTGGGGGCCTCTGAAGGTATTAATATTTCACTCTCTGTACATAGGATGAATCTTAAAAGACCATCAAACTGACAGATTGTGTTTATCTAAAAGGGTCAGCTGACACGGCAGATGGAGAGAGATGAACGTGGATCCAAATCTTTTCGATCTCGGTGGAGGAGAATATGGAAATCTGCTTCCTTCCTTGTGCAGCAACATGCAAAGAATTAAATAAATTAAAACTAAACTAGAATCAGGATGCTACGGCGTCTGAGCAGAGTTAAAGTCAGAGCAGTATTTCACAGCACAACTTAATTCATTTCTGGCCAGCGATTCTTGGACGGTTGAATAAATAATGAAGAGGCTATGATCAATATTTTTAAACCGTTATTAACAATGGATCACATAACTCCTTGTATGTCAACGGGTTGCTCATAGAGACAAACCCACAGAGTGTTATCACCTGACTCCTCAGCAGCTAAAGAGCCAGAGACCCGATCCCAATGTCCCTCCTGAGGCCTTAAGCCCTGAACCCTCAGGGACTTAACTGGCGTCACCTGGTCAATGCTTGAGGGTGAAGGGCTGCAAGGGCTTGAAATGGTATAAATATAACTGGGACAGCGCTTTGCTATGACAACATGTTACCTTGACGACGTCAAAACATGTTATGTACAATTGTGTGTTTTTAGTTTATGTTGCTTACTGCCCGATTTGAACGTCTTCCAGGCTCTAGTCTTACGAGACGAGAGGTAATTGACAAATAATCAATTTAATCCTTTTTGTCCAAACAGCATCATTAAGCAAAATTAAAAGACATGGTTGATTAATACAGTGGTTCTCAACCTGGGGGTCGGGACCCCCAACGGGGTCGCCAGATGGTTGTGGAGAAAAAAATAAAACAACATATTAAAAATAAAATAACTAGGGAATCACTGGATTAATAAACCAGGAGTGTAAAATAGCCTATGCTTGCATTACTCTGATTTGATGTGTTTTTTATTTGTACATTTAATATACCGGGCTGAACACCCATGTGCCGTCCTCTTTGTTTGACGCCTCCAGGCTTCCCCTTGTAACCTCCTGTTTAACGTCACAATGCTATGAATTGTGGGTAATTCCCTCAGGGAAAGCCTACAAAAATGCGGACTTTTGGAAAATGTCTGCGAGAGAGCCCTCTAGCACGATTTGACAGTGGGAGAGCCCTAAACCGTCACAGACTTCGCGGGAACGCTCCTCCAAATCCGTGAGTGTGAACCAGTGGGCGACTTATGGGGTCTGTAAAGTAAAGCCAATGCTGAAGTGCCTTAAATTTGCATTCTTTCTAACAGCCAGCAGGGGGCGACTCCTCTGTCCCTTCTGGTTGCAAAAAAAACAAGATGGCGACGGCCAAAATGCCGAACTTGAGGCTTCAAAACGGCAGTCCACAAACCAATGAGTGACGTCACGATGACTACGTCCCCTTCTTATAAACAGTTGTGGACATTGGAGTTGGGCCAGGTATTTTCCTCAGGAGTTGGTGGAGACCAAAAATAGAGCTAAAAGAAAAGTGAATATTGGACTTACATTCATCAGGTGGACACAGACATGACCCCTAATGAATGATAATGTTTCTGTTGGATGTGTAAATAATAAACTTAATGACTTGAGTAGTTAATTGCAAACCCTACATATACAACCTTTAATTTGCCGTTTTTAGAACCGACAAAGAAAGCCTCGTCAAAACTTTGGGTTCTTATCCTAATAAATAAATGTACTGGAGCTACTGTACAAGTGTGTGAGGCTTCACCTTTTACTTAACTTGTGTGATGTGCTGTTATACTATCACACCGCTGAATGCTGCACTGCTTCAGTGGATTTTTAACTTCACTCCAGTCTTTGAAGTCTGTTAAACCAGACGAGAGGTAATGGAGACAAATGAAGGCTTGCTGTTCAGCCTCATTATCGGAAATCACTCTCCTGAATAAATGTGCAGCTCTGTGCATTTAGACTTCAGAGGAAATGTCTGCCGTGTTCTTATTTATCCAAAGGTGCAGCAATTTGGTTCATGGTTGAGTCATAGGTAATTTCAGTTCATCTGAATGACATACCAGCTTGTTATTAGATACGCAATCTAATGAAATAAAATGCAATAACAAACAATAAAACGCAATAAAAAAACTTTGTGAAGTTTATAATATTCAGTTTTTGTTGACAACACATCAGAAAGGAGGTGATTCACCGTGTTGTTGTATTGAACTGCATTAGATTTAAAGGCATTTTTAATGTTGTCCACCCCTGTTTATATAGGGGTGGACTAGGGTCGGAGAGCAGTAGACGGGCGTTGCAAACTAGCTCAGCATATAAATGCTGTGGTATGTGGCATTGGTCAATGCCAATAAACATTAAATAAATTGGAAACACCTTTCAATACAGTGCAGTCCAGGACAACACCACTAACTAGAGCTTTAAAATGACCATAGAGTTGGATCATCACATCTCTGGCACAGACTGAACATTATAACCTCCACAATGACAGAACATATTGCAGTGTTATTGGATTGCATTTATTATACAGATGTACCCAATAAACTGCTCACTCAGTACAGTAAATATATGATTCAGTAGGCTTAAGGCCAACAGGATCGCTGCAGTCATGTACAGTAAGTGTTCAGTACTTCTACATGAGAGCTACCGTCCACTTTAATTTATCATCCCTGCCCCGGTCTGTGTCAGATGCCTGACCTTTAAAACTGTTGTATCAGCTGTCTCAGTCCCTAACATGTGCACTGATTCACTTCAGTTTACTGTGGCTGTAATTGACGCTGAGCAGGCCATCCATAAGCATTACATACTGGCATCTGGCTGGGGCGCAGGAAGACGGAGAGAGATGAGATAAAAGAGCATTTTTCATTGACTCCCCCCTCTCTGTGGTGGAAACACTCTCAGATGTTTACCTGAGCATTTTCCTTGTCTTTTTCCCCACTGTGTGCACATCTGGCTCTTTCAAAATCTATGCAAATTTTGTCAACTATGGGCACTGTTTACGATAGACTGTATATAAGAAGTGGACGTAGTCACCGTGACGTCAACCCTTTGGTTTGTGGACTGCCGTTTTGAATCCTCGAGTTCTGCCTTTTGGCCGTCGTTATCTTGGTTTTTGGCCGTCGTTATCTTGGTTTTTGGCCGTCGTTATCTTGGTCTTTGGCTGTCGTTATCTTGGTTTTTGGCCGTCGTTATCTTGGTTTTTGGCCGTCGTTATCTTGGTTTTTGGCCGTCGTTATCTTAGTTTTGGGCCGTCGTTATCTTGGCTTTTGTCCGTCGCCATCTTGTTTTTTTTGCAACCAGAAGTGACACGAGAGGGTGGAATTAAGTACAAACGAACGCTGAATAAGACATTTCTAGGTGACCAATTGACTTTCATGGACTGAAAACACACTATGAAAGGGTTAAAGTTCGGATCAGATCTCAATTCCCCGCTCTATATGCAAATAAACACGTAGTAAACACACGGCTAATACAGCAGACGTAAGATAACAGGAATGTCAGTAGGGATATCCTACATATTTGTGAATTCGGGTACATTTTATTATCATAAAAACATAAGGTTATTGTCTACTGGCGGTTCCCGTGGGGACCTCCGTGCCACCGACACCGCTGCCTTTGCCAGGCAACAGCGGGGTGCAGAGCTACAGACGGCCGGGGATGAAAGCTGGCGGGCGGGAGCGAGAGTCATCTCTGTGCAGAGCACCGGAACAAAAACGCTGACACGTAACCGACAGTGTGATAATAATTCGATTTTTAATATGTTGCAATAGCCTATAAAGAAAATACAGTTGCACCGACAGGATACAGTGATTGTGCACAGAAGCCGTTTATGCTGCGAGGCAGAGAGACAATCGCTCGCGTCTGCCTGTCTATTCACCCGAGGAGCGCAGTGAGACCCTGCGGATCCAAGCGGGACGTCAGTTGAGGAGGCGGTCCTTAATGTGGCCCAGGACACATTCACGTACACACTGCTTAAAGAATGTGGTCATATGTGGCCCAGACCACCTCTGAATGTGGTCTGAGTGATCGGATCTCAATGCGTCCTCAATGGATCACTCAGGACGCATGTTAATACCAGGTCTGAACAGGGCCTTAGACCTCTATACAATCAGACTTCTTTTTGCAACCAGAGGAGTCGCACCCTGATGGCTATTAGATAGAATGCAAATTTAAGGCACGTCCGTATTGGCTTCACTTTTCGGAACCCGGAGGTTGCCAACGTCATTTTAATTTTACTAATCAATGTACTATAGGTGTACAGAAAATAACATTTCTCTTTGATATAATTCACTGTGCCGATCTCTGTGAGTATTTGAAACACAGAAGGCAAGACAACTTTTGAGCCTGTAGGATAATATATTGCTTTGCTTGTGTTTTCATCTCATCAATTATTGCTACCAATACCACGATGAGATTGAAATGTATTGCATATATCAGGATGTGGGAATATTAAAAAAAAAATTGGGGTCCAAGAACCAAGAAAACTGTGAAGCCAGATGAAAAAGGTTGCAGTTGGAAAAGACAACAGAGGCATCTGAAAAAAGAGAGCATGAATAGAGGCATCTTGGGGGGAAAAAGACGGGGAGAGATGCCATAAAAGTGTCTTTTATGTCAGCCCAACTGGAGCTGCATGAATAATTTCAACCATTTTCTATTGCACTGTGTGAATCCACAGTTTTCTAAATGATAACTACAGCATAACAAAAAGTGGGTTAGCCAGAAATCCAGGAGGTATCATCCTGTTATTTTTGTGCTGAAAACCCAGCTATGACTCGTTTTAGTTCGCCCTCAGCCCTCTCATCAGCCAGAAAACAGCCGCTTATCTGCTAAGAGCTGCAGCACTAATGTGGTGACGACTGCCAACATTCACACTATTCTTCTACTTCAGCAAGTTCAGTCTTCACTTTAGGGTTTTAGTTTTCACATATAGAGCCCTGCGTGGTCAGACACCAGAGTACATATCTGACCTGCTCCATCCTTATATCAATAGTAGGTCACTAAGGCTACGTTCACACTGCAAGCAAATGTGGCCCAATCCAAAATTTTTGTGACAGAGATCTGATTATTTCAGAGTACTGTGGACACAAAAATCTGATATTTTCCAATCATATCTGGGCCACTTTTAATATGTGGTCATAAATCCGATACATATCCGATCACTGGCCATGCGACTGCATATATGCATATATATATATATATATATATATACGTATATATATATATATATATACGTATATATATATATATACATATATATATGTATATATATATATATAGCTAAACAACACATTCATTTAACGGAATACACACATGTAATTATAGTCAGATCTATCGTGCTCTAGATGGAGCAGTGATATTATAAATCTGTTAATTTACACATTCACACAGTCAGCGATTTTTTTGCTGCTTCAACTGTGTTGCTTTTAGTCTGGATTATGCGTTAAACTTCTTCATATTTGTCTGATATTATAGTTTGCTCTTGGTTTGTAAAACATGCCGCTCTGCTGACTTGTCCATGTTTGTGATTGGTCTCATGCTGCAAACACCGCCCCTTTTATGTGAACGCGCTCATAGCCAGATTGAGAAACCCTGGGTTGACTTACCGAGTTGACCGCCGTAGGACCGCTTAGCGTGATCGCGGTTGTTAGTTGAGAAGATACCCTGGGGACGTTGAACTCGCTTCTTAGTACAGGCCGCTGCTCTCACTTAAACCATAACTTACTTGTTCTCTCTCTCTGTCTGTGCAAATGTACTCAGCAGCCTAATCCTGCTGGGGTGAGACGAGTTAAACTGCTATCAAAGTGAGTGCTACTGAGCTCGTATTTGAAATTTACTGACTTAAAGTGATTGCAAACCCCGCAGACAAAAGGTCATGCTGATCACTGTGTGTGAATCTCCCGAGCCTAAAAGGCCCGCTGACAAATTAAACATCCTGAGCCTTCACTGCTCATATATATATATCATTTTTATACAGTAAATTAATACTAGAGAGACAGTGTATTGATTGTCCTGCAGCCCCACGGGAATACAACAGTTTAATTTACTGCAAATCAGTCCGTAGTTGCAGTTACATGGGAGCATCAGCTAGAAGGGCTGTATTTGCCACCACATAGTGTTTATAATGAGTCGGCTAATGAGGAGCTGTTACCCACAGCCTTTTACAGATTGACACGTTGATACCTGGATACTCACATCAACTTAATACACTCGGGCCTACTGTTTGTGTGTGTGTGTGTGTGTGTGTGTGTGTGTGTGTGTGTGTGTGTGTGTGTGTGTGTGTGTGGCCTCATTAGCAGCGGGGTAAAGTGTTGCTCTGACGTTTGTCTGCCTTACCAGCCAGACTGTAATAGGCCAAAACAAGGTTACCCCCATTTTTCTGAAGCTACTCAGCGCCAACCCCTTCAAGGTTGCTGTCAGCAACTAACCAACCAAGCACACCACACCTCAACACATTCACCCACAACAACAACACGTCTCACAACTATTCCCATCGGGCGATATTACAGGGAACGTGTGAAACGAGAAGGGAAGCAGCCACACAGTTGAGTTTTCTTCCTCGTGAGGGCTGTAACGGCGTTGGGAAGCGATCGAACAGTTCTACTGCAGTAAACGCAGATCCCGTTCCATACGTGCTTTATGCACATGGGGAGCACTTTGCTAAATCATGAGCAAACGCATAATTTGTCATGCATATTGATACACTGAAGCATATTGCCACCCCGTGAGTACAGTTTCTCCGGGCCCTCGACGATCAATTATTCATCATGTCTTTTATTACAGTTTAATGTACAGGGTAGCACTGGCACGAAGAAGCACTTCTTTAGATCTGTGGTGTCTGTTCGGAATAAAAGCAAAATTACATAATGAATTAGAATTACATAAACACTCAACAGTGGTCTTTCAACTTCAGAACTACCTCACATGAAGATTCGCCATAAGCACAGTAATATAGCCTTTTTCTTGTTCTATGTTCATCCATGTTGCACTTTCACTCGAGCCTGCAGAGCTACTTGAAAAGCCATTTTTCACGACTGAATAAGAGTCTCTCTCTCTCTTCTGAGCGAATGATGCTTTTGTTGCTGATTTTCATTTTTCCGACCATCATCCAATCTGTGAGCCATTTCAGTAATGCACCTGCAATTTTAGTTCTTCGTTGTAGAGAGAGAGAGGAGATCTAAAAAGCCTCTTAGCGCTAAATTCCGTTGCATCTATGAGACAATTAAATCTAAACGCTGTGAAATCCTGTCCTGATGTACACGAGAAGAGTAATGGAACAAAAAACACACGATGACAGCGATTAGAAATCTTCCATCACGGCAGCAAATCGGTGGTGCAAAACATGTTACATGCACAGACTGAAGGAATGTAAATCTGATGACGTTCCCTTCTCGCTCACGTGGAAAAACAAATGATACACAGCTGGGTGTCCTTGTTGTTGTTGACAGTACATATATGAGGAGTTGTCAGGGCTATTCATGTAAGGGACGCCGCCAACAACAACAGCTCTCTTTATCAAACAAATCTGTCTGCTTCAGCAAAACTGCAAACAATCTTGGGACTCAACAAAAATCAGATTTTTCTGCACGGAGGCTTTTACCTATTGCTCAGGGCAGGGATATTCGTTTTGTCTGTGCCAGTGAGAAATGGAGTATTACACACAACATTACACAAATTCAATACAGCCCAAGAAACATATTATCAGTGACAGTGTAGTAAAGATTGCTTGAATCATCTTTACACACCCCACTTATACTCAATACTCTGGAGTATTTAGTCCAGTGCACAACAAAATGATGTGTGTATTTTTTTATATTTAGGGCAAAGACACCAATCTATAAAGCAAAAACAGTATTACGTGTTTCTCCTGCCATTTTCGTATAGTTCATGTTGTTATTCTTTCTCGTAAGGCTGAGGATCAATATCAATATGTTTACTCCCCCCTTCAGGAGCACAGGTTACATCTGTTTGGATTAAAGACTGATATGGTTGATAAATTGACCAGGGCTCGGCTTCCGCCCATAGATAGAGAGAATTAATGAGTTTCCAGCCCCACTCAGCTCTTATTAGGACGGCACAGTCAAAGAGACATCCTCGGCTATGATTTTCCCCCACGCCTGCGTGGTACCAAGAGAAATTCAAAAAGACTCAGAGCCCTCCAGGAAGACAATTAGAGAGTCATCTTCCCCTCAGTATGCAGCACTGCCGTGACAGCGAGCTGCGAGCACATTCCTATGCATAATGCAGCCCCGAACACTGCACCCTTCGCTGGTCGGCGGGGGATCCTCGGCAGGCTGACTGCGTGCCACACCACCCGGCCCACTACTGAAAGTCTAATGAACTGAGCTAATCAAATCAGATGAGTGGGGGAATCAACTGTCTCTCATTACCCACAGTATATTGTGGCGCGTCATGGCTTGAAGCCTGGCCACAAATAGCAGCTCCTCCACCTCTGACAATAGGTGTTATACAGCAGCGAGGAGAAGAAGGCGGTCACAAAGACGGGCTGTAAAGAGGTTTAGACAGCAGTCATGCTTCTGTGAGTGTGTGTGTGTGTGTGTGTGTGTGTGTGTGTGTTTGTGTGTGTGTGTGTGTGTGTGCGCCAGTCAGCGTGTTGAAATGACAACAGCAAGAGCACAAAAAGAGAGCTCATGAAAACGCTATTGAGGATGACAGAGTGGAAGGGGATAAAGTCAAGAAAATGAAACAAAGACATATCCGCACAGAGAGAGAGAGAGACTGGGGGGAACAAGAGAGTGACGGAGAGATAAACAGACGAAGACAGATGCAATAAGTGAAAGTGCAATGCCAAAATGAGAATTTGCGTTCTCACCAGCTCGTTTTGGCCGGCAACTTGCTCTCAGCCCCGAGGGACATCTTCTGCATCTCACACATGTCCATAAATATCTCTGCAGGAGTGTGTGTACAGCACCACTGCATCATCCCCGGGGGGATGTAAGAAATAAAACTGCCAAGGCTTCTGACTGTACCAATTTGTTGACTCAGATAAATGGAGGCTATGTAGATAGCTCACATATTATTCATGTGGGATCAATAAACAGTGATGCAAGAGAAACGAGAATCCACCGAGTCTCGCATCGGACAAATTCTGGATTTAAGGGACAATTTGATTTAGTCATCAATGCAACTAGGGCTGCAACTAACGATTATTTTCATCGTCGATTAATCTGTCGATTATTTTCTTGATTAATCGATAGTTGTTTGGTCTATAAAATGTCAGAAAATGGTGAAAAATGTCGATCAGTGTTTCCCAAAGCTCAAGATGTCATATTCAAATGTCTTGTTTTGTACACAACTCAAAGATATTCAGTTTACTGTCATAGAGGAGTAAAGAAACCAGAAAATATTCACATTTAAGAAGCTGGAATCAGAGAATTTTGACTTTTTTTTCTTAAAAATATTACTAAAACCGATTATTCAACTATCAAAACAGTTTTAATTTAATTTTAATTTAATTTAATAGTTGACTACTAATCGATAAATTGGTCTAAATGCAACTGCACTGACCTGAAAGTTTGGTGTGCAAGCCTTTTCCAATAAATATTTGAGTAAAGTGAGCGAATTGGGATTTAGATGAATAAGGAAAAGAATTATGTTAATTTGACTTTAAAATTACAACATTAAATTAATTAACTAATTACATAAAAATGTGTGTTTAATAATAAAGACAAAAATAAACATTCAGCGATCTGGTAATTTTATGTCATATTAACGGAGAATATACTGTACAACATATAGATTCTCTGTTCGTATGACATAATTAAATGTTCAAAAAACACAAATAATTTAGTTGTGTGAATTTTATACCCAAAGGACTCATAACTAGTTTAAATAAATTTTAATAAGATAGAAAAAGAGAATGGAAAAGGACAAATTGACTTACTGAGGCCAGTAAAGGTGTATATGGAGGATTTAATAAAGCATTGCTGCTAATAACAGCAGTGGCAGATCACAGACTGTGCAGCCATCTGCCTTCGTAGCACCACCGCTGCTGTCTGACAGCACTTTTGTTTTTCTCTGCAAAACAACATGATAGAGAAAACAACTCATCCCCCTGACCTCAGCGACCTTCGCCTTGACGAATGTAAACAGAGCTGCTGTTTTTATTTTTCATTCTGGAGAATAAAGAACTGCACCTTGGTTGTGTGTTTATAATGTAGGGGTAAAAAAAAAAAAAACCTGAGCTGGGACTGAGCTTTTAAGTGTTGACTAATGAGGATGCTCTATCATTTGTGGAAGTGTTGAACTGTTGCTGACTGTTAATGGATACAATATTGTTGCTATATGTGGTATATATATTGTTTTCCTGGGTGTATTACTGTTCATCTATTGTCAATCCCGTCACGTAGCGAAGTCTTGGCTCATGGATTTATTAGGAATATATTTCATATGATCAGAACTTAATTAAAACTGCAGCACCGCTACTGTAGGTGTTTTTTACTATACTACTGCTCTGCCCGTTCGGAGTGCGTGCCCATCCGGAACGGACCATTTACTTGGCTCCTGGAAGCGCTGCTTGCAGCGTTGTCGAGAACCGTATGGCTGCTTGTATACCCGCCAAGAGTGAAGTTGATTGGATGAACGGTTCTCGAGATATGCGAAGGACAGTCATACATACACAGACAGACAGAGAATACTTCCTTTATGCTTATATGATGCTGCTACAGCGCTACCTATTGGCGAAATGGCACCTAATTTGCCATGGTCACTCAGACATCATATCTTCACATCTCCACCAAATGTGGTCTCAATACCACAAAGCATACAGGAGACATTTTTTGTAATATAAGCCCTGCCCACAGCATTTGAGTTAAATCTTAGGGCCAGCTACAGCAAAACTGTATGTAACAGTAAAAATACAAAAAAGTAACTATTTCCAGTTTGGTCCAGAGATGTTCTGTACCAAATGTAGTCACGATTGCTAGAAATTTGTAGGAGGAATAGCAAAAATCCTGATTTGGACAAAATTCTAAATGGTGGAAAATCAGTCTGGATGCCTGGCTTACATTGATAGATTTGTCTAGTTCCACAAAATCCAGGGAAATAATAATTTTGTTTCTGAGACTTACAGTACAAAAGTTACAGGCCAAAATGCAAAGTTCGTTGTTATAGCGCCACCATCTGGCCAAATTGCACAACATTCAACACTGCACTCCCTTGGGTCCCCACCAATACACCCGCCAAGTGTGAAGTAGATCGGATGAGCGGTTCTCGAGATATGCAACTAACACAAAGAAGAACAGACAGACAGAGATTCCTTGATTTATAGTTAGATGTGCCAGGTACGACTATGCTCACTCTTAATATGCCAAAGGTAAAATTTATAGAGGTAAAAGTTTGATCAATAACTAAAAATGAAGCATAACTACGGGAAATAATTTACAAATACTGCAGGTTTATGCGTCATTACTCTAAAAATAAACTTATTATACACTCGGAGTAAAATTGTAATAAATCCCCTGCAGACTTGTCTCTTGACTGTATAAAGTTGCTTCACACAGTGTGCAATAATCTAAAGGGCACCCGGCTGTGTAACTCATCACAAAGTATAAGCTGTGAATAGTAACAAGGGCTCCCCTGACTGAGCTAGACCTGCTCCTGATCACTTAATCACCATTTCATCTCCAACATAAGGTTTCCACAGTGTGTGTGCGTGTGTGTGTTTGTGTGTGTGTGTGTGTGGGGGGAGGGGGGGGGGGCGCTAGATAATTAACTGTAAAGCAGAGCATGATTAATGTGCCTCTGGATACGAGGAGAGGACGCACGCTGTGTGATAAGAGAGGAAAGTGCAGCAATCCCAGGTATAAACGTAGGGGGAGGGAGGGCTACAATGGGTTGCTGTCGCCATAGCAACGCCCCCATTTAGTAGTAACCCCCCCCCCCCCCTTAGAATATTGACAAAAATTACAAATATTACAGATAGTTGGATGCGATGATGTTCAGGACAATTACATAAAGGATTATATGTGTTTATAAAAGCATCACGCCAGATGAGTCGGCCGAGGTTTTAGAGGAAGCAATCCATCATCCAGTATCACAATCGGATAAACACTATTCTATACACTGTGTAGTGCTTATTGTATTTTTTTGCGTAATAGAAAAAAAATCAGCTTCCATATGAGAAAGATTCAAGACATGTTTTTATGTCATCCTGAGGATGAAAAAAAATCATAGTGTAATGTACATTTTTACCACGTATTACTGTGAAAAAAATTGTTTGTTTTTTTAATTAATGAAAGTATAAATTGAAAAAAACAAGAAATATGTGGATTTTCTTGAATTTGTTGGATTAATAATATTCTCTATCCTTTCAAAATCTCTCATAATGTGTGCAGCTTACAAATAAATGTTCTATAAACTAATTTTCGATTTCACAAAAAAAAATTTAATCAGAACAGTTTCCTCTCTCTTGGCGCCATCTTCTGGAGAGTAAACCACAATTCAATCAATCTCAGGGAGATGCTTCTTACCGTACATTTATTATTGAACCACCTTTTTGTGCCTCAAGAGTGTGTGCTGGTGGCATCGTGGATTCTTGATTCTGACAACTGATTTTTACTTATTTAAGAAAAGGACTCAAAAAGAGTGTTTTACTACTACTACTACTACTACTACTACTACTACTATGGAACAGACTATAACTGACAGTCAGGACTACAGAAAAACTTACTGGTGCCAGCCTGCTCTGCAATCAGGACTTATACACCTCCAGAGTCAGGAAACGGGCAGAAAGCATCACTACAGACCCTTCACACCCTGGACACAACCTCCTCCAGCTTCTCCCCTCTAGGAGGCGCTACAGAGTACTGTACTCTAAAACAACCAGACACAAGGACAGCTTCTTCCCTCAGGCCATCACTCTGAATAACAGATGAACTTAATCAGTCATACACTGTCAATAACACTCTAACACCAAAATGTCCACTGCTGCCGTTATAGATTATAATTTTACAGTTTTGAATGTACATTTTTTTTTTAAATGTTCATGTCATCTGTCACTGTCAATATAAATCCTACACGCTGTACATACAGTATATAGACATCTTTACATGTACATACTGTACATGATCGTCCAGTCTATGTATATCCACTCAGTATTTATTTCTTTGCACGGTTTGTATTGTTTACAACTTACAGGATACTTGACTTATAGACGTTATATTTCTAATTTTATTGTTGGTTATTGGTGCTTTTTATATTCATATAATAATATTTATAAATACATGTATTTTTTCACTACTTGTGTACATAACTGTCCTGTCTATTCCTCCCTTTATTTGTCCAGCTTCGCTTTCCTTGTTCCTAGCTGCTATTTCTATTTCTGTGCAAGTACATTGAAAGAGATGCATAAAACTGGAGGCAAATAAATCTGATTCTGATTCTGTTATCTAAAAGATACAAAAACTAAAAATCTTTCAAAATTAGAAACTGGATAAATTAAGACTTAATTGTCCATCTCTCTTGTGTTTTATTTTGTTTCCATTCATGCAGGATTTTGTAGGCTCATATTCCTTGTTTTTTTGCCAAGATATTGATGGGTTTGCTGTCTTTAAAGCCCCTTGGGCATTCACAAATTTAACTTAAGTTAAGCAAGGTTTTAAATATATGAAAGCCCATTTCCACTAGGAAAAAGGATGAAACATTAGAAATGATAAAAAAACAAAAAGACAAAATACTTGTGTTATGTCACAATTATAAGTCAAATGATCTATCATACATTCTTAATTCTGATTTGACTTATTATCCCAATCAGTAAATCTCATACATTTGATTTACTGTGAGTTAAGTAATGTCATGTATGTAAATTTATATTTTATAATTTACTATCACATAAGTTTGACACATCTCATTTTCTGTGTTGTTTTCATGGCACAACAGACGCACTAGGCCTACAGTACCTGTCCGGCGTCAGAGAGCACCCATGGGACCCGCCTCGGTACGACCTCCAGGTGGCAGCATGACACAACACCCAGGACGACAGCTACAGTGCAACACCTTAGAAGAAGAAGAAAGAGAAGAGGCGCACACATCAAACATCCATGAAGCATGAAGGGGCGTTGGGTGTTAAATTGAAAACAGAAATGTCGGGGTTTATAATCTAGCACTGTAACTGTGAACATGTAACGACGGTCAGCTGCTTGTGATGTCGAAGGTTAGACACGAGATTTTCTAATCGCTAAATGCTAACAACAGCTAGCCACATTGTTTTTAGCATTCCCCTCTAGCTAACGTTAGCTAGCTACAGCTGTAGGTTGGGTGTCTTTTCTTTGTTGCCAACGCAACAAGGCTGTATGTTACCGGTATCATGTACATTGAAATAACCTTAACTTTACAACCACAGCCGTTATGTTACTTTGTGAGTCTTCTACTAACACGAATAGCAGTTAAAGTGGCAGTAGGCAACAATTTTTTGGCATAATTTGGCAAAAATTCCATAATAATCTTTCAGCATATTGTAATTCAAGTGTTCTGAAAGAAAACTAGACTTCTGCTCCTCCTGGTGGCTCTGTTTTCAGGCTTTAGAAAAAATCTAGCCCGTGACGGCAGATTTTGATCAATCACAGGTCATTTCAGGGAGAGAGAGAGCGTTCCTATTGGCTGTGCTCCACTCATGTGACCAGAACTTGGCTTCTTTCAACAGATTTTATAATGGCGGCCGTGTCACAAACTTTCGAATTTTACTATTAAACAGTAACTACAAGATGATTCTGAAAACATTTGAGGTGAGAAATTGTCATTACAGTAACAGAACATTGATTCATATTTGATCAGCGCTGCCTAGTTTGACCGTTTGGTCGGAGTTCTCGAGTGATTGACAGCCGGCTCTCATAGACGGCAGCTGGCAGCGGACCTTGTTTTCCTCCGGTAAGTGAAATCCTTCAGATGCCGTTAGGAGCACCGGAGGACACAGTAGGACACAGAGGAACATGATTTTTTTCAGGTTACCTGTTTCATGTACTACTGTCACGATATAGCGGCTGTTTTCTAAAAAATAACTTTTTTTAAGTCATATTTGCGCCAATCTCGCCTACTGCAGCTTTAACGGTTATCGTCCGTCTTGTGACAGTTATATTAGCTCACCTGTTTCTGGTTGTAGGATATCCAGTGAAGCCCCAGACGATGTCAGTCAACGGTAAAGTCATCCCGCACACCCCGCTGGCAGTGGACTTCTGGCATGTCCGGAAGTGTCCGGGTACACGGCTGTTTTTCCTGTCTCACATGCACAGCGACCACACCGTGGGTCTGACCTCCACCTGGAGCAACCGGCCCATTTACTGCTCACCAACCACCGCCGCTCTGCTCAGGCTCAGACTGCAGGTGAGGGAAACACATACGGGTACTTGTAGTAGGACTCAAATTAAAATTTTCACTCAGTTAAAATGTGCCTTATCCAGGACAGTTCAGTGTGCTGTAGAACGAACAGAGGGGCTGTTGTATGTGGATGGGAGCCGTGCAGGCTCATTTGAGCAATTAGTCACACACCTGTGTCCTTCAAAGTGGGGTCCGGGGACCCCCAGGGGTACTTGAGGGGGTTCCAGGGGGTCTCCAGCAAAAAGGGGAATCATTTATTTTCACTATACAGTAATTCCATCCATAAGTAACACAATGACAGAACGTATGACTATTTTGGTCATGGGTTTCATACACTTTCTGTAATAAAATATCTAATAGCAAAGATCCTATCAGATGGGGGACCCTGGGACAAAATCTTGTCAAATGGGGATCTGTGGTCTAATTTGTGTTGGCCTTAAAAAGTTTGGGAACCACTGTCCTAGACTACAGGGGTGCTGACTTTGTTAAACAATGACTTCTGACTAGGGCTGCAACTAACGATTATTTTCATTGTCGTCTATTTTATCGATTAATCGATTAGTTGTTTGGTCTATAAAATGTCAGAAAATGGTGAAAAATGTTGATCAGTGTTTCCCAAAGACCAAGATGACGTCCTCAAATGTCTTGTTTTGTCCACAACTCAAAGATATTCAGTTTACTGTCATAGAGGAGTAAAGAAACCAGAAAATATTCACATTTAAGAAGCTGAAATCAGAGAATTTTGACTTACTTACTTATTACTCAAATTAATCGATTATCAAAATAGTTGGTGATTAATTAAATAATTGACAGCTAATCAATTAATCATTGGAGCTCTACTTCTGATTGTGTTTTTGCATCCAGATTTGCAGTGTTATAACATTAAATTTATTTTTTGTGACCATCCAGTCTCTTATGGCACTCCAAAGCCACTCTACCTTGGGTCCGAATAATCATTTTCATTACTCAAAATGGTTGGCAGGCCTCATTTATTTTGTCAACATATTTGTCATGACAAATATTATTACAAACCCATGTTATGTGTTGAACGTTGGAATGTATTTCAGAGGAAAATTGGGATCATTAGGGTTGAAGTGGTTAAGAACAACAGTAGATATATTGCTGCATTAAGTTAAGTCTTCTGCTGATCATTTCTATTTCTGCTCAGGTGAAAGAACAGTGGATCCATCCGTTAGAGCTGGATGAGCCATACCTGTTGCCACTGGATGACATCGGCAAGGAGAAGCTGACTGTCACACTGATAGATGCCAACCACTGTCCAGGATCTGTCATGTTTCTCTTCGAAGGCTACTTTGGCTCTATACTGTACACCGGTCAGTGTCTGAGTGCATGGGCAACACTGATGTTTCTAGGATGGAGGAAATATTTGTTTAGCTAATAGCTATGGCTTGTTTTATTCCTCTTATTATTTTGGAATCGTGGGAAATAACAGTCGGCATTGACCCATTCTTAATTTCAGGTGACTTCAGATATACTCCCTCCATGTTGCGTGAGCCGTGCTTGAGGACCAACACCACTATAGACGTCCTGTACCTGGACAACACCAACTGTGACCCCAACCGCACCCTCCCCTCCAGACAGCGAGCCACTCAACAAATCAAAGAGATCATCCGCAGACACCCCAACCACAACGTTGTCATAGGTAATTTGATTTAAACCTTTCTAAACAGGCCTTGTGTACTCTTTCAGTCTTGCAGTCATCTGACAAAAAACAAGAAACAAACAATAGGTAGAACATCTAGTCCACATTGGGAATGTGTTTTTAGAAATTTCCCTCACTAGCTGTAGCGTTGGTATCGACTACTAAATTTCTAGTATCGTGACATCCCTAGTGTGACCTTGCTGTTACTCCGTGCACTCAGCTGGTGACAGACCCTCACGCTCTCTTGCGCTGCCTTGCAGGCCTGTATACGCTGGGTAAGGAGTCCCTGCTGCTGGAGCTGGCGATGGAGTTTAAAACCTGGATCGAGGTGAGCTTCGAGAGGATGGAGACCCTCAAAGCCCTGGAGCTGCCTGACGTCTTCACCACCGACCCCGGAGCCGGGCGTATCCGAGCCGTGGATCAGTCGCAGATCTGCTCTGCCAATTTACACCAGTGGAACAAAGAACAACCCACTCTGGCCATCTTGCCCACCAGCAGGCCCCTGGTCTCCTTTCACCCCAACGTCCACGTGGTGCCCTACTCCGACCACTCCTCTTACCAAGAGCTGGAGGATTTCGTCTCTGCACTCAAACCGACCTCCCTCATACCCATCGTAGGAAACCATGTACCAGGAAGCTTCTCCGCCTTACTGCCCAGCAAAAAGCGCCATGAAATCCTGGTGCCTGAGTCGGTCCGACACTACATGCTGAGGCAGCCTGAGAGACAACTCAGCTCATCGGCGTACACCAGCATTCGCCGCAGACATTTCCAACCTCTTGCTCCCAGAGGGGTGGTGTTTGAGTCTCCTGAAAGTGGATCCAGGAAGTCATGTGAAGAAGCCTGGGAGGCAGAGTGCCTGGAGCAGCATGCCTCTGAGGAAGAGATCGACACAGACAGTAGTGAACGGGACTCTGACTGCATCCTTGTTGACCTGAGCAAGGACCTCACCCCTGACAAAAACAGAGGAGGGGCTGGAGACACGTGGAGCCTCAGCATCGTCAAGACGGTGTCTGAAGATATGGCGATGGCAGAGTCGGTGCCACTCAGTCAATTCAGCCAGAGCGACTTTGCTCCAATGGAGATCCTGACAAACACAAAGGCCTGCTTGAAGTCCGTCGGGAAGACAGGAAGGCCTTTTGAAACCAGTGCCAAAATAATCAATGAGACAAATGAAAATTACAGCAGCCAGCGTAGCAGACATGGAAGTGTTCAGAACAACCACACATCATCATTCGGTGATTGCACGAGTCAGCACAGTGGCTGTGGAATCGATCAGGACGGTGACTTAATGTCGAATGATCGAATGAACAACAGCGTGACAAGATTGCAGAGCGGCCTCGATAATGATTCCTGCTCTTCATCTAGCTCCCACACTGTGCTGAGGCAGGAGTATCTAGAGGAGCTTGAAAACAGTATTTTAAAGGATCTCCCCTTCACAGTGGAGGACATGAAGGCACGTTGCCTCTTGCAGCAGAGCTTATTGCTACAGTTTTCTCTCTCTCCTTTATGTGATGCCCAAGAGGATGACGTCTCAGACTAATAATGGTACCTGTAGGGCTGTCGCAATATTGCAATACTGTGCTAATTACAAGCCAACCGCAGGGTATGGCAAGCAACTGCCACAACAGCTATGTTCACGTCTTTTCTTTTTGGAATTCTTTGCAATGGGAGCGCCGTATATTTACAGTACGCTACAAACGGCAACAGCGTGACGAGGCTGAGCGTCTATTCTGCGCACGTTTTCCGTTTTTTTCTGGTCGCCGAAAGTTGAAAAATTTTCAACTTTGGGTAAAACACTGCGCACGTCACTGTCAATTTTTACCACATAGATCATAATGGAGGAGGGGCGGGACAAATACCACACAGAGCAAGTACTCTACCTTGTGCTGATATTTTTACTTTTGCGGATATACCGTATCATAGCAACCAGGCGCAACCAAAGCGTCTCAGCTGAAAAAAAAGGTTGCGCTTCATTGCCCTTCTGTGTTCTGCATTTAACAATAAACAATAATGATAATACTAAACTACTTAATTAGATTTAAAACTAAATTAAGTAATTTGTAAAAAAATAAATAATTATAATACTGTATTACATATTGCGCTGTTGTGCTAATCATTATCACCACAGGGGAAATTCCTTCACCGCGACAGCCCTGGTGAACTGACATTTGAGTTTTTGCCTTGCTTTAGAGGCCTTTTTGTGTTTTGCATGTGTTAAGATGAGCACTTTAAAGCCAATGTACTATTTTCTCATTGGTAACTTCCTTATTTAAATATTTTTTATTATTTATCCATTTTTGTTTGGGTGACCTGGAGTTTAGAAAAGAAGGCTTGTGATAAAAGGTCACGTGTTTGTTTGTGCTTGGACCGGACCTGTGAAGTGACTGACTAACCTTTCATCACGGTAGCCTTGGCTTCCTGGATGAACAGGGCAGCTTTCTGTGGTTAAAAAATCTAATTTCTCATTATTTCTTTTGTTGTAATTTATGTTTGAAAAGTCACATTTTCACAGGATAGACAAGTAAGCCTATTACTTTTTTTGCCTTGAGAACCAACTTTCTTGAAACAGCGGTCGCTTTTTTGTTCTTCATTTTGAAAATAAGAGTCATATGTTAGATCTGCCCTTTTCACTTTAATTTCTGTATTTCCGCTGCATGTGAATAATGGCCTTTTTATTTTTAATGGTTACATTTGAAATGTTTGAGACTGGTGTCACTTGTTTTCTCTTTTTACTGAGAATCACGGTGTTAAAGATTAATGGTGATTTTGGTATCATCAGTATTTTGGTTCCAGTTTTGAGTCTAGAGGAACTTTATAATGAAAAATCAAATGTTCTGTGATTGTCTTTGTTTGTAACAGTATTCCTATCTGAGGTTTGAGAAGATATTGTTCAAAATAAAGTTTGTTTTTCTTTATATCCTTAAGCAGCTGCTCTTTCTTTGTTAGTCCACTACTGCAGCTAAATTAGATCAATTTCTTTTGTAACATATTGGTTAGAAATCCAAGTATAATTGTCTTAAATTACCTGCATGTGTATTGAAAAGCACAATTGCTTCTGATTGTATTCCTACAGCAACTTAATGTGCGTTTCATAGTTCTTTTTGTCCCCCATGACCCCCTTTGCCAACTCCAAAAAGTAGCTGCTATTATCCTTTTTACATGTTTTGATTAGAGGTGACATAAACCAGCGGTGTGCAGCTACGCTGTGGGAATTTAACAGCTCACTCTGCCAGTGTTAATCCCAAATCTAACCTGTTTGACTACAGTGCTCTTTAACTCTTATAGACCTGTGAACATTGTGAAGAAACACTTTGCCTTTTTACTTTTGTCTGTTTTTTTTTTCAAATAACTAAAACAAAGACACATATATTAAAATACAATGTACATATAACCTTTTCTGTAAATGTATTTGCATATTAATAGGAAACCTATGCTTAATGTGATAAATTACTGCACACTGTATTGTATTTACATTTATCTCATATTTATAAGCAAAGCAACATTGTTTGTTTGAGCAAAATGTTCCTCTTCAGAAAGATAAAGTTTTTGTGAAGTAAAGGAGAAGTGAAGCTTTAATATTTATGTTCAATACAGGCTCCTTATGTGTGGATTGTTTCCTCAATAAATTACCCTTTTATTTGCAAAATGTATGTGCTGTGGTGTCCCTTTTTAAAATTCACTTTCTAAGCCTGATAACTAAATAACTCCACATACTGTAGCACCGAGATTTTTGACAGCATCTACTGTTCATGTAAACTAAGAATTCACAGCTGCTTCCTGTTGCAGTGCTGTTAGTCCTCCCTAAGATGGCAGTAGTTTGTTAAAAATGTCAGCAGATGCTTTTACTTGTCTGTCTTGCTTCTCATTAAATTAGGTTTTTAGGTTTTCTGCAGCATGTCTGATTCCTGCTACAAAAGGAATCATGTATATTTGGTAGGGAAAAGCATGCTGAGCAGTAATGACTCAGTTCTCAACATAATCCCATCGTCTCTCCACGTTTTTTTTGTTAACATTATATTGCAAATGAAGATAATAAAATGTTATATGACGCAATTAGCACAGAGAAACATAAATGACGAAAAGCCTGCTATGCTCTTTATGTGAAAGTCTTACTGCATTTGTACAAAAACTGCGTATTTATATTAGTACAGTGTTGAAGCCTGCATGCTGCTCCACCTGACTACAAAGCAGGACCGGCTGTCACTCATTTTAGCCGCCATAGAAAGGTAGACTGGAGGTCTACGTGCTTTCTGGTGTCCTGAGTAAGAACCAAAGAGAACGTGACCCACACGTTTTGAGAAACTGCCTTATAAAAAGTTTTGTCTGTGTGAAGTTCAGAAACCTCAGAGGCATCACACTGAGACATCATAAAGACGCCATCAGTGGGTCGTCAGATCGACATGAGCTGCCAACAGGAGTCTCCTCTTGTGCTCATAAAGGATGAACAACCAGCTCCTGCACGTAGGAGGAGGGACGTCTGGGACGAGTCACAATACTGGTGATGACAAGTGGTGGAGGAAGTATTCAGGTCCTTTACTTAAAGGGATAGTGCGGGTGTTTTGAAGTAGGATTGTATGAGTTACTTATCCAAAATCAGTGTATTACCTACAGTAGATGACGGTCGGTACGCGCCCAGTTTGGAGAAACAGACAGGAGTTACCGCATGGGAGCAAAGCAATGTACTGCTGTGGACGGGGCCGGCAGCAAAATGTATTTTAGACACCTAAAAGAAAAGCCCACCTAAAAAAATCAATATCAGTTTAAGTGTATGCTATATTTAGAATATTTTTACCACTTTACCTTGGCATTAGACAGCCCTTTCCGACCGCTCTCGCCAAACTAACCAAAGTCACAATAACACAAACTAATCGATCGAGGCAGCGGTAGACGAGCAACTGTTCTACGAGGTAAAGTGCTGCTTTTAATGCACTGCTTTTTTCAATGGAGTCTGGTTGCTATGGCGAGAGCATAGATAATGGCTTCAGTTTCCTGTCGGAAACATAAGACTGTACATCTGTCCCACGGCAAGGTAAACCGGCAAAAATAATCAATATATAGCATACACTTGAACTGATATACATATTTTTAGGTGAGCCTTTATTTTAGGTGTCTAAATTGCGTTTTGCTGCCGGTCCCGTCCACAGCAGTACAAATCCATAGTACACTGACTATGGATAAGCATCTCACACAACTCCATTTCAAAACACCCAAACTATCCCTTTAAGTAAAAGTACTAATACCACACTGTAAAAATAATCCATTACAAGTAAGCCAAGCATTTCAAATGTTACATAAGTAACAGTATAATCAGATAAATGTACTTAAAGAGTATTAAAATTATTAAACAGAAGAATTACAATTTGATACTATTAAATATTGTTAGATTATTACGTAATATTGATGTATTAATGTGTATTTTAGTGTTGCAGCTGCTCAAGGTGGAGCTAGTTTGAACTCATATGGGAATGTAACTAATGATTATTCTCCTTAAAGGATTAATCCCCCGATCATTTACACAATAAATTGATTGATTGTTTCAAAAGAAAGCAGTGAGAGATGCCATCACAATTACCAAGAGCCCAAAGTGACACCTTTACATTGTTCAATCAATAATCCAAACCTCAAAATAAAATTAATATGAAAATATAAATACAAATAAAATTACCATTAAGCCGCAAATCCTTACATTAGAGGAGCTGGAACTATGAAATGCATTTTTTGCATGAAAAATGATTTCAACAACTATCAAAATATGTGCCAATTAGTGTTCTGTCAATCTGTAATCAATTAATCGACTAATAGCTTAAGCTCTACTAGCTGTTGGGTAGTTTCATCTATCACAGAGCATCCTATTTTATAAGCTCTTGAATGTAATGGAGTCAAAAAGTACAATATTTCTCTCTGAATTGTAGTGAAGTAGAAGTATAAATTGCCATGAAAATAAAATAAAGTACATATACCTCAAAATTGTATTGAAATAAAGTACTTGAGTAAATGACTGAGTGCCACAGGGTTCTTCTCACATGGTGCAGTTAAAGCCAGCGAGATGCTCCACCATCCTACACATGACCAGCTCTACAGGGACTCCAGGACTAGAGGAGCACAAGAATGGATAGTTATAGTTCGCTGATATTGTCTCCAAATTATAATCAGTTGTAATTTTCCTTGACAGCAAAGGGGGACGGACTCTTGTACTCTTGAGATTGGTTGAATTGTAATCAGGAGGAGACAACACAGAGACTGAATTTGCATTATGATTCCTGCATATTTTACACAAGCCTGCTTTTCCCCTGCAGCCTCAAATTCTATTTTAAGGCAGAGCACTTATACTGCAAAAGCCCGAAACATGTTTGCGACAAAGAAAAGAAGAGGAGTTTGGGAGGAAACATGCATTTTCTTTTACACTATGAGAGAATATGAAGCCCTGGCAGTGAGGCCGCGAGATGGAGAGGAAATGGAGTGTCACCTACCCCCACAAGCATCACAGTAGGGTGTTAGGGCTAAAGTAATGGATTTCTCACACACGCCATTACTTCAAAGTGGAAATCATGAGGTGGCCGCTACCTGCAAGGCCAAGCCCTTTTACCAGGAGTAAAACTGCTCTTAGAATGAGGCAACAGTCACTCAACTCTCCCTACAAGGTAATATTTCTGTTAAGGATGGCGACTCTGCTTACCTCATCATGTATCTGATAGATTACAACTTCACCTGCAGAAAGAAGTGCTGGGCAAGGTGTATGTCCACCCAGGATCACAGTGTGGTGTTGGGTGCTTTTCTTTTCTCCTTGCATTGTAAAGAAGAAGAAGGGAAGGATCCTGCTGTGCGATTTATAGCTCTGCTCCAGCAAGAGCTCTCAATACATTCTTCATCTGTTACTAGGGACTAAAAATGTGGTTCCCCTCTAGACCCACAAATAAAAAAGTTAATGCACATGACAGGCTAGCACACCACGCTTCTGTTCTGGGTGTTGAAGCACTTCATCACAGGGAGTCTCCAGATTCACAGCAACTGTAGTATAACACAGGAATCTCCCTGACTCTTTGGACAGGACGGCAACAAGATCTGTTCATAATAATTTCTTTGTGATCTGAGTCTGGATGATACAACAACTGTATAATTTAAGTGTTGACTGTCAACCTCAATAGAGTGCTGCAGGAGTCCTAAAACCCAGAAATGAGTTAGATTACTGAAATAAGGTCTGTGGTTAACACAAGCTTAAGAGATTTTAACATTTTATTCTACGATATAAAATGCGTCAGTAAATATTACGCGTCTTAAAAAAGGCGGTTGCTAACAAGTGGCTACATGAGTGTACTAAACATCATCACCCCAACTCGTTTATGGCAGAGGCTGCCATGCAAGGATGTAATCTAATACTCATTCACACACCGATGGCACAACCTTCGGGAGCAATTTGGGGTTAAGTATCTTGCTCAAGGACACTTCAACATGTGAACCGTCGACCTTCCAATTGATGGGCGACCCGCTCCACCTCTCAGCCGTGTCACACACACCCGTAGCTGCCAGTAACTCCTCACAGGATGCTGATTGGTCTGTGATCTGGCTTGCCGGACACAAACACATTACTTGAAGCCTGACAAGATGGATTTTCGTTTTAGATGTGATCCCATAAGTTCTTGTGACATCACGAGAATCCAGCTGCTGTGCAACGTAAGACAACTTTACCATGTATGTGGCTTTTCAGCACCATGGACAGCACACAGTGACTGAACTGCATTACCACAAATATGAATAGAAAATCAACCTAAAATTATTATAACCTGGGGCATTTTTCATCTTTCTTTTAGCAGGGTAAGGCGGGTTAGAAAATATTGTTAACATGCAAATGAATGCATTTTTCACAAAGTTGGGTTTTTGGAAGTTTAGATATTCATGATGCAGAAGGAGTCCTCACCCCAGTGAAGCATCACACTGGTCTGAAGAAGAGTACGACAAAGTTAAACCAAATGTATTAACATGACAAAGCTGAAACAAGGACTTTCCGGGAGGCAAAACCAATGAGCAACAGAGCGGCGTTTCAACTCAGGCCTCAGAGAAAACCTTACTCCTTATTTCCTTTCCACTTAAATGTCTCAAAATGCTGAGTCGGTTTTGAGCAGTTCTTCAAAGACAATCTGTGTGGGAGACGAGCTCCAGCTCGAAGCTCAGTACAGGTGAAATCACAAGAGCAGCGCTGGGATTGACAATAAGAAAGCCACTGGTTTCTGCACTTTGTAGTGGTTTCTCCCAGTCCCTCTTTCACACACTGTCGCAGGGAGTTGGAACGATGAAGCAGAGCTGTGTCAAACCCACACAGCAGCAGAGGCTGTTATCTTTTCGCTCACAGTCTACTGCTATTTCTGTTGCCTCTGCCAGTGTTTTTGTGTGAGGGGGTTATACACACACATATGGCAGTGCGTTTGTGTGTCTTCTGAGGGGGTAAACACACAAGGATGAGCAGGAGTAAGAGGGATGAGACTGAGCACAGCAGTCACAAAACATCTCTGTTGACTGGGGAGAAGACAGAAAAGAAGGATTTGGGGAAAGCTGCCAAACTCCAGCAAAAAAAAAAAGAGGCAATTATTTTGAGGAATGTAGCTGTTGCTTCCTGACTTTCAAAAAGGATAATTTCTGTCTGTCCCACAAACCATCATTAAAGAAATGTTTTTAACACTGCTCAGCCTTATGCTGGAAACATCAAATTTCTGCATATATCAAGCTTTTGAACGTCACAAGAAACGACAGCGGCGTACTGTACGGTCTAACACATTTATCACGTTCTTTCACATCAAACGAGTCTCAATCAGGCAGCCTTGAATTCACTAGGAGACTTTTTTTTTTTCTATATATTTTCTCTTCATAAAAGAAGCAGTCATTCATCACTCTCTCTTTGTTAGTATCCCATAAGACCATAGGAGGTAGTCTCTGGTTTACGCAGGCCCAGATGCAGCTGCTTGTGGATGACTCACAGGACAGTGCTTCCCTATGGGGGGCTCCTTTCTCCTACTGTACTCCGTATGCTCTCTCCCGCTGTCTCTCCTCTGTCTCCCCCCTCTGTGCTCTCCTCTAATCTCCTTTACTCCTCGTTCCAGCCTCCCACCCTCTCCCTCTCCCTCTCCCTCTCCCTCTCCCTCTCCCTCTCCCTCTCCCTCTCCCTCTCCGTCCTCTCTCCACCTGCCGGCTTTTCTTCCCTCCCGATGCCCCTCTCTCTCATTTTTAATGTCACCACTCGCCTCCCTCCCCTTCATCATCCCCTCCCTCTCATCTCTTTTGCTCGCCTCCTCTTCTCCTTCCCCTCCAGCAACAGAGATTACAGTCCCGGTTCCCAGTCACTGAAGAGGTAATCTAATGTGTGTAGTAAATACATGCAGAGAGGCGCAGCAGCAGAGAGAGCAGCTGTCGGTGTAGGGCGTATTATCTGAGCACTACGTGAAACTACCACCTACTTTCACTTATTTGAAATCTCCAAAGCCTTTTTACTGCTCGACAGCGCTGGTCAAGCCGGGCATTGTGTGCACACTGTTCAGCTTGCTGCTAAATGGCACGCATCAACCAGGGAATGGTTCTCACTTCTGAAATGGTTCATGGCTGCCGGCAGCATCAGCACTCAGAGATGTAGCAGCTATTTGATTTGCGTGAGATTGAGTCAGTGTGGACGTCTTACAGTTCTGAGGGACTGTAGGGAAATTATTAAGGGGGGGAGGGTGTTCTAATTTATATTTTTGCTGAGGGGAGGGTAGTCTGATGACTTCTAAGAGACAACAACAACAACAACAGAGCAGCAGCGGTGAAAACAGGAATAAAAACATTGATGGGGTACAATACAGTAGCAGTACTAAATGAGAATAAGAGGCCGATATTCCCATGAAAAATACAATTAACAGTAGACTGAAAACTAGAATTACCACCTCGCGGTTGTATGCCTCTGCCAGCCTGTCAAGTTGCAGTTTACATCCATGTCTGTTAGGGCTGCATGATTATGGCTAAAATGATAATCACGATAAGTTTTATTAATATTGAGATCACGGTTATTTATCACGAATCACACATTTTTTATTGCACTTCCACATTTAAATCAACAGAGCACTGCTTTCACTTCCATGTTGCTAACGTACAAATCTTTGCATCAATATTCATACTCAATATTCCAGTAGTTAGAACATGCCGTATAAACCATATAAAAAATTACAAAACTTCTGAGTTCTGAGATCAGTACTCGTTCTGGGTCAGTTTTAGTTCTGGGTGCACTCGATAATAATAAAAGCAAAGTGAATGTGGACTAGAGAAACAGTCCTACCTCAATGGTGTCATCAAAATGAGGGAATGAAGGAAGAGGTGTTTCTTTCTCAATATGAGGAATAATGAGGTCCATCGGTGGCTCGCCATCTCCTTCATCGAGGACAGAATCCAGAATCCAGAAGGTCCAAGGCACTTCAGGGGAAAACCTGGCCTGTATAACAACAGAACTATTACTTTCAGTCCTGACAATTGATACTTGAACTGATGTATCATACACAACATTAATTTCTTACACACCTCACATTTTTCAGGTTGCATTTAGGTGAATATATTTTCCATATTCTCTCCCTATGCTCAAATAGTCAAAGTGTTTGTATGTAACCAGACCAGCCAGGCTGGAGTGTATACATGTTTAACACCATTCTGTGCAAAATTTGCAGCAAAATAAAACAACTGAACTACAATGTTTTTTCATTCAGTGTAAATAATGCACATTTTCTTTTAACTGTAGCTTTAACATCCTTTAATATCTCATCATTTAACAGATGTAACTCACACATTTCAGCATGGAAGAAATACACTCTAATGTTACCTGCAGTACCTCATGTCGACTGTCTGACTAACTTACAGTAACTTTAGCTTAGCTTAGCTTAGCTTAGCTTAGCTTAACTTAGCTAACAATTCACTCACCAAGAAGTAGCATACAGAGTAGTTAACCCACAGCACACAGCTCACTGAACCGCCTCCGTCACTATTTTTGTATGTTGTTCTCATTACTGCTTTATTTCACATACAAATACATCAACTTTAAATATTTTTAGGCTCAACTGAGTTTTTCACTGGCTCCACTTTATTTCCTGTGTCTGCTCTTGTTATCTTTCTTCCTCTCTGCATGAATGGACGACATGACAGCTCTGCGAAAGCCAAACATCTCTATCGCCCCCTGGTGGCTGGCTGCAGTATAGCTCATAAACCCCCCCATGTTAGTGGATGGCACATGAGCCAAACTAAAAAGTCAAAGTACACGTTAAATAATACTTTCCCAAAGATAGTTTCTGTCATTTTAGGTATTTCTTATCACACTGATGTATGTTCAAGTGTTCATTGCTCTGATAAGTTTGGTTTTAATTAGTTTCTTCGATGCCGAAAAAAGGATGTGAGGCGTCATGATTGACAGCTGTGATTCTCCCTTGCTAACAATCACTACTGCACAGACTCTGGCTCCAAATGACGTCAAGGTGGTATCGCTGGTATCCGGGATATTTTGGCTTCACTTCTGCAAGGAGAGTTAAAGAAGAGATGTCACGGCGCCATATCACGTCATATATTGGGGTACAACCAAGCCCCCAGGGAGAGCGCCGAGCTTTGAAGCAAATTCTCGTAGTGGCCAAGTGGTGGTATTATAACTTCTGTGTCCGTCACGTGATGCCATTGGGCCCAAAAAGACTTTTTCACATAGACATTGGGAAAGAGACGTCTGTAACTCAGCAGATCTTTTTTTTTTTAGGTGAATCAATTTCCAAGTATGAATTCTTGAATAGACCTTATTTAAATCATTAGGTCCAAAGTTGTAAAATGCACTAATAGCCGAATCCAGAATTATTTCCCTCCGTTCATGTGAATGAGCCCCAGTCCGAGGCTGTAGCGAGGGCTGGGAGGCAGCGTTAAACGAAACGCTACTGCGTCTGCTCTATGGGCCCAATGGATGCAGAAGATCGCCGGATGATCCGGGTATTTTATCACACGGCGGTTGAGCCATTATGGCTTCATTCGTCACTGAGCAACTCTCATAGAAATGAACGGTGTATCCAGTTCTCTTAATACATCCATGGTTCTCGACAAAGCTGCAAGCAGAACTTCCGGGAGCCCGCTCCCTATTTTCGCTAAACTATTACTTAACAAAGTGTTTCACGTGAAAAAAATTGTTGTGCACTCATGCTCGTGCACTTCACGGGAGGATAATCCGAAAATGGTTTGTTTAGCAAAAGTTTTGCGAAATTAGTTGTGTTTGGATATCCTTGAGCCCACAATTGAATACAAGACACTTGGATAATGCTGCACAGGAATTTTCAGAAAGTTTTTCGGACATTTTATACTTTAACCTTTTTTGCTGTTTTTCGTTCGGCCTCCGTCAAAGTCTGTTTGCACTGATATGCTTTCTTTTTTAGGGAGCTCCGCTGTCCTTAACACCATTCAATAGAAAACTTTTTCTTGGACCACAGAGACTATCGGCTGCAAACAGGAAAGGAACAGCAGTTCTCCCTGAGTTTTACCAGCTCCATTATTTTAAAACATTGATCGCAGGGTTAATGAAGAGGGTCTTACTTTTTAAAATGTGAAAGTTTCAGCCCCCTCCCTCCTCCTACTAATTTCCATTCAGTCCCTAAAAAGATTAATGTTCTTATTTTTAGAATACTTTATTTTTGTGATTCTCCGCGTTTCCCCAGCAGCAGAACTTTCAGCAATTCATAAATATTCAATAACTCATCGTGTGGAGACTTTGTAGTCTAATAAATCAGCCAAGAAAGGAAATCATATCCTTTATACATATTTATCCTTTTTCTATGTTTTACTATTCATAACAGTAAGACCCGCTATATTGCATTCATTTGTATAAAATAATATATTTTATTTTGGTATCATTAGTATTAAAAGCTCTCTTTACCTCTCGTATATGCATAAATCATGTATCATATATAAGTATATTTAAGGCAGCAATTAATAATTATTTTCATTATCAATTAATCTGATGATTATTTTCTTGATTAATTGCTCTAATAAAATGTCAGATCACAATTTTCTAAAGATATTCAGTTTACTATCAGAGAAGATTAAAAAAAAGAGAGCAAATATTCATCTTCATAGAAGCTGGAGCCAGATAACGTGTTGGCATTTTTGCTTAAAATATGGCTTAAACAATTATTCAATTATTTAAATTATTGCGGATTAATTTTCGTTGACGGCCTAATTGATTAATCAACAGCTCGTTTCCCCTCTAAATGTATTCTAGCATGGTTTAAGCAGTGGTCTGTTCTGTGTGCAGGCAATTAAAACAGGCATTGGTATTCAGGCTGGGTTATTTACCTTCTCAGTACTCTGCTGTTTTGTGCCGGCATGTAGAATCAAATAAAAACCATCAAAATATCTCTGACATTTTCAAATTCAGTGTTGTTCTTGTCCGTAATGGGAATGCATTTTTATGTTGAACAAGCTGTTCAAGCCTGCAGCAAACAGTAAATAAGGTTCAGTCTGCCAGGATGTAATGATATTCAGCACGTCGGACTCCCCTCTGAGAAGTCGGCACAGTCACACTGGAGCTACTCAGCTCTTCTCCATTTTGCATCTGTTGGTGTAATTAATATGTGTGGTCAGTGCGTCAGTGCTTCAATGTCAAATTTCATCCCTTCAAGGCAGAAGACGTGATATATTTTATGATAAAAACCTGAAATGTTCTAGCATAGTTAATATATAGCATAATGTTTTTTTTCAGATGTGGAGGGAAGTCAGATTTGACCTCTGAGGACCGTGAGAGGTCAAATCCGAGATGGCCGCCAGTCCACTGGGTCTAATGTTTAAACGCTTAATTTTAGAGCACAACTGTATAAGAAAACATTTAAGGTGTCACTTCCAACTAAGTTGGGAGTGCCCATTAATTTGGTGATACTTCTGAGATTGCCAGAACCCAAGGACATGCATTTAGATGAAGGTCATGGTCAAATTACGTTAAAAAACTAGTGAAAAAAAAACATTTTGACACTACAGGGATAATAATTAAGGCTAAAATATTTAATATCAATTAATTGCATGATTTTCTGAGTTAATCATGATTAATCGCAAATTAATTGCACATTTCTTATCTGTTCAAAATTTACCTTAAAAGGAGATTTGTCAAGTATTTAATACTCTTATCAACATGGGTGTGGGTAAATATTCTTGCTTTATGCAAATGTATGTATATATTTATTATTGGAAATCAATTAACAACACAAAACAATGACAAATATTGTCCAGAAACCCTCACAGGTACTGCATTTAGCATAAAAACAACAACAGCTGTCAGCGTGCTGAATTGACTATGGGTAAAGGGGAGACTCGTGGGTACCCATAGAACCCATTTTCATTCACACATCAAACTTTAGTGCAAGTTTGGAACATTATTTAACCTCCTTCACGACAAGCTAGTATGACATGGTTAGTACCAATGGATTCCTTAGCAGAATAGACTATATAGTTCTATTTTAACATATATTATGTATATTTATACATACTATCCATCCATCCATTATCTGTAACAGCTTATCCTATTCAGGGTCACGGGGGGGGGGGGCTGGAGCCAATCCCAGCTGACATTGGGCGAAGGTGGGTACACCCTGGACAGGTCGCCAGACAATTTATATATACTATTACAATCCAATTATCTCCACTGTGTCCTTTAGTTTAAATGTAAAATGATCAGGTAAAAGAAATATGGCATGTTTGTGTTTCTTTTCAGAGAATCTGAACGATCATTCATCTCAGTTATTTTTCGTATGAACGGCTATTCCAGCTGAAAAATCTCCAACACACATTGGGTGGTAATGGAAACCCACCCACCGCTCCATTACATTGCACTGAAAACTCACTCATTCCTCTAATATCTTTATCGGTATAGCCTAATGATGATTTATAGCCAATACATCGGCGGCTGGTGAATCGTGGTGGTGAGTGCATTTGTGCTGTTGAGCGAGCCCTGCGTCGTAGCCCCGAGGTGAGTGGAGTTCATTTAGAACAGCAGAGTAGAAAGGTTAAAACAGAGAGAGGTGCACCATGCAGTTAATGGGAGCTGTGAGGGGTCTGTAGCAAAACCCTCCCACTATAGACCTTTTCAAACTTGACAACAAAAACATCCTAAATGGGCTCCTTTGTATTTCCTGTTCCTGTTTGTTAATGCGGTAGCTGACAGGAAGTAAACTTAGACCAAAGCTGTTGCCATACTGTAGCAACAGAATGGCAATGAAAAGGTCTATAACTCCAAATCTGGAGAAAATAGCTTCATGTTTTCAATTGACCTGAGCTCCACAAATTGGTGGATGTTACTCCCCCCCACCATCAGACATGAAACAGCCCACCTTGCTGCAGGAGAACCTGGAGGCTGTTTTAATTGGGCAGAGCTGAGACAAAACCATGAAGAGATCTGGTTCTGGTTGGTTTCCAGGTCAATACTGAGACCGCAGTCAAGCCTGATGTCTGATTAGAGTGAGAATAGCTTCTGCACACCTCCCCCCCGCCCGCCCTGTTGAACAGATTAAAAACAGACACTGGGTCCAGAGGGACGTTTGATGGCAGCTGACCACACCGCTGCTGACCTTATTAATTCACATGTGAACACTTAGTTTATGTTGTTATTGCTCTGCCAAATTAAAAGTGGCAAGCTGCAGCAAATGATTTAAACAACTTCCATTAGATGATTTAATATCTGTAGTTATTTATCAGCTTTATATTCTTGATGCAGTTGAAATGTTTCTAACAAAGCATTACATATACTTTACTGCATTGCCAACCATCCTTACAAACATTAATTCATAGTGTTGGCATAATCTCAGTTATATAGGTAGGTAGGCAGGTAGGACCAGCATGCACCTGGGAGGGCTTATGGTTTTTAACCAGAACAAGAGAGGCAGCGACATCTAACTTTGTGCTTTGTTTTCTTGCTTTTTTTGGATAAATAAATCATCAGAAACACACACATTTTGAATGGACAATGGACTCTTTTGCTTGCGTAAACCACATACCCATGGTGCGTCAGTGGCCCTTTGATTTAAGTTTGATTTCGATTTTTGCGACAAAAAAACCCAACCCAACATTTTACCAAATTTAAAATTAAATGTTGAAAAAATAGTTGAACATTTTGGGATTCGCTTTCTGAGTTAGATTAAAAGACTGAAGCTGGGTTAGCTTAGCATAGCACAAAAACTGAGACTGTTTTTCCAATATATTAAAGGCTTATAAAACATTGCCTGCCAGATCTCCAGAGTAATTGGTGCAATTAGTTCTCAGCAGAACTCTCTCGTGAATTATTTTTGCACATTATACATGTGAAATGTTACATATAAGTAGGGTATAATTCTATGTCATTAGCTGTTGATTTTCTTCCTGGCTGCCAGTCAGTGGCTATTGTTCAGGCAGTAAGTGGGTGGGCGAGGGAGGTGTTGGCTCTATCTTAGGCTGCTAATTTATGGCTCCAGCTGCTGTCTCCCTCTCCCCTGGTGGACAGCTTGATGCGTCAGCAGTGCATCTCATTAGGGAGAGAAAAACACATTTCTAAGGGGAACACATTCTGCGAGAGGACAGCGCTCGTCGCTGATTGGACACCGAGTCTCTCAGGGGGATCGATGTGTAGATACAAATCAACCATCTTGTGGATTGTCGAAAAGCTGCAATAAAATAAAAATCAACATGACAGCAGCTTTTCTAATGTATGATCCCACACTGACAGCTGGATCGACCAAATGAAATGTAGACAGCTGAGCTTAAAGGGGGATTTTACAGCCCCAAAGTCTGTTAATAAAGTATTCAGTTCACTCCAAACAACAAACTAAATACAGGTTATGTCCACTTTTAGATGTCCGTCCTTCTGTTTCATACTGGCAAACCCGCCGGTGACTTTAAACAGAAGAACACACAAGACTTGCACAAAAAGCTTCTCCGTCTTAAAGCGTCTGTTCACCTGATTTTTATCCCCATTTTGCAGTAGTTTAGACCTTGTAGACTGAAGCACAGTATCCCTAAAAAAAAAAGCTACATTAGCCGCTACTAGCATAACACATCCGAATCTCAGACTCAACTGTATTATGGGTAATGTTTTAACAAGGAAGAAGAATGCGTGGAATAAAAAAGACGATAGGACTATCTCTGGTTCTGCTGCATTGATTATAATACTTTATTAAATTGTCCATCATGAGTCCAACATTGTTATAGGTGCGCAAAGCTAAATCGGTGGAGTACGTTATTAAAGTGTTAAAGAAATGTTCAGATTTACTGTTCCATCTTACTTGCTTCATCTCATAGTGACCAAACATACAAAAAAAAACATCTTGCATTCTGCCAAAGTTGTCAATATTTTATTAATCTTCAGTTAAGGCAATCCATTACAAAGCATTTCACAAACCACAGTATGACGACAATATCATGTCCAACACCTGGTTTGGAAATTATTCAGCATGCAAGTCAGAGACCAAGAGAGGTATGTAAACAACCTGGGATCAAACAGGAGTAGTGGCAAGAAGAACCCATACAGAACGTGTCTCATAGGAACAGAATGGAGAGAAACCAGAGATGCAACATGCTGGAGGTGGCCGTTATCTCTAAATAACACCCCAAGTAACAGACGAAGCACATGGCAGATGCACTAATCAGGTGAAATGAAGGTAGACTATCAAACCTTCTGGCATTTTGGCACAAACATGCACATTGTCTAAAGAGGCCAAGCTCAACAACTGAACACATTTTGGCAACGACTATTCTTTATACGGGGCTTATGTACATAATTAGAGTTCAGCCTCAAAGGAAATTCTAAATGAAGAGATAATCAAAGCCGTTTCCACCAAGAGAAAATAACTGTATTGTTGGAAAGACATCTTTTAGACTGAAAAATATATTTCATAATAACTTAATGTCTCACAATTGCATAAGTGTCATTGCTGTGCTCATTTCATATGTATTGATTATTTGTTTACTACTGAGGGTAGCAGCTTTTTGATTTCCCTGTGGAGGAAATCTCACAGAGATAGAGAAAAATAGAGTGTAGCTTGTTATAATCTTAGTAGACCGGCCAAAAAAGCAATCTTGTTTAGTATTAATTACATGAAATATGTCTGAAAGTATGGAGGACGGAACCTGCCAAAGTAAAAAATAAATGAATAAATAAATAAGTTGACAAATTAATAAATATGTCATTAAATGTAGCAAAAATAATATTAAAAATAATTCTAGCCATTAATTAATTGATAAAATGTGACATAAATTGATATTTCTGTTTTAATTTGCTTCTTTATTTATTTATCTTTGTATTAATTCCCTTATTTATTCACTCTTGTTTAATTTTCCCTTTTATTTATATATATGTACTCATATTTATGAATTTTTAAATGTATTTATTTATTTATTTTTGCATTTATTTCTTATTTATTTTTGCGTTAATCACATTTGTCACATTTTATCAATTAATGGATTCATTTATTTTTAATATTATTTTTGCTTTATTTAATGACATATTTATTTATTTATCGAGTCATTTATTTATTCATTAATTTATTTTGGCAGGGTCCGTCCTCCATATGAAAGTGCACACAACATACGGCCCCAACTCCATGTTTTCATTTAATCTCTTCTTGCGATCACACTCACAGTATATGAGCTGCATGCTGATGCTGACTTAACATGCCAAATAACATAGCCTACTTTTCCTTAATTAAATTTCTGTGAGTAATTATTAACTTGTGATTGTTTTTAAAGAAAAAATGTGAAAGTAATAAACATAAAAGAGAAGTAGAATTTAAATAGGTTACTTGCAAAGTAAATATATCAGATATATAATTTATAATACTTTAAATATATTTTATAACAAATGTATTCAATGTATAGTTATGATTTTGGCTTGAATGGCTTTCTGTAGAGGTATTCTGGTATTTATGTGTGTTATGTAACTAAACGTAATGGCCTCATTTAATTTCTGATGAACAAGTGAATTTGGCAGCAGATTAAATGCTGCTTTGTCTTCTGAGAGAGAAATGTCATCACTAATGAAAAATTTAAAAAGAAAAAAATCCAAATATGGATGTGGGCCTTTGACAGAAGAAGTTCACTGCCTCTGGACGGAGTTTCTGCAGTATCATCACACTATATCTTCACTCTGAGTGCACTAAAGCGATGGGAGTCAAAGAACATTATGCGTCTAACAAACATCGTAAAGCAACATGAATAAACACATTTGCTCTCAGCACAAAACAAAACATAACAGTGAAAAATCGGAACGTCACATTCTCAGAAAACAACACGACAACTCTTTGTAAACGTTAGTTCTCCAGTGTCATTCAATGAAACTCTCCTAAAAGTACAAAATAAGACTGAATAATGCACAGACACAACGGATCAAACATAAACTCACTTCTTAATGAAACCCATGAATGTTTGAGACGATGTTAACAGCCACAGTTGAGTTGTAAACAAGTCTTGACTTTGAATATTGTACAACAAGGCTCAGCGACACTGTTAACTCTCGTTATTTCAAAGATCATTAGTGACGAGCTGTAAGTATAAAAAGTACAGGACACTGGTTGAGACAGCGTGTAATAGTCCTAATCTTGCAACACTGACATTTTCTGTGTGTACATCTTAAACATGAGACCTGCTGCAGCTGGCAGAATAACACCTGGGTAACTGAATTTGGATATGTTTCCATATAATAGGCACATTTGGATCGAGATATTGAGTGACTGAGAGATACTAATGGAAATAATGGCCATTATAAATAGATAGGATGTACACAACTGGGCCACAATGGCTGCAACTGTCTTTACAAATGTGTACACAGTCACTAAAAAGAAATGCAGAGAACAAATGTGAATATGTCGACAGCTGGCTTGAATTAAATCGTAAAACAAAATTGTGAAATTGTATCTTAGGTATTAACATGGTATCCCAATGTTTTGTTATAAAATGGGCTGCTGTGCATTAGTGTAAAACAATGTAAGCTGGGAATTAATTTGAAAGAGTATTTGCATTTGCATTCATAAGACACTGAATGAATCAGAGAAGATGGCCTCCTAACTGTTTTGTGCAATCAGTCGTTGTTTTTTTAAAAAAAAAACATTCAAATATCTCATTGCACGACTTGTGATTGTTCAGTTTTCATTCCGGGAGAAACAAATTAATTAAAAGAGGAGAAAAACAAAGTGGGTATTTGTTGACATCAGTCTTTCGAAAGTGTGTTATTAGGGTCCTTCAAAATCCCAGACAATGAACTGTAACCACAACAAATATAATGGAAAGAAACACAAACAGGGAGATGACGAATGAGATACGGCAGCATGACTTATAATTTACTTCTCTGCATACAAACAGGGAAAGCAATCTGTGCTTTGAATTATTCATCTATTCCTGTGTAAACATATTGTTTTTATGATACATATAAGTTATTTTGAATATATCAGTATATTTCCTTATAAACATTCTTCATCCGGTTGAAAATGATGCATGACGTAAAAGCCGTGTTGAAAACACAATGTGGGCTCCTTTCCATTATTTTCATTGTGGTAGCTGTTCTTTCAAAATAATGTTTTTTTTGAGCTTATTGACATTATATCCTTTGTGCTTTATATTTGGACAGTAATTAGTGCATTCTGTTAATATAAATATTAGAAATAGGTATAAGACATGGTGCTGGAAAATCAGTATGGCAACAGCTCACAGCAGGTCCTCTACATAACTGCTTGCAATCAAAAATTATCCATCAGTGAAAATGATTCATAAACTGCAGAATAGGTTATTTTATCACATGCGTTTATATTACAGTCCTTATCAAAGTAGAAATGGGGATTTTTTTATTACACTGGTCACAAAATATAAGATGGAAAACTACAGGGAAAATATGACTCTAATCCCCACCCTTTAAAACCCCCTCAAAGGAATAAATTATATCTGCAATAAATAAATAAATAAATTAGTATACATATGATTTTCTAGTTCAACACACACCGATTCCAAAAGGTATCACAAACATGATACACACTGGCACATTCTAATATATTTACGCCTTCAAACAGGCTCTCTCTACGGGTTTACTTGCTATCCATTACATCACCACTTTGACAGGTTTGACAGCAAACAACTAAAAACCTCCGTCTACACCGGGCTCCTCTCAGCGCTCTCATCCTCAGAGAGAGAACAAACCTCCCTGATCACCATCAGCAGGTTCACCCAAAGCAGTCGTATTTCTCCCAAAACTAAATGGAGTCTCGTCATGTTTTTTGTTTAGCCGATTTAATATTTGCGAAAGGGCCTTGAATGCGCATTTTCCCAAAGGACGGTAGTGAAGGCCGGTTCCCGTCAACCACAACCCTGCCCTACCTCAACAAGGAGCTGCGTACGGGGCTCAGACGGGGTTGGTCTGGAGTTGGTTGCCTGGCGAGTAAATCTGTGGGACGGGGTTGGGTTTAATGCCTCTGGTCTTCATGGACGAGATCAGCTGGTCGGGGATCTCGGCCAGTACGTCTTTAGCCAGCCGCGCCATGCTCAGCACGTGGTTGCCTGTGCGGTCCATGTAGTCTCTGAATGGGACAAACTGTAAGAGATGTATGACGTTATGAAAAGAAGGCATCATGTATGCAACAAGTCTAAAAGGCTAAAGCTCTTCTAGTAGCCCCATTACACTTGACAATATGAAAGAATTAGATCAAACAATTTGCAGATGATTTAGCTGTTTATACTTGACGTAAGCAGGAGTCCCACTGTAAATACCTACAGCGTAGGTTTTGATTTAGTGAGACAAAACATTAGAAAGGTCTTACCTGTACAATGTCTCTCTCTGCCAACTTCCCCCGCGAGGAAATCCTGATGTCATCACCATCCAGCTCAACCATGGCTACAGAGAAAAGGTATTAAAAATAATCTCACATTCTCATTTTCATACTGATGATGATGTACTAGAATCTTAGCCTAAAGAGTCAATTTGACTAAAACAAACCATCTCTGAAGCAAACTAACCACAAACTGGTTTCCACTGTTTTTTTAAACAATTGTTCCCTGAAGGACTTTAGTTACTGTTCTCACCATCGAACTCAGCTTGGCCGACTCCAACAATGATGATAGACATGGGGAGTTTAGCTGCCTATAGTGAACAAGAAGAACAAACAGTCAGTTGGGGTTACATTTCCAGTTATTTGTATTTTTCCTACCAACACACTTCTCATTCTGCAAAGCCATTATTAATCTGCTCTCTTCTCTCTAGAGAACAGAAACAATAACGATAAAATAAGATAAACATAACTGATACAATTTTCTCGACTGTGTGTCACATTACGTTGCATTGTTTGGGTTGTCAAGGGACTGAGAGAAAATACAAAATACATTATTCAACTCAGGGGCCCCAAGGTTGTTACAACAGCCAGCATATAACACAATATTTTAGCTAACTACCATACAGCGGACACATTTTACAGGCCGCTTTTACAATGTGGAATACCAAATGAGTTAAAGTACAAAAAGGTTACACAATTTTCTTGACTTTAGGGTCACAAAGAATAAGAAAAGCAGTAAAAAATAACATGTAAAAACATGAAAAAAGTCAAACGCTTTATTCATAAAACATCATCCATCGCTCAGTCTAACATCATCTATTCATGATCTTTACATATAGAAACACTGTTAATGTCAGAGCAGAAAGGCCACATGTCCTGCCTCCTTAACACCAATCTGAACAAAAGTTAAACCTAAATAATACATATTTAATAAGGCTTATCTTCCACATTGATGGTGGTGTACAGGTATCTCAACTGCATTAATCTAAACCACATTCCTGATGTGGAGAAAGTGAAAGCTCTGGCATGAATGAATGATGTATGCTCGTGGTAGAAATGCATTTACAGGGGTAAAAGTAGGTCAGCTTTCCTGGAAAAACCTCCCGCGGGGAGCGGCCTGTGACAGATAGGAGTAAATCAACTGAGGAGGACCATCCTCTCCATGTTCTCTATCATTATTCTCCTTTCTCCATTTTATCTTTCCCTCCACCGGACTCATTCCTCCTGACCTCTTGCTCTCACACTGTTCTGCTTGCCCATTTCCAGCGGCAGAAGACCACACAAGCATCTACCTATAAATGCCACATCGGATTCAGTATCCAGAGCTGAATTATTCAGTCTACACCATTTGTTACTTTGCTTGTACTGTAAAGTCACTCATGGGATCTCACTCCATCAATCTGTCTGAACACATCCTCCTCTCGCTGCTCAGAACCAAAACAAATATACAGAGGGACTGGTAGCAGATACCTCACGTCTCTCATGATGAACTCTTGTTGCCCCGTTGGTCACATTAACCAAGAGGAGAGAGGATTGGCACTAGGTTGGGAGATAGATGTTTCCAGAGATGTTCGATGTGTGTATTTGACCTTTTGTAATCCAATTTCCCTCATTCATTTCCTCTTAAAGTCACAGCAAGGCAGAAGTTACAGCGTGTTTAGTTTTTGTAATGTGACGAATTTCAGAGTAAAATAATAATGATAAAAGAAATGATATTGCTCAGCTAGCTGCCCACAAGCTGATGGTCAAGTGCGGATTACAGTATATGATGGGCGGGGTTAGCTTGTCACTCCAAATCACATTTGATTTGATAAATGTATGTATCATGCATTTATGTATGCATCAAACATATTTTTATGAGAAAAGAGATTTATTTTGATATAAAGAATACTCCAAATATGTTTTTTAAAAACATATTTAGCATGTAACAAGAGATAAATTAACAATAGAGTAGTGCAGGAATGAGTCCTAAAACCTGGAAATGAGTTAGCATTTTAGCACTTCTGGTACCCTCGTCTGGAAGTCAATGAGTTTTTATTTAGATGTCTGAAATAAGGTCTGTGGTTAACACAAGCTGAAGAGATTTTAACACTTTGTTCTGCGATACAAAATACATCAGTAAATACCCCACTTGTGAATTTTGAAGCCTTTATGTTTTTAAAAAGGCGGTTGCTAACAAGTGGCTAAATGAGACCACTAAACATCATCACCCCAACTCGTCCGCCTTTACAGCCTCGTTGTGTATACTCACGCTCATGTGACCGTGGTGTAGTTCGTTTATAGCCTAACGTTAGCTTCTTACTTCTGGCGATTTCGTTCACACTTCAAAAATCATAAAAGTGGTGTTCATTTGTGAAGATTATCTTGCTGAACAAAACATGTAAGTATCATGAACACTGTTTGCCACAGAGCTTATTTTCTGCAATAATCCAAAAGCCAATGGAAAAATCCCATTGGCTTGTTGTCGAGGGAACCAGGGCGATGCTAACTTCCTGGTTGTCCTACAAAAATACGTCATCCCTGGAGCACTCTATGGACACAAGGATACTGAATTAGAGCCATAAGTGTCCAAAGTCGGCCAGACCAGTGAAATGCTTTGTTGATTCAAAGAGGACGAATGAACTGAGCCAGTTCTTTAGGTGTCTCTAAATTTTAAAATATTCATGGGTTTTATGAAGTTACTGGACGAGCCAGCCTCCTATCCAGACAACAAACTGAAAACCGGTGACATAATCCAATACCTGGGCACAAATTGATTTATATTTTGGCCTAGCAGGTCAGAGAGAGAGAGACTCTTTTATAATTTAAAACCCTGAAATGAAATTTGGAGCTTATAGGAAAAACATCAAAGGAGGGATGGTCCCAGAGGCTGTCCTGTTAAATGTGTGGACACATTAGTCACTGAAGGCTAAGCTGTGCTGGTTTGGTTTGTCCAGTACAGTTTGGTAAGCAGCAGTACTTCCAACATTACCAACAGACAGCTGTTATGTGCAATCTTTAAAGGTGATAAATACGAGATTGGGAGCATTTCTATTGCCTCCACATGGCTCTCAACATGGTGGCTCATAGCTAACGGTGCTAATAGTGAAAACAATGACAACACTGCACAGAGCTAACAGTGTTAACCTGGGGGGGAACAAGAGGGTGGCTGCTACGCTTCCGCGACATCAGCTGTTATCGCTGTTTGAGAGCAGAATTGAGGTTTTAGAATGAAGCAGAATGTCCGTTAGGAAATGTGTCATGATGACTCCACGAGTTTTTATGCCTCGTGTGGGTGGTGCTCAGCATCTCCTCTGTGTGTGCGAGTGTAGACGTACCTCTAAGTCATGTTTGCAAGCCCTCTCCCCCTAAACAGCGGTGTTTTGAGGCTCGTCTCTGTGCATTACGCATTACCTCTCCAGCAGTGCCGGGCTGCAACCCGGTGTGTAACGCAGCCTCTGAAGCAGCCCTTTCTGCCCGAGCCCCAATGGGTTGCATCGGAGAACGCTCAGACACAAGCGACACGTGTCTTTCACTTTACTTAAAGGCATTCATTTTAAGGATTCTGTTATAATGAAATATTTGGATCCAGCCCTAAGTATGACTTACAGTATATGGCCTACTATATTAGAGTAAGCCCCACAGCTAGTGGGTGTGTATAGTGTTTACTCGGCTCGATTGTCATGTCAGAACAATATTTTCTACCAGTGAGCTGCACATAGCGTTGTTTATTATGTCATTCTTGTTTAGTTTCAGCACAGCAGCACAGTAGGTGTTGTCTGTGCGCCAGGCACTGTGGTTTTGTGTGTTCTGGCAAATCCTGATTTACAAATGAAGCACTGAATAAGGGCATGGAGAGAACACATGAACAGAGACACGACACCGACCATGCAGTCTCATTTCATGTCAACACACAGGAAGCAGATGAAGGATTTTTTTCCCGTAGTGTTTTCGACGACTTCTCGCAGCCATTTTCATCTTGTTGTGGAGGCCGAACGCGCGCTCTGCTGCCACACTGGAGACTGAATTATCAGACTATCTGAACGTGGGATTTCCCGATCCTGCAAGAACTCGCTTCACCTGGAGGAAACCTCGCAGTATGCGCTCCTTCTGCACCAGTGGAGCAGCTGTACCGGCACCACTCAAAGAAGCGCTCCAAGGCCTCCAGTCCTCACACACACACAAAGGAAGGCTCGCACCTAACGGACATTTTTGGTTTCATTTGAAAACCTCAATAGAAACTTTGAATGTAAAAAAATAACATTCGGTTCAGCACTAGTGGCTCGGTCGGAGCCACTTTGTTTGTTTCCATTTACAGAGCCGGGGCTGTGTATGAACACCGGATTTCTTTTCAGAGCACACAGACAGCCACCAGACCGTGAGGAGATATTCACTGAATTTGACAAAAAGTGTATAACTGTACTAGAATCACAGACTTCACCTTTAATCGTCTGGATATCGTAAAGAGCACCTAAAGATAACTCTGAAGATACACCACAGCACAAATAAGAAACCAAAAGTGCAGAGATGAGCGTTGCACATAAACTCTATTGTTATGAATCATCTCTCCGGGGGAAAAGGCTAAAGGTCATTCAGTCCTTTGATTTGTGGGCAAAGGAAAGTGTAGCCAGGTCCAAACTGAGAGTTGAGAGGTGGCAGCGGGACACAGCAGCTTCGGGCCGAGCAGTGCAGAGCAGCAGACAAGATCTTAAAAGGAAGGTGTGGCTGTTCGAATGGTTTGATTAACAGTCGCAAATTCCCTTTAAACCCAGTCTGCTGGGGGTCAGAGCAGCGTGACGCTGTGCCTCAGATGGTGCGCTTCGTAAGACCATCGCCTCTAACAAGGTGAACCTGTTGACCTGAGAGTGAATCTCAGCTGAGCCCTTCAGCCTCCTGAAAAGGAAAAATATTGGACAAAACAGAGCACCCAAGCACAGGGGGCGAAACAAGTGGAGCAGAAAACATCCCATAAATCCTCAAATCTAGTGACCCTTCAAAGTAACAGAAAGCCTGAGAGGAGTGCCACAGCCAGCTAAAAGCAACTGCAATGCCAATGCAGAGAAAGAGAGAGAGAGAGAGAGAGAGCATCCTCCGGGCAGTGTTAGAGCAGCACTTACATTCACTATGGCCTCCTTGGTCTGAGCCATGTCTGATATGACGCCATCGGTGATGATGAGCAGAACAAAATACTGAGATCCGTCCTGCACTGCTGCTGCATACCTGAAACAGAAAAATCACCAGAACAGAGTGGTTTAAGACGGGACCACACAGTAAAGTAAGCAAAGTTTCAACATGTTCATGGATTTACATAAAACTCAGAGATTAAGAACAAAACAAATCATTAAAAAAAAATGTTTTTCAGACACACAAAAGCTTAATATAGAAACGTAAAGAAGTGAAATATGTTGTATAGCTCTTCACGTCTCAGAGGTCTACCCAGACACTATTATGAAACCCATCAGAGACGGCACAGTGAGTGTGGCCTAGTTTCAATCGGCCACCGCTGGCTGCGCTATGAATTATTTATTAAACTGTTTATGCAAGTGCTGCAGTCTTATTCTTTCAGTTTATTATTGATTGACTAGCACTCGATTGACCACACTTGATGAGTGGGAGGCGAGGGTAAACATGGCGGATCATTGTGAGAGCCAAGGACGGGTCAGAGGTCAGCACTCTACTCTCGCTTTCAAATTGGTGGATTTGACTTTGAGGCGCTAGCTTATTAATCAAAGAGCGTGAACGGTAAGTGACAAATGCAAGAGCGATGACTGGTGTTCAGGAGATTTATTAACAAGTGCCATAAAACAACAATGTGGGCCACGCTCACTGGAGACATTTGACTACTTGAGCAGAGTAATAACACCAAAAACAATGTTGTTTTATAGAGAGTCTACATTTTTAAGATTCCTCCAGAGCGTAGAGCATTTAACATATTAACAATTTAACACCATACTGTACATTAAGTATACAGTATGTCTTCTGCATCAACACCTTTATCCATTGTCTGCTTCCATTAACGCTTCATTAATGTAAAACGCGGCCAAACCTACAGTGGATGTAAACTTCAAACCCCTTCTACCAAAACAAAGTGCATGCTCTGCTCAACATCTAATGTTAAGATCTGTTTCTGGAGTCATTTTAATCGTTTCATCATCCGTTTACTGGATGACCTATTTCACTTGTTCTGAACAGCTGAGACACTGCAACAGCTTTGTGAATAATCTCAGTAGTATTTGAGTTTTACTGCACCCCTTAGGATAAGAGAGACTGTAAAAGTGTATTTCTTTAGTCTACGATTGCTTTCAAAGCACTCGACTATTCGCAGCGAATAATGTGACGTTTTTTTTTATTAGGCATAAAATCCTTCTAAGAGTTTTATTTATGAATAATTTTGTATTCCTTGAAATCACGCAAAAAAAATCTGCAAACGACTTTTCCCTCATCTTTTTTTTATTAATATCATTCTGGTGAGTCCATGTGGGTGGTGAAATAAAGAAATAAAATAAATGGTTTATAAGACACTATAATGTAATTGTAAGCAGATGTGAAGTGTTTATTAATGTATTTGTCGAAGACTACAAGGTCTCCTGTGGACACCCATAAGTGGAGGCTGGTGTATAAACACATAATGAATGACAATATAGTAGAGCTGCAACGATTAATCGATTAGTTGTCAACTATGGAATTCATCGGTTTGAGAATTTTTTTAAGTCAAAATTTTCTGATTCCAGTTTCTTCAATGTGAATATTTTCTGGTTTCTTTACTCCTCTATGACAGTAAACTAAATATCTTTGAGTTGTGGACAAAATAAGACAGAAAATAATCAGCAGATTAATCGACAATGAAAATAATTGTTAATTGCAGCCCTACAAGTAAGGTATATTGTACAATGAGCCGGTCATTGTTGTGAAATAAACCCCAACAGTGGTCGGGGTCCACCGCATCGCCCTGAAGGGGTTTATTTCATAACAATGACCCGCTAGCTGTACATTATCCCGCTTATTACACGGCTACTTTCTCAAGAAATCAATAATTTGACACAAAAACGGTCCTCGAGAGTCAGACATCAGAGCTGCATCTATAGCAACGGTCTGTTATACATAGCAACGGTCTGTTATACATAGCAACGGTCTGCTATACATAGCAACGGTCTGCTATAAAGAAATAACAGACCGTAGAACGCCCTGATTGACCAATCAAAATCGAGTATTCAACAAAGCCGTGTAATAATATAGTATAAAACAGTTTAATAATATAAAAATGTCTTCATAAGAGAAGTTATAATTGCTTACAAAATCTCTACATTGATAAACGTGTCCTTATAAAAAGTAGAAAGTCTTACCTCGAGGTAAAAACAGGTAAATGCTGAACATCTAATCTAAAATTCAAGTTCAGGTCTGCAGTGCATGAGCCTGAGTCCAGATGTGAGTCATTACTATTCAAGTCCAAACCAAGTCATGAGTCATCATTACTGAGACCTAAACCACAGCTTGCGTCCGAGAGTCCAGTACTAAAACACAGGTCGGGGGTGAGACAGAGTACACCTGTGCCTTATTATAAATTCACTAATGTTTCAATCTGGAGAAGACCTTTTTTCAACAAAATCATGTGGTGCAGCCCGCCACCACACCAGACGTCTAAAAAAGCAATGCAGCACCTGCACTCTAAAATATCTGGTCCCACATACGCCTGATTACCATTTCTATTCATCTCAGCTTGGCAGCCGATTGTTTATTTTCCCTTCATTAGTTCTGCTCAATTCATAGAGAAACCATCACTCACTGTCTTAATACCTCTGACGGCGTGTCTACCCGCCGAGGATTATTTACAGATTGACTTTCAAAGAAAGGACAACGGTGCTCTGTGATGCTCACTGGGACAGCTATTTGTTCTCGTACCTTGCCACATGATTAACGACAGGAGCAAAGTTGGTGGGTCCATACAGCTGAACCGTCTTAAGGCTTTGATGGTAAGCTTCGAGAATCCCCTCCATGCCGTTGCAGTACGGGTTCTCAATGTTGCCGTTCTGAGAAAAAGAAAAAGAAAACATGAACGGTAGTCAGAATGGATTACAGTAGGGATTGACATAACAATTAATATTTGATGTAAACAACAATTAGTGTTTCAGTAGTACCACATCGTGTGTGGGAGTAAATATAAAGGGTAACTTAATACCAGGCTTAAAAGCAGTGTTTTACTTTGCTCTCAGGTTGAAAGTTTCATATTTGTCTGTTGTACCTCTGACCACAACCAGCAGTGATGTCACAGTGTAATGAGTACACTGTCACGACAGCAAAGTGAGAAGTTGAGTCACTGGTGGTGATTCAAAAACAAGACTTCTAGCTGCTGTTAAATTTGTCTTTAAACACTTTGACATTCACATATTGAGAAAATGGCTTGTTTACAATATTTTCAAATGAAGAGATTGATTTAATACATTCAATACAGATATGAATCTGGGACATGATTAGCCTAGCAAAGCACAAAGACTGGATATATTCAATACATAGTCGACTATGTAGTGTGCTTTGTACTGTTTTTGAATGTCTAGTTGTTAAACCATTTATAGTGAACTCCGCACAATATATCTTAAAAAGTAGTGAACAATTGATGCTCACTAACTCTGAGAAAACTACCATCATGCATTGGGCAGACATAGAAAAAAAGATAGATAGAAAGAAAGAAGACTGCCAGAAGAAAAAAATTCTCAAAGTAGTGTCCGTGATTCTTTGTGATTTTGTCATCTAACACAATATATATTGTAGAAATAGTGACTGAATGAATGAGTGAGTGAAAACATGCTCTTGAAGCCATTAAAGCTACTACGAGGAATTTTGTGTTGATTTTGGCGGTCCCTTCGGACAAAAGCGGTAGTGTTTCCGAGCACCAGGGTTCATTTAGAAAACCTCTAATTTTACTGCAGCAAGGTCTGATAGTCTGCCCTGTGCAGTCCTAGTTCTGGTTCCCCCCGTGCATCCCTTTCCTCCAGCGGGCCCAACAATACAGCCTGGGCCTCCAGCAGCGTGGTGTCGGTGTTGGCTCCCAGCGAAGCGAAGCTCTGTTCCTGGCCGGAGGAGGAGCAGCATCTGCCTGGTGCGGAGCTCTCCACCTCACCCTAGAGCTCCGACTGCAGGTCAAAGGCGGCAGTGAAGCCGGATCTGGGTCTGTCCGCGGTGGGCTGGTCGCTACTGGAGTCTGAGCTGAAGGAGTTTCTGGTGAACCTGCGTGATTTCGTCCCATTTCGTTGAATCCGACCCAGTGGCACCGATGACGAGCATTAAGAATAACTACATAGAAATAGCCAGTCTTCTCACTGATGGTCTTGTTTACTTACAGTATGTAGGTCATATCGAGGCATCAGTATTATTTTGACACTGTTTCCAGTTAAAGTTCCTCAGTAACTTTAAACAACAAGCCCAAAAGGGGCTTATTTATACATGTATGTAAATAAGACAGCTTTTGAAGTTTGTCGAAACTTAGACTGATTTCAACCAAAGCTTCTGGGTTTCTGTACTGGATGAAAATGTGCAACAGTGATATATCAGCTGGGTGTGTTCTCAACACCGCACCCAGCTGTGTTTAGGGGTGTACAGGTTCATCAGACATCTATCTTGTAGTAGTGCTTCTCCACCGCAAAAGATGGAGTAGTGTGGCGTTACTTGTTGTGGGATAAATGACATTTTGAAAACACTCTTTTCTCCCAGAGATTTGCTTGTCAAACTTTACTTCAACGGCTAGCTTCCTTAGCTACAACTCACATTTCTAACCCAACAAATATAACAAATATTTCACCCGGGACTCTAACTTTACTCTAACTCTCACAAGACTAGAGCATGAAAGAATGAGGCTTCAATTATATGGTGAGATGAATCTTAATTTGCAAATTTTAATAGAAACATGGCGTGATGCAGACGTTACCCAGTAGTCAGACTTCTCATTAGGCTTTACTACGCTGCCGCCAGAGCACATTAGCTGGCAGAGAGAAGCCAAATTGATTAAGGAAGATCCTTCAGCCTCACAGAACCTAATTTGCACTATAAAAGGTAAATTAAATTCACTCTGAATTATGCATACCAGAGGTGTAGCAGCATTCATGTCAAAATGCACACATCCATATTGCGCATGAAAACATGGTTATTCATGCATGCTGGAGGGAGCGTGAAAACACGCGAGTGTTCACACTCAAAGATAAGCTCCACTAACGGGGCCAAATTCATTTCCACACAGAGTCTGATTAACTTTATGAACATTTCTGACGCCGAATTACAACCCGAGTTTCAGAAATAACGCCATAATTTACTCACCAGAGGGAACTCATGGGAGACCCTCCCATCAGGGGGCAGCTTAGCACCGAATCCCAGGGCAGGGAACATCTTATCACTGTCATAGTCCTGGATGATCTCCCCCACGGCCTTCAGGGCCATGGCGTAGGCATTCATCTGGTACGGGTTCATGTAGTGCAGTGAAGTGGACTGGGACGGATTTCCTTCCAAGACAAGAGAAGTCAGAGTCAGTGATGCAAGCCGTCAGACTTAGGCCGAGCTGACAGCTGCAACCGGAGCAACACGAGCGAGCCGAGACTAAATTGGGTGTTCTGAATCATAGGTGGAGCTCGATGCGACTATCCGGGTTATTAGCAATACTGGAATTCAAGTTTTATATTTTCCCCTTCATGTTTTGAAGCTACAGTGACATACACTTCTGGGTTGATATTAGTTTCCAGGATGCCCTTTAATACTGGCACGAATCGGTAACAGTCAAAATATGACACGCAGTTCAGTGAAAGCAGAGAGATTAAAACACCTTCAGAATGATCTCAGAGAAATGTTTGAATGTATGTGGAAACTACGGATTGACTATTTGCAGTGGTGGAAGAAGTATTCAATTATTTCATTGATTCTTTTGTTTGTGCATCTCTACATTTGTTCATCCACATAAACATACCATTAGGGCTGTGTATTGGCAAGAATCTGGCGATACGATACGTATCATGATACAGGGGATAACGATTCAATATATTGCGATACTGTAAGCAAGGCGATATACTGTATTGCGATTTTTTTAAATCTTATTTTAGGAAAACTCTCATACAGTAGTATTAAGAACACAAAAGGAATACACCATTTTAGATTAGGCAAAAATAACACTTTTGTACTGCATGCAAAAAATTGCATGTTTTTTTTTGCCCCAAACTGCATGTGATTATCATAAAGTGGGGATGTCTGTAAAGGGGAGACTCGTGGGTACCCATAGAACCCATTTTCATTCACATATCTTGAGGTCAGAGGTCAAGGGACCCCTTTGAAAATGGCCATGCCAGGTTTTCGTCGCCAAAATTTAGCGTATCTTTGGAGCGTTATTTAACCTTCTTCGCAACAAGCTAGTATGACATGGCTGGTATCAATGGATTCTTTAGGTTTTTTCTAGTTTCATATGATACCAGTATTTTAACTTTAGCTTTAAAGCGAGAGCCCGCTACAACCTCTGAAAGAAAGAATATCAGACGGGCCCGACGGCGGGCCATCTGATTTTTAAGAGTTTAATTAAAAATCAATAGTGTTTTTGATAATTGATACAGTATCACAACACACAAGATCGTCATATCATGATACTAATGTGTATCAATATTTTCTTACACCCCTGCATACCATTTCATCTTATTTAACTAAAGTATGTATTATAAATGATACATTAAATACACTACTATTGTTTGCTTTGTACTTTGCACTAGATACAGCATCTTTTTTACCTTTTCTACATTCAGTTTATAATCACTTTTGCTATGTTTTCTCTCTCTGTCCTCTTTTAAAAATGTATTACATGTACTTGACTTTGTTTACACTTCAATAAAAAAAAAGTTTAACAAGAAAAAAGATTAAATATTACAAGCAAGGAGAAAACTCCAGCTCCCTCTTTGATTCATGGAAAAACGCCACAGTCATACATCAGATGACAAATGGAAACAGAACAGGGTGATGGTAGTGAAAGCACTCACCGTTTGATGCAGTGAAATCAATGGCCACTGTGAAGTGAATCTGAGTCCTGAAACAGATGAATGGGGAAAGGATGCTGTTAACAAAAGAGAGGCAGGAAAACTCAGCGCTGCAGTTTAATGAGGCTCTCCCTGGTTTCACTGAGCTCTCTGCTCCATCTCTCATCTGGGAATAGGTTTGAGAAAACAAAACCAAATACAATGTGGAAAAAACACCTTTATTATCTGGGCAACATAGGATCTAATCAGGTTTTTATTATTCAATTACATGAAACACAGAGAGCAAAAATTTGCTTGTGGTCAAACAGCATCCAAAGTGTCATTTTGATCTTTAAATAACACGCAAGATTTAACAGCACAGCGGCAAAGACAAAACCACAAACACATCCAACAAAAACCTAGAAAAACTAATAAAGGCAGAGTAATTTCACAAGTGTTCACATAATGAGTTTCCGCAGCTGGCTTAATGATGTGACTGAACATCACACTGAGGAAAGATATGATTATTAACAAGGAACAAGAGCTGTAAAAAAGAAAATAATCCCGATTCCTCACAAGCTGTTTTGACTATTTATCTTGTTTTTTCAAGATATACGAACATTTACTATCCTGTATTCTGTGCACCCAATCGTCCGTTACATATCACTTCCAAATCTTTATTATCATTGCAATCACCATTATTGTCTTTGTGGTTGCTACTGTATGATCAATGGGAAATGTGAGGTCTTCCCTTCACTGCATCAATCTGAAAACAGCAGCCTCACCAAATGTCCAAAAAACGCTGGATATTTTTTATTCATGAGCCCGTAATGATGGACAGAACCTTGAAAAGAGACTAAACATGGCCTAACTAGTCTCTGCTGGATTTGCCCTTTTCCCCGGTGAGACAAACGAAGAGAGAAGGGGAACGGGAGTTAGGTCAATCTGTGTGCTCTTTCATTGTGATTAACACTGATTGCCTTTCCTGACTTCACCTCCATTCAGAAAATTCCCACAAGCGCAGTATCGGAGGTAATGGCGGCTTCCTCCTGGGCGGACTCTGACCCCGGCTCATTAATCAGTATTGAGCTGGACCGCTCAGCTGACAAAGGGGAATTGTTACAATGGCATGCTGCCTAAATTTGAAAGTCTGCTGATTTCTATGGTTAGTTTTGAATGTTTGGCTAGAAAAGCAAGGTGGTGAGTTAGTGTTGAGGCAGAGAGCAGGACAGTAGAAACGGCCACACGGGAACTGTCAGTCAAACTGCCAATTACAGTCGGTCAGCAGAGCATTACCTGGAAGTTCAGCCTCCGACAGTAACTGCTGCTGCACACGGCAGTAAGTGGGAATACCTACGACATGCCCCATTACTTTTTACATCTGAATGTGTATAAGGACACAGCATTAACGAGTGTCACATTTATAGCATAGCATAGCCTAGTAGGACTGCAAATAACGATTATTTTCATTGTCGAATAATCCGTTGATTATTTTCTCGATTAATCGATTAGTTGTTTGGTCTACAAAATGGTGAAAAATGTCAATCAGTGTTTCCCAAAGCCCAAGATGACGTCCTCAAATGTCTTGTTTTCTCCCCATCTCAAGGATATTCAGTTTACTGTCATAGACGTGTAAAGAAATCAGAAAATATTCACATTTAGGAAGCTGGAATCAGAGAATTTTTACTTTTTTTTCTTAAAAAATTACTCAAATCGATTATGAAAATAGTTGGCTAATCGATTAATCATTGCAGCTCTACAACCTAAACCCATTTACAACGCACAATCCTTAGAATATAAAATATATTTAAAAAATAAACACATAATATAAAAAGAAAACCCATACATAAATATGCAAAACAAACACTAAACAGATTTAAAATTTACAATAAATGTACCCAAAGTAATAGCGCTGAAACAATTAGTCAATCAATCAATAAATCAATCAATCAATCAAATTTTACTTATATAGCACATTTCATAAGACAGGCGTAGACTCAATGTGCTTCAAATAAAAACTAAAAACAGGCAAAGATCATATATGACCAAAACATATAAAATAAAAACATATAAGATAAGAAGGTATTACATATATAAAAAATATAAGATAAAAACCATTGCGACCAAATTCACAATAGGCCTCATCTATAAATCATGAGAAGAGCGAATTTGTGCGTAAATGAACATTTCTGACCATTTTTACTGTAATTTCCGCATGACCTTATATTATCTTGAATAGCTAAACCAGCCATACTTCAACTTTATAAATTAGACCAAATAAATGCATTTAGGCGAATTTAACAGATTCTCATGGTTTTCCTTTCAGCAGTAAAACAAATAGAAGGTACGCTAGCCTTTCATATTAGATTCAATGAGCTACAATTATCAGAACAATACGAACATTCGGGCTCCCTGATGTGGCTTCCCTTTAAGGACTGGGTTTAGAGTTAGGGTTGTCTCCGTCCTACTATCCATCTACGCCACTATATGCAGTAGTTTTCCTTAAAGTTTCACTGGATGAACAGGTTCAGAAATCAGGGCATTCTCTTTCTATTAGAGAAAAGAAACAGACCATGGACACACGGTCCTCTGGGATCAGTATTTTCTGCTCTGTGGCTCGCTGCAGGAAGAGTTACATCTCACATACGTCTCTGTTCAGTTCACTGGCTTGGGTCTCGCTAATTGTTTTGTTTTTTCACTTGTGACGCACAGTGGGGATTTGTTCAAGAGCTGAGCTCCCAAATTATTTTCAGACTAAAAAATCAATATGGATTGAGGTTGACTGATGCTGCCGTGTTTGTCTGTTTTCTAGGTCTAGAACCAGCGGCTGATCTGGGGTTACTATTTTTATCCCTGCTATCCTCAAATCTGCAGTCCTTGAGAGTTGGCAATTCTTGAGCCAACTTTCAGTCGTCAGACTCTTCTTTTAGTGACCTATTGCTCTCTGGACAAATTAATGTCCCATCATCTGTTCCTACATTTGATCAGGAGTTCGTAAATCTGACACTGGCCTATAAATGGCCTCTCTCACATCCTGATACAGAACAGGCAGTCCGATAATAATTCCCTATGGGCTTCTCTGCCCTTTCATATCGTCACTAAATCACTCAGCATCTCCTCTTCTCTCCGGTTTGTTCTCTGCTAAAATGACAGCTCCTCAACCACTGTGTGCATCACCTTGAATTAATGCATCTTAAATAGGTACTGTACAAACGTATCGGTGTCGTATTGACTTTTCCCTTCCAGTTAGACGAACACCATATGGTAGGAGTCTTTGTAATGTCAAATCCCTGCAGTCTCGTCAATCTGGGATGGCTTGGATACTGTATGTAATGCAAAACAGTGTGGGAAACAATGCAGCTACAGTACACACACAATCTCATCAGTATGTGCTGTAAATTGGCCAACCCTACTGAACATCAATGAGCAGACTGGCACAGTGCTCTTCTTGTGTAATGAAATGCAGGCCGGGTATACACATGGGAGTAAGCTTGGTGGTTTCAGATGACAATATACAGCATTTATTTTCCTTCATTATAAAATGTAACATTTTTTACTATATATAGTATAATAGAGCTATGTAAACCACTGTACTATTTATACACCAGTCTTACTTAAAGTGGCAATTCTTGAGATTTCAATCCTGGTTGATATATAATTTCTATTTGAGTGAAAACAATGGTGCTCAGAGTTCAGCAGTCTGGAGCCTTTTTGTTAATATATGAACACAGAAATAAAATAGAAAAATGATTTGTGTATGTACATGAGCTTCAAGTTTTCAAAATTGTGTGCATAGTTCCATTTTTTGTGTGTAACACCTCTTTCTCACATACAGCGAGCGAGCTAACTCTGGCAAATGGAGCGCGAAAAATTGTCCAGCTTTGCATAAATAGAGCCAGGGCGAGCGATTTTTCAAACAAGCGAAACGTCACTTTGCCTGTTCACTGACGCACGGAGCGGGTTAGGAAATCTGAAACAATCTGATGTTTGCTCGTTCGTTCGCATCGCGTCCAGTTAGGAAGAGGTGTAATGGAGAAAAACTTCAATTTTCCGGGAATGTCACCACAGACACCCATTTCATAATACTGCAAATACATAAATATTGTAATACTTTCAGTGGGCCATAGGCTCAACCACCATTGTGTTACCTCATTTGGCGATAGATAGTAACTTAACAGACATTTATATAAATTTAAATCTTTGAGATTGCCACTTTAAAGTCATTTTTAGTTTCACTGATAAAGACCTAAGCCAAAGCACTGTGCTTTACTGCCTTATCTTAAATTGAAATACAGATTGAATGATTTTATTTAACCTGCAAAACTAAAACAGTGTGTAAAGACGTTCTTCCAGGCCTGAGCAAAGTCTGCAGGTATTCCTTTAGGTTTAAGGTAGGGCAGAATAAAATCAACCTGAAACTATACAAGTGAGGGGGACATATCCCTCCCCCATCCCCAGTGGAAAATACGGCCTTGGATATTTAGTATGTGGCAGTAATACGAAGTAAAAGAAGGTCAGGGAGGTCTACAGTGGCAAGTCTCCGAATGCAGAAAACTGTCATGACAGTTTCTAGTTGCAGCGATTCCCTGGACAAAACTGAACACAACGGTGCCATACATAAATTTAAAGTGAAGTGTTCTGCCTCTGCTTCCCTGTAAACAGCATCAACGGTGGCCCGGATGTCAGAACGAAACACCAACGCAGCACAAAACCTACCTAGAATCTTTTAACATCAACACCATCTCTCTCCTGTATTTTTGCAAAGTGAACAGATAACAAACCACGACAGCCAAGAAATATCTCCCTGTTTTCAAGAATCAGTGAATATATAAAAAAAGAAGAAGACAAAGAAAAGGAAATGGTGTACTCATGTATAAAATACCACTCTGCAGTCTGACCACAAAGCAAACCGAGATGAAATGAAAGAAAAAAACACATCACCTTCTCCCATTTCAGGACAACAAGATATTTTTGGGATGAAACTATTAAACCTTAATAAGATCTCCACACAACAGAGACTCCACACAAGCCATTACATGGCCGATCTCACTGCAGATTTAATTTAAAAAAGAAATATTTCAACATGCGATGAAAAGAATATAAATCTTTCATTAGCCTCTCAGAATCAGAGCAGCATGTGGCTTTTGGACTTTAATTACCTCTGTTTGACTGTATCTCTGCCCCGACTGAATGTTAATGAAAATTTATGAAAACCAATTCACTGTGAAACCAGTCAGGATGTGATGGTGTGTCTGGAGGAGAAATTGCTTTTTTACCCTCCGCTTCAGAAAATCATCTAAAATGCATCATGTTAGTTATCACCTGTTAGAAAGGGAGCGGTAAAGCCAACATTTATGAAAGGACAGAAATCAATAGACGAAAGCTAAGAGATCAAATGCGGGTCTTTGGATCAGATGTATACAGTCTGATGCTGGCCTTGGCAGACATTCAGGTCCAGCTTTTCTTTCCCAGTTGCTTTTTATACATTTGCATGACTCGAAGCAAAGTCATCTCTTTCACTCTGCTACAGCAGTACAGATGCCAAATCAAAACTAAGCGGTCCATTGGACAAACACTGACTGTGCCAGAACCCATAAACTGCCAATTTTGTTATTGCAGAATAGAATTAAATCTGATTCAACTAGAGCTACCGCCTCGGGGTTGAATGCCTCCAGTTTACATCCATGTCTGTCCAAAGTGTCATCACTTCATCATTTTATCCTGTTAGACATGTGTGTGAAATTGTCATAATTAGCATAAGAATTCTTGAGTTATCCTTTTGTGAGGTCACAGTGACCTTTGACCACCAAAGTCTAATCTGTTCATCCTTGAGTCCAAGTGGACGTTTGTTCCAAGTTGAAGAAATTCGCTTCAGGTGTTCCTGAGATATAACAAGGATGTATAATAAGAACTGGATAGTGGACCCCAAGACGGCGCCTATTCATTCCAGAGAATTGCTCGCCTGGCGCATACGCCAAAAGGTTTTTCTAACTTCCGGGTTTACCTTTCGGGATATGAGGCCCGCTGAATATGCGCAGCAGTGTTTCTCCTGCTTGGCCCCGCCCGCAAGCTCCCGCTCGGCCCATAGACTTCACATTGTGATGACGTCACAAATTTTTTCATTTTTCTCGGCTCGAGGAAAGTTTTACAAATATAAAACCTCCATGGATCAAAAATTCATAATAGAAAGAGTCATAATCGATCTTGTTTGCAGTTCGAGGTGTCCTATCAACAGTTTTACAGATGTTTCTTTTACAATGGTGGTCTATTGGGAAAATACTTTTTGGGACGCAGGGGGGATTTTTCGTTACAATAGTGGCCACTGGAAAGAATTGGAGGAAATAATGCATTCACTAGAATGGTATGGACGTGATGTCACAGTGACCTTCGACCACCAGAATCTAATCAGTTCATCCTTGAGTCCAAGTGGACGTTTGTACTAAATTTGAAGAAATTCCATCCAGGCGTTCTTGAGATATTGCGTCCACGAGAATGGGACGGACGGACGGACAACCCAAAACATGATTTATGACATATTTTGCAACTTGTGTTTGTCTAGAAACATTTGTGAATGAGTAGAAACTTTCCCACTGAGAAATTGACTTACTTAAATTGGAAATTGATTTGCAACATGTAAGATTAGGAAATAACAAAAGGATTCATTACAGTAAAAAAATTTGTTTTTGTGTTCATGATTTGTTGAAATATGTGTTTGCTCAGATAGCCAACATCTTTTTTTTCCATCTCGGTGATAATGTGAGCTGTTTGTTTCCTCGAATGCTATCCAGCCAATTAAAACAGCATTCAGCTTCTGATGAGATGGAACATACATTTAATCTTCATTGTCCCATTTTCAGCACCCACAGCATGTTTGGCCGTCCCAGTGGGGAAAATCTTTTTGTTCCTAATGAGCTTTTGTGAGTTTTTCTCATCCTCAGTTGAAGGGTTAAAGTTATGGGGGTGTGGTTTATCGTTGAGAAGCTCTTTGAGACAGTAAGGGTTGTACAAATAAACCTATCTGACCTATCTTGATGGATGTTCAGTGGATAATAGGCTCTGGCCATAAAGACTAATAAGACTTCAAAGTGGCCTGAAGCTTTTCTAGTTTAATTGACCATAACACCAGCTACTTCTCCTGAACTCTATCCAGTTAAATACTGTAAGTCTGGTGTTTCATTTTCCATGGATAGTTAATCTGGAACCCATCATAGATAAGCAGCACGCTCATTGTTTCATTCCTCCACTGCTAGCATGAGTAATCTTGTTTATTTTCTTCATCAGTCTGTCATGCAATCTGCTCCATGCAGAGAATCTGTTAATTGCTTTTATTTTCCTTTTCTTACTTGATAAATCAGGTTATTTATGATTGTGGGGATTTGACGTAGTGAAATTACATCGTTGTAGTTGTGCCACAAATGTCTTAGCTATCGTAGCACCAATAGGTCATGAAGATCTAACAGCAGTGCCCAAGTAATATCTTTAAATGGCTTGTATATCTAAAATACAGGCTACAGATAATGGCCCAGATAGGGCCTATAAGAACTGGAAAGGAAAGGAAGGAAAGTGCACATATATTCTAGCTCATATAGACATCACAGGAAGGAGAGGAAAGACACACACACACAGAGACTCATAAATCAGATACAATCTTTGTATTTTAAATTATATTAATAATGTTTCAGCTCATAGAGCCCTTCTGCAGGAAAAAAAAGCCTGGACTCATCTGAATGTCTATAGCACCACAAACGACAGCCTCCAAAATACCACAAAGTTGAATCAACGCCTCTCTAAAATGGGTCCAAACAAAAGCTGAACGTTATAACCTTCATAAAGGTCGGCTTTGTTTCATGGCTGTTGCGTTAGACTGCATTAGGGTTAAATAACTGTACTGAATAAACTGGCAACCGTGTGTAGATCTAACCAACATACAAAAACATTTAAAAAGGAGAAAAACAGGTAGTTTTTAAAGGTGCTAAATGCAAGATAGGGAGCGTTTCTATTGCCTCCGCACAGCTCTCAACATGGCGACGGCTGAGCCGGCAGCTGGTAACTAACAGCTCTAACAGTGAGCAAAAACTGCTGACAGAGCTAACAGTGGTAACCTGGGGGGGGGGACTGGAGGATGGATACAACGCTTCCACGACAGTTATCAGCCGTAACCGCCGTATGAGAGCAGTGCAGAGCGGCGACTGCGAGCTAGCCAGTGGGGCACACTCACATGCACTAAAAGCTCACGCGGCCGGCCCGGCAATGTCAACAAAGCAAGGAGGAGCTCTGATTACTCCACTATATCTTTACACTTAGGTTTAGGATAAACGTCATGGTTGGCCTTAAAATATGTATGTAAACTAAGCAAAATACTCACGGAAAAAACGTAACATAAGTACGGAAAACACGCCACCACCACCACCACTAAATAACACGTCACTAACGTAACTTACAAAACAAAACAGCGGTCTTGAACACCGGTCTCCTGGTTCAAAGTCCAAAGTCCTGTGTTTGTTGGATCCATCCACCTCCCCTCCCCTCCCGCCCGCCATCAGCGGTATTTCTCTCTTTTTGCTGTACGTCACTAGCTCTGGGCGTTGCATATTAACACAGATGCATTTACATTGCAGTCACTACAGACTACATCGCGTACAACTGACACGCCCAAAGCAAGAACGGCGTTCTTATTGCACGCTTTTGCCTTGTGTATTATCGTGTCATTCATACACCTTTTCGTGCGACCGGGCTACAGTATAGGCCAACTATAAGAAAGTGAATGAAGCAGGAATTAATTAATAATAATAAAATAAATGCATGAACCATTGAAATTGTAATGAATTATAATAAATGTGTGAGTACATTTTTAATTAAAAAAGTAGGGGTGCATTAGGTGTTGGTCGATTAATCAACATAATGAGTAAAAGTTAATGTTGCCTTAAATCTCCTGCATGTAGAATATTTACGTCAATATATCACTCTCAAATTAATTTTGACAGCACGGTCTAATGGCCACAATAAATACATGTTAAGTATTTATTGTTCTCAGTCTCCTGAGACAATTTGGCACAAAAAACAGAGTGACAAGAAAGAAGAAAGAGCCTCAATCAAAACATAAACTGACAAAAGCTAGAGGCAGATTTACAGCCTCGACTTACAGCACAAAGAAAGCAGGAAATAGGACTAAGTAATATTGACCCTCTCTGCATCCCCCATAACTGTCATGTTTTTGATGGTATCTTCTAGGCAATTCATATCTCTGCTGCTCCTTAAGAGACTTTTAATACACAAGGATTCCTATTGTTGAGAGCACTTTTCAAAGAAAAACATTAGGGAGAAAATGACAACAGAAGGCACAGAGGCTGCAGCGAGTCTTTCATGATGATTTAAAAGACCTCAAGAGAGTATATCAGAACACAGATGCTGCAGCAATTTTCTTTCAGGGATTTCATTTTTTTTTTGTGTGTGAGTGTTTTTAAAGTAATAGTCTTCATCATCATCAGCCCCTCTCTCAAGCACGGCACTGAAACCACGCTAAAGAATCTGACGAGCTTTTAACATCTCTAAATGTCTGTAACAAAAAGATGAAGTACCACTCTACATAATGCTTCACTCCCCATGCTGGGTCACAGTAATTAATGGGGTAATCTCTCTCTCATTTCTGTCTGAAACAGTTTCACGTGAAGATTACCGTTTAACATGATGGATAAAAAGCTGTTTCAAGCTTCAAACTGATGGCTTTATTAAGAGTTCAATTACAATCTGATTTTAGAGTGCTGACATTAAAGGTCGGTTCGGTAATGCTGAGAAACCAGCAAGAGTACACTACATTTAAAAAAGTTATCCAACCGAAAAACCCAGCTCAGTGTTGCCAACTCTTTTCCAATGACAGTAGTTAGCAGCACTAGCTCCAAAAGTTCCTAAATCTAGCCAAGTCTGCAACACTGACAGTGCGTCACTTAAGGCCTCCCTCCAAAACCACTCCCCCACAATTATCAAGAAGAACGTAAACAACGAACGTGGCTATTGTTAGTACTCACAGCTGTCAAGCTAGCAGCTTGTGGAAGACTCCGGTGACAGGCAGGTACGCCGTTCAGTCACTCATTCGGCCCTTCATTCGGGCCGAATGAAATGACTGAACGGTTTTATTACAGTCCTGTGAAAGCCACAGATATCCGATTTTTTTTTGTCAGAGCATTTGATTTATTGATTGCTGTCGTGATGTTATGAAAATTTCAACAAATATAACAAAAAATGTATTCGAACAGCACTACCAACCCTACCTTTAAGTAACACAAGACTGTCCTTAATCAACAGATTTAGCATGTGTGCAGCATCAGACTGTAGCTGCATTTATGTTTATTCTAATAATGATCAGAATTAGAGCTCAATCAGATTCAGAGACAACACCATCAGAATAAAGTGGCTCTCAGTAGGATGCATGTTGAACCTTTCAGAACGATTAAAAAGATGAACATTTGTCATATAAATACCTTTTTGATTACTTTCTATTTAGGGAAACTTACACTCTTCTATACACGTGTTCACCTACTTGGGTTAAGTCCAAGTTGTTCTCCTGGGAAGAGCCTTTTTCGGGGGAACCATCTATGAATAAACAATTACTAGTTTACTATTGAACAGAAGGCTCACCTTCTGTTCAATTACTCCAGTAGTATATTCAATTAACAACTTATTCCTGAATTTCCCCCTCTGGGGATCAATAAAGGCTTATCACATCATAACACATTTACTTCAATGCAAACACACAGGGAAAAGCAGTTTCACACAGCACAGATTTTCGTCTGAAAAATTTGCGGGGAAATTTATAAAAACTGATTTTGTGGGTTATGAATGCTTGCATACCCCTGCGGAACATTTGTGCCGGGGGAAAAATATGCGGACGGACCTCGATTGCAGCGGATTTCCGCCTGCGGAAATATATGTTTGACCACTGAAATCCTATGTTCCAGCTGATTGTCGTCATTCTGCATAACAATTAACCATGTGTTTCTGTTTGTTGCACGCTGAGTGTGTATTTTCGGAGCAATGGGCCTCAGAACAATGGCCGTTTGTTTTTGGGGTAACGGACTGTCGGACAAATGGGCTTTTTTCAGTCCAATGGGACATTTTTTGGTCTATTGGTGTCCCCTTCTTAACAGCCAATAATGTACGACAAACACCGCGCCAACTACCTCAACAACCAAATAAAGGACAATATATGGCTTGAGATCGCCCAGCTGGGATACGATGAAGATGGTAATGTAGCTGATATGCACTTGTTAATGTTATATGTTGGTAAAGGAACGGGGCTGGACACAACGGCTAGCGTAGCCCCTTAGACATTCTCTGTCTGGATAGGTTTTTGTTGTGTGGAGTAGACACGGCACTATTTAGGAAGAAAATCATTGGGCCTCATTAATGAAAAAGGAACACGACAACAACGATAATTCGCACCGGAACCGGTGTGCGTAGTTGTCATGTGGAAAATTAACACGCAAATTTTCTGTATTCCTGCACCGCATTTTCGCATCGCACTGGTGAGAAACGGCTTTAACCAACAAGAGCTCTTCTCACTTGAATCAGGTCCATCTTTACGTTTTATTTTGGTGGAGTGCTGGATTTGGTGTATTGTGCATATTACAGTAAAGCTATTTTTTGTCAGCCATGTGTGAAGCCATCTGCCAGACATTTGGGCAGGATTTTTGGTGGTATAATCTTTGATCACAGGGTAGTGGTGGTGCCTTTCTCCCTCTATTTCAAAAACATGATTTTGCCATCGGAGGAAAAGCATCCTACACTACTGTTTGTGTTGTGATATCTCTTTAGACGAAATTTGACTTTGTGTAGATATTTATCGGTTCTGAAAAATCATCTCGTATATATGAAAGCAAAATCCGATAAAACGGTACAATGTTGTCTTAAAACATTTGCAGACAATTTTTTGTTTATCTTATTTTAATGTCTCATTTGGGACAGACTGGTTAGAAACATTAATTATTCCACTAAATCTCTAATGTCCCACACATTTATCAAGAGTGTGTTATCTCTCACTTCTGTCTTCGAGCTTCCTTCTCTCCAAATGTCATGCAGAAATATGCCGGCATCCAATTAATGCCAGAGTGGGAATACCATGTGTACATGCCCCAGTATCAGCAAATCCCAGAGCTCACATTTAGGTTATACAGAACTTGGAAAGTGTTTATCTGGGTTTTGTGAATATGAAATGATGTTAAGATGCCCCAGCACAAAGACAAGAATCCCCATTAACTGAAATATGACTCTAAGCAGTACATTTTGATTTGGACCTACAGTGTATACGTACTTATTGGTTGTCTCAAGGACCAACTGAATCAGAGGCGAAAAAAAGCTAAGGACGGAAACGCTGTTAGTTAGAGTGCATGTGAGTCTGTGTATGCGCGTCCATTTGTGTGAGCTGGTGAGAGACCAACAGGACAGATCTGGGACACTCAGCAGCAGAAAACTAAAACCAGGGCAGCCACTGATCCACTGAGAAACATTTCCATATGTGACAGGTTGTCCGCCTTTAATTAAGCTCTCAGAACTTCTCCATATTTTATCACAGTCATTCATATTCATACACACCATAGTCGTGGATGTGGACAACATCGTCTCCTACGGGGCCACACTTTACTCACATGTGGAAACCTCTAGGCCACTGAGTAACCGCAGTCAACGATAACACTGAGGAAAATGTGGACGTGTGCTGGTGCTGCAGTGGGCAGCAGGGTGGATTAGAAAGAGGATGAGTCAGGGGAGCTGAAGTAATGCATTTAAATCTACTGTAATAAATCTCCCAGCACTGATTATCCACCTTATTTCCATGTATTAGTCACAGCGATGACATGTTTACAAACACTCGCTCATGCCCTCTGTATCGCCGTAGCAAGCTTTAGCAAACTATTAATAATACTGTTGATAAAACTTTGAAAATAGCTCATGTGCTGTCAATCAATCTCCTTAGTGTGAGGAATCACTACTACGAAAAGCAAGCAGGCTGTCTGTCTATCGATCTCCTCCACTCCGCACTGACACACGCACCCCATACATACAACTAACAGCGCTGTTCCCTCATGGCGAGAGTAGGCAAGACTTGAGCTATGCAGAGCTCAACAATAAGGTATGCCTGCTTGCCCGGGGCAAGTAAATTGCCACGTCAGGGCTAGTAAATCTAGCAACTCACTCGCCCGATCGGCAAGTGCTAAAAAAGAATTAAACACATTGTTTTTTCCGTAGCTGATGATGGAAGTAGCTAAGGAGTGAGCCATCTCGCTTCCTAAGCTGACATATTAATGCAAAATAAGATAAAAGTAATTAAAGATCCCCTCCAGACATATTTTGAGACATATAAATAAACTCTGCTTGGAATAATAATTGGTGTGTGATTTGGTTTTCCCCTTCATTGACAAATGAATGTGCAAATATTTTTCATTTCAATAGTTTAACTACTGGAAACAAGATGTCTGTCTTAACTGAAAAGCCCGTTCTCAGTGTGTGTGTGTGCAATGGAGGTTTCAAGTTCTGTAAGTTACATACCGGACCATGTTTGGCTTCCAGACCGGTTGTGATGGCTCGTAAACTGAGATTTAACGTGAGCACAGATAAACTTTCCCCCTCCAGCAGATTAATGTGAAAACCGCCTTTTAGTATCAACTCCTACACGGACATCACTCTGCACAGTGGAGCTCAAACAACCAAGAGAAGAAACAACAAGCAAACACATTTTTGACCGGGGGGAAACTTAAAATAAAAAAAATTAAGTATACGTTGTCAGACTTTCTGTGTTGTTGCCCTAGGGAGCCTGGCACAAAGGCAATATATAAATACACTGTTTATGCATATAAACAAGACAAACATTTGACTCACCCTCCTTTGATGTAATCCAGGAAGGTGTGCTCCGACTCCACATTGAATGACAACAAGGACACCTGAGAGAAAGAAAAGGTCCAAAGAGATTATCTCATGCTTGGTAATTAAGGAAAGCTAAATCTACCAATCTCCACATTAACACTGACCTCTGAGCTAACCACCCGCAAAATGACTCATCCACGCACAATGATTTTGACGCCTGGGCAGCGTATTAGTATTACAATCACTGAGAGAACATCAGTGCGGCAGAGCGCTGATGGATGATCAGTGTAATGGATAACTAGCCACAGATTTTAATTACAGAGTCACCGCATACAGCAGCCAAAGTACTCAGACAGGCAGTAACAAAAGCTCTGGCTCATTTCTAAACATCCATCACTGCTCTTCACTAATAGGAGACAGACAAGAGTCCCTGTATGCGTTACTACGGACTTGGTTATTCACCCCGTTTCAGGTCACGAGAATGTTTTCTCATCTACTTAAATTCACTGTCTGGATCATAAGCCCCGAGACTGGGAGTGGAACAAAAACATTTAACAGAGCTGAACCGCCTCATGCAATCCACTTGGAGGACACTTCCTTATGAATACAAAAGCAGAAGAAGGGTGCAAAGGTTGTGTGTGCACCAAGAGGTCAGCCTCACCGTCCCGGAGTGGATGTATCTCTTCTTCTTTATTTTCTTCTTGGCATTCACCACCTGGCATGAAGGAAGAATAGAGAAGAAGGATGACGATAATATAAACTTGCAGCACAATTCTTTTTATCCACCCTTGGGCAAGTAATAAAAACATCTTTGTCCTCCGACTGCATGTCTGCAAGGGTAATGGAGCATGGGGACTGAATCCAATAACCGCAGTAGGTGAGAATGAGATCGCATTGATCATGTCTCGCAGCAAGATACAGATTATTCAGGAGGATTTTTATAAGCACCTACACTGTGCTGTACATTTTACATGCACATTACCAGGCTGGGGGATGGTGGGACACGTATCTCTGTCCTAACCATTCACTTGTAATACACAGAATGATAACCACATTCAGAATGAATTACAATTTTACCGGTGTAGAATAATCCAGGCAAATACACAAATATAAGTGATAAGCAAGGCGAGCTGATTATGAGCGATTACAAAGGGCTCAACAATAAGGATTGCCCGCTTGCCTGAGGAAAGTAAATTGGCACGTTGGGAATGGATAGTTTTGATAGAATAGATAGTCCCAAAAAAAATTTGAAACCGTTATCCACGCCTTCATAACTAGTAGATTAGATTCCTTGCTCTCTGGCATCAAAAAATCTCTCTCCCGCCTCCTGCTCATCCAAAACTCTGCAGCTAGGACTAGGAAACATGACCACATCTCACCGATCTTGGCTTCCTGACACTGGCTACCTGTTGCTTTTAGAATTGATTTTAAAATATTACTGATAACTTACTAAGCCCTGAGATGCCTCACCGCAAGTTATCATTTTTTAGAATTGCTTTTCTGTGATTTTATTTATGTTTTATGACATTTTAGTTGTGGGTTTGGGTTGTTATGTGTTTAGTTATCGGCTTTTAGTACATTTCGTTATCCTTGTGTTTTAAATGTGTTCTGTTCTTATTGTAAAGCACTTTGTAATTGTGTCTCTTGGATGAAAGCCCTGTGTTTGTTGGACCCATTCACCTCCCCTTCCGACGCCCTATGTGTCTCTTTTGGGCTTTATGATACGTCACCAACAGTGTTTACTGTTGCAGCGGATGAGTTTACATCGCAGTTAATGCCTCTCCTACCTCGAACGCCAACAGCCGTGACAAAGCATTGGTATTTGACTCCCTGGGAATGAGAACGGGCTGGCTAAGGAGTGAGCCATCTCGCTTCCTTCTCATCTCTGTTGAGAGTTGCACATGCGCAGTGCCGATCGGGCACAATAAAGACAAAGTTTATGAGCTGAAGGGCTAGCGAGCATTTCAATTATCCTGGAAACAGGTGTTTAGTTGGGTGGTGTTAGAGGATGTGGGCAAAACTCCAGATTCATTTACGATTTATGATTAAACATGACAATTAACTTTAGTCTTTTTGTTATTTGATAGCCGCTAATAATAAAACAATTTGTATAGGGGCAAGTAAAAATTGACTTTGGGCAAGTAAAAATTGACTTTGGGCAAGTACATTTGGTCGGGCAAGGAAAAAAAAAACATTAACGTTTAATCCTGTTACAGTACTCTCTGCTTTAAATTAATGTTTAATGCATTTAGAGCCTGCAGGCAAAAACATGTGTGCAACATTAAGTCATCTCGGTCCAATATCTCTGCTGCTTATTCTATGGGTCTGCACTCACAAACATAAAGCACAAGCCTGGAGGAAACTGTGCCGTATAATAAAGATTTTACTTTATTTATTTTCTCCTCTGTTCTGTTCTGCCTCTGTGGTTTCTGATGCTGCTCCTCCAAAACAGATGATGCCTCATAGCGCCGCGGCCATCACTCAGTCACTGTCAGGCTCACGTTACGTCACACAGACATCACCCTCAATTACTCCAACCTCTGTTGGCATTAGCCTGCTGCCATCTCACATCACAGAGCTAATGTTTGCAGGCCCCGTACATGTCAGGTTGAGTACACGGGATTCTGACACCGCGGCCGGTGACCTATTCAAATTCTGTATTTGTCAACAGTGAAAAGGTGGCTTCATGTCGTTTTTGACTACCTCTTGAAATTGATTCAAGGGCACCACTGACCTGGCAAAGAGTGGATGAAGAAACTGCTGTGTTTCATTTTCTAATTAAAATACGGAAAGGTTTGGTGAAGGGTAATGGATGCACCTTCTTCTGCCATATCAGCAGTGTGAAAGGGCAACTCTGCATGCCACTCACTGATTCTGTCTCTCTCTCTCACTCTGTCTCTCCTCACCTATCCCCATCTACCCACCAGCCTCTCCCTCTCTTTTGGCCCCGTTCTTTCCTTAAGCCACCTCCATGACTAATTCAGAGGCTAATGTAACATGGCAAGTGTTTTAATGAGCAGGGACCAATAGGAGCCTTACAGTAATACCCAATCTAACCCTCCAAAGACCATCCAAAAAAACCCCCCCCTGAGTTCCCATTTGTATTCTCCCCACAGAAACACCGTTCCTCATCTGGTCAGCTGCACCACTTGACCTCTCAGAAGCTTAATACCGTGCAGGGTGAGGAGAGACAGAGGAGGCCAGCTGTTAATCTCAAATAGCCACAACTCTGGCTCAAACAACCGCCGCCTCTCATTAAACTTTGGGTAACAAGACCTTGCTGAGCCAAAGGGTGCAATGATTTGGTCTTAAATCGAAGTTGCTTTCTCACACTTGCTCCCAGAAATGGAGCTTGGGTTTGTTTTTGTGCCTAAGAGGCATCCACACTTTATTCAGTAATACGTTACTCACAGCTCTGTCCAGCTCCATGTGCTTCGCTTGACTTGAAATACATTAAATAATGGGTGTAGACCACAGACGGTATATAAGAAGTGGACGTAGTCACCCATTGGTTTGTGGACTGCTGTTTGAAGCCTCGATTTCAGCATTTTGGCCGTCGCCATCTTGTTTTTTTGCAACCAGAGGTGACACGAGAGGGTGGAGCTAAGTACAACCAAACGCTGAATAAGACATTTTTAGGCGACCAAAATATTACAATTAACTTTCATGAACTGAAAACAGACTGTGAAAGGGTTAAAGTTGTAAGACGAAAACACGTACAACTCCCAGACTGGACAATGCCGTGGTAGCGACCTGTAAATCACAAGGTAGCCACACCCTAAAGCATACCCTGCTCTATGGTCTATTTGACTCTAAATGGGACCATAATTTACTAAATGAACATCATGCTGTATTGAAGAAGACTTGAAACTAGCGATTGAGACCATTAGCTCGTGTTTACAATGTTTACTGAGGTAATAAATCAAGTGAGAAGTCGGGTCATCTTCTCATAGACTTCTATACAATCAGACTTCTTTTTGCAACCAGAGGAGTCGCCCCCCTGCTGGCTATTAGAAAGAATGCAAGTTTAAGGCAATTCCTCATTGGCTTCACCTTTCAGACCCGGAGGTAGCCCACTGGTGTGGACGCACAAAAATCTTTCATGCAGAAATAGATATCAGGCCTTCAGAATCAGATATAAAGGAGGTCAGGTCTACATTGTCACCTGGATTCTACTTTAAAGTTGTTGAAAGAGATCATACATAACATACAATATTTAGAACAACCATCTTCTGGATAAGTCTCGACACATTGCTGTGATCTTAAAAAAACGGTTTTAAACAGAGGTCAACTATCAGTCAAAATGAAATGTGTAGCTACAATCACTGTTTTAAATGAAGCTCCTCTGCTCTGAGGCTAAACAGAGAGGGTGATAACAGTATCGACTGTCTTTTATCTCCACTCACCTCGTAGACGTTTAACTGGTTCTGACCTCGACATAGCTCTTTATAGCTGGTGGTGAATTCACCGATGAAATCGTGACTGAAGGAAAGAGAGAAAAACTGTGAACGTTCATTCAGATACAGGAGGTTCAACCCTGAGAGGTAGAAGATAAAAGTATCTGGAAGAATAACACCACAACCACTGATGAACAGATGGAATGGAATAATCAGTTGTTAATGAAGAAAGGAATAGCAAGTAGGCAGAAAAGAGTGTGAATGTGATGAAAATGTAATTTATAGAGGAGTTAAAGAGAAGCGTGTAGACAGTGGAAATTTCGTAAATTACATAAATTAGGTATAACTGCTGTCTGTGTGTGCATCCATTACCTCCCGTCTCTGTCCCAGTCATACACCTCCACTTTAATTGTCCTGTAAAACACATCAAAAGAGACGAAAATGTGTTTAGGAAATTCATGTAACACATGAGCCACTACCGAAATGTCCTTGAGGGGAAACTTCACAGACAGCATTTCTGAAATGACGCAGCAAAGAAAAAAAGCTATTATAACTCATTAATTGTTAGTGAAGGCTGAATTAAATCAATCAGAGAGAGAGACCGTGTGTGGCGTGCAAAAGATGGAGACGTCTTTCTGAGGAGCTAATAAGGGTGACAAAAATGTGTTAATGACAAATCATTTAACCTAGACTGAGACCAATACAAATCCACACAGCTTAGTTTCTGTCAGTCTTCAATCCAAAAACGTCTTCAGAGCCAGCTGGTAAAAATGCCATCAAGGATTTTAATGAATTGTTTACTACGGAGTTTGTGTTTCTCAGAGAGTTCGAGGTTGATAGAGATGCCAGAAGTTTGGGTAAATCCTCTCCTTGCACATGCCAAAGACAGAAAACTAACCTCTGGGGAGGGAGCAGATTTTGCAAGTTCCTGAAATAAGTTGGATGGCGAGAAACCAAATGAGTAAGCCTGAGATAATTCACTGAGAATGCGGAGAGTGCTTCCTCTTTTCTTCTTTATCTGATGGAAAGATCAGTGGCTTGCCCCGTCTCCTCCCATCAGCTGCTGCCAATCATGTGTCTCTGGGTCCAGGAGGAGGCGAGGTGCTGGAGGGCTGCCCTGTTATCCTGACCTGAACTCATTCTGTCTGCACTTAACTTAAAGGGACTATATGTAACTTATCACGCGCATAAATCATACCGGGTCGGAATCCCATGCGCGCTCGCGTGTGGGTACGCGCTGCTCCTACTGCCTGCTGCCTTCTTGCACACCGCGCTCGTTCTCACCCGCTCGGCTCGCTCCAACTCCACGTGCACGCGCGCACACTGCAGAAGAGCTAGTTTAGCTCTGAGAATATCTAGTGAATGTGCAGTGGACGTTTTTGCAGAAATAAATGCTGCAGCTCCTCCAGACCAACAGAGGTTTCCCGTGTCTTGTGAAGTGACGGGGCTCCGCAGCGAGTTACGTTATCGTATAGTCTGGTCAGCTAACATTACTGCCAAGCAGGTGAAATATAGAGTGATATTGTGTGTTAGCTGACGTGTGTCGCCCCGCTGTTTAGACCGGTGCTCGTTCATGTCAATGTAGCGCGAGCACAAGCGGGAGCGCGAGCAACAGGACCCTGACTTTCGTTGACATTGCGGCCACAGGTGTCGCTGTGAACAAGCAATTTCTGATTCTTACATATAGTCCCTTTAATGTTTCCCCTCCCCTCCTATAACAAATGTGTGCGATCCATGTAGTGCAACGAGAGATAAGGCAAGAATTGTCCTGTGAATCTGTCACAAAACCAGTCGTTTCCTCACTTTAATGCGGGTATAGGCAGAATATTTTTGGCATCATTGGGCAAAAATTTCATAATAACCTTTCAGCATATTGTAATTCAAGTGTTCTGAGAGAAAACTAAACTTCTGCACCTCCTCATGGCTCTGTTGTCAGGCTTTAGAAAATCTAGCCCGTGACGGGAGATTTTGGCCAATCACAGGTCATTTGAGAGAGAGAGCGATCCTATTGGCTGTTCTAGAAATACAGATGCACGTGCACATAGAATTCTCAAAGAATTGCTGGTATATTACGGCATTGGGATCACAATCACGATCGGGGTGATGTTTGAAATGAATGACTAGTACTCCTACAGTTTACAACATATAACACTGATCAGATATTCAGATTTCAGAGTCAGAGTGAGAGAACGATCAAATCTTCCTCGTGCTCTTGACTAAAAAACTAATGTGTTTTGACACTCAGGCAGATGATTCCCCAGTGATGCGTCAGTCAACATCAATTTTCTTTAATGTAATTTTCTTGCAACTAATCACTGATCACGGTCATGAGCAGCACTACGACACAATCAAATCTAATGGTGAAGATACAGAGAAATAGTTCCCGGATCAATCTTATTTCGGTTCCTGCGCTCGCTGCACGTTTGAGTGAAAATGGGAGAGATTTCACTTTCTGATCGCTATTAAAGCCAAAGATGATTACATGAGATTTGACAGATTCACATAAGGCCGTAAGACGTGACTCAGAGGGAATAAGCCGGATCATTCCTGCCTCAGATTTACAAGTAAAAGATGGTGCACGGAGGAAATATGAAGAGCAAAACATGAGGCTTTTCTGCGCTGGAGCATCAGCCATCCTGGGACCTATCTCCTCTCTCCCTAACATCTCGGATCTGGATCTTCGTCCTCCAGGAGACTCACCTCCTGTCTCTTCTAACTCTGTGTGAATGATATCCTTGAGTTTTGCCTCTTGTGTGTTGTGTGTCCTTTTTCCAGGTGTTTGTGGTAGAAGAATCTATCAAATATTATTATTCTGTTTTCCCATAGTGTAATTTTACTAATGTTATTTCTGTCTACTCTGTGTATAGTACATGAAATCTATCGCGAGTCTGTGGCTCAATCTGTGACGTCTGCGTGATCTACTGTATAAAGTACAAAGGGCTGTTACTGCACATACTGTGGGTCAAAACCAGGCCAACTGCAATTATTACAAAGCCATTATATTTTTTAAATAATTTAAATTTTGATTCGCTAAGAAGTAGTGAATCAAAAAAATGAAAAATCTACTGCTGAATCTTGGAAATGGAGCACGTCAAAAAAAAGCAAACTGCAGATATTTCATAGGAAACATCGGGGAGAACCGTAAATCGGCGTAGATTTATGTTGCCATCAAAATCGTCAAAGGGAATCAGCTTCTTTCATGCCTCCACTCCATCTGTCTGACCCAATTAGCTTCTACAGGCAGGTGAGCAGAGACGGGATCGAAGTGAAGAACCTCGCTTGACACCCAACGTGGGGGAGAGGGCGAGATTTGACATGTTCTTTGACGACTTCTACACTCTCTCATGGCTGTCTGGGTCTACACATACACACACACACATAGCATGGCTGCTCTGTTGTTCCAGCCACCTGTCAACATCCCTAGAACGACCAGTACAGCCACCCTTCACTTTCTTTCTCTCTCCTCTTATTTTTTATTTTCCTGCCAAAACTCTTCCTGCTCCTCAGGTTTCCAGCGAGGCCTTTTGCTCTGAAGAGATTCAGATAAGATAGGAGCAGAAACTTAAAATATTCTGACACAGAGAAGTGAAGTCCCGCCCCTTCCGGTGGACCACCATGGGACTTTATTTCGGAAAAAATCTGGTAGTCAACGGTGAGAGACAATCCTGGCGATCCCGTTTGAATTGTGTTGTGAATCACACATATGATGTTTGTCAATTTAAAAGATAATTTTGCAAGTCAAGAAAGTCACAGTTTGTCATAAACTGTTGAAGTATAAGACTGTGAAAATAAATAATTAGAAAGACTACAACCCTGTTAATACAGGTGCGGTCATCCCTTTGTGTGCCTCAAGCGGGAGAGCAAATAGGTTTTTGACCGCAGTGAAAATGTTGTTTTTGAAAGGCTAACAACGCCAACAAATATGGATTGAATATTTTATTAGATTTAGCTACTAAGTATCAGAAAATATATATCTTTTTAAATAGTTTTAGATACAAACTTTTCTATAAATTATCCAGTAAGTGTGTTATTATGATTTTAGGTATACATGAGCAAATCTAATTTTGACCTCAGAGCAGACAAATCCTGGCGCACCCGCTGTGATCTTTGGCACCAACCTAAGGGGGGCCCGGACCCCAGGTTGGAAACCACTGCCATACCGGAAGGGGAGGGACTTTGCCTTTCTATGCCGTTTGTGGACAAATAAATGAACAACCAGACAAGGTAGCATGTAGTCAGAGACAGGCCTGTAATAATTCTCTATTATAGCAGTAGATAAAATAACGGCAGAAAATCAATGGTGTCTAAATTTGACACACCCAAACCATTTTCAAATAAGTACACAGCATACTGAAACGCTGCGTGGTTTCACAAATCACATTCCATCCGAGTGTGTGTGTGTGTGCAGAACACTTTAAAGCACATCATCATTCATCTTACCTGTCATAGTCTCCGTTGCAGAGCGCTCTGACGGGGATGGAGAAGGGCTGCCACACAGGGTTCAGCGTGTTCTTCACCACTTCTGTCTTGTGGCAGATGGTGAACCTGGAGACGCAGGTCGACAGGAACTTAAAATCCTACAAAATACACCTCTAAGAAAAATCTCCCTGCTATGCTTTGCTTCGAGACCATGCCTGCATGAATTCACCTCTATGCCGCTGAGTTCAGGGGATTTCAATCTAATTCTCTCGACCTTGGTTCACTTCCTCTCTGATCTCCACGCCCTCCTACCTGTCTTTGATATGCTAAAATGAAATAACCCACTGAGACGCGGAAGCAAACTCACGTGCCGTCCTCGTTGCTTCTGTAGAAGACCATGAAGGGGTCTGACTTTCCAAAGAAGTCCTTTTTATCTAGCTTGTTGGCACAGAATTGCATTGTGGCGTAATCCTACAGACAAAAGGAGAAAACAGAGAGACAGAGAAATGAAAAGACAAAAAAGTAAAAGGACATTGTAAATCCATGCTTCTTCTGCCTCTGTTTGCCTCCCGTTGTTTGTTTATACATGCTGTGTGCCAAGATATAAAAGCACTGAAGCACCAAATAAAAGCAAAGTGCTGACTGAATCCTAATAAGAGTGAGCGAGACCAGCCAGTGGGCGCTCGCATCCAAAACCTGCAAATGCATTCATTACCATTTCTTCATTATGCAACTCCTGCATAACAACAGTGGATTGGATAAGTGGTATCAAATTGAAAATACCTTGTTGTGCTGCATATAATCATAGTAACAGTATGAGTGACCATGCAGAGGCACAGAAATGGAGTCTAAAACCCTGCATATAGAGGAGGGTGGGGGGGGGGGTGTATACAAAAAGGATGTGGAGGGTGTGAGTGCAGCTAATGATACATTAGAAAGGCTGGTATTAACATAATTATACTCATTTAGGCAGCATTTCAATGTGCGCTGTCATTACAAGGACAATGAACATGCCCCATAATGGTCTTGGTTCCAGATAGTCTCTGTGGTCAAGATATTAGTCTGCATTGTATAATAATGAAGCATAGTGGGCACAGACTAGACAGGTAGAAGTCCATATCAGAAAGAACTCTCCGTAACTGACAGCTTTTATCTCAATGCGGTGTGGGACTTTTTACAAACTTTTTAGCCCCGCAGCAAACGGGTCTGCATAGTGTCTGATCATCAGATTTTAAAGCATGAGATGTGATACCAGAGGACATTCAACTAGCAGAAAGAAGAGCTGTTTTTTACCCCGCTGGTCTCCCCGAGCTTTTAGGTTTTGAAGTGCAGCTATTAGATCTGAATCAGCATGGTGCTGTGCCGGGTTTCTATCGATTGCTTTGACCCATATCAGTGTGGTACGCTCTGCCTCTGACCTGCCTCTCACTAACCCCCATCACATCCCTTTATGCCTCTGAGGGGACACAGACCCACACAGACCAGCCTCTGAGGCAACCACTGAGAGAAAGATGGATGGCACTACATACTGTCGATACTGAGTGATGAACATCATGCTGTATTGAAGAAGACTTGAAACTAGCGATTGAGACCATAAACTCATGTCTACAATGTTTACTGAGGTAATAAATCAAGTGAGAAGTAGGGTCATCTTCTCATAGACTTCTATACAATCTGACTAATTTTTGCAACCAGAGGAGTCGCCCCCTGCTGGCTATTAGAAAGAATGCAAGTTTAAGGCACTTCAGCTTTGGCTTCACTTCTCAGACCCACTGAACAAAACCTTTCTGAAAAACTAAACTAAAACTAGCAAACACACTCTGAAAACTAACTAAAACCAAACTAAAATGAAACTGAAAAGCCAAAACTAAAATAAAATCAAAACTAATTGAAAAATCAAAACTATTATACCCTTCACATAGAGCAATATTTCCAATTTGTGCAGCTGGACACAGGTCAGCCCAGTTAGAGAGCCATCCACTGTGCAGTTTGTACCTGAGGAGCTCATCAATGGAGTGGCTTTTCACAAGAACACCTAATTTGCTCTAATGTTCCCATTGTGGCTTGTTTTGTGGATTTAAAGTGTGCTTAGGTCAGTTATCCCAGCCCTTAAAAATAGAGGCATCCTATAACTGTCCTGCTTAAATCTGACACGGGCCTCTGAAATTACACTATCATGGCAACGCGGTGCCTTAAGCCTTCATTAGCTACAGATAACACATACTCACTTTGGTGCCTAGCAGTGTTCTCATTAAGTGGAGAAAATGTGCAGAACATTCATTTCAGCCACTGAGGTTTAGGAGCAGCAGGGGAATACTGAGCACAGCTCTCTGCTCCACCAAGATATCGCTGCATGGAGTGAGTAGTACAGCAATGCACAGTGTCACTTTCAGAAAGTGGGACTGGTCTTTCAAAGGAATAAGAATACCTGAAATTACGTTACATATGCTTATGACCTCTTAAGGATTGTTGTGAATCACTGAATGAATCATGAGTCGGAGGATTATATGAATCACAAATAAACACATTTTCTTTGTAGGCTTCTTGCGTCGCTACATTCATTTGGGGCTTTGTCTATTATGACTGTAAGCCTCGGGTGAAGGATTTCTGTCAATGTGAGGAGCAGTTTTACATATGCAAACAAAAAGAAAATGGAACAAAAAACTACAGTGCTAATTGAAGAAACTTGCTTGAGAGAAATAAAATCAAAATCATCAATGGTAATTGGTAGGGGTTAGGGAAAAATCAATACAGCATAGTATTGCAATATTTTGTGTGACAATATTGTATCGATACACGGACGTCAAGTATCGATCTTTTATCATTAGGGCTGTCAAAGCTAACACGATAATAACGCGTTAACGCAAAGTTTGTTTTAACGCCACTAATTTCTTTAACGCATTAACGCAATTGATTTGTCAGAGGTTGTAGTGGGCTCTGTCTTATAGCTAGAGTGAAGATACTGGCAATCCTATGAAACTAAAAAATCTAAGGAAACCATTGGTACCAGCCATGTCATATTAACTTGTCAGGAACAACGCTAAATAACGCTCCAAAGTTGGGCTAAATTTTGGCGAGGAAACACTGGCATGGCCATTTTCAAAGGGGTCCCTTGACCTCTGACCTCAAGATATACGAATGAAAACTCTGAGATGAACAGAGTGAAAACTGTATCTTATTAGATAAAACAGATGTTGACAAACTGCATAATTTCCGGTTGAAAAAAGGCAATAAATTGCAATATATCGCAGCACTCAGTATATCACAAAATGTTTAAAATCGTATCGTAGCTTATGTATCGTGATAATATCGTATCGTGGGGCTTCTGGTGATTGGGCTTATTGATGACTATAGGAATGGTTATAATCTGAGTATAAGTGAATGGTAAACTGGTGAGTATATACGGTACGTACACAAGAGAGAGAGACATGGAAGAACTACAGTATGTACATCTTCATATGAACTAAACCATATTTGAACAGGCAGAGGTAAAAACCTCTCTGTCGTATGTAAAGTGTTGTGCGGTTTGCTCAGATTTAATCAGCCAGAGCTGCTGCTGGACGGCGAGGTTGATCTGAGAGAGAGCCAGCCGCTGCTCAGCATGTCATATTTGCCAGAGTTAACGACAGCCAAGAGGAAGCCTTTGATCCATGCAGAGGCTGGTGCTCCGCCTAATGATACCTGACAAATCCACCGCGAAGGTGAGAGCCAACCCGCCTCTCCTCTCGGTTAACAGTCCCTGCACAACTTCCCCAGTCGATTCCCACTCTGCTGGTTTCAGTTTCCCCAAACAAGAGTTGCGGTGTTTACCTCAGGCGAAGCAGCAACTCAGCTGCCGCCGTTTATTGGTCACAGGTGGATTACAGAATAAACACCAACCAGATGGATGGTAGCAATTCCAAATCAAACTGCTATAATTCACAGACGTGGGTACTCACAGCGTGGTCTTCAGATTATTCAACTATAATATGCGTTTTCTCTCAGTTCCCTGCTCTTTACTCAAACATGAGGTATTTCCATTCAAATCCTGTGTAAACAGGGCGGGTCTGGAGCGACATGTCAAGTCTGTGTCTCCCTAATTGAGTCTGGGAGAAAGGAAACGGCCATTTGTACCAGTAATGATGATTTGCATTTATATTACAAAACCGCTTCTTGAAGTGGTGCTTTGCGGCGATTATGCTTACTTGTATCATTGCAGATGCACTGCACCTGATGACTAACAGCAGCCCTTCAATGACTCTGCTTGCTTCAATCCAGCAGGAAACAAATCAGTAATGGTTATCATGGCAGTTTTATTATAAGCAGCACGGCTTATCTGTCTCACTCTGATCAGGGACTGTGTATTTGTCAGGAAATAAATGGTGCCATTAGTAAAACTTCCTCAAAGTCAGGCACAACTACTATGAAACCAGGTGCTTTTTACCCAACATGTAAGCTTTGAACCATTAGATGCTTACATGCATTAAGATATCATTAAACATTCATACAGTAGTTGCAGCTCAATGGCTTGCTTTATAGCCTCCGAGGGAGGCCAGTTGTTCTGGCCAATAATTCTTGCTACTTTGCTGCACTGGCAGCGGTATAATGTGATTATTTACTATCTTCATTTAGCAGTGCCGAGAGAAAGCCAATGGGCATTAGTGGACACCGGTTATTAACACAGATTCATGGATTAACACACCACACAGAGGAGGAAAAGTCTGTTTTAGTGATTGGGATGAAGGCGAGCTCATTAAATAGCCATTTAAGCTCATAGCATATTCACTATGTACACAATTTCCATTTGACAAGCGCAATTGCAAAGAGACATGGCGTATCCTGCTGGTTTAATGGGGGCTGTTATGACACAATATATCTAACTGAAGTCGAGGCTATTAAACACGCCACTTCACTTCAGCAGGTTTTTGCTCTATGCATTATGTGACTTATACATCATTGCACCATTTCCCTTCAGTGTGTCTTCGCCGTGACCACGCCATAATCAGTCACACTCAATTCAATTGCAATTGTTAAAGGGTTCAATTCAAATTAGATCAGTGAATGTTGCAAAACATTTATTATGAAACCTACATTGCGAGCAAAGTACAAAATATGTACGAGTTAAAACCGTTTAGACTCACTCTGCAGTTTCCCAGCTCCTCAGCAGACAAGATGAGGGTCCCACATTTCTTCCCAGGTATGCCGCTGTGAAAACAAATAGAAATCATTCACTATTACAACAAATATTAGTCACAGCTCAACGTTAAAGATCCACTCGATCATTTTGTTTGAGGCTTAAATGGCATTGAGAGGCTCTGTGTTGACTATTGCAATACCCATAAGTCATGCAATGTAGTAAACGGCACACACCTCTGATCTAAATTTGTCAATGGTTGATGGATGTGAAGATTGTAGTTATTTTAGCAGCAGCATTAACCGTTGTTGGTGAGTCCAGTTATCTCTTAAAGCCCTTCGCCTATGGCGGGATTGTAATAGAGGCGATGACTGCGGTAGCTGAAACGTTATTAAAGGACCATAAAAGTAACACAGAAATTCTGTCTGCTATTGGCGATGTACAACTTGGCGCTATAAGTAGCTCTCAGCCATTTTCATTTTGTCAAATAAGCTCTCAGAGGAAAAAAGGTTGGAGACCCCTGCTCTAATGCATTACATAAGGTGACATTAGAGTGACAGTCTGACAGCTCTAATGAGCACATTGTTTTGTTTCACCACTGTAACTGAATCAAACACAAGTTAAAAATACTGCCTCTTGAGATTTTTATTACAAAACTGCTGAGACACAAAACTCCTCTGATCCCCGTTTGCCGGCATTACACAGAGACTTTAAAGCTCCGCAGGTCTGCAGTTGTTTACCGCCGATTCTCGTTCCAGCAGATGATCAAGACGTATCGTAACACAAGAGAGGTTCCCTGTGTGTCTGTGTTTCCATGCTTCACCTCTTCAGTAGCTTGCCAACCCAATGGCGCTAACAAAAATAAAGTTGCTCCAGAGTTTGTTCTAAATGTTTTTGGGCTGTATTTTTTGAAGCGGAACAAAATGAGATTTTTTTTTTTTTTTTGATATCCAATCTCTCCAACTCTCTGCATCCACTGGAGCTGTGTGCGGAAGGCAGAGCCCATTCCACCCAACACAGAGCGAGACAGCCATATCTACTTTCCCATCATAGAGCAACACTCCAGCTGCTGACGCTCCTGTCATCTTTCCGGATAAAGAAGGAAATTACACAGGAGTCCTGCTGTGGCCATAGCTGGAGAGCAATCATTAGAAGGTCAGACTTGCTGCGGATCCTCATCAAGCTGTGACAGTTGATCTGACTGGCAGTAATACTGGATTCCATACTACTAAATGGGAGGCAGCCATTGACTACAGCAGAAGCTTGCATTAGCACAAACCTGCAATGGCTGAACATACAGTACTGGGCATGCCAGGGGGCCTAGAGACCCAACCGACTTTACTGTCTTTCAGAGGCTGTAGCAGGCTCAGTTTTAGAGCTAGAGTGAAGGAATCCATTGGTACCCACCAAGTCATGTTAGCTTGTCAGGAAGAATAACGCTATAAAGTTAGGCTAGATTTTGGCGAGGAAAACTGGTATTGCCATTTTCACAGGTGTCCCTCTGACCTCAAGATATGTGAATGAAAATGGGTTCTATGGGTACCCACGAGTCTCCCCTTTACAGACATGCCCACTTTATGATAATCACATGCAGTTTAACATGCCGTTTTATGCATGCAGTACAAATGTGTTATTTTCACCTATTCTAAATATGGTGTATTTGAATATTTCTGCATACTTGGGTCCCTAAACAGTCTTTGAATTGCATAAATTGGGTATCACTGTAAAGCTGAGACTCTTGTGGATCCAATGAGCCCAACTGTCTTCATGTGTGATGATGTTAGTCCCCATAGTAGACGTTTCATTGTAGTGAAACTATTTTTTTAAACTTGAGCTCACTGTATAAAATGACCTGTTGTGACCTCTACGATAATCACAGCCTCATGAAACTTTGCAGCCACAAACTAGACACATTCAGAGGATGGATGGATTTCCTAGGTAGATTGACAATAAGGGGTTTCTGAGCAGTTTCCAGAACAGAAGTGCTCGCATTCAATCGCCGAAAAATGCAATTATTGCAGAAATCTCCAAATGTCAAAAGTTTTTGATACTAAATCACAGCATTGCTTTTTCTATGGTGTTCCTCAAGGTCTTAGTGTCTTAATGTGGTATTTTGGAGGGATTATTGATCATTTTAATCAATTCTCGAGTAGTAAAACATTGTTAAATTTATCACCAAATCTGTTTAACAAATGTTATATAATAATAGAGCATGGTAATGACCATCATATACTTTCATCATAATGTTCTAAGCCCTTATAGACTTTCACAATTTATTTAAATTATTTGTTTTAATCTTCAGGTTCCCAGCTTTCAGATGTAGTACACCACTTCTATGTGACGTATACTGTTGACCTGCTATCTCCCCCTAAAGACCTCCTGTACCCCCCTAAAAAACAAAAAAATAGGTCTATCTGTTAAGAGATATAGCGTGGTTTCCTTTTGCTTATCTGCTTGTGCAGATAGTGTTTGTATTGTTTTTTAAGAGATATGGTTCCATTAAACTTTACTGGCCTCTCTCAGGTTTCCTAGGCCCATAATACATGTAGTTTAATGCTCCATAAATGCAATTGTAGCCCCTGATGTATCAGCTTTGATCAACCTTAATATAAATCCACTGACCAAAAGCATCCGACTGGAAACGCCGCACACCCACCAGTGTGTGCAGGAGAACTTTCATAGTCTCAGCCTTTAATGAGGCAAAAAGTATAATGAAGCCATCGCACTCTGAGAGGGCAGACACACTTCATTCTCAGGCTCCGTCATCAAGCTCCATGGAGACCAATCTCAAGGTGAATTAACTGTCCTTGAATTATTGATGTTTCACTCCAAGTCGCCGCCGTGGAGTTTGATGACACCTCAAAGAGCCAGTAAACCCCTCAGCAATGAGGCCAGTAAACACCCTGCACACTCCACAGGTCAAGCCATCTCCCTCGGGTCACCATAACGACCAGTACTCCTTTCAAACTGGGAAATGAGATCCAGTGATTGGTAAAATATCAGCTCCAGACACGTTAAGATGCACCACCCTGCTCTAATCTCTGCTGCTGGGAGGAGAGCAGGTACCAAAAGGGCAATGGTCTTTTAAATTAGGCATGCATTATTGAGTGTGCCGGCATTTTCTCTGACAGTGACTAGTTAACTCGGAGAACAAGCAAGCACTGAGTGGATAAATACAGTTCCTGTGGCACAAGAGTTCCTTTCTATTGGCCAGGCTGACAATTTTTTCTGCTAGTTCTAACAGCGCTGAAATGTGACTGCTGGTGATATGAAGAGGCCTCATTCACTCAGCACTCATTCACTGATGGTTCCTCAGTGGGAAAACGCTTTGATGATGAAATTATGTGAAATGCGCCGCCGCCGCCACCCTCCTTGCTGTACTATCTGCATGTGAACGAGACCTACAGTCCGACTGCTGGGAGGAACTGACAGGCTTTAATCAGTTAGTCGTGTAAATGTCTGTCATATTTGTCTCCACTGATTCTGCTGCTGCTCAAACATTTGATTATTCAAATTACAACAGTCAACAACCATGAGGGTGTTTTGTGATGTTTAACAGGCCGCCAATCCCCAGCTAACCAACTCATGTAAACAAAACGATGTGACAGCATCAATGTCGCAGTTTACATCATCCAGCATACACATATCTACATAAAGTATGATGCGCAAATCTAAAATCTAAATAGATTTATTGTTCGTTGTCACACCCATCGGCGTGTGATACCAACGCAAAAGGGACCCTTTAGCGCCTGTATGAGACGCACTGGGCTTTCAATTAACTACAATGTGAACCCAGCGTCAATATTAAACACTCAGAAAAAGTGCTCAGGGAGTGTGGTGACGTAGTTTAAAGAGCGAAAAGACACACAGGGTGAGCGGAAGGGGAGGTGGATGGGCGCAACAAACACAAGGCTTTCATCCAGGAGACCGCTGTTCGTGTCCCGTGTGTTACGTTTCACTTTCACGTTACAATAAGCTGTTAGTTCGTGTCCCGTGTTCACAACATTACGTTTCATTTTCAAAATAGACCATAAAGCAGGGTATGCTTTAGGGCGTGGCTACCTTGTGATTGACAGGTCGCTACCACGATGTTGTCCGGTCTGGGAGTTGTCCGCATTATAACTTTAACCCTTTCACAGTGTGTTTTCAGTTCATGAAAGTTAATGGTGACAGTTTGTCACAGCAAAGCCAAATAATTCTTACCGCTCACCGGCATTAACTCCTCCTCCCCAAATATATTCTTTATTTTCCTTGTTGGTTCTTTACGGTTAACATAATGTTGATCAATTAGGATTCATTTTGATTTGATTTGATCCGATTTCTGATTTCATTTGGGATTTTAAAGGTCTACTACTGTAGTTTCTGAGTAGCAGACTTCTGACTTTTCTGCCTTCTGCTGGAAGAGGACTGGGTGTGTTTCCACTTCTCTTGCAACTTCATTTAACTCACATTCACTTAATTATGGTTATCATTATTCTGTATGTAGCTCATATTATGGAAAATGTTAGGGTGCTGCAGCAGAACTACTGTTTCTTGTAACAGTTTTTTATTATAATTATTATACATAGACTGTATGTTTTTAATTTCTTTCTTCTACCCTTTTCTTTTGGGCCAGTGGGAATAATGATCTAATAATTGGGGAATTTAACATCTTGATTTTACCACATACATCCCACATATTATAAGATTACTAGTAAAAATCCAATAAAAAGAACTTTAAAAGGATTAATTTTAAACTCTATTCCTTTGATAATTTGACTGGTTTGACAGCGGTACCTATTAGCTTGAATATTACCTGCCTGAGAGGATTTCCAAGACATTTTCTACAGATATTCATATTCCAACGATGAATCTTAAGGTGCGTTTCAGTAATCATTTGCCATGCTCTCCTTCACTTCCCTCTGCGCTTGATATTACGCTACACCACTTAGAGCGAGGCGGCAGGTCAGAGGGGAGCGGGAGATTTATAAAAGATCGCTCTTATAGTTTGTTTATATCAACTGAGATTAGTTATACAACCCCACGCGATGCATGCTGGGCAGTAAGCACGACATCATTGTTCACACGTTCCCTCGGCGTCGCTCTCAGAAATCCACTTGAGTTTTCACAGTATTGGCAGTTAATGAAATCTGGTTAAACCACTATTTAAATGAATTGCTTATGTTTTCAGTGACCCCCTGAGCTTTCCTCTACTTGAATTTACTAAGCACATTAATGCTCCCCAATTCAGGATCCCTTTCTATGTCGCATACACCTTGAACTTTCTTCTAATGTTCAGCCACACTACTGGGCAGGCTGTAAGAATGGCAAAATCATTGGTATAATGATACAGATAACTAAAACATGTCTTGTTTCGTTTTTAACTCAAACACAGATTAGCTTTCTCTGCATGATGTCACGCACATACAACACACATTAACATATTGTACCTATAGGTCAAGTTAAAACCATGATCACAAACTACTCCGCTCTTGAATGCAACTGTTTTTAACTGTGTTACTGCTTGTTTGTTTTCTCGTTAATTATCTTCTCGTGTGTATTTATTCTGTTTAATTGTCCTCTCGACATCATTGGAAATGAGGGCATGCCCTCAATGATTCCTCGAGATTTAAATAAAGGATGAGTGAAAATTCATGAGGGAAATAACTTCCCAACAACTTTCAGTTCCTTGGAGCTTCGTGGTGCCCGTCCACAAAGTTAAATAGAAGAAAATTTAAATATCAAACACTACCTATATGATTGGTTAGAATTAAATATTTTATAACTTTAGTTTAAGGCTGCAGGACCCTCCCATCTCCTCACGGGTTTTTTGGGCTGAATGAGTTTATTAACAATCTCAAGTTTATTGGAAGAATAGAAGTTTAAGCACTTATGCTACTCTATTACTTCATTTCTTTAAGATGTAATGCAATTTACTGTACAGTTAAGTGGAACAATAGTAAAGAACACATGATTGTGCAGAAGAAATAATGACATCTAAATTCAGCGAGGGAAGTGCAGGCAGGTGAATAAGGTGGTCTTGTTCAGAGAAGACTGATGACAGCCGTTTATCGTCCATGGCTTCTGTGCTCCCAGTGAATGATTAATGTGATATAATAAAAGCAGTAAGGCTTCCAGCATCTGGGTAATGCAGGTGAGTTGTGACTGCACTAACCACATGCTAAGTAGCTATGATACTTAACACCATTCACAATTCTATATAATTAATAAATTTACCGGCTTCCCAACAGACGCCTTGCCATATGGTCCTGACCAACCCAATGCCAGTCCGTCATGTGCATTGGTGTTGCCTGACAATCTCAGCGGGCCTAATATTTACAGTCAGATTAGCATCAAGTCAGCGAGGCGGCCTCCTCGGCTGTCCCTCCTACTCAACACAAACCCAGAGGATCAAACAAAACTTCATGAAGGAAACAAACAAGTAGAGACAGAAACGAAACAGGGCCTTGTAGCAGAGTGGCCTCCTTTACACACAAAGAAATGAAAAGAAGGAGTACCGTCATGCTCTTAGCTCAGCTGTCTTGACAGATTCCCCTGTTTGATCAACTGAATGGAAAGAGATCAAGCAGCATATTTCAGCATCACTACAATTACTTGGCCAAAGTTTCTGATACCGCCGCTCTGCGGAATACCAATGAGAATATCTCTTTTCCATGGGAAACACATTAGAGTCATGTATCCCTCTAAAAAACAAGCGTAAAAGTTCACTGCGCATGACACATTATATTATGGATAATCAGGCCCAATGTATGGCCTCTATAATTTTCCCATCTAGAGGCAGTTGCTGTCGTGAAATGGTGATTCACAATGCCTGTGTTCCCCATTACCTATCAGTGCGGAGGTGGGTTGAATGGAGGTTGGTGAGATTAAAGTCCGAGGAGAGAGAAGGAAGCAATTGTTGATGCCGTTCACATTGGGTCATTAGGATGAGGAATGGTCTTGATATTTAACAACGCGGCAACGTGTCACGCATATGAGAGTGGGGGAGGGTTATCTGCCGTACAACATGAGTGAGAGCCCAGGAAGAAGAAGAAAATTATTTTTTTTCCACACTGCAGCTGTTGCAGGGTGGGTCCGCAGTACATATTTTCCTACCAGACAATATGACTGCAGTGTTATCACGCTAAGAAGATTGTTACTTTGCAATTTCACACCTGGGGATAAGCAAATTAAAACATATTATTTTGGAAGTGGAGTGCAACAAGACAAGAAATGGGACCATTTTCACTGCACGAAAGAGTGATTTCGGTGAGATTGCCGTGGCTAGTGAGCCCAATGAATCTCTCTGGTCGACAAGGGGATAAGGGTAAATGAACAAATGTAACTGGCTTGAGACCAACAGAGATGGAGGGTAGACAGATAATCTGGCTTTGTGCCACTGTAAACGTTGGGGGCAGTGGGCAGATCACAGTTGAAGAGAATTAGACAAGGTTGCCAAAACTCTATGTGGGTTCAAATGGGATTATACCTCTAATCCCCTTGATCTTCATACACTGATAAACATCCATAATCCCTCACCTCACCAGGATTAAAAAAAAGAGGATGAAAAGTGCACCGGCTAATTCAAAAGGACACCAGAATACCTAGCTGTAAAAAAGAGAGCTGCTTCCTACTGGTGCTGCAAGAGGAGCTGATGTTTGTGTTTAAAGCAGGTAGCTACAGGCAACCTGTGGTAAGCTCTTTGAAGCTTTGTTAGAATAAGCACAAAGCAAGTAAATAGGGCAAAAAAATGCAGTGCGGAAAATGTGAAAGTGTGAAAAACATGGATATACAAAACAACCAAGAGTAAAGAATGTGTTTGCTTTTTTTTTTTAACAGTGGAAACAAGGTGCAAGGCATGAAACCAGATTGTCACCAATATGTCATTATGTGTGTTTTCCTTTGTTGTGTAACCTATTGGGTGCTGTTCACTGGATACCTCAGGTCTCCCACTGATGCATAAGGACCATTATCACAACCTCAATGAATGAAAATAATCCTGTTATTTACGGGACTTATGTTCGCTCTTATGTAATTATGAAGACTAAATATGCACTCCATTGTAGTATTGATGTAATGGGACTGTTGTTGGAGTTTTGATTCAACGTACCCTCATTCAACGGTTCGTATGATATCTTACAAAAAGTTATTCCTCATTTTTCTTGCGTTTTCCTACAAATGTTCAGCAACAAGTGACGCATGTTTCAATTTCCACTCTTTACATGCATACAGTACACTCTTTTCAAAATTAGTTTCTGTCTTCACAGAACTTAGGCAACAAAACTACTTAGTTAGGTTTAGAAAAAGATCGACTTGGTTAGGTTTAGGGAACAAAACTACTTAGTTAGGTTTAGAAAAAAATCGACTTGGTTAGGTTTAGGGAACAAAACTACTTTGGTAGGTTTAGGAAAAGTTTGTGGTTTGGGTTAAAATAACTACGGAAGTGACGTAACTTAAGTACGGATGTTACGCGACAAAAACTACTTTACTTTGATTTAAGACGACTTAGTTAGGTTAAGGCAACAAAACTATTGGGTTAGGTTTAGGCAACAAAACTACTAAGTTAGGTTTAGGAAAAGCTTGACTTGGTTAGGTTGAGGCAACAAAACTACTATGTTAGATTTAGGAAAAGATCGACTTGGTTAGGTTTAGGCAACAAAGCTACTTGGTTAGGTTTGAGAAAAGATCGACTTGGTTAAGTTTAGGAAAAAAAAGATCAACTTAGTTAGGTTTAGGCAACAAAGCTACTTAGTTAGATTTAGGAAAAGATCATGGTTTGGGATTGGGATTACATACGCATTGATTTTGTGGGATATGTACGAATTACAGTGCATTTCTTTTCATAAGTATAGCTATGAACGGTGTATGAGAACAGCCTGTTTGATTATAGAAATTATGGCTCAGGCTTTAATCACCATAACAATGTTTGATTTATTATGATTCTAAACAAATGAGGCATTCATCAACCACCTGCAAGCTAACAATTGCTTGTTTTGACAGAGAAAGAGAGGATTGTTGTCAATCAAAAAGACACTTTCTCTCTCGGGCTACAGACAAAAACTACTCAAAGTCATAACAGCGAGTTCCCTTCCTCCCGTGTGCTCTCTCCCAACAACAAGAGAAACCTTTCCTAGAGGACATAGCGAGCCCATTTCAATTCCCCCCCGGCAAGAGCAGAACATCCCTCTCTATCAGAAGCCAAAAGAGATGCCCAATTCTCTTTGTTAATACACTATTACTCACATGATGTAAGTCACATTTTATCCCACTCTGGGTGCTTTACATTAAATCACGGCCGATTCTCGTCTCCCATATCCCCACTGTCACAAGCCCACGCCACCTTTGGCCCCCTTACCTGGTGGTGGGCGGCGAGTAATGGAATTCATACCATGTTACACCGGGTCGCCCTGACCTCCTCTGTGGCGGGTACTGCTGACTATAGATTGCAATCTGCTTGCCGACAGATCGTTTTCGGCTGCTGAATAGATTAACAACATGGGAGTGTTAAACTGGGGCAGCAAAGCGCTCGTTCAGAGGCTCTCGGGGTACCTTTCCATCAGATGAGCCTGTGGCCATGACAGAAATTAACACTGTCTGCTCCAAGTGCAAAACAAATCAGCTAAGCTTATCCACAGAGTAAAAACCTCCGCTGCCCTTGCCTGCTCTTGCACTCGAGGCCTCAATTATGAGTGTGAGGACAAAAATCTATTGCCTTATTATCCACAGAGCTTTAAAAATCAAGCCCTTTAACAACATTAAAATAACTGTTTCTTTTCATCGCAGAAAAAAATGAGACTTTTAGATTTTGTGTGTGATGCCCAAGTCCTTGAAGAGTCAAACAGAATAATTCAAGTGAATGTCAGAGTGAGAAGGCCAGGTGAAATAACAGTTTGCTACAAGAGCTGTGCTGCTGAGAGACGAGGCCTTTTGCCTCTTATGGAACCAAAATGGTGCCTAATAAATCCCTGTTTCGCCGGGCCAAAATTGTTCTTGTAGAATCAGCACGGTTGGGGTTTTCCTCAACTAAGCAGGAATCCACATTATTAGAGAGGGACCCTTGTTAGTGTTCAGCCTTGGAGCCCAAATTGGCATTTAGCGAGGCAGCAGAATGCTCTAATTGTGTGTGATGTCCCGAGGCAGAGGATGCTGATTACTGTAAGCCGTCTAAAACACTTCACCTCCCAGTTAAGTAAAACAGGACAACACAGGCTAAACAGGCAAAGAAAACTCTCTCCATACAGTATCTAGAGTACTTAGATTTGGGAGTTTTAGTTCCACCAAAAAATGAACTTCTCTCACTCCCACTCATTATGTAAATCTGCAGCGGAGTTTGTTTTTTTCATGTCGGAGGAACTGCTGCTGTGCAGCCCCAAATCAGTCAGCCGGCTACATTAACCATCATCTTTAAAAGCACTGTGAGTCTCTGAAGTTGAGATGAGACGCCCTCTGCTTCACTTTTCTCTGTGTCATACAACTCTACTACTTGACACAGTAGTTTGACATCTTGTGAGAATGACATTGACCTTTTTATATACATTTTGATTATTAATTCTGATTGTTGTATTTTGGAAATAGGGTATGTAAAAAGATGCATCTTAGAAACTGTACTTCATCTCAGTACTAGAAGGTTTTAACTGACCGCTAGCTAAACGCCCTCCTCCAAGCACAGACTGTCCAATCATAGCTTAGCAACGGTAACTCGGTCGAGCTGGTCAAGCTTTGGATTTCTCCACATGTTGAAGCGGTGTGCACGGGGCTGTAGTGAGAGTGATACTCAGCATTTTAAGAGTTTGGTTGGTGGTGTCTTTTTGTTTAGCCTTTCCAAAATCAAAAACACAAGCGCAAAAGTGTAATGGAATAACTACAGTGACTATGTTTACATGCACACTAATGTTCCACTATTGTTAAACAGCATATTCCGTTTGGATATTCTGAATTAGGCCTTATTCTGAATGAAGCATTTTCCGATTAAGACATGTGGGATATGCTCATATTATTCTGGTTTGAAGAGCATTCTTTGGACATGCATACAGCGCATTCAGAAAATGCGTCTCAATTGTCTTTTTTACGGCAGTTTGCGACACACGGCCTCTTGCCTGTTTATGGCCAGCTCTGTGCGTTCTACACAAACCATCTAGCCGACATTTGCAGAGATGCCCAAAAGAAAAAAACACATTTCTGGTCGGAAGGAGACACAAACCTACTTCTAACATTATGAAAAGCTTGGATATCAACATATTTTGGATATTTGCAAATATCGCAACGCCGACCTTTTCAAGAAGGTGGTTGAAGAAATGAAAGAGGGAGGCTGTGTTCGCACGGTCCAACAAGTCCGCCACCGGTTACGTTAATCGGAGTATGCACGGCTGCATGTAAACGGAAATATTAATTTTCATCAGCCATGTAAACAGCTCAGTAGGAATATTGTCTTTTTTGGAATAAGGGCAAAAAACTGAATATTTTGAGCATGTAAACCTAATCAGAGTGTCTGCTCAAGTGCTTTAACGCAGTGATTGTCAAAGTGGGGTCTGGGGCACATTGCCAGGGGGTCCGTGAAAAGTTTTCAGATTCGTTCATTTGAATTATCATGACTTTTTTGTTGTTTTTACAAAAAGCTTCATAGTTCAACAAATAGTATTTCAATTTTTAAATCTATAATAGTTCGTAGATTACGTTCTAATCTAACAAATCATCTAATATGTTTAATACATGTCTGATATCTTTATAATACATTTCTCTTGTGTGGTTCTTTCACATACTGTAACTAAGGCTATAGAAGTGTAAGTTTGTAAACATTTTTTACAAACTTCATAGTTTCAGTGAAATGTTTCCTCTAACATCCTGTAAGAAGAATTTTCAGAGAGTCAGTGATGATACTGTTCCACTTCTTCATGACAGCACTGAAGGCAAAGTGAGGATTTTTAGCACAATGAAGTCTGATTGGTTGGACTACAATAAAAATCATTATTTTTTTCTTCATCTACTGATAGACTGTGAGCTACAGAAACATGGGACAGAGGAGAAAAAAGTTAGAAAACTACAGTGCCTGGATGAAAAGAGTCCAGTGTAGCTTACTAGTGTATGTAATATAATACAAGTGTAACTTAAAATTGTAAAAAGCAATCTAACAAAACACCAGAAACCACAGAGTTGAATCAACACCTCTGACTCAGTGTCAACAAATATGAAACATTATAGGTTTCACAGATGTAGTATTTATTGCACTGCTGTTGTTGGATTCAAAACTCGATTATAGGGAGCAAAAAGGATGCTTAGAGATATATGGGCGCAGATACATTGTTGAATTTATGTCTCAGTGGGATCACAAGGATGAGAGCTTGAGGGAATATAATAAAATAATTAAAGTTGATTTAATTTTATGCAATCTTGTGTTTCAAAGCCGACAACAGTTCTTTAGATGTCTTCTATTTTGACTTGTTTTGGTAGAAAGATAATTAAAACATGGCTGATCAGATGAAAACAGAACCAAGCTTCATTTAAAAACATCATTATCATTCATCACTTTGTTCACTGTTTATCATTCATCGTCTGCACTGGTGTGAGCAGTAATGATGTGCACCGGCCAATGTGTCAATCAAAAATTAATCTTGTGAAGTCAGAGTTGATTGTTCTGACTTCTTGTCCCCTGAGGCTTCGTCACAGACCTGGTTTGGAGCCATTTGGAGCTCCCGTCTGCACCAACAGAGTGAGATGGATGTTTATTTTTCTCTCAATACTTTCTGCTGCTTTAATGAGGTTGGTGGTTTCAGTATCAATAAAGCTTCAGAAATAATATATTTTTTGTTAGCGATTATGTGTTTATTATGTTATGCTCTATTCAAAGCCACCAGACTCCGTTGCCAAAAACTGTATAAATAAGTTTCACTTTCAGTTCAGTTCCCCATTTGAAAATATTCTAAATATAGCGTACACTTAAACCGATATTGATTTTTTTTTTTTAAGATGGGCCTTTCTTTTAGGTGGCTGAAATATGTTTTGCTGCTCCACATGTATCTGTTTCTCTAAACTGGGGGAGTGCCGACCGTCATCTACTGTAGGTAATACACTGACTATGGATAAACACCTCATACAACCCCACTACAAAACACCCAAACTATCCCTTTAAGACGTAAATTCCCGCACCAGAGAAAACAAATGATTAAGAGCGAAGCTGGGATTAAAAAAAAAAGACGTCAAGCTTCTTGTGATTTTGATCAAATGTTGGCTCTGCTTTTATCAAATCTGGCATGTTTTAATCAAATTACGTCTTTATCAAAACAAGTTATAATTCAAGAGAAAATGTATCAGTTTAACTGCACTTTCATCTGTTTTTATCATTTCATTTTTTAGTTCCACCTCTGGGCTCATTTAAATCTAATTTCTGCTTGGCCTTTGACTTTGAAGTTTTGCAGTCGAAGCACCAGTGTGGTGCAGGCTCTGTGGAGCTATGAAGACACGCTGATAACAGAACACATGGCAGAAAATCACATCAAACTGAGCATGAATTTTACTTCAAAATATCTTCCTATAGTCATTAGTTGTTAATGTAGTGTGTAAACTTACTGTATCAGACGACAAATCAGCTTATTGTATGGATGGAGCTCTTATAGCTTTCCTCATAACCGCAGCTAGAGACGGTAGCTGACCTTACAGTTAAGGTGTTTTTAAGTTTACAGTTAAGGTGTTTTTAAGTTTCACTTTCACTTTTACAACGTAGTAGGCCGCTAATGATCCACATCTATGGTGCTTATAGCGACAGATAACGCCTATTTAATGGCCTGATATCAGTCGAATCGGGTGCCCACAGTTGGGATTAATTCAGATGAGCCTTTGACTTGAGTACAGCTCTCAATCTATTCAATTCAGTATGCACGATTTATATATATGTTATTTTCTATATTTCTACGAATCCCTCTCCTACATTGGCTCCCATGGGTGCAGCCAGCACACCCACGACAGTCATTGTAATTTTGCATATGGTTCATTTTTCTGCTTCTAGCACACATCAGCAGGGCATAGTTACAGTAGGCTAATGGGTTTAACATGCTAATGTAGTGCTGCATTCATACGCTCTAGTGTGTGGTATAATTTAACATACCAACAGAAAAGGTTACTGCCATTTGTATAATGAACTCTATTATCATGTTACCTCTACAACCATACCGTAGTATGATTCCCTCCCACAGGCTACACACATAATCACAGCCATGAGAGCAGCTAACATTGTTTTTCTGTAAAACGATGACATTCACCTGCATCAGTCAATCATTTAGCGTTGCATTTCCTCAGCTACCGTTAACTTTGATGCATGCTTCTCATTAAAACCAGATTATAAGCAGAAAGGATTTTTACCACTGTGTCAGTTCAGTGCTTCATAGCTCACATTACCTCCACTGGCATGCTTTTCTGTCTTAATTAAGGCATGTAGGAAAAGCCATACATCTCATCTGGCCTGTCATTTCCCTCAAGACAAATAAGGCACATTACGTTTGTCCCCATGTGCACAGCACATACAAATTCAGAAAAGATAGAGGTAAATTATGGAGCCAAGAGTGAGTAGCAGGTCATGTTTCTGCTTGCATGAAAGGGAAAGAGTGTCTGAGTGTGTGTGGGTGTGAATGTGTATTCATCACAATGTGGGTACAAGGAATCCCACAACATGATGAATATTTTGTGCACATATACTCCAACATTCAGTCTTCACAAAGTAGATAATTTATTTTGGGCTAAAAAAATTTAAGACTCGTTAAGACCATAGCTAAGTTAGGTTTTGGGTAAAGTCTGGGAAGCATATGGTTAATGTTAAGGTAAGACCAATCTCGGAACCCATCAGCTAAATCATAGGTCCTGCTGCATAAATAAAGGATAACATTGTTTGAGTCAGGCTCTATTTTCCTCTACATGATAGCGAGCTCGACAGCTTTTTCAAGTCACTCATGTGACATCAATATTCACGATTATCCCGATAATGGAAATTGGAGTGTTTTTTATCGTGATCTGCAATAAAATCCTACATCGTCCCATCCGTAGATATGTGTGGACTCACCTCCCATCTGGGCACAAAGGTTTGGTCAAGGTAAAAAAAAAAAAAAAAAAAAGCAGACAGACGGGTGAAGACTTGGCTTTGAGGTCAAGCTTAGAATTATGACAGGGTTATTTTTGGGTAAGGGTTTGGGAGGCGTGTAGCGATTATAGTTAACATTGCCGTAAGACTAGGATAAGTCAGTAAAATGTCCTCAAAAGTATAGTAGTACACATTTTTGTGTGTGTGCTGGTCGGATGAAGGAGCAAAATGAAGGCAGAACGAGAGAGAGGGAGAGAGAGAGAGAGGTTTGGGGGAACAAAAAGAAATAGAAAACACAAAGAGGAGAAAGGGGGTCAGGCTAGAAAAAAAAAATCTGGTGGATGGAAGGAGGGAGAATAAATGAGAGATGGAGTGTGGAAAATAGGGAAAGGGCTGCTGATGTGCTTCTTAAGCAGGTCATTGGATGCAGTGTGCCCTGGGAGGGCTTGTTTAAGCATGGCTAACAGATTTCCTCAGTCCCTGCGGGAGCCGTTCCTCTGAGCCCCGGTCCGGAGAGGCACTGTCACTTCAGGACGCGTGACGAGGAAATGGAGCACACAGCCATTAAACAACATCTGAGCTATCGTCTATCACAGGAGGCGAGGAAAACTCCATTACCCATGGATGCCGTTTAGCTATTCAAACAGGACAGGGCTGAATGAAACTGTACCCTTAACTGAATGTCATCAGCAACAGCAAGTCATACTTTTCCTGTGTTTCTGAATCGCTACTTCCTGATAAAAGCTGCTGGAACAGTCAATAGCAGCACAAGTGAATGTTTTCATAAAGGCTCTTTCTTCAGCTTAGAAACTGCGGTCTGTACCGACAACCATATCATCACCATCGCCCTCTTCTGCAGCTAAATTGGGTGTTGCATCAGCACAGACTCTCAGCGGTGATCAAGGTGCCCCCCGCCTGCCAAAGCTGCAGAATCAATACCTTTGTCCATCATGTCTGCCCGGGGCTCCTGAGCCTTCTGCCTGTCTCTGATGTGAGTTGTGAAGCCTGGTGTACAGCACACTGGTGAACACTGTCTCTTGATCCTGCTCATCCTCTTATTCAGCACTGAAGGGCACGGAGCTCTGTAATCCACCGCCACCAGTCCCTGGCAGAGTTCATGGTCGACACCAAAGCGCTCACACAAACCCCCCGCTACCAGGGCCAGCATACTTCACTCAGAGGCATGCAGGCTGCACTTCACAGACTCACACACAAACCGGAGCTTCGTCAAACTCTCCTTCTCACTCTGGCAAAAAAGACACATACATAACTCAAAGAGCCGCGCACAGGTCCTGCGGGTGCTAATGGCTTCAGGGCTTCATATTTCCCAATTTACGTTGAAGCCGAGTTGATAGTGCCATGTGTCTCACGCTGACTTCAATCCGCTCCTCCGTGCTAGATCGCCTCCCTAATGACAGTAATTGCATTGAGGAAGCCCCCGGTCGTGTTCAATTACCCATTCCCATCCAAGCACACGGGGCTAATCTTGCAGTATAATGTACGATACAGATGGCTCTAGAAGGCAGACATATTCATCACAGCCTCATCTTTGCTGCGACGTGTGAAATCCAGCAGGAGAGCCGTGTCACATTTGAGAGGTGCCACTGAGTTTTCATTACCCGATAATATCTGAAAACTCGTGTTTGCAAAGGTAAAATTCTTCTATTTGTCTCCTTGAGAGGATAAGTAAAGGAAAAAACTCCACCTGGCTCCCTCTACCTCTGAGTGTCTGTTATTAACTCAGTCAAATAAACACTCACCCGAGAGGTTTCTCCAGGCGACTGGCAGGTGAGCCAACGATCTCTCCCAGCGTACAGTGCACCTGTCCCAGGAAGTCCTGCCATGGGGAGGGGAGCATAAAAAGGGATGGCGAGAGACGTAGGATGGGGGCGTTCAGGTGGATCACGGGGGGTAACAAGGAGAGTCGGTGAGGAGCTCAGCATCGATATAAGCATTGTACGGTTATGAATTATCTGAAGCAGACACGTACGTTAAAGTCGGTTGGCTTCCAGGGTGGAGAAGGAGGAGAGAGAGACCGGGCAGCAGCAGTGACACAACAGAGCATATCATGGAACAGAAGGCACAGGACTCAAATACCAGACTGTCATCAACCAAGTGCAAGAAAGAATAGGCAAAGTGGACAAGTGAAAGAGCAGATAGGCAGAATGGGAACAGCGGAGGGTCAAGAGTCTCAGAGAGGAAGAGAAGAAGGAAGAGATGGAAAGCAATGAAGGCAGAAGGTGTTTCATTCAGTTTGTTTCCAGACCATGCAGCACAAAAGCAAAATAAAAGCATCACAATGACAGAAGCATCATTAATGATGAACATTTCGGTAGTATGCAAACAAAGTGCTTCAAATATATTCTTTATGTGTCTGTGTAGAATGAGTAGGAGTTTATTTATCAAAGCTTTCAGCATTAATGACAACACTAACATACATTCACCTCAATGAGTTGTTTACCTGAATGTATGTTCTACAATAATGTGCTTTATTTTAGACAATTTAAATATATATATAATTGTATTTTGTTTTGAAAACTGCGTGCTATCTTGGAAATTGCAATCTAAATTGCAAACAACACTACAGAGCACACAGGGAAATGTGTTGAAAAGCTTTGATAATGATGTGCAACGCTTCATTCCTCATTTAAAAAAAAAAAAAAGGTAATGAGGGTATGCCAGATGCAAATTAAACTCTGATTGTTAGAGCTCTGGAGGAATAAAATACCTCATTTACAAACTGAAGCAGATGGTTGGTAAAGAAATATTTTTGGCATATAATTCACTCATTATTTCAAAATATATTTGAGCATTTAGATGCCACAAACTTTGGTTTGCATAAAACCTGCATATCATAGACATGCACTGGTAACAATCCAAACTAATTTCAGGATAAAATATAAAGCAGAACTCCCGAACCTGAAAATTAAAGTTCTTCACTTACGTGCTTTCCCAGATCTGGACTTTTAGAATCAATATCATACCTGAAATCACAGGGAGATCACAATTCACAGGGGCAAAGATGTGGGCAAAACACCATGAGACCTTACAAATTACTACCGACTCTAATAAAAGCAGACTGGCTGCAGCGTGGACATTTTCTGCCTGTCGATCACACACCTGGGTCATTGAGGGAGCAAAAGGGAACGGCCGATGAAACAAAAAGCGTAAGCAATAATGTGACAGTTAATTAAGGAAGTCATTCTATAGTTTATGAATGTAATTTCCGTGCTATGCCGGGGGGATCGTATTGAAACAATCTACCAATGCAGGGAAAGTTTCCAGCATTTGCCAGTCAAAACTTAATGTAAAAGTAATTAAACTCAGTCTGCCCCGGCTCCCACCTCTGTGATAAAAGAAAGATGTAAATGAGTAACACTAATTGTGATGGGGATGCACTCCCTCCTTTCCTGTTCCAGAGTCGAATCATGATAGCAAATTCATTCATTAAGTGTCTAAAAATCCTCAGAGACCTGCAGCTCGGGCCTGGATACATCACTGGAGTCCACTGGGGACTTCATGCTTGAAGGGAGGAAAAAAACAAAGGACGAATTTTTTAGAATCTGTTCTCCTTCAGGAGGAGGAGGAGGGCGGAGGAGGAGTGGAGAAAATGATCCTGACTCTGTTCTGGGAGATCTCAAAATGAAAGTACACCTTCCTGACCCTCTTTGCTAGTCTGGCCTTTTCAAGAGGAGGAAGGCAGCTGTATTTGAAAGAGGAGGAGGAGGAGGAGGAGGAGGAAGGAGTCTTTGTGAGTTTTATGTGACTTGGTTTCAGACATTTGCTTTGCTTAGCAGCGGGGAGATTAAGGATAAAACTTGACATGAAATATTTATCACCCTTATACCAATCTCCCACCAAACGAATGACTACTGAGACACTGCACCGATGAATAATTCCTCAGGAGAGAGCCGAGCTGGTGACAAGGGAGGGAAGAGAGAAAGCGAGAGACAGGAAAGATGGAGCGATAGATGGGAGAAGTGAAAGAGGGAGAATATGTTGAGCTTGTGGTGGAAATAAAAGGAAGAATTGGAGGACTGGGTTTGCAGAGGACGGCACACACCTCGGATTGTGTCCCCAGAGGATCGGATCAAACAGAATAACTCACACGTCAAAGCGAAGGTTCTGCTTCTCCTCAAAGAAGTAGTCCAGGATGTACTTCCTGACAAAGTCTGGGTTTAGCGTGTTGTCTATCACCTCTGTTCTCCCAAACTAGATCAGAACCAGGAAAGAAGGAGGAAAAAAAAAAAAGACAGAAGAGGAATAAGTGAGCTCAGAGCTTTGACACGTCACATCATGCATTCACTCAGAAACTACATCTACTGCTCTATTACCTCGCCCCACCCCCACTATCTTCCCCCGCCAACCAATGTGGATTCACGGCTTCAGATAAGCTCAGATCTGATTAACAGAAGTCAGTGATCGCACAGTGTCAGCTCTTCTCCTCCACCTCTTCTCATTGTGCTTGGGACGAGCAAGCCTGAGGAAAACACTTTATGGAGTCCAGTTACACTCATTTAATTAATACCACATTCACGCCACTGTCGCTCTCACAGACACTTCAAAACAAAGGGCGTAGGAGACGAGACAAAGGCAGAGAAAAATAGCGACTTTCACATATTGTCTTTGCACAGGGGAACAGGCACAAATGATGGGAGAATGGCAAACTATCTCCTGTTCCCTGGCGTTAAAGGGATAATTGGTGTTTTGAAATGAGGTTGTATGAGGTCTTTATCCACAGTCAGTGTATTATCTACAGTAGATGACGATCGGCACGCCCCCAGTTTGGAGAAACAAACAGGAGTACCGACACTGGAGCAAAATAATACAGTGCTGTGGACGGGGGCAGCAGAAAAATGTATTTTAGCCACCTAAAAGAAAGGCTCACCTACAAAAAAAAAATTGATGTCCGTTTTTCACCGCTTTATCTTTCTGTCCGACAGCCCTTTTCCTTTCCTTTCCGATGGGGAACTGAACTGAAAGTAGGGATGTCACGGTGAGAACATTTTCCCACCGGTTAATAAACTTTTGACAACACCGGTGTTACCGGTTACAATGGATATTCAATACATATTGCTGCTCCACATGTATCTGTTTCTCCAAAGTGGGGGCGTGCCGACCGTCATCTACTGTAGGTAATACACTGACTAATGATAAGTACCTCATACAACCCCACTTCAAAACACCCAAACTATCCCTTTAAGAAGAAAATGGGAACCCGCCAGCACAGACGTTGAAAACAGATTTGTCAGCGTCACAGAGCAAGACCTTCTGATGAGGTGATGTGCTGATAAACAAATCAACAGACACACAAAGTATTCGCACCCCCCGCACGAGCACACTAATTGTATCCAAAATGAATAATTCAAAGTCAGAGAACTGATGTTGAGCTGCATAAATAACAGAAAGTGTAACCATAAACTGACACGGTGAATTAATAATAGCAGTGTTAGGGCTTAATGAGGAGATGAAACAGCAGGATTACAGGCTAACACCTTTGTGATTACATCTAGTGGGGGTAAAACTCAAAGTGGGGAGCTACACTGAGTAACTGAGTTAAAGCGGCAGCAGGATACTTTAAACGGATGGACGCCTATGCTAATGCAAAGACAGTCGAGCTGGATTTGTGTGTAACATATGACAGTTTGAGAGAGTGGGTTTGCTGAAGTGTAACCTGCCATCCGACATAAAAGTGTGTCTAAGCCCATAAAAGTTTAACTGCTGTGTGTGGCAGCACCTCTCCTCTCGCTCTTCCTCTTCATCCCTGTCAGAAAGTGTGAGAGCCCCCATCCAGCAGACGCGAAGGAGGTGAAATCTCCACCGAGCGACAAGCAGCCTATTTCGATGATAGGAGCCGAATGTGGCAGCAGGGAGCCAATCGCATATTCAATTTGGTCTCGGGCCAAACTTAACGGAAGAAGAAGAATCCGCACCAGAGCAAAGAACAGCCACCCGAGGAAATAACAGATCTCCCACCCCACAAATTATTCCTACCTTGGCAAGTACACAGTCGGCCTGTAAAGCCGGAGCTGCAAAGCACTACAATTAACTGTCAACCCCCCCAAGAAAAGGATCCTGCTGCTGGGATATCTGGCAGTCTGCACTTCCTCCCCTCCAACGACCCTAAACTAGGATAAATTGTGAGCTGCAATGTCAGAAAATTAATCTTGGTAAAAAGATTAACGTCTCGGAGTTTGACTAGCAGCGGGAAAGGCCGGGCTTTGCTTGAATTTAGGGAGGTTATATTGTGTCAGCTGCTCAGTTAAGTGAAAGCAGTAAGAAGAGGAAAACCTGTCATGCACTAAGAGTAATTACAGACGAGGGAGTCGGAGATTAAGACTTTAGAGTCGTGTGGTAACAGAACGATGCAGGCTACAGTTTTATATATTCGACTACGGATGCTTGGGATACATGTCTCAAGAGGAGCAATGCTCCTGGAATCAAAACACGATTTATCCAACTATTTTCATATTATTCTCTTGATGGATGAATGTGAATGCCTCGCAGCCGATTGGGGGCGTTTGTCCCACAGAAGAGTAATGGGATTACAGACAGCTGGTGGCAAAGTGAAAGGTGCTTCGACCAACCGTATGTACTCTGGGGAGAACAAAAAACGCAAATGACAGAGGGGCAAAAGAGACGCTTAGCTTTATCAATACTGCACAGCTTGACTCTGCGGCTCACAAAGCCTCTGAAAACACAAGCCTGTATCTCTATTCAGGGAGAGACGTTCAGGCTGCACCCACAGTTTGTAAACTCGAGGCGGGACTTATAGCCAGAGGTGACAGGTGTAGGAGGCTCTGAACACTGTTCTTGATGCTTGTTTACATTTGCATGTTAATCAGTAAAACTACTCCCTGGCTGCTTTACTAACAGATAATCACTGTGTTGCTACCAGCACCACAGTTTGCTTTACTGTGAGCCAGCTGACCGCTCTTGAAAGACACGTGAGCAACAAAGTATAATCAGCCACCAAGTTCAAGTATTATTTGCTCTGAGTGATTAAAGTAAAGCAATGAAAGCTCACTCAGTTAAAATCAATTAAACAATCAATCACACACCCGACCAGTCCATCATTCAGTCAATCATTCATGTTAATTGTCCCTGTTGGGAAATTTATTATGCAGTCAGGTTCATAGGAATGACCATCACAGACAAATAACACAAGACGTGACCGCACAGACAAGTAACCACCACACAGACATACAGATGACTCCAGATACATTAAAACAGAAATGGTTAAGTGGACAACAGTTCTAAAGAGGAGTCACAAACTGTAAAAGTTAGCAACACTGTCTTGTGAACCCACTCAGGATTTAAACGTGATACACTTTCTGTGTGAGTGTTGTTGTTGTTGTAGGATCAGTTCTTTGAGTTTTAAACCTTGAGGACTTTTTTTGAAAGCAAGGACATCTGCAGAGACTCCACGAAGTTACAGCTCCCAAAAAAATTGTGACTTCGGTTTTTGTACGACTTAAACTAACTAATTATAACATGTTACTAAGTGTCTTTAGAGGTGCAGTGGGGCAAATATTTTTACCTGCTTTCAGTCTTTTTGCTTCATTTAGCTTCATAATTACCGTACAGACATGAGAGTGGTATCGATCTTTAATGTCAAATTATTCTGTTTAAAGGATAACCTCGTTTTTTTCCAACCTGGACCCTATTTTCTCATGTTTTTGTGTCTGACTGACTAATGGGGACAACAATTTCAGAAATTGGTCCAGTATTGAGCTTTCGAGCTGCAATGTAATCCTATCGGGGCAACCTGGCACAATTTACGTCCACTAAAAGTGCTTGTTTTTGCCACGACAGGCTCCGATTGTTATTATAAGTGTCTGACATTATGTAAAGAGTCTCGCTCAAGGAGAAGTCTCGTTCTGAAATCTGGCGAGGTGACGTCTTGCCAGACAACGGTGGAAACGTGAGTGGCAGCTGGGCAGAGTTTGTTGTGTTGGAGTACAGAAAGCGTAGCTTAGTGTCATCTAAAAGATTTTCAATGTCATCGCTGAATATTTAGCTGATTTCAACAATGTGGATGAGGTCTTTGAATTCGATGGCCGTCCGTATTTATTTGAGCCAGAGTATACGGGCGCAGAGCTCCTACAAATTGAAGACTGAACGAGGAAAGAGAGAGGGGCAAAATGCAGAGGAGGGTGAACCAGCTGCTGCAAGGACGCGAAGCTTGGGAGACTGGTTCCTGTGGGTGCTGTGACCTTATATACGCCCACAGAGGAAGAATGCTGTAAAGAGTGGGACCTGTTGCTGCCCAATATTCAGACTTCACAACGAGGTGTGAAGTCTGAATATTATGTTTTAGGCTTGGGTTATGGCTATGGTTACAGTTAAGGTTAGGCAATACATTATGTCAGTGATGGTACTAAGTATAGCAGGTCAAATAAGTGTGTGTGTGTTGCTTTGCCAATGCAAAGGTGAGATTTATCTATGTTGAAATCCATGTTCCTCCTTTTTTAAGCGCCCACGACCACCAAAAGACAGATTATAACTGAAACATTTGTGTCTTGGAGCCGAGTGTTTCCATCTCTCAAATCTGTTGCGTCACACCACTGTGCACCAGCGTGACACCAAGGTCTCTGTGGAGTCAATAAACATAGCACTCCTATTCAGTCAGAGTGCGAAAGCAGAAGCAAAATATTATGTTCACAAAGACCAGTTGGGCTGCCTTCGATCAAAAGAATATCAGAGGGTAAAAAGAATCTTGAATTAACAAATATTACCCTCAATATAATATTGAGATATAATTTAAAGGGTAACTTCGGTATTTTTCAACCTGGACCCTATTTTCCCGTGTTTTTGTGTCTAACTAAAAATGTCATGGCTGAATATTTAGATGATTTCAACAACGTGGATGAGGTCACTCAATTCGATGGTCGCCCGTATTTATTAGAGCCATAGAGTATACGGATATTCAGATTTCACAACGAGACTTCTCCTTGAGCGGGACTTGGACACAATAACAAACAGACCGGATCAAGTGAAAGGTAAGAAAAATGCTTCATTTCTCTGTAGGGTTTCCTTTCCATAATGTTTTCAGACACTTATAATAACAATCTGAGCCTGTCAGTGGCAAAAACGCTGCTCACTTGCCCGCACAGCTCGTTTCGCGGCTGCTGATTACAGCGTTCTCCCTCAATACTGGACTAATTTCGGAAATTGTTGTCCCAATTAATCCCTTAGACACAAAAACATGGGAAAATAGGGTCCAGGTTGAAAAATACCAAAGTTACCTTTTAAATTGTCATTTCTCTGTATGTCCATCCATTGAGATTACAGGTGCAAATCCTAAAGGGATCCTCTGCATTGCCATGATCTCTGCCCTCCCCTACTTGATCAGCCTCTCTGCTCTAATTAAGGCCCAGTGGTGCAGAGGCAAATCTTTATCGATACAAGTAGCTGCCACCTTAATCAGCTAATCAGTCACAGCTAACACAGTGCTGACCAGCGCTCGGATATTCGCAGGGTCAATCAATTACAAATGATTGGCACTCACAGCATTTACCTTGAGGGAGAGCAGGGGAGGGGGTTGTAAACAGAGAGCGGGGCTGTCATGGAGGCAGACAGGCTGATTGAGTTGTGTTGACGGCTGTGATGTCTTACCTCTCTCCACTGTTTGGACTCGACGCCCTGCGTGTACAACACCACCACTGAGAAGAGAGGAGAGGAGAGGAGAGGAGAGGAGAGGAGAGGAGGGGGAGGGAGAGAGAGAGAGCAGAGGAATACATTGTCAAGAGCCGAGCTTGATGATGCTGCGCTGCATCAAATTCTGGTTATAATGTCCACATGCAAAGAACAAAGCTCTGAAGCAAGATTGAAGGCTCCTGGAGCACAATTTAAGCCGCGTAATCAAAACACAATTTCTTAACGGTAGGATTCTCCTGATTCCTATTAGATTTTGCAACTTCAAATGAAGCTGAGGCAGGCGAACATGACGTGACCCGGCATACCTCCCAGGGTTCATCTTCAGGCGAATACAAAACAGGCCGAGTGTGATATTTCCCTGGTAGCTTATTTACACAAAGAGCTTGAACCTCCTCCCTATTATGATAAATGTCTCCTCTCATTGTCAATCCTTCAGGGAGTATCAAAGAAAATGCCTTGATGGCGGCTCCTCACCAAAAAATACCCATTTGTATTCAAAGGGTGCCGTTTATGCCCCGCATGCATTAAGGTACCTTCTGTAGCTCTCAGTGAGGAAAGGTTGTCGCATTACTGTGCAAATGATATGCAGTTATTGAAGGAACACTTTGAAATAGCAGAGTAAACTGAATTAAAGTAAAGCTCAGCAAAAATAAAAAAGTAAAGCTTCGCAAAAGGAGAGGAGGTGTCAATGAACCGTATTCTGAGCAAGGAACAGCTAGACTGCAATTAGCATCGTAAAAAGCTGAAAACTTACACGGGTCGGACTTGGAGAAAGTGTCTCGGTCCAAGAGATCCCTGCAAGAGAAGGAAACAGACACACATTAAAATTAAAATTGTTAGTCCAATTAATTTCACTGAATTTCAAGACTGCTGTGTAACAGTTGGGAAAAATCCCATTTGCAAAGAGCTACAAAATAATTGCGTGGTAATTCAAAACCACACTTGAACCGTACTGTCCTTGAGTTTTCCTTTAGAAACGTGAGCAGTACAGTAAGCACATTAAAGCTCAGTGAAAGGAAACAGAGGACTCAGCACACAGGTACCAGAGAAAACAGTTTGCCACTACAGAGGACGTGCATTCCTTCGCCAAGGCTGCACACAATCACGGCATGCATGTGCCAGATGTTTATTTTCTACATTCCAGTAAGTGTAGCAGTTCAAAACAAAAGAGGAAAAATGTTAACAGCTGTCCACCTCAAAATCAAGCATTCTTGAAAGAATTCAAGAATGTGCACTTGTTCATTAGCCTATCGCTTTTCGCTTTTGATAAAAGTGATTCATGTTTACAAAGACTGGATGGGCTGCCTTCGATCAAAAGAATATCAGAGTGTAAAAGGAATTGTGAACAAGTATTCCACTTTGAGATGCAATGTAGTTTTTTGAGAAATGTTGCTAAAAAAACAAAAAACAAAACGGTACCAAAAACACTGAACAACCTCTTTTATGAAGGTAACTCATTAACATATAATGGCATCGATGAACAGAACACAAGTGACAAATACTCACACGTGCTGCTGCAACCTAACAGGAGTCACTCTTATACTTGCCTTTTCAAGGGGGATTTAATTACTTTGGCTCTTGTTGATTTAGTTTTTATATGCTATATGTGCCTCTTGTATGTCACACAGCAAAGGATGGACAACAATTTTACAAGACCAGAGGAACAACACTAGCGTGTCGGAGAACTACGGTGGCCTTCAGGTAACGTAAAAACGCGAAAGGCTCTCTCTAGAGCCAGTGTTTGGTTTGTCCGTTCTGGGCTACTGTAGAAACATGGCGGAGCAACTTGGCGGACTCCGTGAAGAGGACCCGCTCTCTATGTAGATATGAAGGGCTCATTCTAAGCTAACGAAAACACAGCAGTTCATAGTTTCAGGTGATTATACACTAATGAAAACATAGTTATGAATATTATATTCCATTTCTGCCAATAGATCCACCGAAATGTTACACACTGGACCTTTAACTGATCATCAAAAATTCAATTGGCAACTATTTTGATAAGTAATAATTAAAGTAATTTTTCAAGCAAAAATGGTAAACATTTTTAGGTTGCAGCGTCTAAGATGTGAGGATTTTCTGCTTTTCTTTGTCTTGCAAGAAAGTAAACTGGATATATTTGCATTTTGTACTGTTGGTACTGCAGTAATGTAGGTACTGCAAATCATTTGCAGATTTATCGATAATGAAAATAATCATTAGTTGCATATGTGATATGGGTCAAAAAATCTCTTCGGCATTCCACCAGATGAGCAGATTATCAGAATAAATTGTAGGCTATCTTGGAGTGTTCTTAATAGGTCACAGAGGAAAATGTGACGTAGTCAGCTGCTTAGTAGTACTGCAGAGTGAAGGTGAGGAGTCCAGCTGTTTTCGCCCTGGTGAAAGCAAAGAGCCACAGCACCAGAGTACATATGAGGATTTATTTCATTGTTTACAGCAACATGGATCAATACATCGAACTGGTCCATCAGCATGCATCCATGAGCAAGGTTAGATTCAAAGCACATGTAGCTTCCATCCTGCAAAAGAGAGTCCCATGTGTTCATAATGTTATGAGTATCAGTCTGATGCAGCAGTAAGGGTACGTAAGTCTTACTCATTCAGACTCCCTCAATTTGAACCACCATCAAAGAAAACAGGCATGCCAGGATACCTAACAGCATTTCCCACACGCTAAATCCTCTAAACACTAAAATAAAAGCACAGCCTTGCTATATCCAGTTCCCCGACGCTGATCATCATCCAACACCTTTACAAGCAGCCAGACACTGTGATTGACTCATTGACTCATTCAAGATAAGAGCCGCAATCAGCATTAATATTACTCATTCAATCTTTATTTTTGGCCTCTTCCAGACTGGATTTTGTATGTGTTTTTTTGAAAGATGGAGGGAAGTTTCCCAGACAACTCGAGTCATTCCCTTTAGTATTTCCTTCTGTTACCGTACAAGATCTAACAAAGCCTTTAAAATATAAGACAGTGCTACAAATGGGTCCTCGCATCAATCACCTAACGGAACATTTTAGATGAGACATTTTCCAGATGGTTTCAATGATCTCATTAGCATATGCAACAGCCTATAAATATGTCTTGTTTCTGCTTCCTGATTGTGAGCAGTGACAATAAATAACTTGCGTGCCGTTCAGAAAAATCCTCATCCCTTTAGGGTGCAGCAGGATTCCAATGAATATAGATGAGATTACAGGACTGAATCCAAGCAACAGGGCATCACTCATGTACATCTATTCCTGCATTACTGGACACAAAATCTTCTGTCACAGAGATACGTGGGGGGATGATAGATGCAGCTTCGTTGGGTATTAGCCCTGGGCTGACCTGACTACACTTGGAACATTGTCAGTGTAATTATCATTGGAGGTAACAAAGCCATCCGTGACTAACTGCCTCTTTGTATCCACCTGTAACCGTCTGGCATCCATTAGCCTCCGACAATTAGCTTGTCCATCAGCTCATTCCCGTCTCTCAGTGCCACATGGAAAAAAGGAACATCCTATTCCCAATTTACACAACGTTACTGTAGAAAACAAGCCTTCATTTGAGTTGCTGAACGCCACTTTTCTTTTGCAGAACATTTCTATTCCAGGAAGAAATGATTAGTATACAGATTTATACAGCAATGCAAATTAATCCACCATTTTACTGTGCACATGGCCAGAGAACACACAACGGTGCCGCAGGATGGGTATTCACAGATAATCCGTCTGCTTTCGCTGAAGTAAGGCTGTCTATTTCAAAAGTTACCTCCTTCTCGTTACGAATCTCAGTGGGATAAGAGAAGATCATTATCCCGAAAGCTCATGTAGAACAAGTTTGTTGATGAAGATAAAGTTCATTGAAAGTAGGACAAAAGTAATTAGATCCAGCTTCTTTTCATCCATCAGCCTTCTTTCATACTGTAGCACTTTTGTGATCACTACGACCGTCTCGTTTGAAACACGCGAATGAAAATGGCAAACACTTCTTTTCTTATTCCTCTTGATCTCGCCACCTTCATTAAAACTCTGAGTGCAATAATCTCCTCGTCACTGGAGCATTTAATATTTTACCACATGTGAAGCAAGAGTCTGAAGTGCATTATTAGATGTAGAAACAACAGAACAACAAGAAATGAAATCTAATTTTAATTTTGAAAAAAAGAAAATTTTAATAGCTTTCTTCCTCCGTCTAATCATCCCTAACAATGTAATGTGTTTATTCGTCAGTGAATTAAGCTCGCAGTTATTGGTTATGCACAATTTAATTAATAACGGTGAATTAGCATCACCCAACCAATGCATGTACTCCAAACTCTCTCTGGCTTTTTAAATGGGGCAAAAAAGTATTTCGTTTGGCTAAAATATTGAGAAACGTTTCCACTACGGGCCAAGAGTAAAGGAAATTTGACCTCTAAAACATGGCTGGCTGCTGTAATTTAGAAGAATATATTACCCTCCCTCTTGATCAGTTCCCTGGAGATATTTTAGCAGCTCCTTGGTCCATGTGGCTGATTATTATACTAAGAAATGGGAGGATTAATTCCTGCACCCACAGTGCCTTATTGTGAGCGGTCCCTTAAATCTCCTCCACTTCCTTAGAGTTGTCAAAATCATAATTGGCACCTTGGCGAAATATCATCTAATTCAGTGGAAAGCGTTTTTAAATGGTCTTGAATCTGGCTGGCCAATTCCGATATGAGCTGCTGCCTCATTGGTTCTTAAAAGGACACAACAAATTCAAGCTTGAAAGTCAAGTCTCTGGCCGGGTGAGAGGAAGGAAAGTCTCTATATTACATTAGAGGCAGTGGGAGGTGGCTGGGAGGAGAAAGTGAAGGACGGTTTGCATTTCCAAGTCTCTGTCGCTTCACTTTCACTACTGCCCTATGGCCCTCTCTCAGACATTATCTTTCCACTCACACACCACAGGGCCAGTAGGTCTACTTTTTGTCTAATATAGCCTTAAGCAGCTTCTCGGGGGTCAAATGGCCACAGAACCAAACAGGGGGGATATATGCAGCTGCAGTTGCAGTCCACTAACCCCTTACAAACTGGATGATACCCATTATTTAGACTGGAATATTCCGTTTTCCTTGTGGGTGTTTTTGTAATTCATAAAAAGAAATTATCTACAACATATTATGCAGGAAAGATCACTGAAATTAAAAAAACAACTGATACAATCTAGGGATGACGATATATTATCGTCTGATGATGGGAAATATATATTATTATGTATAATTCCGATAATTAAATTATAGCCGATATATTATCGGCTGACAATAAGAAACCAAATTGCTTTCATTGACATAACAAGAGCAGCGTCTACGCACTCCGATAGGCAGTATGCACCATTAAAGTTGGTTTGCAATACTCCAATAAACACAGAGAAGAAGAAGAGGAAGAACAACAACAACAAGTGCAGCACGCTTACTGGCCAAACATGTTGTCGCCGGTGTATACGTTTTTCACAGTTTCAGAGGAAGCCAAAGCAATTGCAATGTAAACGTTTTTTCAACGTACTTTACTAGAAATAAATGAACATTTGAAGAGTTAGAACTGTTCTTTGCTTTTGTTGTGTTAAAGGTACAGTGTGTAGGATTTGGCGGCATCTAGTGGTGTGGTTGCAGATTGCAACCAACTGAGTATCCCTACGCTCTCTCCTCCCTTTCCAAGACTGCGGTAACGTAACCCGCCAGCTGTCAGACGGCGGCTGGCAGTACCACGGTTTTACACTCTGCGGCTCACTTTATCGCAGTTTCACAAGCATGTCGGAGAACTACAGTGGCCTTCAGGTAACGTAAAAATGTGAAAGGCTCTCTCTAGAGCCATTGTTTGATTTGCCCGTTCTGGGCTTCTGTAGAAACACGGTGGAGCAACATGGTGGACTCCGTGAAGAGGACCCGCTCCCTATGTAGATATGAAGGGCTCATTCTATGCTAATGAAAACATAGATATGAATATTATATTCCATTTCTGGAAATGTTACATACTGTTCCTTTAACAATAGTGATGTCAGTTGGATTTAGCTAGGTCAGACCTATGGGATATTAAATCATCCATCTTTGCTCACTACATCTTAGCCTTTCTTACCCTCAGGTGTGCATAATAAACTGCGGGTTATTAACTTCTTTTTAAAACACAAAAATGTGAAATTATCGATTATCTTATCGGTATCGGCCATGAGAATAAGGTAATTATCGGTTATCGGTATCGGCTGAAAAAATCTATATTGTGCATCCCTAATAAAATCTTATGCACCCCTACATTTCTTTACTGGAAATGTTCTCTGCCTACATTGCATAACTGAATCCCAACGAATAGTGACAGATGATGATACACAGCAATGTTGCTTTTGTCTGGATCTCCAAAACTCCCCTCGAGTTCCTTCAACATGCAAGCTGGTCCCTTTATTAGTGACAAACCCATCTGCTGACCTTCACTGTGATGGCACCAGGTGTCTTCTCCTCCTCCATCTGTTTAATTATTCAGTTTCTGTTCAACCCGGGATCTCTCCAGGTCGACAATACCTGCAGCAGAGCACTCCCTGGGCGGCCGTCTCGCAGGCAGCGACAGAATCTCAGTCATAAAGCTGCTAGTATAATAAATGAGAATGCACGTACGCCGTGACTCCCTGTTTCGGAGTGGCTTTTGGTGTGTGACTAATGTCCGACCAGGGAATAATATCACCGCTAATTGCACAGAGTGACAGCTTGGGGTTTGTGCAGAGAAAGGTCCTTTTTTTTGCGAGGAGCTGAGGGAGATGCACAAACTGATACTATAAGGCTGTTATAACCCTGGCAGAGCACTTTGCACTTAGCCGTCTGTGAAAAACCCAAGCTGCAAATATCTTTGCAGGCACACGCACTAACCGTATACTTCACAGGCTGCTGACGTAAACCACGTTAAATTCTACACTAGGAACCCAATAAGGCACACAATAGCAGTTCTAAGCTCATACATATTTTGGCTTTGAAATGACAGCAACTGATCATTACATCGAGTTATGTGGAAAAAGAAGCTCTGCCTGGATTCATTCAAGTGTGGAGCAGAGAGAGCAGGGTCAATGTGTTCGTGATAATAAAGCATACAAAGAAACTCTCTCCGAGGATAACACTAATTGATGTTAGTGAGGGATGAGATAGCTGCGAGCGTACCATATAGGAAACAGAGAAATGCAGCTTCCCAACTGGTGGTGAACTCATGTTGAGCCTCGATACGTGAAAGCAGCACACAGCAGGTGAGGTGGAGGTAAACCATAATGAGCATGAACTGACGAACACCAACTAGCACGGCAAGTATTCAGAGGGAAGACCACACACGTATTAACTCAAACACTCAAACACACACACACACACATACACAAACACAAAAACACACACACTCATTCACCTGAAATAAGAACACTGGAGTGGAAATACATGTCCTATGCAGTTTCATAGTTTCATTTCATTTGACTTCACGACATGAGGCGTTTTTCGGACCAGAGGAACTTTTTCGTAGTTCTAAGAACCCCCATTTTTATTGTGTCCACACCTCAAGAGCTAGAAATGATCGTAGTTCTTAGAACGCTTTTTTGAGGAACTTTTTTAACTCCTATTTCAGAGTAGGTACTCTCCCAGCACAAGAGGAACTGTGAGTGACGTGAGTGACGTAATGTGTGGTGATTGGTTGAACACATGAGCCAATGCAGCACTGGCAACCATATTTCTAAAAACCTGTTAGCCGTGTAAACGACAGACAACACAAAACACAGACAACAGCTCGTAATGATGATGATGATGATGTTCATTTAGTAAATTATGGTCCCATTTAGAGTCAAATAGACCATAAAGCAGGGTATGCTTTAGGGCGGGGCTACCTTGTGATTGACAGGTCGCTACCACGGCGTTGTCCCGTCTGGGAGTTGTCCGTGTTTTCGTCCTACAACTTTAACCCTTCCACAGTGTGTTTTCAGCTCATCAAAGTTAACTGTAACATTTTCGTTGCCTAAAAATGTCTTATTAAGCGTTCGGTTGTACTTAGCTCAGCCCTCTTGTGTTCTTCTGATTGCAAAACACCAAGATGGCGACGGCAAAAATGCCGAAAACGGCAGTCCGCAAACCAATTGGTGGCGTCATGGTGACCACGTTCACTTCTTACATGCAGTCTATGGTTGACGACCTTTTCTTGATCCTAGCATGACACTGAAATGCAGAAAAAGCAGCCTCATTATCTATTTTTGAAAACAAACAACTACTAACCGTTTTTCTCACGACTTAAACCACATGAACGCCAAACAAACACATCATGTACTTCACTTCCCATGTCAAAAATACGACCTTGCATGTTCAATTTTAAGGCCTCCAACACAAATAAGAAAGAAACTTAATGAAATTAGACTAACCGACAGCTTCTAGACGAGGCTATAATCGTTTCACAGCTCTGTAGCTTGTGGTTGAGTTTATCTTGTACGGTTCACACATTTTGACTGATAATCCATTTCCCTACAGTGAGAATTAATTGTATTTGTACTTATCAAATGTTTCAGCCAGCTTTGTGGCAGAAGCACACACGCGTTCTCACCCACACAGCCAGAAATGTCCCTTTTGGCTACTGTATAACCACTTTAATGTATCTAACAGAAAAAATTATTATCTCAGATAAGTCTTACATAAAATGACAATAATCTGACAATGAGTAGCTTGTTTAAGCCTGCGGCTAAGACCGTCAACGAGGGAGAGACCTTCAACATATGCAACATAATGTGAAATCTTCACAGAGTATCCTGTCACACTTTGTACAAATCCTCGCACATTTCCCACACAAGCTGTGATGTTAGGTCAAATATCCCTTCGTACAGAAATCCACTAACATACTCTGCTGACCCTTAAGGTTCTCTGAAAATAGTGACAAAAGCAGCTTGATACTTCTGAGCCGAGAGGGACTGCTTTGATTTCTTATTGCTGCACCGCCCTCTTGACTTTTCCTGTCATTCCAATCAACACTTTCAGATGACACACGCAACATGCGGAGTGTTACACAGCACTGGCATGGCACCACAACTGTGTATCCATGGGATCCCCCTCTGCTGTCATAAATCCCAAATGAGAATATATTAATAACACTGACACCACCACAAGCCAAGTGTCTGGGATCTAAACTCATTTTCACTGTGTCAGGGGTTCATGCATAATCATCCGCTTCATCGACCTGTGAGACTCGCCTGCTGCAATCTTAACATCCCCAAATTGGAATTAAAAAAAAAAACTACCTCCTCTTGGTACCCTTGTGTCTCTCAGCCTCGATCCCCAAAACAGATGCGACACATCACTCACACACACGCGCACAAAAGCCATCCTGCGAGATAAAAGCTGCGAGCTCGCCCCAGGTCAGTCTTAACCCAGAACACGATATGAAAAGAGCGGCACAGTTAAAATACTGCAAATTGAAATTTCTCTCTCTTACTCGGAGATCTTTTATTAATATTTTATGCTCTTGCACAATGCAAACTAGTTCAGTTCAAACTTGCTTTCTGCCACAGAAAAACAAAAAGATGTTTCACGAAGAAAAAAAACAGGTCAAAGAGTTTGATTGAATGGGTAACCAAGACTGAATTAGATCAACAGCTATTAACACAACAACAACGGCAGACTTACAGGCCATAACAACGCATTCGAATAAACAAAAGGTTTTCACACAGCTTGAATCTCAATTGCTCTTCTCAGGCAATTGTTTTTGACAGATTGAGCGGCGACGCCACACATCCTAATCGTCCTGATGATTTCATTAGGCTTCCCCCCTCTGCTGCGGTGATTGCCTCAGGAAGAGTTCAGATCAAGAAGCGTGCCACATGTTTTAAGATTGACCCCTGGGAGCAGCAATCAGTGGCCTTGTGCGCCGGGGATCCTCTCCGGCGAACATTTGTCACAGGATGCTGGCAGTCATGTGACCTCTCGTGTGTTTCACCAGGTAATGAATCCCTCGGGAGCGGAGCGACCCGGTTGAGTTAGATCCCCCCCCGGCTATGGAGTGCATTGATTGGGTGCAGTGCTACTCTAACCAATCTATCGCAGCAAATGAATGGTTACAGCGAGCGCCAAAGCAACAGCAGAGAACAGGAGGAGATGGACAAGGTGCATTGTCTTCGTCATGACGAAATGGACAACGGGTGCTGATAAAGTTCGCTGTTCAAGCTGTCAGACGGGAGGCTGAGTGCAGTAGAAGTGAGGGTGGCTTTGTCAGCTCATTGCACTTTTAACAGCATACCTGCGGTGTGTTTTGACACGTTGCAAAGCACCAATAAATTTCTATAATATGCCCTCTGTTGACGTGTTTTCATGTGGGAGGGAAATAAAAATTCAAGCTACGTCCTTGTGCTCGCTGGTTTTGTTAGACTAAAGTGTAAATCATGTACTCACAATGATACAGTGTCAAAATCGGGGCTTTTCAACAAATCATTCTGTAATTTTTTTCCCCTTCAATCTCCTCTGGATGGTAACTTTTTAACAAATTGGATGCTAAAAACTAATCTTTCAGGAGCAAGACATTCCTTTTCTCTCGCTCTGTTCTGATAAGAGCTGTAAACCTTTGAGAGGGTTGTCAAGCTTATCAGCTCTGGTCCCTCATTCTGGTCACAGAGCGCATGCGGTAAACAGCGCATTTACAAATCATTACCAACATCCTGTCCATGGATCTGTGCTGTGATGAACCCAAGAGTAACACAGAAAAAAAAAATCTATTCATTAAATGAAGATCCATGTGTCAAGCCTTTAGGGGCTTTGTGGTTTCCGTCTGTGTGCACATTTTTTCCGACATTCATTACCAAAAGTGTGCGCCACAGTGGAACCGCAGAGCTGAAGCCCCAGTTTCCCTGAAGTCTTTGTACATGGGAACTCTGAGACGGTCTGCTAAGCTGATATAAAGAAAGGGCACATTCTACAATCCGGCAGGATTCACATTTACTACTTTGCTCATAATTAAAGCATGATGTAGCAAAACCGCATAGACAACCTCTGAAATATTCAACAGAGCTGCTTCAACATTAACTAATGAACACACTCGTTACTGCCACGTAAGGGGTGGGATCAAGCCCGTAAAAGCACCGGGGGACCCACTGGCCCTAAACCGCTGAACTGGATTCGCTGGCATGCATTTGGTACGGCAGATGTAGAAATAGAGGCCACTTGAGTTTCAAGAGCCATCTTATCGCCGAGTTGGAGTGTAGCCCTCGCAGCGAAGAAGCAGATGCTGCGGGCTCGCCTCACTGGCCGACCTGTGAGCAACACCAATCAGAGCCATAGACTGGGAACAACGTGCCATCACAGCGATATGCACTTGTTTCGATAAGGGGGTTGTCTGCGTCAGTCCCTCCAGTTTGTCAGGGTGCTTGCTGTAATATTGGCAGAGGGTTATGAGGATGCCTGTAGGGCTGCACGCCGCAGCCAATTCCATGTGCGCTGCAATCTCAGAGCTTTCAGGCTTACTAAATCAATTACACAGAGTTGTGGAGCCTGTTCCTCTCACCCACATAACACCCATTGTTTCTGTTTGCTTCTACTGGATAGACCAAACACACACTTGCTATAAATGGCTTCGTGCGTGGCTGTTTATTCCATACGCGTTCAACTTTTGAGCGGTCCAGTGTTTGATCTTTGAAGCAATCCTCAGAGGTCAGACTTGAGATGCTGCAGCAAGTCACAAAGAGGAGCAGCATCTGAAGTATTTGCATCTAAAACAGACAATATTTCAAGGCCCAATGAGAGCAGGAATGAATTTTTCTCCTCTATCAAACTGTGTCCTGGAGCTACTCTTTGTTTGGAGACACTTTAATGACAGGCAAGGGAGCTGCAGAGCCGGGGGGCATCAACACAGAGCCCAGCTCAAAGTATGAAGGTCTGAGGGAAAAACAATATAAATGTGTACCAACAGGGAGTCCAGCTGCTACTCACAACACATGCCACGCAACGGATAAAACACACACAACCTCAGCTCCATATGCAAACCTTACACACATACTTTCTCACATCATTTTGGTTACATAAACACAAGATCCTACAGTAAACTAGGGTTTAATGCTGTTCATTTTCTCCCCATAGCTGCACCATCCTCCCAACCCTCAACCCTATAAAGGTTAACAGATTTATTTTGAAATGCGACTAATTAATTAACATCCAAAGGGGGTTATAAGGTCGCCTAAATGGCAACAGCAATGTTGGGTTTATTGAACAACAGAATTTCAAAATGGATGACGTAGCAGCAATTGTGTGAGAAGAACAGCAGATTTTGAGAAGATGTCAGATGAGAGAGAGCTTGAGGAAACCGATGACAGCAGCATTAAATCTCTTGCCCGTGGCTTAACATACTTTAATATCTGAAATCTCTATGGGATCCTTTTCAACAGCAGCAGTACACAAGGGAACACATCATTAACATGCATATAAAAACTGATGCAGCCAGCAGCTACAAAAGAGCTAAACACTGTGGATTATGGCAAAATGACAAACAGGCCCTGGAAACACAAATTAACAACAATTCCCATGAGAGACCTTAATTAAAACTGTACTTCTCGACCCATATAGAGTCACTATTGCTGCAGCATACTGTATATACAGTGGCTCTACCTGCAACCAGCGCTGCCCCACCCTATCCAGCCGAGGCGTCTTCCTGGTATTTCGGGGGTTTTTGGGGTTAGGCAAGGGGGATTCAGTTAAAGCCTGACGAAAATATTTGAGTTCTAATTGATGTTTTCACGTTTCTGTGACAATCAGGTGTCGTCAGGATCCCGTAAAGCGGTTCCACTGCTTCACACACGACAAGTTGCCTCAGGGGAAACCTCTCAGGCACGCCAACAAACTCTACGACGGTCGATATCTCCGGTGGCACGCGACTTGGCGCGCGTAAAAACACAGCGGTGTATAGACCCACGAGACACTGACGGAGATAGAGACACACCTAAATAATTATCAAAGCGTAAATCTGTACGATAAACGGGACAAAAAGTTTAGGGAAATTGGGGGAAATTCTTGACATCACTGTGTGCCAATTATGTCTATGGGTCTTTTGAGCAAAGCAATGATCTCTGAGGGGATTTTACGCACATATTATACCTTCGTAAAGTTGTTTTATTCTCCAAAATGTTTACAGTAGCTCTTTTCCAGCACCAATATGTTAAAAGGCGCGTTACTTATTAAAACCTTATCCTGTTTTCTCGGAGAGCAAAACGCGCCCATTGCGCGCAGAGTTCCCCCAAAAACCCCTGACGCAGACACAGCAGCATCAGCACCACCGGAGCGGACTCACCTGCACGACACGGTGATCTCCACTTTGGTGGCCGGGATGCTCCCACTGATGGTATCGAAGTCACGGACCGTCGCCGTGGCCTCCACTTTGTCCATAACGTCTCCCTCCATGTGTGCGGGAGACCCAGGCCAAGCTCCCCGAGCCGCAAGAGTCCCTCTGAACCCGGAGAGTCGACGGCGGAGAGCCGGAGCGCAGCGGACGAGCGAGCGGGAGCGGATACGGTCCAGACAAACCTCCTAAGTGCTGTCCACTGGACGGGCAACAGCATGGAAAGTTTAATGGGAGGCTGCAGCAGCGAGGCGATTGATTGATTTGGACTAAAGTGGGATCACATGCCAGGACGCATCAGCGCCACACTCTCGCTGTTTACCAGGCAAAGACTGAGCTCCTCTGGCGGAGCTGCGTTTGAAAAAGTAAAAGCTGAACTCCACCCCTCCTCCCGTTTCTGCATTCTCCTACACGCGAGGGGCTGACTACTCGTTGTAGATTCAAGCTGTCGCTCTGAACGGATCGTTATTTTGCTGCTCCAAATTGATTTTAAGAGCCTCGAACAGAAAATAAATAAGCACCGAGGGGCGTAAATTAAGCATTGGATTGTATTTTTATCTCACTTTAGAAGAGCTGAGGTGAAATATCGTTCAATGAAATCGGTTATGAAGAGTGCAATTTTTCCCTTCTTGCTGTTTAAGAAGGGGGGGGGGGGCTGCAGAATTAAATTACCGACTCAAATTAACGACAAAATGAAATGTTCCAGCTGAACCTTTAGGTCACACGCAACGGATAAATAGTTGATTTTCACCTAGTGTTAAAACGACATCAGTTCCTCCAGAGCTGCCAGCCTCTTATTACTAATTGAAAGGCTGCATGGCTCTCTTTCAGCATCTGGACAGCTCCTCAAACTCCTGCAGCTTCAGTCACATCAGCCAGCTCCTTCCTCGTTTATGTTGCCAGTAAAAAGTGACGTTTGTTTTTTCCTCCACATCTATATTCATCTCTGGGAGGCAGTATGGGAGGCTGAGCTCTCCCAGGGGGGCACTATGTCAGTTTTTGATTGAAAGACCTGGTGAAATTCAGCCCATGAAACATAAATTCATAGGTAAACAACTGATTTACCATTCGATTCTGTGGATATATTCGTGCAGTGTGTGTGTGCGAACGCCTTTGTGGGAGTGGGGATAACTCCCATCAGTCACAGCGACCAACTACTACTATGTCCCTACTGGGACATAGGGTGACCAGGTGCATTTTTATCCCCTGTCCCACGTCCCACATATTGAGACGATGTCCCACATTTTCATTGGCTCCAGTTTTCAAAAGTCAAACCACTGCAGGACAGACGCTTTTTTAAAATCTGGCTTTAATCCAAAGGCTGTGAAGAAAGCAGGGAAGACTGTCATCACAGGGCTGTGTTTGCTGTCAAATTACGCACACATGGGTCAAGTGCAGGTTAACATTTCACCGTCTTTGCTACGCTACGCTCAACGTAGAAAATTGCGAGTCACCGCAAAGTCACCATGCAGATTTAGGCGGAATATGATGGAAACTACCACAAAGAAAAGGAAGAGCAGCTACAACAAAGACTGTGAGACTACGTATGAGTATTTATAAGCTGGTGGAAGGCGATTCTCAGAGTTTTTTTGTGAAATTTGCCAGTTATTTTTCAATTTCACACGGAGGGGAACACGACATGAAGCGACACAGTTCATGTGAGTCTCAAAAGAAACGTGCGAATCAAAAGGAGATGTGCCGATCAATGGATGCATTCGGGCAAAGCATAGAGATGTTACAAGATACAAGAATAGAAATGTTTACTATTTAAGTTAGATAGACATTATATCAAAACTGTAGACTACCTCTCAGCCTTGGTAACGTGTCCCACATTGTCCCACACAAACTTTGTCCCACATTTGGTTTGTTGGGATTTGGTCACCCTACTGGGAAATCTCCAAGGAGAGGATCACTACACAGAGTGATTGCTTCTCCCTTGCAAAACGTTTTTTTTAAGAAATCTCTCTAAATAACTCCTAATGTCCAATGAGACCATTCACACAGTTATCAGAGGCAAATAAACCCTCCCCAAATTACCAATTTACACAACGAGCTGCATATATTTATGACATATAGAAATTATACTCTACATATGCTACAAACTGTATGATATGAATCATGCAGCCATGGAAACTGTACGAGGTCCATGCTACAGGCTATCCATCATCACTCTCCAAGCGTCATTTCTGAGCATAGTGGAGGGTCTGTTCACAGCGGTAACGCACTGCCATAGTTACACTTCTACACCCGAGAGTGAGACTCGGGCTGATGAGGGCTGCACATTTCGGACACAGCACCACCAGCTTCATCATTAGTCATGTTCACTCAGTAATTAGGCCCCGTGGTGGCCCTTGGTTGGTTGATTTTGCAGCTCCCTTGAGTGCACCGTTCCCCGCCACCCGCTGTGAGGCTCTCCACTGTTCCCACCCGCAGCCGCCCCACTTCCTATAGCTGTGGCAGGAGTGTAATTACGGCTGTATGGAGCCTCTCTGCGGGGAGTCTGTGTGTGTTTGAGTGTGTGTGTGTGTGTGTGTGAGTGGTACCTCCAAGACCTGCTCAGCATCAGCAGCAGGCCTCAGCATCAGCAGGAGGCCAGATGACAGGGTACAAACTCCAACCTCACTGGTGTTCTGCAGTGACGAGTAGCCTACGGCAACAAGAGCAGATAATGAAAGTTATACATACATTTACTCAAATATCATATTGAGAAATAGGGAACATTTTACTCTACTAAAATACAAGCACTGGACGTTGAGTCCTTCTCCCCTTCGGCGTTCAGGCAACCTCCCACTGCAGATTCAGACCGTGCCAAAGTATCTAATGATAGTGTTTATCGCTGCGTATGCGAGCACACTCGGTCGTAGAAAATACGGTCAAACTGTTTTGAGCCCCGCTCGTGTGTGTATTTTAGTCAGTCCATTGTGTCGGCCCTGTATAAACGAGCATAAGCTACAGTTCAGGAATTATCAACAGGTCACATGATGGAGCATTACAGAATCAGAAATACTTTATTGACCCCCGAGGGGAAAATTGGGCTACAATTACATTATATACATTTCTGTTATTTATTTATTATTTATTGACAATATGCCAGCATTTGAGTGCATTAACTGTTAAAGTCAGAATTATGGCCAATGAGCAACAGTTGAATGTTTATAATTTTCTAAATAAATGAAAAAAAATAGTTATTTCTGCATTTTCTTTGTTTTCCCTATTGTACAGAAAACGTACTGAACACATACCGAACCGTGACTTTCGTGTACCGTTACACCCCTATCAGACAGCTGTTATTTTTCAGGTAAAGATTCCATTATTACAGTAACATATGATGTACTGGTGTATATAGAAATACAGTATGTAAAACATTTAAAATTATTACGCTAATTTATTTTATAAAAATTTTAAATTCTGCCATGATAGAGAAGGGTGAGATGCAATAATAGATCAAAGAGGATAACAGCTCACAGTTTCGGACAGTTTTCCCTCTAAGGCATTCATACTGTTGCACTCTGTACAAATGAGAAGTGACAGAAGTTGTTGTGTGAAGAATGAAACAAAGAGAGCTTGACAGACAAGTTCTAGTGCTGCCTACTTTCTTACCTCCACACATCTGGGGTTTCCGATGCTGTTTGACCAGCCAACGCATTTCGGTTTCAGCATATGGACACCTTCAAGCCACGTTCAGACTGACATTAGCACTGCATGTGTTACACACTCTGAATCATGGTGATGTTGAATCAGGTGCCAAATACTTTCAATAACTGCAAACACAGCAAAAGAACAGTTTTAGATGAATACAGGGCTTGTACTTCTGTGATAGTTCTACTTCAGACTGGTATACATTAAACACAAATACATCCCCATATGTAGTCTATATACTGCCCACACATTATAAACAAACCAGAAGAAATAAGCATAACTAAACAGATACATGGGGGCGGCTGTGGTTAAATCCCCAGCTCCTCCAGTCTACATGTCGAAGTGTCCTTGGGCAAGGTATTTAATCCCAAATTGCTCCCGAAGGCTGTGCCATCGGTGTGTGAATGAGTATTTAGATTAGATCCTGATGGGCAGGTTGGCACCTTGCATGGCAGCCTCTGCCATCAGTTTATGAATGTGTGTGTGAATGGCTGAATGCTGAAATGTAGTGTAAAGCACTTTGAGGGGTCAGAAGACAAGAAAGACGCTATATAAGTGCAGTCCATTTACCATTTACCTGTCAATTCAGACATCAGTATGGTGTGTGGCGGGGGGGGTTCCGATGCTGTTTGACCATTCAACAAGCACTTCAGTTGCAGCATTCGGACGTCTTCAGGCCACATTCAGACCAACATTAGCATTCCATGTGTTACACACTCTGAGTCATGGTGATGTTGAATCAGGTGCCAAATACTTTCAGTAACTGCAAACACAATGAAGCAATAATACAAATATGAAACTGGCAGCTCATTCAATAATCGGTGCTGTAAATAGTACATTTACACAAGTACTAAGTACAATTTTGAGGTACTTGAAATTTACATGAGTATTTCCATTTTCTGCTACTTATATCATATTTTAAATTGACTACATTTCAACCAAAAATATTGCACTTATTACTCCACCACATCTGGAGTTACTTGGTAATTCACAGATTACGACTTTATATACAAACTATAATAAGAACTCATAATATATTGTGCTTTGGATAAAACTAACCCAATTTAGCTCCATCGAAACCAGCTACAACATTAAAACACTGCTTACACTTTAACCATCAATAATAATGAGCCAATAGTATAATAGTTAGTAGTATAACAGGGACCATGGGGCCATTCTGCTGCATAAATTGAGAACTTACTTTTGCTACTTGAAGTATATTCTGCTGGTAATGCAGACTTGGCTAAGTAACATTTTGAATGCGGGACTTTTAATTGTAACATGCTATTTTTTATAGTGTGTTGCATCTTAAAACGTCTTCCACCACTGTCAGTAACAAAATACCTTCTATATCACTTTGCATGTCAACACAATAACCATTTCATCATCTACTACAAGTAAACACTAGCTACAACATTAGCAACAAAGCTAGTTAGCATGCTAGACTTGCCCACAAAAACTATGCTGTTTTCTTAACTTAGCGACCTAATTCTCTAACACTTAAAATATGGCACCACACATTAAGACTTAACAAATGTATAATGCGTTTTTTTTTCACTTTCTCACCTGCAAACACAGCAAAAGAACAGATTTAGATGAATATACAGGACTTGTAGCTCTTTGGTCTCTGCTAGCTACATTAGCTAACTTGCTCCCTCGTCATTACAGCGTCACTCACTGACGTCACAGAGCAGCTGCTGCCACCTACTGGCCAAAACTGATATTGCAATAGATCCGTGTTACATGAGAGCAGCGAGTTTTTCAGCCATTTTAAATTCTAATTTAAATACATATTGGCTAATAAGTGTCAGGATCAGTCAAACAATCTAACACACAAATAAATGGAACAACTGCCTTGACAACTTTCCTGAGTTTCAACCGTTTTAAACGTTGTGTTGGGTTACATTCCTTATGCGAATCTACGCCATTTTTACCTGACCAAGCATCAGACTGTGCCTTCAAAAATGTATTTTCTCAATCTCACAGGTGTCTGCTTTCTGTCCACATTCATAATATGTTAGCCTGCAATGAAAACAATGTTTGCATATCCACAAAACGGTGCTGCTCCGCTCTACCCTTCTTATTTGCTGGGACGTAGCCTAGTTAAATTTGTTGCGTAGGGCGGGGTTACGCGGTCATATCTCGAAAGGAGCCCGCAAATTGTGGAATCTGATCTGAGATTTACAAAAACTTGCAAAAACTCTCGTGAGACTCACTTCCCGGCGACCTATCCTAACCTTAACCATTCAAGGTCAATGCCTAACCTTAACAATCTCATGAGAGTTTCACCAGTTTGCTGGCTCCCTTCTTTTTTAAAGATTATTTCTTTGGCTTTTTTTGCCTTTATTTGAAAGTGAAAGTAGTCATGCAAGGGGAAGAGAGAGGGGACGCCATACAGCAAAAGGCAACGGGTCAGAATTGAACCTGGGCCACTGCGGTAAGGACTCCGCTTTGGTACATGGGGCGACCACTCTACCAGGTGAGCTACCAGGGCGCCCCTGCTGGCTCCCTTCTAGGCACTACCGTATTGGGCAGTCTGTGGAAAGATAAGATTTATACGTTGCTTTCTCCCCGGGAAGACATTATATATTTCCGGGCGGACAGACGACCTCTGGAGGTACAACTCCATACTGGGTAACAGGTAAAGTTAAATGAATCTATTTTACTCAAACTGGACTCTTCTGGATAATAGTTCAAGAGTACCTGAAGCACACAGTAGCCTATCCCAGTGGTTCCCAAACTTTTTTCCCTCAAGGATCCATAAACTGACACAAATTAGCTTATACAGTACCATGGACCCACATTTGATAAGATTTTGTCCCAGGGTCCCCCAACTGATTTGCTTTTAGATGATTTATCACAGTGTATGAAACCCATGACCAAATTAGTCATACACTGTGTTACTTATGGATGGCATTTTAGAGAAATTAAATGATTCCCCTTTGTGCTGGGGACCCCTAACCCCTCGAGGACCCTCTTCTTATGAAGCTGTTGTGGGTAACCCGTTGGCAAACTGTTACACATCCAGTAGACACAGAACACCATTAATATTCATTTGGAGTCGTGTTTCTGGCCACCTGAGAAATGAAAGTCTAATATTTACTCTGCCTTTTAGCTCTGGTATGCACCAGCTTCAGAGACAAGGTATAGAGCAGATAGGGTCCAGTGGGTTTATCAGAGCTTATTTTGCTGAATATGGCTGCTTATGAGAGCAGTGAGACTCAAACATTATATAGTAAATAATTTTCTGTAATGCTCGAGTCTCACTGCTCTCATTTACTGTAAATGTGCAATAAAACCCAAACCATGAGCTAAAAGAGACTCAAAAGCTGCTCTTTTACATTATTACACACAGTCATTTGATTAATTACAATAATCAGAAACGCAGCTGTAAGCACAGTTTTGCAGGGCTTCTACTTGTAATTGAGTATTTTTCTACTGTGGTACTCAAAGTCCCTGTAAAAAGGAAGTTAGAGCGTCTGAATAGGTTACTTGGTCTTCCACTGACGGTTATGATATACAGAAAAGCATCTTGTGAAAGCTGCTGGCATTCCCTGTTTTTTATAAAAAGGTTTAGAATAAAGACTGAGCACACTAGAAAGTCTATCATCCATTTTCCGTGCAGTCTGAAAACATGCATCTACTTTGAAATGAACATCTGTGAAGCGACATAGTGTAAATGTACCGTGGAGGAAATATTGGATCTCTCTAGATGATTGTTGCGAAAAGTGGGATTTTGTTTGTTTTGATTCAGTATTTCACGTCTCAAGGACAAGTACGCAATTTGTGGAAAAGTTTTTTGTCTTCCAGTGCACAAAACTACTGACTATACTGAATGAATGAACGTCAAGCACAGTATTTTGTTTTCTTTCCCATTGAGAATAAACAGTGTCATCATAATGTCCAGTAGTTAGTAGCTGAAGGGACACATATGCAGCCAACCGGCATCAGACAGCTGCACAAGATCACAAGGGAAATACTGACCCTATTTATGAGACTCTAAAAATGTGTTGATGCATACAATATTTGTATTTTCATCACAGATTTGTTTTGACTTTGTATATTAACTTTTCCAATGTCTGATAGGGCTATTAGGCATTTCTAGGGATTAATTTTGTAACTGATAGTTCTATTACTCGAGCTTTGTTTATCTTTCTCCTTTTTTAGCCAACTATGTAACTCTTTTGTTCAAACTTTTAGTTCAACTATAAAAAAAAAGTTAAAGGTGCAGTGTGTAACATCTGGTGGCATCTAGAGGTGAGGCAACTTCTCCCGTGTGCCAAGCGTGTAGGAAAACTTCAGTGGCTGACGTGAAAACGTGAATGGAACTCTCTAGAGCCAGTGGTAGAGTAGAGTAGGCAAGGAGTATAGAAGCAAAGAGACGAAACTCGAGTGTTTTTTTTTTTTTTTACAACAGCCGCTGCCACCATTTTGGACTGAAAACGCTTTTTAAAATGTATACAATTTTATTGTCCAACACAGGCCATTTCGGTAGAATATGACAATAGAATAGAAATCATTTTGTTCTACTTTTGTACGGCACTTTTTAGGTGGACGTTTTACTGGAGTCCAAAATGGCGGAAGTGTAGCTTTGCTGCTGATGTTGCAATGGAACTAATATTATATTCCATTTCTGCCAATAGATCCTCCTAAAAGTTACACACTGGTCTTTTAAGTGTTGATAGAGAAACCCTTTGAGGAACTTTACCAACCGCAGGAACCAGGGATTACCTTCATGTGTACAGTCACACGAAAGTACAGAGAACAATTTAAACTCAACAGTGAAGTGGTGTTTGGTCCGTCTCTGCTCCACTGCACTGTGCAATTGAGCAGCACTGATGTGAGGTGGTTGGAGCTCCACCGAGCATGTAGGGAGGAAGAGTGTGAGATTTTAACTCGTTCATATAACAGAAATGGTGAGGTGTGATAGCATGACAGGGCAGGGCTTCTCTATGTGTGTATATGCATGACGCACGCATGCATGTATGTGTGTTAGCATGATGAGTCTCTGCTGCCTGCAGCAGAGACTCATCCGTTACACTGATTGAGCACCAGGAAATGTAATGTCGGTCGGCAGCCGCTCCGCCGCCATCACTAAAACACTGGAGCGTGGCTGTTTTCAGTGGCGGTGACAGGAAACGGCCGTGTTTTACTGTGGTGAAGCTCTGCCACTTCCCTGTCAGGGAGTTCATTATGTTGAGAAAGAGATTCACAGCCCCGTAAAGTGGAGGCATTTCTTGTTATAGAGTACAGTGGAAATATTTCAGACTATCGTTTGTATGTTCTGGCTGAAACCAGCTGCAGAATTCACACATAAAATCTTTTTTTGCAATGGGAATCTCTAATAATAGATGGAGAAGTACAGTCACAGGTAGGGTTGCAGTTATGTAAGTATATGCTTTGAAAAGCTCAAGATCACAGATTTGGCTCTCTGTGGTTTTGCTTTGAAATGCTGCACACATAACGCGGGGTAATTCATTCAAATCATTTTCCCTCAAAAAGAAAAAAGAAATCATTGAATTTATTGAGCGCTGTCATGCATGCAGGAGTCATATAACCTTTCATGATTCCCAGCTGTGATTACAAGTGGTAGAAAAAAAAAGTGTGCACATTTTAATAAAAGAAAATAATATTGGGGGGTTTTCTCATATCCTTTGACAGATCTGTTGGTAAGGCAGCTGTGACAGCAGCGAGGACTTGGCTGCAACAAGACAGGTCTTTTCGCTTTCTCCTCATATCCAAAGCAAACTAACTTTGATCTCATCTTCTTGGGCCATTTGTATTATTAATTGCCAAAGCAATTTGTTGGTAGCAAAACCACAAGCTGTGAAATTTGTCAGCTGTAGTAATTTCTGTTGTAATGATACTGGAGAGAGAAATGAGCGCAGAAAAACTGAAAGCATCATTAACAATTGCTGTGATACCTAACCATAGACTGTATATAAAGATGGACGACATTACAGCTCCCAAAAAGTGAAGCCAAAACATCTGGATGACGTCAAAATCTCAAGATTGCAGCGTATCTGGGATATTTTGGCTTCACTGTTGTACAGTCGGAGGAAGTGGAGAGGCGTCATCCATATATATATACAGTCTATGGTTCTAACCCAAGACAGCTGAATTCTTGCCTTTTTATTTCTGACTATTTCTCACTCATTTGTGTTCTCGGACTCTTGAAGGGTTTGCATATAATTCTCTTTACAAACTACAACAAAGTAAGACCACCCCTGGGCTCTAGCAGCAACATATGACATCACTTCCCCATCTTTGTAGAAATATATAGTTTCACATTCTGTTTGCCGAGTGAGTAGATGAACCAATCGATCCATCCAGTTGCTCTATTTAAATGCCAAGCCGTAACAGGCAGAAATGATCCCCAGAGAAGTCGTTTAGGGCTCCTCAGCTGGATGAGACCGCCTCCCTCTTAATGCCAAGAGCTCATCAACTGGTTAGAGACGTAATCTGGAAAAGTTAAGGTCCCTCACATCTGTGTGCCTCTTGTGGGCGTCTCTGAATAGCGTGGGGTTGCCACACGTCTCCTTGCTTCACTTCACAGGCAACTCATCATCCACCAGCAGCCTGACCTACATCCAGCCATCCCAGTGCTCACATCCTATACATATTCATCGGGCGCTCTTAATCATAAGATAGCCCCTTGAGCGGAAGAGAAAACTCTAATTAGTTGCTATCAACCGATGGCAGCTCATTGGGTTGCGTTTGTCTTGTCTGCCATGTTTTTCTGTCAGTGTGTTGCTGCAGTCGTATTCATGCCGGTTTCACGGCTGGCTGTCACCTGCCATACCTGTGGTCACTTGTAAAATAAAGGTTGTTATGAGTTTCCTGAGACTCTCATTCTGCTACATTATGTTTGGTGAAGTAAACACATGATGAATGCTTGAAGCTGCCTGCTCAGTAGTTCACACCTCATGATCATGAGTCATGACAGACTGAAGTTTACAGCTGCTGACTCTCAGAGATATAAATCAAAAGTATGCGTGCCTTCTTCAGATTGAGTTACGGTTATCCTCCAGACACTTACTGGTCTTTCATGCAAACTGTTTACCGCAGTAAGAAAAGACACTGAGACTAAACCAAACCAAAATACATACAGGCTGTTCTCATTCACCGTTCATAGCTATACCTACGAAAGTAATGCACTGTAACTCATATGTCACACGAAATCAATTCGTATCTAATCCACATAATCGTGAACCAGGAAGTAACAAAAATTACCGCCTCACAGATATGTGCCTCCACCAACCAGTCAAGTTGCAGTTTACATCCATGTCTGTCCAAAATGTCCTCACTTAATCATTTTATCCTATTAGACATTCATGTGAAATTGTCATGATTAGCGTATGAATTTTTGAGTTATGGCCAAAATATATGTTTTGTGAGGTCACAGTGACCTTTGACCTCCATTGAATCAGTTCATCCTTGAGTCCAAGTGGATATTTGTACCAAATTTGAAGAAATTCCCTCCAGGCATTCATGAGATATCACATTCACGAGAATGGGACAGACGTGAAGTCACAGTGACCTTGACCTTTGACCCCAAAATCTAATCAGTTCATCCTTGAGTCCAAGTGGACATTAATGCCAAATTTGAAGAAATTCCCTCCAGGAATTCCTGAGATATCGTATTCATGAGAATGGACCACACGGCGGACGTACAGACAACCTGAAAACATGATGCTTCCGGCCACGGCTGTCACCTGCACGGACGCATAAAAAGAGCGAAAAACACCGGACTTTTCGCCCAGGAGACCCCGTGTGAAACCAGAAGTCAACGTTGATATATATGTCACATAACTCCTGTACTTAAGTTACGTCACTTCGGGATTTATTTTAACCCAAACCACGATCTTTTCTTAAACTTAACCAAGTAGTTTTGTTGCCTAAACCTAACCAAGTTGTTTCCTGTGAAGCGGGAGGTTTATTTTGAATACTGTATCCATGTAAAGACCGGAAATTGACACGTGTTGCTGGACATTCGTCTCGTTTTGCTGGACATTTGTAAAAAACACACAAAAAATGAGGAATAACTTTTCGTAAGATATACAAACCGTTGAATGAGGATATGTTGATTCATAACAGAAACACTCTCTATTCTTCACAAAATGACTGATTGCAGTGTCAGATGTGATTGTAGGCTGATCACATACTGTGTAATATCAATGCAAACCAACAGATACAGTGCATTGCATCAGATTGCTGGTTGCATACGAATTTCAAACCATTTGTTTGTGAGCCCATTAACTGTTTGTGATGTTGGGATATAGCCTACTGACACATTTGACTGTGCAACAAACAAAATTATCATGAAAGAACACAATCACAGTTGGAACAAACACTGACTTGCATCACTCTGCATCTAAATTAAAAGAGTCCCCCAGTTTAGTATTATGCATTGCCCTTCCATAAAGTTGGTGGACTTGTGAGAGACAAATTTAACAAAGAGGGGTTCAAATCAGTCAAAAACACACAATCCTACTCCTCCCAAGATACATCCTCCCTGTCTGGTAAACGCCGATGTCTTCCAAATGTCACATCTATTTTCTAACACAGGATTTCTGTTAAAAAACTGTAGTCTCATCTCAAGCCAAGTCTTTAATAAAGCTCCATCTAGAGCCACAGAAGACATTATACAACTGTTCAACTCCCAGAAATTACATCCATATTCGACGATTCTTTCCAAAGTTACCAAGTAGATATTGTAGAAAGCGAGAAGAAGATTGGCATTGAGTTTAAAAACAAACAAACATGGTCATTGACTGTAATCTGGGGTTTTGCACAACCGTCCAACATCAACACTCTGTCTGGCGATAATGTTGAGTATTCCCTATTACTGGTAAATTGACTGTGACATGTAAAATTGGTCCTGTGCTCCTTTAAATTGCAGGTTATTTTCAGCAGCTTTAGTGAGGTCAAGTCTCCTCTTGAATATGAAATGAATGCACAAGTATGAAATCCATCCCCAGTAAGCCTTGGGCAACTGAGATCAGACTCCATGAGTTATATGAAGCCCAAACACTTCAATCCCTAAAAATGTGATTATGTACAACAGTCAAAACACTCAGGAACAATCTACAAACCCAGAACGAGCCAAACTTTCTCCTGCAAAATTAGATGCAAAATAAAAGCGAGCGGTTCTTCTTCCAATGTGAAGTTTGACAGAAACAGACGTGTTGGAGGGTTTAATGAAAAAAGTTCTAATAACTTCAAAGGCTGAAAAATGTAAAAATGTCAGCAGACAAACAAAAGCAACACAACAGTTGACAGGTTCCTCCTGTGTTCTCCAGAAATCAAAAAGAAACTAATGATTGTTAACAAACACACACATTTTTGTACTTCTAATACTTGTGAGGACACTCGTTCTCTCCTGATGAACCCACAGAGATTCATCACTCGACTCTTTATCGTCTGTCGGCTCATTGTTTTGGTCTTACTGTCCGTAACTTTACTTTTTTGGTTCACTCTCACTGCTCTCATCCAACACTGTATCCCATAAAATTACATTCCTATACAACTAATCTGCATTCTCAGTTACATTTCGTGGGAAACGTATTTTCTCCAGGATTACGGTCACAGTTTTAAACACGTGGTTAACGTCGTAAATTGAAACAAAACAAAACAAAAAACGCAACGAAACTACTTAGTTCTAGGCAACAAAACTACTTGGTTAGGTTTAGTAAAATGAACATCATGGTTTGGCTTAAAATGACTACGTAAGTGAACATTGGCTTTTAGTTTCACACAGGACACAAACAGCAGCCTCCTTGGGGAAAGAACCAAAAGAACCAAAGAACATATATTGCCAAGAAGTGAAAGTCAATTGTTCGTTAAATTGCAACATCAGCGCCCAGCAGCAAAGCTACGCTTCCCCTGGATGAATGGAGAGGTGAGCGCCCTATCCAGAGCCAAAAAAAAAGCTACTTTTTGGTCAGGTAGAAGCATACAACACCGCCAGATTGAGACTGAAGCTGGCATCAAGGAAAAGCGGAGACCTCAACACCAAAGATTTGTGGCAGGCGATCCAGAATATCACAGGCTACACAAGCAGGAGCGCCCCCATCATGTGTGAGGCCACGTAGCCAGATGAGCACAACACCTTTGATCTCCTCAACAACAACAAAGAGTCAGTTGTCAAGGCTTCCCGGCCTCTAGAGGACCGGCCACTGTCAGCATCCACAACAGATATGAGAAAAATCCTTCTGAGAGTGAATACGAGTAAAGGTGCTGGGCCCTGATAACATCCCTGGCCGTGTGCTAAGAGCATGTGCCAACCAGCTAGTTGATGTCATCACTGACATTTTTAATACATCACTGTCACAGGAGGGTGTTCCCACCTGCTCCAAGACAGCCACCATCATCCCTGTACTTAAAACGTCTGCAGTGTGGTCTAAACGTCTGCAGTGTGGTCCCAGCCGGCCTGGACCCTCACCTCACTCATAGAGAGTCAACAGATCCACAGAGGATGCCATCTCCACTGACCTCCGCTCAGCCCTCACACATCTTACCACACTCTGCAACTGGATATTGGACTTCCTCAAAAACAGACCCCAGGTATTTCGGATTGGTGGTCACACCTCCTCCACTCTAGTGCTGAACACCAGAGCCCCCTCCCATTCACGCTGTACACCCACGACTGCAACCCCTGACATGGAGAGAACTTCAGAAGTTTGCGGACGACACCAACATCATCGGCCAGATAACAAACAACGATGAGACTTCATGTAGAGAGGAAATCAAGAATCTTGCAGAGTGGTGCTCAGAGAGCAACCCACTGCTCAACATCAGCAGAACCAAGATGGAGGCGTTTACATACATTTTTTATATTATTTTTGCAGAATTTAATGACGTATTTATCGAGTCATTTATTTATTTATTCATTTATTTTGGATTTTGGCAGGTTCTGTCCTCCGTACCTTCGTACCCATCTACGAACATCAGCAATATCGGTGAGATGAGGTGCCTGCGCAGAGCTCTAAGGACATTAAAAGACAAATCCCACCCCAGCAAAGCCTGTTCACTCTGCTGCCGTCTGGCCAGTGATGCAGGAGTATCCGCCGCCGTACCACCAGACTACAGAGCAGCTTCTTTCCTCAGGCTGTGAGACTCGAAGATAAATTAACCTTGAACCTGTACTTGTGGGAACACCATCAACATCACAACTACATGGCAAACCTTAACACCAAACATGCCCTGGAAATAGTGAGCACCGGTTACAATCTCCTCACTTTAAGAAATGGTTCTCACAAAGATAGAATTAAAACACATACACACTTGCGACTTCTTGGCAGCTTCCACAGAGTTACAATTTATTTTTAGGAGCCAAATTGCAAGAAATTCCTTCATTATCGCTGCCTGCCTGCATGAACCGCAAACGTCAAGGTGTCCAGTGTCAATCAATAAAAGAAAATGAATTGAATTACCTCAGAGGCAGGGAGCCTGAGAGAAATGTATCATCTGCTGAATCCCAGGCCACAGCATCATCTAAATTTTCCATTTCGGCTTTTTCATGCAACAGCAAGGCGCCGACTAATCGTTCTACCTCAGGATGCTAACTGAAGCAATTTAGTTTGTGTTGACTGGAAGTTAGCGGCTCATCTTAAATGAAATAAGAACGATTTAGATGCGTAATAAAAGCTGCTGTAGTGAGTGGCATCACAACCATGGGAGAGACTACTTTTAGGGACAATAGACGAAGCGAGCCCCTCCCAAAGGACCTCATCTATTTGTTCAACAAGCAGTGGGTCTAATCTTAAATGCTGCACCCCTGCAGCCTCCTGTGATGCCTGGAAGCACGGAGACATTTCCCTCCTACCCCTGATCAAAGTTTGCTTTCCAGTGTGGGCGGGAGGGACTTTCATCACTGTGTTTTCTCAAAGCTATATCCATGCAAATCATTGCATTTATCCCCTGTGCATGGTGAGGAAATGAATACACAGCCAGTGATACGTGAACATTGCAAGATAAGGCTCACAGCAGGCACAGTGCACCCCCAATGGCTCACTAAGGAGAAATAGCAGGATTCCTCCCACACAGAGATCAGATGCAGGTGCAGGGAAGCACCGCTGAGCCAGAGCTGCAAAGGAGGACTACCATTATCCCCGAATGTTATCAGAAGGGATCTGCGTGCAAAGTAGAAAAATATAGAGTGCCACAGTCCTGTGGCATGTGCTTAAATATCACTGTGGTCGAGTGAGTGAGTAAGGACAGTAGTTGTTGTCATCCTCGGAGCATTAGCATGCGAGGGCGTGAACTCCTGCCTCTGGAGTGGACCTGTACATATGTGACAGTATGATTAATGTGACTCCACACCCTCTGCATTATTCGACCCTTGTGGCGCTCACATCTAGATAATGAGGAAGGGCTGCTCGCCAGATGAAGCAACCCGCTCTCTGCGCACATGCCCTCCGGTGCCGCCATCACAGCCAGAGGATGCTCCGAGCAGGATTTGCCATTATGGTTTTCCTCATTACAGGAGCAGCGTGATTTTAGGAGCTGATGGGCTTCACGTGCTCGCAGGGGCCCCGGGGATGTCATCGCTGTCTGGGAAAAGGAAAAAAAACTCATCAGTGGCGAGCACGGGTAGCCGTACAGGCCTGCTGTGGTGTCGTTAACGCCAGCAGTCTTTAACCCCTTGAGCTATTCCTTACTACCACACCACCAGCAGCTGCCACTTCACAATTTCCATAGAAATGACAGCTCGCTCGTATCCGCTGTACTTCACAATCTAACCAGTCGACAGGTGATGAAGTGAAGGGACTCATTTCTTACATACTGTGAACTTTTCTGAAATTAGTTTGCCCTTTATAGGCTTATACACTCAATACCTTTACAGACATATCTTCAGTATGTGTTTCTACGAGCAACTTGAAGGCCAGATGACAAAAGGACAGAACCTTGATGCACAAATTTAGACACCTAAAGATTGTCTGTCTGTGATTGAGGGGGGAAAAAACAGACAGCTGAACATTGAAGGCTTGTACTGGGTCAGCAGGTACCTAATGAAGTTCTTAGATCCCCATTCATGCTGTCCAGTATTTAGCCGCAGTCACTGCTTTACGTGATGGAGCACCTCTCCTTTCCTTTGTGGGTAACAGAGAAGCAGTTAATGGCTAAACGCCCGGCGGTGTGAAGTGATTTAAAACTAAGCTGGTTTTTCTGGGCTCTTTTCTGCCTGCGCCTCCATTACTGTGATAAATCAACTCAAAAAACTAATACAAACTGTGATTCCAGGGTAAAAGAAAATCTAGTAGAGGCAAAAACACACTGCAGAAAAGATAGCAGCACCGAATCTGAAATTGTGAGAGAATCGAAATGTCTTTGTATACTGAGCAACCACCGTTTGAAGCTTGATACAGTCACTCTCATCCCAGTCCGTTTACACGAACTGGCATCATCACCAGTCGCTGTTTCATCAGTGTTTGATGCAAATAGTGTTTGTTTGGATACTGTTTATCTGAACAGCCTGCTTCAAAAAGTGTGTGAAGAAGAGAGAGCAAGACACAGAGGCTGAGCACCGACTCCAATAAAGCCAACTGGGTTTTGTGTGTGTGTGTCTGTGTGTGTGTGTGTGTGTGTGTGTGGTACAGTACGCTGTCTAAATTCACTTTGAGTGTGCGGTTGATGGGCACTTCTATCCTACAGTGCAGTGCTCAAAGGAGGTGGAGGAGCGACTTAACTAAGAAAATAAGTATTAAATTCGAGGAAAACATTTAAACTTTCTTTTTAAAAAAGGCCTCGTAAAGGACTAGTCCAACATTTTAAGAAATAAGCTCACTTTCTCTGTCACTTGACGAGAGTTAAAGGCACAGTCACACCAAGCCGACATCAGAGAACTAGCGGCGATGAAGGCCGACTGTTGCGGCGCCTCACGTGACCTTTGTCCTGTTCGACAAGTTGCGTTTCAACACACCGCAAAGACTACAGCCGACGGCCAGGTTCTGTGTGAAAGTACTTATGAAAAAAAACGTTCTAAAAAATATTTTGACGTGCAAATTAATCGCACGGGAAAAAAAAGGCCCCCGGTGTGCAAAGGCTTTAAATGATAAGATCGATATCATTCTTGTGTCTGTACAGTAAATATGAAGCTGGAACCACCAGCTGGTTAGCCTAGCTCAGCATAAAGACCGGAAGCAGATTTGATTGACACCAAGTAGTCCAATCAAAGCCTCAAACATGCCAAATCCTCATAAATGTAGCCCAATTATTTCTAAAATTTCTTCGGATATTTCATCCATATACTTCCTGTCATGCTGACTATGAGCTCTATTAGTGTATTATTGGTATAATTGGGTGAACTATTGAACTCTGCTCTGCCCTGTCCTGTCAATCTCATTAATATTAATTGAAAGAGAGGAGGGGGCATCTCTGAATATGGCCTAACTATTCACGGGGGAAACTGCACAAATTATACGAAATGCAGTCCAAATTATCACAAGCCACCCAAAACCATTTTTACTCTGCTAATCACATAAAGGATGATCCAATCTGGCAACACTGGCAGGGAAAACAGCTAGCCTGGCTTTGTTCAAATCATAGACCGTATATAAGAGGGGACGTAGTCACCATGACATCACCCATTGGTTTGTGGACTGCCGTTTTGAAGCCTCGAGTTCGGCATTTTGGCCGTCGCCATCTTGGTATTTTGGAACCAGAAGTGACACGAGAGGGTGGAGCTAAGTACAACCGAACACTGAATAAAGACATTTTTAGGCGCCGGAAAGGTTATAATTAACTTTCATGAAGTGAAAACACACTGTGAAAGGGTTAAAGTTGTAAGACGAAAAACATGGACAACTCCGTGCAGAGAGAAGACTGGAAGACATACTGTACCCTAATGCCCTTTTACAATCTGTGTTGTGAACTTGAGGAGGAAGAAGGGTGAGAGATGAAGAGAGGGCTGAATCTGCAATAGAAATCCTTCACAGTCCAATTAACAGCAAGAATTTCCGCACAGCTCTCACAGCACCGCCTCGTCAAATTTTCCTGTCGAATGGGGGGGGGGAGAATCCTCCTTCCTATCACTTCTGCTACAAGGTTATATAACTGCTGGAGCATCACTTACACATACACTGTCAGAAAACAGACTCTCACAGACACATGCAGCGACAATCTAAAAGTGAACACATGACAAACCACACAAAACCGATTGCAGTGTGGCGGGCGCCCTCGCCTCCATTTCAGGGCCCTTGACAGACACATCGATGGTGACATTTCAAAAGGGCGCCGCGCATCATGATTGAAATTATAGGTTTGTTTTCTTTAATCTGTGGAGGGCCTCTGATATTATACATGCGAGAGGATACGCACGCAATCAGAGTTCAGAGCCTCGGGTCTTGTAAAGGGGGTTAGAAAAGAAAAAGAATAAGGATGAGATTCAAACCCCTGTGAGATAAATTTGCCTCCTTGCCACGCGTGTCCTTGCATAACTGCACCCCCGCCTGATATCGCATGCAGCGTGTGTGTGCAGCTCAGAGATGGAGATGGTGTCGCTGCACCGACAGCAGCTGTGTTGGTGGAAGCAGCAGCAGTGTTTTCACAGGGATTCAGTCTGTCAGGAGGACTGAATGATGACCCCATCTCACACTTGATATCATGTTCACACACACACACACACACACACACACACACACACACACACATACACATACACACACTCGGCTTCAATCCCAGAATCTGCAAGACGTCCGGGGAATAAACACATGAGGCACAAATCCAAATGAAGAAGAAAGACAGGGAGGGAACGACTTTTAAAAAGGAGGTGTTTGAATATGAAAATTAAAGATTGTGTGTATTGACACAATCAGTCTTGAAGCCAACATCACACCTCAAAGGATTTATGTAGAATACACTCAACATCAAAAGATAACACAAGCATACCCTGCAAGACGAAATAAAACATTACAGGATTCTCAAAAGGTATGTTTAAGATTGATTTTGAAATAAATCCTTCTGTCTAGAGCAAGTGGCTGTAAACTCTGCATGGAAATAAACACGTCTCTTTCTAGTCTGGCTGTTTTAGTGGAAGTATGGGAGGAGCACTCTTAATCTATCCTCTGTGCATACATGCTAATAAGTGACCTGACTCAATACACTTAATGGCATACTGCCCCCTCTTGGACAATCTTTTTTTTCCCATAAATGTAATGAGAGAAAAAGCACTTTGAGGCATTTTCTTTTATTCAATTTTTCACAAAAGCATCTGTGTTGGAAAAGAAATCTCATTAGTGTGACACCAAACACACATTCCAAGAGTTGTAACCATCGCAGATGCCTCAGTTATCCCAAATACAGTGACGCTGGGCCCATTGTGCTCTTTTCTCTGTCTGAAATAACAAAGCCGCATCTGTCTGAGCTCCCTGCTTTCAAACCGCGCCGATTCTAACAGAGATGGGATGGAAAAAATGGCCTCAGAGCCGGCTGTAATGAAGTCTCGGTGCTGTAATGAAGGGGAGACGGCGTTAGCGCGGAGTCAGGCCTCACGTAGGAGAGGATGAGGTTTGGGTTGTTGCTCTGAGAGGAGCACAAAAAATGTGGATGCTCATCTCTTTTTCCTCCGGTGCAGCCTTTACAACACCTGAACTAACCTCACAGAGCTCATTATGTTCAAACATTGTTGCTGCAGGGAAACAAAGCCACGGCACAGCTGAGGGTGAAGGTTATTGATGCAACACAAGGGGGTGTTTAGGAGGATATTACAAAGAGATATATACCGTAGAAATGAGAGGATACACAAGGCAGTTTGTCCTCCTGCATACTGATTGGAGTGGTTTATTAAACTGAATACCAAGTAGAGAAGACTAACTAAATCCTCAAAACAGCACCTTCCTCCGGGCCAATCATAAAAGAAATCACACAGTTAATATTAAGATGAAATGCCTCTTCATCTCTAATTGGCACCGGCGTCTAAATCTACTGGAGTGCTTTTTTGTTATGAATCCAAAGACATGCAGACACTTTGGTGGTAAAGGAAGAGGAGTCACATGACATTAAGCCATAATATAGCAAAAACAACATATGATGATGATGGAATATCTGTCACATTTCCAGAAACAACATTATGATGCATTCTGCTCTCCGTCTCAGCAGCCCACCTTTAATCACATCACAGAATAAGCATGTCGCCCATTTGATGAAAGCTGGCCATAAATGTAATAAAGCTGCCAAGGTTATTAGAAGTGCCACAGGCCATTTTACAGCAGCTCACACACCTCGTATTGGATTATGGAAAGAAATATGATGAACCGAGGAAGTAGAACTTTACCCATTTACAAAAGGACCACGGGAGGTTTAATGGCGTGCGACTGAATCCATTCATACACATTAATAATACCTACAGCAATGACAATCTGCAGAGGTTTGTCTCACTTGGTGGGAAGTTGAAGACATCCTTTTAAAGCTGCAGTAGGCAAGATTGGAGTAAATATAATTAAATAAAAAGTTATTTTTATTAAACGGTCACTATATGACTGACAGTAGTGCACGGGACAGGTAATCTCAAAAAAATCATGTGCCTCTGTGTCCTCCAGTGTCCTCCAGTGCTCTTTATGGCGTCTGCAAGATTTCACAGACCGGAGGAAAACAACCAATCAGAGCCGAACTGGAGTCTGCCGTCTCCGAGCAGCTGTCAGTCACTCACAAACCCCGATCAAACTGGGCAGCGCTGATCAAATATGAATCAATACTCTGTTATTGTGATGCCTATTTCTCGCCTCAAATATATTCAGAAACATCTTGTAGTATACTCTTTAGCTGTAAAATTAGAAAGTTTGTGACCCGGCAGCCATGTTGAGATCAGTTGAGGAAATACCAAGCACAGCCCACCAGCTGGAGCAAACTTTCTCATTTTACAGCTAAACAGTACACTACAAGATGTTACTGAAAACATTTGAGGTGAGAAATAGGCATTACAGTAACAGAATACTGATTCATATTTGATCAGCGCTGCCTAGTTTGACCGTTTGGTCAGAGTTCGCGAGTGATTGATAGCTGCCTCCGTTGAATGATCAGCCAATAGGAACGCTCTCTCTCTCTCTGAAATGACCTGTGATTGGCCAAAGTCTCTGGTCACGGGCTAGATTTATTAAAGCCTGAAAACAGAGTCATGAGGAGGTGCAGAAGTCTAGTTATCTCTCAGAACACTTGAATTACAATATGCTGAAAATGTATTATGGAATTTTTGCCCAATGATGCCAAAAAAATTCTGCCTAATGCAAGTTGAATTAGTGCTGCAATTAAACTGTGTGTGCATATCAGCCATGCTGTCTGTGTATATACACTCCACTATGATCACCGGTTACATCCAGCAGTTGTTCAGTTGTTGGGGGTATTTAGGCTTTAAAGACTTGTTTATCCACTCATTAGAGGCTCTGGAGTGACCAATAACATCTGAAAGAGTTCATTTAGCTCAGATTAGGACTTGACTTGATTTTTACAATTGGATTAACAGTGAAAACTAAAACTCCCCCGGCCCAACGCTTTGCCTATTATACGTTTGCTTCTGAAGCCATTTTATTGTTTTGGGGGCAATGATAATATTGTACCTATCGTTTAGAGCCTGACTGAATATTGTGAGCCTATCACAGATATATTGGTATATCTGTAAATCTGCAGTACAGAAACCCCAAAGACATCTTTGAGCTAATTTAGAAGCAGTGTTGCCTTCGCACTGATACGTTTATGAGAGTTATGGGAGCTTTTACGCTGAAAACAGCTGCCGGTTGCAGCTGGAAATAACACTGATGAGAGCAGAGAGTCTGAACCAAAAGAGGAACGCTGCCTGCGAGCCAGAAAACCAAAATAATGAGCTGAAAGACACTGAAACGCTCGGTAGAGCTGAGGGAAACTATAGAGTCAGGTGATAAGTTTGTTGTGTAATAAGCTCACAAGAAAATAAAGTCCATTTGAATGTCCACAAGGTTTGTCCAACTCAAAAAAGTCCTCCTTAACAAGCACAGTCCAACCAAAATGTCAACAAACAAAACAAAAATGGAATATATGTCCTCCCTTCAAAATAAAAAAAATACAAATCAGGAACTCCAAAAGAATCAAACTCACCAGCTGTAGTTTTGGGAGTTTGGCTTGATTTCCTCTGCTCAATAGTCATGTTCCTCAAATCCACTGGTTTCCTTGTTCACTTTAGATGGACGAGGTTCAACCATTAAAAGGAGCTAAATGATTCTTCCTCTCTCCACTGAAGGCTGGTCGGCTCATAAACTCCTCCATCTACCTCCACAAACATTTCCTTCCTCCCCACACCAAACAATTCACTTCCCTGTTTCCCAGGCCACGCCCCCCCACACCTGGATCCTGGAGGAAACTGATCACCTGACTTATCACCTGACCGATCACCTGACTGATCACCTGATCAGATCATGCATGGCTAAAGTATGGGTGACATGGATATAGTGTACCAGAGGCTTGCAAGGGTTTTTAGTATTAAAACATCCAAGTTTTATATATATCCTTCCCCTCACATTTGTGGTGAAGTCACACTACAATCGACTCCTTTCACATTGGGGGTGCAAATAAAGATTTTTTTTTTTATCACAGATTAATCTTATTTTATCCAATTGATTAATCGTTTTGTCTATATAATGTCAGAAAATGTTGAAAAATGTCACATTTTCCCCGAGTCCAGATGATGATATCAATGTTTTGTTTTGTATTGTCCGACCAACAGTCCAAAACTCAAAGATATTCACTTTACAATGATATAAAACATCACTTTATTAGTGTTCTGTAATGTTCCGTTTGCAGAGAGCCAGTTGAAAAGTGTTCACCTTACTCGTACCCGTCTTCACTCTTCTCTTGCTTTCTGCACAGGAAGGAAGACTGGCAGGTCGTTTTAACAGCGTCTCTGAACTGCAGGGAGGCACAGGAATTATTGAACAATCGGATAAACAAACCTGCCTCCCCGAGGTATAAAAATGACAAGGCAGAGGAGCTCAGCTATCAGGTTTGCTGACACATTCACTCAGAACCCAAATGTACGCTCAACCCTTCAAGTCCTCCAAGTGTAAGTAGGTCTGTGGCTCTCAGTTCAGTAGAGTTTGTTTAGAGAGTACATCCATGATGCAACAACTAAAGCTGATTCATTCTAACATCAATTCATTATTTCTCGTTCACTTTGAAACAAGACATAAAAGTAAAGGTAATTACCATAAAACAAAGATATTGTTTGGGTGTCCAGGTGGCTTAGGGGTCCAATGACAGCCCGTTCTCATTCCCAGGGAGTCAAATACCAACGAACTCCGACCAAACGATCAAACTAGGCAGCGCTGATCAAATAAGAATCAATATTCTGTTACTGTAATGCCTATTTCTCTCCTCAAATGTTTTCAGAAACATCTTGTAGTGTACTGTTTAGCTGTAAAATGAGAAAGTTTGTGACCCGGCAGCCACGTTGAGATCAGTTGAGGAAATGAAACCATCCACCAGCCGGAGCACAGCCAATAGGAACGCTCTCTCTCTCTGAAATGTACCGTGATCGGCCAAAGTCTCCCGTCACAGGCTAGATTTTCTAAAGTCTGACAACAGAGCCATGAGGAGGTGCAGAAGTCTAGTTTCTAGACAGTTTCTAGTCAAAATGACCATTAAGTGAGCTGAAATTAGCAGTTGACGAAGTTAGGATCAACTTCAAACTTCTTTTAATCAAAAAGACGACTGTGCTCTCTTCAGTGTTCGAAAAGTTATGTGAGTGACAGACAGTGGAAAGACTGTAAAGCCAATGCAAACAAAGTTTCATTCTCTCAGTAAAGTGAAAGATAAACGCTGCTTTAATTTATATTCAGGAGACGATGGCACCTCTGAAATCAAACCAATAAGGTGGGAAAATGGTAACACAGTTAAACACCTTTATCCTCCTGCTAATCCCAGATCCTTTCTGTGATGGGAAAAGGATTGTAAAATCAAAATAGTTTGATTATCCACCTTGTGTTAACTTCTGCAATCCATCCAGTCCATCTAGACGTCACATTTCATCTTCATTAACACAGCAGCGCTGCTCTGTGGACACGGATTTATCTTTTAATTCATAACCATGGGCTCTGAGTGCAACATAAGTGGATTTTTGGATTTCACTAATTCCCTCATATCACTACAGGCTTTCATTATTTTGACTTTATATAATAATAATAATAATAATAATAATAATAATAAGCCTGGATCAAGGTTTTATGTCAGAAAACAAATAAAGAGAAATAAAATGGTTAATCCTCCTAAAAGTGTGTCCGTCTTTGTGTTTTCCATCAAGATGCTAAGTTGCACCACATCTCTTCTTCTTCAAGGCGTCTCTGAAGAAATAGCTTGAATGAAATCTTGACAAGACAGTCAGCGGCTGTCACATGTATCAGGGATTACACCTCATTAGAGCAGCGCTCAAAAGCAGCTCCCCCACATTTCTCCTCCACAGACTGAGTTTGATTAGTCTTTTTATCTAAGCTGTGCGTCTCCTCTCTCTCTCTCTCTGGTGTTTCCCTCTGCTACCCCCCACCGGCAGCTGATTGTCCCTCCTGAGCTGCAGGGAACCGTCAGGGAGCCCGTGGGGACGCGGGACAACCGCTCATCCCTGAATACTTTTCTCTACACATGGCAGAGTGTCACGTAGGAGCTCCTTGTTATGAACAGTGACTGGAGGGTGAGGGGCACAGATGGTGGCCTGCTCTGTCCGGCTGCCCCCTGTCAGCCACCGAGCTAGGGTCGTCATCCCCAACTGAATATGGTGCCAAAAAAAACACGTCCAAGGAGTGAAACCATATGTGTGGCTGTAATTTAACCTTTTCCACTCCAACCACACTGTGATTTGGTGACAAAAACTTTTGACATTTGGAGATTTCTGCAAGAATTGCGACGATTGGATGGCGAGCACTTCTATTCTGGAAACTGCTCAAAAACCCTTTATTGTCAATCTACCTAGGAAAACCATCCATCCTATGAATGGTCTAGGTCTCTAGATTGTGGCTGTAAAGTTTCATGAGGCTGTGATTATCCTAGAGGTCACCACAGGTCATTTTATACAGTGAGCTCAAGTTTAAAAAAAAGTGGTCTCACTACAATGAAATGTCTACTATGGGGACTAACATCATCACACATGAATACAGTTGGGCTCATTGGATCCACAAGAGTCTCAGCTTTACAGTGATACCCAATTTATGTAATTCCAAGACTGTTTAGGGACCCCAGTATGCTGAAATATTCAAATACACCATTTTAGAAAAGGCGAAAATAGTATATTTGTAGTAATAGTGATATTTGTACTGTATTCAAATAACTGTATTGTTTTTGGCAAAACTGCATGCGATTATCATAAAGTGGGCATGTCTGTAAAGTGGAGACTCGTGGGTACCCATAGAACCCATTTTCATTCACATATCTTGAGGTCAGAGGTCAAGGGACCCCTTACAAAATGGCCATACCGGTTTTTCCTCACCAGAATCTATAGCGTAACTTTGGAACATTATTTATCCTCCGTCCAGACCTGCTAGCATGTCATGGTTGGTACCAATGGATTCATTCGATTTTCTAGTTTCATGAGCCCGCTACAGCCTCTGAAGGACAGTAAAGTCGGCCGAGGGTGGCAGTGCCCTCAAGGAGTGGAAGGACACAGTTAGTGTTGCTAAAAACGTATATTAAAAACACACCAGCAATTAAGAATGAGAAATTAGAAAGTGGAGCTGCACCGTTTTTGCCCAAAATGTAACTCTGGTGTTGAATACGGTCATTTATCAGCCCACAGAGGAGCAATTAAAATGGAAATAAAAGGTCTCCTGTGACTGAGAGAGATATATCTCTGCTTTGGTATGAAGCATCACAGACCAACTGGTTTTGGCAAACACAAGTGTGCTGTGTGATTTAAAGCTGCCCACATGTGTCGGGTTTTTCCACATCTGTGCCATTTCTAAGCCTCTTCAGACTTCATCCTCTGCAACAACAATCACAATCTATCCATGTGAGATTTCTTTTTTTTTTTATTTATCAAAATAAAATCCTTATTGTGTTCCTGTCACTGGCAGCAAGTTTCCAGATAAGCAGCACTCCAATAAGAAGATTCAGCTGCAGCGATATTGAATTTGATATCTGCAAACCTTTATTTTAATCTTCCCGTGAATCCGCCATAAACCTCAGCAGACTGTCAGGCAGAATCAATTAAATATCCAATCACATTATGACATTTAAAAACACTGGGATAAGGAGGGGTTAGTGCTAAATTAGAACAACAAAACAATGCAGTAAAGCTGCAGTGAGAATATAAATAGTAACCCCTAAGCATTATACATGTATGTCGTTTTGTTGTTCAGTTAGATTGACATTATTTGCTTTTTGAGGAAACACGATTAGGCTTTCAATGGGGAGATGTACTTTTACAAAATTATAGGTTACATTTAATTGTATAATAATTTTGTTAGTTGTTGTTGTTGTTGTTGTTGTGTTTCTGTTCTTCAGCTATATGCAAATAAGCATATAGCTGAAGAACCTCCTATACTGAATACTGAATACTCTATGGATATTTCAATTTTAATCTTTATTTAAGTCAGACATTTACATTGTGTTGTTTTGACAATGTAACACAACATATAGAGTATTTGTTTAAATTTGCAATAGAAATAGAAGTACATAAAGTACAATCAATCAGTAATACCAATTCAGTTAATAAAGAAAAAAAATAACATCAGAATAACAGACTGTAGTATTAATAATAATAATAATAATAATAATAATATTATTATTATTATTATTATTATTATTATTATTATTATTATTATTATTATTAATAATAATAATAATAATAATAATAATAATAATAAAAGGAAAATAAGTAATTTAAATAAATCAAAATTAAATAAATCAAAAATAAGAATTGTGTGACAGACAGACCTCTTCAGACAAACATCTCTGAGTAAATTTGTTGTTACTGACATGGATTTCGTACTTGTTGCAAATTTAAGAGACTCAAAATAACATTAAATTTCAACTAAAAACAGTTTAATAGACGGGTTTGAATTAAAAAATGATTTGCACAATATATACTTCGCAAAGTCTTTCCAAAATTCAACAGGGCAACCATAAAACAGATGAATATCAGTCTTGCTGATCTCATTGCTTATTCTGTCAATCACTGACGTCAGAGTCACGTCATTAATTAGAGATGTGAGGGTGCTGTCCAGGGTGCTGAATCCTGAGCCAGGTCTTTCTGTGCGGAGCAGCCACAACAGCAGCAGCAGGTGTTGACTCAGGACCTGTGGGTAGAAACTTGTAGGAGAATGCTTAAAAACTTAATAGACTTAAATGTTTAGATTGACTGAAGTCAGAGGATATTTCAGACATATTTAAGGAAAGTTGGCTAACATGGATCTGCTTCCGGCCCAGGAGGCTGCTAAAATCTACCACACCAACTATGTGAGGAACTCTCGAGCCATCGGCGTCATGTGGGCCGTCTTCACCATCATCTTCGTCATCATCACCGTGGTGGTCTTCATCCAGCCCTTCTGGATCGGGGACAGCGTCAACACGCCGCAGGCCGGATACTTCGGCCTCTTCCACTACTGCATCGGCAACGCGCTCACCTCGGAGCTCACCTGTAAGGGCAGCGTGCTGGACTTCAGCTCCATCCCGTCCCCGGCCTTCAGGACCGCCATGTTTTTCGTGGGGACCTCCATGCTGCTCATCGTGGCCACCATGGTCTGCTTCAGCCTCTTCTTCTTCTGCAACGCCGGGAACGCCTACAAGATCTGTGCGTGGCTGCAGCTGGCCTCAGGTCAGGTATTTTCTGGTTTCCTTACTCCTCTATGAAAGTAAACTGAATATCTTTGAGTTGTGGACAAAACAAGACAGTTGAGGACGTCATATTGGGCTTTGGGAAACACTTTCACTATTTTCTGACATTTTATAGACCAAATTTATCAATTAATCGAGAAAAAAATCTACAGATTAATCAAAAATGAAAATAATTGTTAGTTGCAGCCCTATGAAAGATAAATCAATATAATGTTGATTATTTACTATTAAACTGGATCTCAAATGGGATTACATCAGTAGTAATCCCTAAAACATCATCAGATTATTGATATTGAGGCATTGTGCTAAAAATACTGTGGTAGTACAGCCATACAATAATTACCAAAAAGTTTACTAGGTTTAGGATGGAGGTTTGAAAAACAAAGGAGTCCATTGCTTTTCATATTCAGAGTTAACGTTAAAATCTTGGCAAAGGTCAAAGGTCACACAGTCTCTGGAGAAACTCCAACCGACTACACCACTTGTTCTACTTTTTTAAAACATTATAGTTGCTTTAGTGTCATCATCTAATTATCCAAATAAAGACCGTGTTTTTACATTTCATCATGAAAGTACACATTCAACAAAACCTTTACTTTAAAAGTTCAGCCCCTGAATATCAAAACTCCAACCAGCAGCAGAGGGTCTGAAGGAGGAGCGAGACCTCTCTCTTATGACCGGTTCACTCTAAACTGAGTGTGAGGTGATAAACTCGTCCTCTCACCTCTCTGGTTTCAGGCGAGGTGTGTGTGCGTTTGTATACTGGATGTGTTGTTCTTCACTATGGAGGCCAATAAGGGATCCAGTTTCAGTCCAGACTCTGACACCTCTGATGATGGATCAGTTACATGTAACAAGATCAGGTGTTGTTAACTGATCTAAACTCACACTTGAAACACGCCTCTAGAGTAAATCTCCCTAGCTACTCCACCACAGGATTTAACTTTCCTGCAATTTCTTGAACCTGCAAAATTCAGATTATAATCTAAATTTGTACAGGAACTGTGGCAAAACCCCAGAGGAGATGTTACCAGATGAAGAGCATTTAACATTTAAGAACTTTCATAACAGTACATCATGCAAACAGCTGAAACAGCCCCGCTGAGCATCCTTCGCTGCCGCACCATAAATAAATTAAACCTTGGGCACTTTATGGTGGTACATCAGGCCTCATTCTGCACCGGGGGGCTCAGAAGAACCTCCCCAATATTTATTTAGCACAGTGAGAGCACACAAGGGGTAAATATTGCAAGGCTCCACCGTCTCAGTGTCCGTCTTCCCCCGCAGCTGTGTTGATGGTGATGGGCTGCTTGATCTACCCGGACGGCTGGGACTCCCCGGAGGTGAAGAGGATGTGTGGCCAGAGGACGGATAAGTACAGCCTGGGGAACTGCACGGTGCGCTGGGCCTACATCCTGGCCATCATCAGCATCCTGGACGCCGTCCTCCTCGCTCTCCTGTCCTTCACCCTCGGCAACCGACAGGACAAACTGCTGCCGGACGACTTCGAGGTGGACGGAGGAGCAGGTAATGCAAACTGATGAAGGCTGTGGGTAGCGGGGAGGTAACCGTCTCTCTCTTGAGCTTGGTTTTAGGAGCCTGAATGCTGGTTGGAGGCCTTTTTCACAGCAGACATTTTGACTTGCCATAGAAGGAAAAGCACAGGTGTCTGTTCCCAGTGAGCTGTGATGGTGTGACAGTGAGCCAGCATCCACAACTCCAGGACCCTGAAACTGAAGCATCTCCATGTAAATGGAATTCAGCCATCATTCATTTTGTTATTTACACCTGTGCTTTTCCTACTGTGACTTGAAAAACTTTTAAACTAACCGTTGTCGTCCTAAAATGAAGACAGTCAGCAACTGCGTGGCTTATTTCTCACCTAACATGTTTTCAGAAACACGTTTCGGTCAAGGCCTATTGAAGGAGGCTGGGACACGGGCGGAAACGGGTTTTGGGGTATGGGGTACAACACATGCAACACAGTGCAACTGAAGCTGTGGTCGTGCGTTGCGTTTGGCCAAATTTCGGCGAGTACAGACCAGATTTCACTGCGCATGTGTTGTACCCCAAAGATATGACGCGTTGATGATGCGTGACCCAGCCTCCTTCAATAGGCCTCGATTTGGGTGAACTATTTTTGTAATATACAAGAAAAAAGTTTCTAAACGAGCCGCCATGTTGGTTCCTGTTTGAAAGCGGAGAGCAGCAGCCCAAGAGTGAGAGTATTCGTCGAATCAGGTGCCAAGTAGCGGCCCATCAAGCGTCCAATGCTGGGAAGCGAGGCGATCCCTCGCGTCCAAAAACCCCGATGTGGACACGTACCATGAGACTTACTTCTCTGGTTTCTGGCTTTGAGAGAGAGAGTAGCTCATGTTCACAAATATTGATTGAACTTTCCTAGACCTTAATTAAGGTGGTGTTCCCCTTTAAATCCATCAAATAAAGATATCCACAAGAGTGTTTTCCCTCTTTTACAGATAAGTCTTGATGAACACGGACCTTCAGGACCACCTTGATGCAGATGCAATGAACAAGCACCACGAGATGTCATAATGTGGTTTAGGTCAAACTGCTCACCTCACTAGTTGGGTTGACTTTTGGGTCATTGAAATGTAGCAGTCCTTTACTGCTTCACAAACCTGACGAGAGAGAGAAGAGTTTTAATTCTCTACTTGATGTTTTCTGTCAAAAGCATAATAAACTCAGAAAAACAAGCTCGACAGTCGAGTTGTATTGTATGAACATCTGTTTTTATTGTATGGTGTGTTGTAAATCGACAGCTTACACAAAGTCTAAGTTCTTGAATCTGACACTGATGTACATTTAGTTTTTACCTAGGCTCAATAGATACATCGGTTACTTTGATATGATCAATTTGGGACACCATTACGCTAACATCAGATCTCACCATTTCTATGGTAAAAACAGTGACATTATTGAACAGTTGGCCTTACAGCTCGAAAACATCTTCCATACGCTTTATTAAAACACAGCTACCCAGCTAAATAACTTTAGCTAAGATATAAGATTTGTTAAAAACTGTACATAACTGTAATATACATAAAGGCAAACTCTTTGGTACAGATATATACAGTTTATTTTCACTTTTTTTCCTCCTTTAAATTGGGCTTCGGAACATGTCGTCTTGTTGAAACCTTGAAAACACTATATTCCTGAATTGTAATAGTTGTATGAGAAAACCAGCCTCCCATGAGAATGAAAGATCTCATTAATTCTAATTAACTAACCACACTAAGTACCAGGTGACAACGGATTTGTTATGGCTAAATAATATGACCTACATTATCAGACAGTGGGTGTCTCAGTAAGAAACTCTGTCTGGAGAAATGCTGAGAATTATTACCACAGTCAGTGTAAATGTCAGCCCAGTGTGCAACTTCCTAAGCCTACTTTACAAATACAAAATATATACCTTACATGTGTAATATAAGATCAAATAATTCTTAAAAAAAACAACACAGCACTAATGAAAATGCACGAGAAAAAGAAGTGATAGCGGATCCTTTTAAAAGGGGGACAGAATGACCAAGAAAGGCTACATATCCTTAATTTGTTTAGTGCAGGAGTGTAACAAACAAAGGATGAGTCACTAGCAGTACAATAACAGGTTTGCTTAGTTGGGAGGGTGAACGGAGCACAGCAGGTTGGAGCCAACATGACCACAAAGTAATATAATCCACTGGATTCCTGACGTCATCACACCGAGAGAAGAGCCAACAAATACGAAGCAAACGTACACAGAAGCATTAGTTCAATAACGAGAACATAAGAAATCCAAAAAATAATAACAAAAAAAAAAAAAAAAGAGAAATAAATATTCATCTGATATGCCCAAACTGGAAAGTGATCTGTTGCAGTCTCTGGAGAGAGAGGGAGGGGAAGGTGCGATGGCCGGAGGTCTCCACTAGAGGGTGAGCCAGGCGTGACCCAAGCACTCCGCGGCCGTGGCTCTCTTCTCTGGGATCAGCTCCAGCATGGGGAGCAGGAAGTCAGTGAAGCACTCGGCTTCTTCGCGGGGCCACTCGTACTTGTCGACCAGCACCTCCATCAAACCCCACGGCTTCAGCTTGGTGATGTGTTTCAAATCACCTGCAGACGGAACAGAAGACGCTGCATCAGAGAACCACGCAGGGAATACAGCACAACACTTTCCCCAGTGTATATTCACTACTATGTCTGTGAAATCCAGGGCTGTCAATCGATTAAAATATCTAATCGAGATTAATCGCATGACTATCCGTAGTTAATCGTGATTAATCGCATTTTTTTATCTGTTCAAAATGTACCTTAAAGGGAGATTTGTCAAGTATTTAATACTCTTATCAACATGGCAGAATGGGCAACTATGTTTGCTTTATGCAAATGTATGTATTTATCATTAGAAATCAATTAACAACACAAAACAATGACAAATATTGTCCAGAAACCCTCACAGGTATTGTAATTTAGCATAACAAAATATGTTCAAATCATAACATGGCAAACTGAAGCCCAACAGGCAACAACAGCTGTCAGTGTGTCAGTGTGCTGACTTGACTATGACTTGCCCCAAACTGCATGTGATTATCATAAAGTGGGCATGTCTGTGAAGGGGAGACTCGTGGGTACCCATAGAACCCATTTTCATTCACATATCTTGAGGTCAGAGGTCAAGGGACCCCTTTGAAAATGGCCATGACAGGTTTTCCTCGCCAAAATTTAGCTTAAGTTTGGAGCGTTATTTAACCTCCTTCACGACAAGCTGGTATTACATGGTTGGTACCGATGGATTCTTTAGGTTTTCAAGTTTCATATCAGTTTAAAACTGTGATACAACCTCTGAAAGATCTATTGGATTAATGCATTAAAGAAATTAGTGGCGCTAAAACGAATTTGTGTTATTATCGCATTAACGTTGACAGCCCTAGTGAAAACATAATCAAACATCTAGATATGACATGCATTGAATATTTTACTTAAAATAACTGTCAATGTATTTCTAAAACAGGAATTTCTTTTGAGTTTTAATATCTAATGTTGGAAATGTTTTAACAAAAGTTTAAGTGAAAAAATTTCACACCACAGATGTGTGAAAAAAAATTATAGGCGGCTCGAGGGCATGATCTTAACGGCAGGCAGAAAACCTCCTCTAATCTCGACACTGATGCTTCTTTGTTTTACCTTTCTTGGTGAAAAAATCCTTGGAATATTTGCCGGTCATTATGAGTTTGCGTGGGACACTCCCCAGCAGCTCAATGATCAGCGCTATGTGGTCTACACGGCAGAAGGTTGCAAGAGGAGAGGGACAAGACAGACAAGACAGACAACAGATTGGTCAGACAGTGTCCCGGTCACAGGCCCGCTCTGGGTGTGTGGGTGGAGGAAGAGAGAGGTCAGGCTGACAGCACACACACATATGAGCCAGATTGTTGCAGAGGTTGAGGTGCACAGACCTACAGTTAGAATTATCAAACATGGCCACCAGACATTACAAGAGCTGTAAGGTTCTTCAACTTTTTCCATCTCTGTGTGTCGACAATCAAAGATTCACAGTCACTGGCCGGGATAGTAACAAAATTCCCATATTGCCGATGACAAATTTATACAACTAAGATGAAAAAAAAGACTCTTTCTGAAATCTGTAATCAGCCTTTAACTGATACGCCTGTAATTCAATCTCAAAGCTAACACATTCAGTTGCTCGTATTAAGTTAAGCTTGTTAGCTTGCTAAATTGTTAGCCTCTGTTGCTTCTAGACGCCGACCGTAACGTTAATATTGCCGTTGCTTAGCAGCGGTGTTCTCACGACATAGCCGCTTGAATGCCGAGCATTATTGTGTGTACACGACTTCCCATGTTGAATTTTAAACGTCAATATCGCAGTCGATCATGTTCATTTACTTGTGGGAAGTCGAAGTCGTGATCGTGATTAATATTTGATTAATTGTGCAGCCCTATATACACTTCAGGCCTATAATTAAGAGAAACACCACAAGTTAAATGGATTTGACTACAAGGGATCAATACTGTATCAAGTATCCAGTTGTCTGGAGCTGGCTACAACTAAGGAGGACTTGAATCAATGTCTGATGGCAGTGTCCAAAGTAAAATACATGTATTTTACTTTGTCTGTATTCATTATTTTGTCTGCACACACCAACAGCTTTGGTAGATCTAAATGTGCTGACAGGAACCTTCCCCCTTCACCTCCCATCCACCGTCCCCAGAGCGAGCCACAGACAGAGGGGTGGCGTACCTCTCTTGGTGAAGTATTCCTGTGAGTATTTCCCACTCAGTGCATAGTGACGAGGGATTTTACCGAGCAACTCAATCATGAGAGCAAGATGGTCTGGAAATGAGGCACATCAGAGGAGGAGAGACAGAGAGTCAGAGGGTTTGGAGAGGGGAGGAGACGGGATAGGAGAGAGATGGCAAACAAGTCACGTGGAACAATGTATTAAGAAACAATGGATGATGACAGCCTCGTATGACAGGAAACACATGTAAAGGAAGCCTATATTATTGTTTCACATCAAAAGCTACAAACACATGTAGGCCATTCACTTTCATATAGGAAAACAAACCATGACCGAAAAATCAGGCTTAAAGCACAGCCATCAAAAACATACGCACTAAAACTTGTACAACAGATCCTGAAACAGAATGAGAGATTAGTAAAAAAAAACACAACAGAGCAAGCTGTGGAAGAATATTAAGCAACAGCCTCAAGAGTTCATGTTCTGTAGGTGGAAAAGCCGATTCACAGCAGCTGCGGGGCATGTGCCAATAAACTGAAGGTTGAATCTTAGCACACATACCTGACCTGACATGCCACAGCAGAATCAAGTCAGCACAGAAACCTCACGCTAAGCTGCAAGCCAACGTTAACATAAAGAAAGCGTAAGGATGAGAACAATGAATCGTGGAGAGAGGTGAGTGAGTGAGGAGGAGATGAAGAAAAGAATAGGAAGGAAATGAGCGATGGCCCCGTCTCCAGCGCAGCAAAAGTGTGGTTTGAGGTGTTAGAGAGGAAATAAACACAGGAATGTTGGTACTCATCATCACATGATTCACATCTACATTTCTTCTCACTGTAATGGAGTACCTCATTTAAGTGTTAACGCTGCGGAAAATTAAGCAAAGTGCACTGCAACTTATTATGCACACTGCACAATAACTTGCCATGCTTACTGTGAAACTCTTATTAGATGTGTGGATAATTTCAAATAATTCATAATGACAATAAAACACCAATGAGTGCCAATTTCACGAGAAAAAAAAATCATGAAGCGTTTCACAGTAGCAATAACTGTTAAAAGTTACCACCAATGCTAAATGAGTCTTACCAGTGAAGCATAAATTTCAATATTAAATATATAATTTAGGATCAATGCTGTGCAGTTATAACTGGAGAACGAGAGGAAGAGGAAGTCCCAGCAATACCTTCATCCCTGGAATAATCTTCCCCAGAATGTGGTTCAAACAAGTAGTCCCCTGTGGCGAGCTCGAAGGCCTGAGAAGACAACACAATCATCATAAACACAGGAAGACACAGTATGAGGGATGTATTTACTCCCTCGTACCACCTGCTACACTCTCATAACACTTCAAGGTACATATGGACGATGATTTTTTTTTCCTTGGTTTTAATACAGTGCGATAGTTGATTGTCAGTGCAATCTCTCACCATGCAGGCTGTGCTCCATACGTCGGCCGGAGTGCTGTATCCAGCACCGATGAGCACCTCTAAGGATCTGTACTGCCGCGTCTGGATGTCTTCTGTAAAGTGCTTGTGCTGAGAGACGGAGAGACAGAGGCAGAGAAACAAATCCTAAAAAAAAGGACTCCAAAATATGTGACAGTGTCAGAGCCAAGGACTGGAGGACAACTGTATCATCTACCAATTAATTTAAAAACTTAGTATATATATATATATATATATATATATATATATATATATATATATATATATATATATATATATATATATACACATATATATATATATATATATATATATATATATATATATATATATACTTAGGTATAATTGATAACATTTGTATGTAGACAAATCATTGTTGAAAAATAATAGATCCACAGAGCTTTTAGAAAGGTGCCGAATAAAAGTGTTTTTTCCTAAAAAAAAAAATTATGACTGTGAATTAATCATTTAAAAAATGTTGCTGGGTTCAAAATAAATGTTTTGTTCATCTCTGTGGAAGATATCTGACGTTTGGTTCCCACTTCTTACAAGGCTGGTGAGCCAATAGCACAACAACGTTGATATCACGTGGTATCTCTGTGTCCTCAGTGATCAAGTTGCCAGTTAGTGTGGAAAAAAACGGATAAATGGCTGTGTTTGACACTGGTGTCTCCATCAGGCTGCAGAATATGTGAATATTTACCGTGGCAACAAGTGACAACTGACGTTAGCACATATTAGCTTTCTTATCTTATTCGTCCGAACAACAATAACCCATAAAATTACAATTTGGCATATTTAAACAAAACCACCAACAACTACCAACAGTCATAGTCCTTACTACCTTAACTAATGTGTTGTCACCGGTTAGATTGTCAAAATGAGAAAAATAACAGCTTCAATCCCTGAGGAGCTACGTTAGCATCGTAACATTAGTGACAGTTGCGTCCAGTTACATAACGTTATAGTTCCCACAAACTATGTACAGTATTTGTCTGTTGTTTTATATGATCATTTTAACCTGTGTAAAGTGTCTTTGAGTACTATGAAAAGCGCTATATAAATAAAATATATTATTAATATTATTATTATTATTATTATTATTATTATTATTATAACGAAGATGTGCATCAGAGGAGATTTCGCAGTGGGTGGCTGACTGAAAAATTAAAAGTGAAATGAGGGTATATTTTGACCAAACCAGAGTTGGTGATTGTTGGAAAGACTAACCAAGACGGTTTTGGTGAGTTTTATTTTGTTTCTGTCGAGTTTGAATGTGTGTTTTTTACGATGCTCCGCAGCTAGAACAAAAGTCTGTCTGAGTCTCACTCCACTCGAGAATAAAATATGCAGGGTGTGCAACGAACTGGCAACCACTTGATGTGAAGTGAATGCAATAGAACGGGGGAGGGAGAATGCGACATCTACTGGCTGAATGTTATCAATTGCAGCTTTAAACAATGGGCTAGAAGATTAAAGGATTTCTATTTTGGTAGCTTGATGACACTGCATGTGTCCCTAGCTGGAGGCTTCATCCCTAATCAGGAAATCCCTCAGGTCATTAGCTACTCACCACCCAGCAGGCATTTCCCAAGTCTGCAATCTTAACCTTGATCTTGTCTGAATTGACTGGCTCAAGGGGGTTGACTAGCAGGGATCCTGCTGTCTGCTTGCCTATATCAGAGGAGAGAGAGAGAAAGAGATAAGAATGGACTAAACATCAAATAAATGAAGAGCCTAACGATCAATATTTCAAAGTTCACATGGCTGAGCTGTTATTAAACTTCCAAAGCAGCCCAGCCAGAGCAAACAGCTACCAAAAAACATTGCCGTTAGTAGATGTAGTGATTTTGGTTGACTGACCGTCCAGGCTGTCGGGCCCGTCCTCCCCGTCCTCACCCTCCTCCCGGAAAATGCTTCGCTCCAGCTCTCCGTCCTCCAGACCGGCAGGGAGGTGTCTCTCAGTTACTCCACTGCTGCGAGCGGCCCTGCCTTCAGTCTCAGTGTCCAGCTCCTTGAGATCTGCAGAGTCCACACCGTTGCAGATGAAGTGAACAGGGGATTCCTCGCGTTGCTCCTCCTGACTGGCACATTTCTCTGCGGGCTCTACGTTGCCGTTGTGTTGGTCTTCGTCCCTCCACTGGGACTGCCTCTGGTCCGCCTCCACGTGGCCATTACAGTTAACCTCCAACAGCCCCTCTGGTCCCACCCTCTGGAGATCTGCATTCACACTGCTCTCTGAAATTATCAGGAAAAGACAGATGACATTTCTTTTCAAATGACTCCACCGATGATTTTATTACCGTCTCACAACCGTGACAGAACTTTAAGAAGCACACGTTAGTCCTGTGATGTTGGCTTCTTACCATCCGTTTCATCGTCTCCTAGCTCCAGAAGAGACACCTGTCTGAGAGGAGCACAGGCCCGTCCCTTCGGAGACTGTGGGTCCTCATCTTCATCATCTTCATCCTCTCGTGTCTCTGTGGTCTTTTCCATCTCCTCCAAGTCCAGGATGCACTTTTCCAGCTGCTCCGCCTGACGCTTCTGCTTCTTTTTTAACTTCTTCTTCTTGTTCTTGGACATTTTTACCATCTGTGAAAGAGGAACATAAGAAAAAAAATAGCTCTCATGGACAGTTGCAGATTTGTGGGACTGCTTTACAGGACCAGTGTGTAGGATTTAGGGGGATTTATTGGCAGAAATGGAATATAATATTCATAACTACCTTTTCATTAGTGTATAATCACCTGAAACTAGGAATTGTTGTGTTTTTTGTTACCGAGAATGAGCCCTTCATATCTACATAGGGAGCGGGTCCTCTTCACAGAGTCCGCCAGGTTGCACCGACATGTTTCTACAGAAGCGCAGAACGGACAAACCAAACACTGGCTCTAGAGAGAGCCTTTCGTGTTTTTACGTTACTTGAAGGCCACTGTAGTTCTCCGACATGCTTGGAAAGGGAGGAGTGAGCGGAGGGGTATTCAGTTGGTTGTAATTTGCAACCACACCGCTAGATGCCACTAAATCCTACACACTGTACCTTTAAATGTGTGTTATACTGAAAATGTGGGAGGTTGATGTCCTATGCAAAAAGTAAATAACAAAAGGGTTGTACCTGTTTTGGAGCAGGTGCTGTGCTTACTGAAAAAAAGGGAACATCAGATGAGTACAAACTGTTACCAAACTGAGCTCATGTATGTACAAATGAAGTGTTGAATTGTTTGTCTCATACTTGCTGAACCGGAGGGAGGAGGCGCCCCAGCCCTCTGCCACTCTGTGGCTTCGGCTGCGAGCTTCCGGACATAAGGCTCATCAACACTCATCAGGATGTTCTCCGGCTTGATGTCTGTGTGGATGATCTGACACTTTGTGTGCAGGTAGTCCAGGCCCTGGAGTACCTGGGAAATGGACGAATGGAGAAGGATTGTAAAAGCTTAACTGTATTTTTGAACTGAATATTATTTATAAAATATTTATATATATATTTTTTCCACTATTTGTGTACATAACAGTCCTGTCTATTCCTACCCATATCTGTCCAGCTTTGTTGTCTTTGTCCCTAGCTGTAATTTCTATTTCTGTGTAAGTACGTTTAGAGAGATGCATTAAACCAGAGTCAGATTCCTCGTATGTACGTACTTGACGAATAAAAACTGATTCTGAATCAGTTACTTGTTCCATAACGACAAAAGCTGCTTGGCCGAAGAAAAAAAATGCAAACACAAAATGCTCTGCCCTGACAGGTTTGCACCCGTCACACACCCTGGAGGCTAACTGGCTCTTGTGAAAGAGTGGAAGCTACAACCAGCATACAAAAAGGTGTGACACTGTGTGTCTAATGTTACCTGTCTTATTATGCTCTTCACACACGGCAGGGGCAGCCCCTGGTAATTGGACTTTATTATCCACTTCAGTAAGTGATGCCCCAACACCTCAAACACCATGCAGACATCTGGAGATCACAGCAGTTAAGATAATACACTGAAAACCCCATTAGAAGAAAAGTATTTACTAAACACACTGAGGCCCTGTGGTCATTCACCTACATGAAGATCATTAGTATTATTTATAATGAAGAAAGAGAGTGGGTCATGGGAGTGCGAACACTACAGTGTTGTTGAGGAGTGTCATATTGCAGCTACAGTTCTCCCTGTGACATTCAGGGGATCTTGCTCAGCCAGTGTATGGTGATAGGTGAAGGTCGGTTTGGGACACAAGGTTCCATTTAGTAAACCCGTCACCTGTTGTTTACATTGTGACTTGCATACTGCTTTCACAGCTAAATTTGACACCAGTGGAAAGAATGATCCTCTCCTTGTCAAAGTATTTTTCTAAGAATTAACAGGCTTTAGTCTTTCCAGTGGGGAAGCAATTAAACAGATCAGATCTGAATCATAAAAAAAGACCAGGAAGTAATAACAATATGTGGCTCTAAAAGGATACGGGTTCCATTGATACCAGAGATCTTGAAGTCGTCGACCATCTGGACCACCATCTCCCGGTTGGGATCATCGGGGTCTGAGTTTCTAACCTGGGAACAAAGAAACAGAACAACGCAATCCAAACAATCAGGATTTACACTTACTAATGTTAGACTGGACCAATGCAGGATCGGCATGCGTGTCTCTTAAGCTGTAGTCATGTAATACATACATGCCTAACATGCTGAATTTTACACAGTACTGTATGTGAAGCCACACATTATGTAAAGTCTGTAATGGTTTTCACTGTAAGGAAGTTCCTGTTTTCCTTGTGCTTTGTGTGTTATCATGAACTGGGATGTCTGCGTTGATGTCATCAGTACATATTTGTGTACATTTACTGTGCTTCCTGATTTCACCTCACAACACCTTCCGTGTGCAATTAACTCATCTACTCACAGATCTGAGGAGCTTGATCTCATCCACTGCCGTCTCCGTGTAGTGCTCCGCACTCTTCACCACCTTCATTGCAACAAACCTCTTCACCCTGCAACCACAGAGCAAGTAACGTTCGCTAACAGGAAGCACCGTACAAGGTCCTACCACAACAGTCTCAAGAGTCAGCTGCTACTCAAGCTGTATCCAACTTCAGGCCTCAAAAACAAAACAGTGCAGTAAGAATATGCAGTAAAGTTTTTCTCGTACTGGATGTCCCAGGCGAGCCACACGGTGGAGAAGTGTCCCCAGCCCAGTTTCCGGATTACATGGTATTTTCCGTTGTAAAGGTCTCCTACTTTCACATGATGGTAGCCACCTAGAAGAGGAGAAAACGCACGTTGACTAGACTAGACAGTTCAGGCAACAAGATAAAAAAGGCATATCTCTTTTTATTGTAACTGTCATCACAGACTTCATTAGCAACAGAGTCCCTCACGTACAAAGACCTTTTCCATAATAACCTTTCTTTTTTCTGTTCTGAAAACTTTTAATGTCGGACGAAAGTTTTGGAGTCGGTGCGTAAACGTGACTGACACAACGTTGTATTTATTTCTAAACGTGCAACAATTTCGTACGAAAAATACGGACTTGGTGTGCAAAGGCCTTAAGACGGGACTCGCCTTTGCAGTAGTCGTTGGGGTCCTCCTGCTCCTCATCGTCAGAGCCGAGGATCTCCTCAGGTTCCTCGGGTTCCTGAGGCGATGCTTCTTGCTGGGGTTGCTGTCGAGCTCTGGGGTTGACTGGCTGCCTGATGGACAAATACATGCACACAAACCATCACAGACTTCATTAGCAACAGAGTCCCTGACGTATTATTTCCTGCCTGGGAACAGAAGTATTTCAACCTTCACAGCACTCGTTATCAATTCTCTGCCAATTAATTAAATAAACCCATTTAAAGGGACTATTTGTAACTTATCACGCGCATAAATCTTAACGGGTCGGTATCCCATGCGCGCTCGCGTGTGGGTACGCGAACGCGCAGCAGCTCTGCTCCTGCCTGTTTGCACACCGCGCTCGTTCTCACCCGTCCGGCTCGCTCCACCTCCAAGTGAACGCGCGCACACTACACACTGCAGAAGAGTTAGTTTAGCTCTGAGAATATCTGGTGAATGTGCAGTGGACGTTTTTGCAGAAATAACTGCTGCAGCTCCTCCAGACCAACAGAAGTTTCCCGTGTCTTGTGAAGTGACGGGGCTCCGCAGAGAGTTATGTTATCGTCTCGACCGGGTGTCGCTGTCCCCCCCCCCCCCCGTTTCCTCCGTGTCAGCGGGCCGAGACAGGAAAAGCCAGCACTAGAATCAGCATTGATTCATGGAGAGACCCTCGTCTGGTCAGCTAACATTACTGCCAAGCAGGGGAAATATAGAGTGATATTGTGGTTTTAGCTGACGTGTGTCATCTCACTGTTTTGACGGACGCTCGCTCACATTCAGGTAGCGCGTTCACACGGGCGAGCGCGAGCAACAGGACGCTGACTTTCGTTGACATTGCGGCCACAGGTGTCGCTGTGAACAAGCAATTTCTGATTCTTACATATAGCCCCTTTAACAAATATTTAACAAGGCAAGTGTAATAGAAGTGTTCTTTTAAAGAGTTTCAGTTAGCTTTTATGAGCCCCCACCCCATAGATTTAACCACACCCAGATCCTGCTTAATGCACTACAGGTAACTGTTCCCACAGCAGAGCAGCAATTGGCATTATTCCCACAGGCCAGCTGTACTGGCCAGACACCAGACCTTTAAACCTCTGACAGGTTGTTAATTTGAATCATGTCATCTGGGAATTATGGTGTGAGCTTTGGTGTTACTGTCTCTAAGTGTTGTTGGTTTGACAGTATCCATCCTGGTTTAACCCATTGAATTTATTTATACTTATAAATTAATGTTAAACACCATGAAGAGTGATCAATAATTTGAATGACTTTGAACTACTTGCAAACGAATAGCGAGGGACGTCCAGAGCTTATCTGCGAGATTGGCGTTGAAACCAATTGTAATTGATCTGTATCTGCTAGAAACAAATATTCACAAACAAATACACAGCAGCTTGCACATGTGACAAGACACTGTAAGCAAGCAAAGACAACTTGAGTTATAAAAACATGTTGAAAACTGCTTTTGAACTTCTATATCTTGTTCATGCTGGAGACGACGAGACGCTGTCAAAATCTTGTCAAACCATTCCTGCCACAAAACACAGAAATCTGTGCTGCAGGCTATATTTTATTAACACATGTCTGAATAAGAAAAGCCTTACTAATCTTAACACAGTCCTACTTTAGGTTAAGTGTGTGCTGTGCAACTGTGTTGTTTAGGAAAATATAAAACACTGTTGAATCAGGACTTGAGTACTCGCTATTGGTAGATACTCTATAGCAAATTAGCGGGATCAGGGTAAAAAAAGAACTGCAGCTGCATTATAAAAGAAGAAATACATGCATCATCATTAAGAAAGAGATTAGCGTACAAGCCTGTGTGTCACTGGTGTCCCGCAATTACAAAGCTCAATTATTTTGTCATTATGTCGGGCTGTCAGACGGAAGAGACAAAGTACTTTCTAGAGCAAGTCATAGAAGACTGAAGAAAAATTAAGATATTAAGAAAAGAGCATTAAGAATAGGACCAGGTAAGTGCTCATTCACAATTAATGTTTGGCATTTAGCACATAAAGAAAGGGAATGTATGAAAGTCTGTGCATATTAAATATTCTGATTTTTCAAATCTGTAGTTAGTTCCTGGTGTTTTACCATAATTCCAGCTAACAATTTATCAACGCAGGCATCACTGCGACAGGATAAGTGTATATTCTTAATATATAATGCCCTTCTTAAAGGGATATACCTTATGTAGTGGCCATTTGTAAAAAATCTAACTCAAATCAAATGGCCACTGACGCACCATGGGTACAGTATGTGGTTTACGCAAGCAGAAGTGTCACTGCCTCTCTTGTTCTGGTAAGAAAACCATAAGCCCACCAAGGTGCATGATGGTCCTACCTGCCCACCTACATATACAGTATAACAACAGATGCCCACAAACAAAATACTAATTACACAAAAACTAAAGGCTATAGGCTACTAAACAAGAAAATAATTTCACTAAACAAATAACTAGCAAAAGAAAACACAGTCTAAATAAAGTAAACATCTAGAATAATAAATCAAACAATACTACTTATTATTAGTAAAACAACAACTAAATACTAACAACAAATAAATAGCTCCTACTCCTTATAAGGGGAATGTGCCTCAATTTTTTAATGAGATTAATCTCTCATTCGAGGTATCATTATTTCAGTAATACAACTCTTTAAATGAGAAATTAGAACATAGCGATTCTGGTATTTCAACCAAGCACAATAGAGCATTTTTGACAGCTAATGTGTAGGGAAAAAGGATCAGGCTTTACAGCTCTAATCACAGAACAACATACTCAGTTGTTTAATGTAGTAAAAAAAAAAGAAGAAAAAAATCACACTGGCATGCGAGCACTTTGTGTATTTATGTGTAACATCCTATAATCTGTGTTTGCCAACGGATCAGTTCCTAATATTAACTTGAAAGCCACGCAGCCTGATGTTACTTCCTCCACAGAGCAGATTAAAGCTGCTCATCACCGCGGGAGCGAAGAGAGCCGAGATCACATTCAAATAAATTCCTAAACTGGTCTGTAGTGTCTCACAAATGAGCTGTTGGTTTCCGCATAATCTGCAACCTACTTATTCATGCCTGACACGGTTATTTGAAGCAGAGAGGTTTTAAGGCATGTTTGTGCACCAATAACAGAACAAACAGCTACAATTAATTAGTGAATTTTGACTTTTAAATTATGTTTCTTTTCCATTTGAAATGCTACTCTTGCATTACTGCATTTCTTGTAATTAATAACACATTTGTAGGAAACAATCAGAATTGATAATAATTAATCTTCTCAGTTCTCATACTCAGTCACGGCTCTTCACTAACTAACTATCGAAGACTGAAGACAGGGAGGAACCAAAGCAATATCATTACTTAAATGTGGAGCCAGACACAACTCCAATTAGAGAATTTTCATGAAATGAAAATACATGGCTGCTCTAATTTGGGTGGGTGCTCCTTTTTTTTTGATGATGCTCATCAGTTTGGGTGAGAAGGCAACTATGCGTCTAATATTCAAGTTGTTCTGATGTATGTTTTCCCTGAGAGGCTTAAATTAAACTGATATTTCTCCTGATAACTGGCTCCTTTTTTTTTGATGATGCTCATCAGTTTGGGTGACAAGGCAACTATGCGTCTAATATTCAAGTTGTTCTGATGTATGTTTTCCCTGAGAGGCTTAAATTAAACTGATATTTCTCCTGATAACTGATAGAACTATAGCTCCTATAGTGTCTTTCACTACAAGTGTTACCTCTCTTCTATACATATGGTGCTCAGCATGTAAGCATGACTGCGTGGCATGCAACGGTGCTGTTTTAAGTTATATTTAGCTTCTTAGTATCATATGATTCTTCTCCCTGATGGACATGCCTGTTTCAACCATGAAGATAACGCTGTCAGGAGGTGAGCATCTGCAATAGTGCCGTTTTCAGTGAAACGCCATGCTTCGGTGGGCTGATGTGGGCTTCTTCATTCGCTGGCTTTAAATATAGCACAGGCTGTTATGTAACACTCCCGAGGATGCCACTGATGGCATGATTAGTGAATTGTTAGGTACACCAAAACAATCAGTAGAGAGATCAACGCTAGAGTGGAATATTTAGAGCCCTGAACGTGGCATAATCTTAATGCAATCATTCATTAACTATTTTTACAGCAGGACATAGCCTTCGAGTGGTTTATTTCTGGCACTGCATACTGCACATCCTATACGGGCAGCTTACATCTTATTAAAATAACTGTCCAAATGAATAGTGTTAATGTCATGACTTGAACCACATGCAAAATGCTACCCAAACCCAGAGTGCTCCTGATTCTTTTGAGATATGTTAATGAGTCTTCTTTACGTTTGGATCATGCACAAAGCAAAATAAAGCATGCAGTCAAGGTGTCACAATCAACCACCTCTGACTGAATTGACACAGTGCATGCTTGAGGGTGTCATGTACAAAATGAAGAGATGAGGAGCTTTAAATGGGGGTAATAAAACACTCACTTTTTGGTGGTCTTCTTTGCTTTCCCCCTCTTCTTCCTCGCCTGAAGGGCCAGAACTGTCAAAAGAAAACCAGTGATAACCAATTATCTCTCCATTGTCTGGATTGCCATTTGTTGTCACACTCAAGACAAAAAGGGATGACAGAGGGGAAAGGGTACAACTACCTCACCCTACAGCCCATAATAAACCCGCTCATTATGCACTCTTATTATGTCATATTTGTAACGACCAATATCTAAATGACGGTGCATCTGTCGGTCACCCGGTTTGATATTGGAAGCCGTGTAACGTTAAGTGACATCACTAAGCTAACCTAGGTAGCCTAGGTAACCGCTCTTCTAAAACACCGCAACGACACTGTGACATGAAGTAATTTCACTCTGGTGACCAGCTAGTGGGTTAACACAACATTAACTGGTTACTGGTGTGGGTGTTTTTAGGTTTATGTGTGAGCTGGAAAGCTAAACGCAGCTAAATAATCCTGACATGAAGCTAAAGCTAATGTCTGAGAGAGCTAACGTAGCTCGCTGCAGCTCAGCAGTGCGTGACAGACGCGTTCAATTAAACCTCCCTCTGAACGTATGCAGCTCGGCTACACTTTACATTTGTTGACCGCAGAGGAACATCAACTGCAGCGTCAACACAAACACGGGCTAACATTAGTCATGTACGGTGTGTCGGTGTAAAGATTTACCTTTTCTCTCCATGTCGGCTGGATTCGTAGCTTTAGCCGTTAGCTGCTACACCACCAGTGATCGAATGTTCCGCGCATGCGCAGTGGTGCGTTTTTGGCTCAAGGGGAGCTTCCCCAGTGATGTCTCCACCTGAGCACCAAATACTACTATATTACTACACTGAAGCTGCAGAGAAACACAGATACTACTATTATAAAGAAGTTTTATGTGATTTTTTTTTTTTTTTACCTTTTATTTATTTTTACTGCATGACAATAGCTAGCCTACAGTATGTTAAAGTGTGTGTACAGTGTCAAGTGATAGATAGATAGATAGATAGATAGATAGATAGATAGATAGATAGATAGATAGATAGATAGATAGTAACTTTATTGATCCCGAGGGAAATTCAAGATTCCAGCATCACAGTTCCATAGTGCAAACATATTAGTAAAAAACGTCACAGGTAAGTAGTACACATATTAGTAAAAAAACGTCACAGGTCAGTAGTACACATATTAGTAAAACGACACAAGTAGTAACAAGACACATGTAAGTAATACAGAGTATAAAACAAAATATGCAATATGCAGAAGAACTGTTAAAAATGAATATTGTTTAGGGTAAACAACTGAGAAACAGGCGTATTTAAAGAAGAAGTGAATGTAGTGCAGAAAGTGATATAGTGCTGGGTGATTAAGTATAGGAGATATAGATATTAAGAAATGTCAGATATGGAGTATAATTCAGGATAAGAACTGAGGTAGAGAAGTTTTTTGTAGTGTGCGGAATTAAAGTGGCTCAGTCTATTAAAGTGCACTGTGTGCATTATATTACTACACTGAAGCTGCAGGGAAACACAGATACTACTGTTATAAAGAAGTTTTATGTGATTATTTTTTTTTTTTACCTTTTATTTACTTTTACTGCATGACAATAGCTAGCCTACAGTATGTTAAAGTGTGTGTACAGTGTCAAGTGATCTACCTGATATAGGGTAAGGTGATGAAATGTACTTAATTAATGTTTGTAGCATTTAGCACATGAAGAAAGGGAATGTATGAAAGTCTGTGCATATTAAATATTTGGATTTTTTTTAAAGTCTGTAGTTACTGCTGTTTTGACCATAATTGCAGCTAACAATTTATCAACACAGGCATCACTGAACGACAGGATAAGTGTGTATTGGTTGGAAATGTTTTTTGCCTACACAACACAAATTAACGAGGAACTACAACTAAGAATATTTGGCCTGTAATACATTTTAATATAGAGACAATAAATTAAAATTGTATGACAAACAAGCTGTCAGATGGTTATACAAAAAAATCCACTTTAAAGACTGAACTTGACAGTGGTGTGCACAGCTGTATGGAGGACTAAACCTGCCATTATAATAAAAAAAATAAATGACTCAATAAAGAAATAAAATACATTTTATTTATTTATTTTCTATTTCTGTGCAAATGTATTCATTTTCAAATTAACCTGCACATTTATTTGATAATTGAGGCATTTATTGAGCGTAGGGATTTATTGAGTGTACGCTCAGGACTTGGTTTGGGAACCGAAGGGTCGCCGATTCAAGTTCCTGCACAGACCAAGTACGGACTGTGGACTGGTAGCTGGAGAGGTGTCAGTTCACCTCCTGGGCACTGCCGGGGTGCCCTTGAGTAAGGCACCAGACCCCAAACTGCTCCCCGGGTGCTATATAGTAGCTGCCCACTGCTCCTAATACTAGCATGGGTTAAATGCAGAAAGTAAATTTCACTGTGTGCTGTGCTGTGCTGTGCTGTGCACAATGTACTGTGACAGGGGGACATTTTAAGTGCCCCAAACAATAATGGGGACACTATTTTTAAATTACCGTAAAAACATGACTTTGGCCTTTCTGCACTGTAATTTCTTGGTATAATTTGGCCGACGTGTGTCGAAACAAAATGTCTGTTTTAAGTTAATTTCACCTGATAATATCAGGGCTCTGGTCCATAAACCAGGGCAGGGTATACTTTTTGTTTTATTTATTTTTTTAGCTGTGGCTTAATAGGCATTTCACACTTAAGATACATTGGTAGATAGATTTTCTATTTGAAAATAGTACGGCTGAACCACAGACAAAAATGCAGCAGCCATCCCTCCTCCTGCACACCGATGACTCACAGTGCACTTAAGACATGATTCAACAGCCAACCTAAGGTTTTTTAATCATATTTTGTAGTTTTTCTGTTTATCAGTGTCTTGCTGAAGAACATACAGCACTAGTCATCATCGTAGGTGCTTGAGAGAAGATCGAAATATGCATTATGTAAATGTGGCAACACATCATGAATATTCAAAATGCTAAATAAATGTAACATTTTGGTAAAATCATCCATATCAATTCATTCATTTGATTCTCGAGTGAAATCACTGAGGATTGGCACTGCTGATTAACAAATGTGTTTGGAAAATAAGGAAATAAAAACGTAGGTCTCTTAAAAATAAGTCTTTATTTTGTTAAACAAAGATGAAGATAGTAGTTACTCTGCTGGACTGAAAATAGTTTAAGGGATCTTTCGATTGTTGTTTATAAATACCACCTCCACAAAGTATAAATACATCTGAAAATCCCTCTTTTACACATTTAAGCAGTATTTCTATTAGAGGTTTTAGCATGACACTTAAAATTCCTGTAAACCAACAACACACTCTCGCAAACGCACACAAAGTCTTTAACTGATGTACATACTAAAAGTGATTGCTTCATGACATAAGCACAATAAGTCAGAGATTTAAAAAATAACGCACAGATACAGTATTTACATAGTTTTGAGTAGAGCATGTACTTATGAATATTTTTTTTCCTACTTCTTAGGTGCCTTGTTGAGTAGAACTGTCCTTAAACAGCAGAGGCTCAGATTGTTTCTGTGTAGCCAAAATATGTATCGGAGTCTCACAGAGCATAAACTATCAAAACAAACATTAAAATGTGTGAAATTCGGTTGGTGAGCACTGAAGTTCAGTACAGTACAGAACAGGCACATTCTCAAATTATCATCTACCTAATTACATCAAATCTACTTCTGTCACAGATATGAAACCCTTCAGAGTTATCTCTTTTTAAATATAGGAACAATTAATACATGTGACAGCTTGGCAGGGCGAGTGGTAGACAAGCATATTCCTTTTTCAATTGATGGACAGAAGCTTATTCATAAGTTACTCAATAGAAAGTTTAAAAAGACAGAATAGCACAGCTATAGGTCCAGGTGTTTCAGCATCTCAGTGTCACAGTGACAAGTCATCAAAGTCTAAATTTTAAAAAATCTGAAGAATACAAAATGATTTCAGCTATTGGCAAGTAGCGCCATTTCCCAGCAACAGACCATCAACATTAGTGGTTCATAAATAAGAGTAATGATAACTGGTCGAGCTCTTCCTTTCCCTGCGCTGGTAATGATCTCCTTACAAGAGCTAATGGTGGACAATCTTTTCTCGGTTAACAAAGACTGAAAGAAAGGCTGGTAGGCACTCTGATACAAGTGTGTCTGAGAGGGTTTTTTAACACTAATGCACATGATCGAGGTTGCTTCAAATTGTCGCAGGCTGGACTCGATGTGGGTAGCACGTCTCGTTACTCCATGTCGTCCTCGTCAAACATAGGCGGCTCAAAACTACACAACGCCTCGTAGGTTAATCCTGCAAGAAATGAGAAGATGTTCAAATGTATATCAGGGTTTCTATACTGTCAGCGAGGCATATATTAAAAGGCGGGTCCATTATTATTAATTTTTTTTTAGGTTTTTATATCATTCTGTAGCTTCCCGGTGGTGTTCAAATCTGAAGGTTCAAATTTTGTATGTATGTTTTAGCGTCAAAATGCTATTTTCCCAAGCCCTTCTAAAAACTTCACACATAACCTGACGTAGAGTACAGTACATATATATATACATCCTTATAGTCAGTGTATTAATGCGAGATAAAATTACCGTTGAAGGCCGCGATATAAAAGCTTCAGTTCCCCATCGGAAAGGGCTGTCTGACGGCAAACTACAGCCGTGAAAATATTCTAAATATATATATATAAATACGTTTTTCTGCAGCTCCCGTCCACCGCCGCTTTACCTTGCCATCAGACAGCCCTTTCTGACGGGGAACTGAAGCCATTATATCGCTCTCTTCAAAGCCACCAGACTACATTCACGAAAGCAGTAATTTTACCTCGCAGAACGCGGTAGTATACATACAGCCCCACTTCAAAAAATTCAAACTAACCCTTTCAGTTATTCCAAAACTTAGCACAGCTAACTTTGACTCAGTCAGTGCTAGCCTTCACATTATTAATAACCTTATTGATTAGCTTCAATTAGCGTACTTTGGTAACCTGCATCACTGCTTTTTGCAAAAGCTGAGTGGGCGTGTGAATGCAGATGGACCCTCCCTTTAATATCTGAAAAAAGATTCTTTTTTTTTTACAGTATTAGACTTTCTGTGTAGAAAAATGACGTACGTTTCCACTCTTCAATCTCCAGCTCGCGGCTCTCAAAGCTCTGATCGTACGGCTCGGCCTCGGGCTCGTCGTCCGGGTCGTGGTACTGAGCGAAGTAGTGGTGCGCCAGAGCCTCGGCTGCTGTTATCCGCTTGTCTGTGTCCAGAACCAGCATTTTCTCCAGAAGGTCCACAGCTTTAAAAACATGTCAACATGTCAGCACAGCTAAATGTCAAACAGTCCATTAAAACATCTGAGTGTCCTGTCATGTAGTTTCACGTAAAAAAAAATATAATTGCAGTTAGCAGGGCTGGCACCAGAGCACAATACAGCAGATGTCTTATATTACCTTGTGGGTTGGCACCAATGAACACATCAGCAAAGTTCCTCTTGGGCATTTGAGGCAAGGAGCTGATGTAGTTCCTGGCCTGGAAATATACATACAGTAAATCAAACGTCAGCTCCTACTAGCAGCAACATGTCGCCTATATTTAGTACCACCTGTTTCATTATGCTCACATATTTTCATGCTACTGATTCTGTTCAATGTAGCCACCTGCATCAAATCATTACCGCTCACTTACTACACTTCTATCTACAGATGTGACTACACTGCATCACATAATCCTGAATGTATATAAATACTACAAGAGTATATATCGTACCTTAGTACCTTTTTAAATGTGTAAATTCTAATTTAAGTTAACTACTTCTATCTTTTTGCTGCTATTACCGTTTTTATCACTGTTTTTTTAATTTGTTTTTATTCTTAACTACGAGAGAAGCCTGCGAAACTGCATTGTGCCCGAGTATAATGACAATAAAGATCATTTTGATTCTGATCCTGATATATGTTGGTGTTAAAGCTCGAGCCCTCTGCAGTAAAGCTCATTGTTTTCGTTTTTATAGATCTATTTTCACCCGTATTTTTCTGTCCACATGCACCTATAGGTTGTTTCCTCGTGCATGACGACGCTGATCAGTGCAGTTTACAGTAAACAAGATGCTCCTTTGACGAGGAATAGTCCTTTTTTACTGACCGCAGAACCATGGCCGAGTATACAGCGACATAAACAAAAAAAGCTTCCACATTTCATAGAGAAATATTAGTGAGACACTTGAAGTTTTAGGTATGTTTTTAGCTCAGTTTTTGACTGCCAACACATACACTTCTGCCATTTACAGCTACTGTATGTGTAGCTTGCAGCAAACGTGATTGACAGCTTCACAACAGCAAAATGTCAAGAAAAACATAGTGGTGTGGCTCCCTTTGTCTCCTTTAAAAATAGTTAAAAAGTGTGTGAGCAAATATTATTTTTAATATCCAATTTTAATCATGATTTTTTTAAATTCTATTTTAATACATTTTTCAATAACAAAACGTAAATCAAAAGACTTTTTCTGCAGTGGAGATGATGAGGTTTTGCTCTGTGTTGTATTGTTTCCTTTCACCTGCCCTGGGACTATAGATGGAAATAAGCTAGTAGCTGAATCTGGTGCAAAGCATCTTTTCTCTCTTTTGAGATTAACGTATTTTTGTACATGGTCCCCGATAGAAATATATCTCATAAACTAAAATAACGAGCCCCAAATATCCTGTAAAAAGAAAAGACTCCGCTGTTCTGGTCTCCTGTGTGAGCGAAGACTCAACACAAGTAACAAAAAGACAGATGTATTTTGTTCTACTGGTCGTAACTTTCCTGATAATCAACCTCGCGGGGTAACGGAAAAGTTTAAGTTACAGACGGACAATTATTCTATCATTTGGAGTGAAGCAAGGCGGCAAGAAATGTGCAACAAAAACAGAAAGAAAACCACAGAACAAAGCATCTTTCACACAGAAAGTGCTGTTAGTAACTACTGTATCACCCACAGTAAGCCTCGCTATTGCACACAGTGTGCATGTTTAATTCTGAAGAGTAGAGCTGCAACAATTAATCAATTAGTTGTCAACTATTAAATTAATCGCCAACTATTTTGATAATCAATTAATCGGTTTGAGGAATTTTTTAAAAGAAAAAATTTAAAAATTCTCTGATTCCAGCTTCTTAAATGTGAATATTTTCTGGTTTCTTTACTCCTCTATGACAGTAAACTGAATATCCTTGAGTCGTGGACAAAACAAGACATTTGAGGACGTCATCTTTGGGCTTTGGGAAACACTGACATTTTTCACCCTTTTCTGACATTTTATAGACCAAACAACTAATCGATTAATCGAGAAAATAATCGACAATGAAAATAATCATTAGTTGCAGCCCTACTGAAGACACATTTTATTATTACCCAAGTGAAATGACAACCACACAAATGCCTTTACCACACAGGTTCAGAGTCACTTCTGGTAATCACAACCTCATGCAGCAAGCGTGTCAGACAACACACAATTACTAGGATTAAACCATGGATTAAACTGGAAATCTAAAATCCTAAATCCTGGGTAGTGGCACCTAGAGGCCCTGCTGCTCCTTACACCCTACTTGACTAAAGTAGTCTGTGTCAACGGTGTGATGCTCTCATTAATGTGGCCATCTTCATTGCTTTATCACTTAAAGGGATGGTTCAAGTGTTTTGAAGTGGGGTTGTATGAGGTACTTATCCATAGTCAGTGTATTACTTACAGTAGATGACAGCTGGCATTCCCCCAGTTTGGAGAGTGTACGCTATATTTAGAATTTCTTTTCCAGTTTACCTTGCCTTCAGACAGCTATACAGTATATGTTTCCGACGGGGAACTGAAGCCGTTTTCTATGCTCTCGCCAAAGCCACCAGACTCCATTTAAAAAAACCTGTAATTTTACCTCACAGAACACGGGAGTTGCTGGTCTACCGCTGCCTCGATCGGTTAGTTTGTTTGTGTTATTGTGTGACTTTGGTTAGTTCAGATTCACCAAAGTCACAATAACACAAACAAACTAACCGATCGAGGCAGCGTTCGACCAGCAACCCCCTGTGTTCTGCAAGGTTAAACTGATATAGATTATTTTAGGTGAGCCTTTCTTTTAGGTAGCTAAAGTACGTTTTGCTGCCGGCCCCGTCCACAGCAGGACATTGCTTTGTTCCCGTGTGTTTACTCCCGTCTGCTTCTCCAAACTGGGGGCGTGCCGACCGTCATCTACTGTAGGTAATACACTGACTATGGATAAGTGCCTCATACAACCCCACTTCAAAACCCCCAAACTATCCCTTTAAGAGAATTAAAGTTAAATAAGGTGCGATTGTCCTCCCGCCCCGGTCTACTGTCTGGTCTAAAGAAAGTAACTGTGGATCCGGCTCACCTCGTGGCTGGGCATCCTGCTTATTAGAGATGCTGGGGGCGTTCCTGTTAGACGCATTATCTGCTGAAGCTGGTTTATGTCTATGAAGCTTGTGTCAAGGGGAGTATGGCGACAGAGCAGAGTTAGTTAAGAAGCCGCTTCTCAAACTAACACTCTAGATGCCCTACAATGTTATGTTGAAAAGCAAACTTCAAGCTTTGAGGCAAAATGTGACAAAGATTTAGAGGAAAGACACAACACAATACTTTGCATTACAGTCAATCAGTGAAAGCCAGAGCTCAATCACCTGTGTGTCATAATTACATCATGACAAACGTTATTTAATTCACCCGGTTAAAGAGGCAGAAAGTCTCAAACCCACAAAGCCGAAGCCTGGAAAACATGCTGTCGGTTAGGTAGCAGATAAAAAGTTATTGTGGCAAGTTTGGAGCACAAAACTGGTTAGAGAAAAACCTTGCATATATCTTTGTGAACTCACAGACTCTGAAGATATTTTCATCAAGAGCTCGGGCCCTGGTGTTCCGACGAGCAGCATGATTAGCTTCAACTGATCAATGTCTACCGGCACACGGTTAAAGGAAGACCAGATGCTTGACAAGGGAGAACTTGTGATCAGACCTGTTAGTCTTCATCCTCCTTGTGAAACTATCTTAAAAAAACATCTGTGATATTCAATTTCACTATGTTTACTTTATATTTCACACATGAGATGCGACAAAAGAAAAGCCTACCACAAGTTTGCACAGAGGAGAGAACATATTTGAAATGTAACCTGCAGAAAGCTTACAGCATGACAAAAAGTGGAGGCAGCGGACAGCCCTGTTGTACACTTAAGCTCAGCATTTAGTCTGAAAACACTGGCAGTGGGAGAGAAAGATAAACAAAATTTTGAGAACAGACGGTGCATACTGGAAGGCCCATACAAAGACTGGCAGTGGTGCAGGCAGAAAGTGGACCGGAGCCAACGATGCATACTGACGGTGTAGGAAGAGTTGAAGCACGCCAGTGGAAACATAACAGCAAAGGGCAAGCCAAAGGGAAGTGTGGAAACAGGTACTATCTGTGTTACGTTTTTTAATATTAAAAAAAAAAACACCTCAGGCAGCATCGTGTTGGAAGAGAAAAGCAGAAAAGCAGGTTTTCGTGAGAGGACGCAGAAAAGACGCATTGCAAATCAGATTCTGCTACTGTGCACCACAATGTCAATGTGCGATTTAACTTGTTTGATTTGTTATGCAAATGTGTGTCAGAGTCTCTCCAGCTATGGGAGCTCTGAACGTACTGTACTCTCAAAACGAAAAAAGGATACGGTCAGTTCCAGGAAACAGAGTTTTTCCAGTGAGGAGTTCTGCCATTATACAGCCCACTGACCAAATATCCACTGAAACACAGAAAAGCAGGACACAAACATTAAGATTCACTCATCAAACAAGTCTTCTATCACGACGTATCGGTGCAGAAATCATCTTTTTAATGTCATCTACCTGTCATGTTGTAATGCATCCAGTTCAACATGATCTCTGGGGCGCGGTACCAGCGGGTGGCCACGTAGCCGGTCATCTCATCATCAGTGTGCCGCGCCAAACCAAAGTCCAAAATCTGGGAGCAATAGAAGTGCAAAAAACAGCAGAGTTGTTTGTAAAATATTCACATTTGTGGACTCAGGATAAACGGATGTTTTAAAATGAGCGCAGCAGTTCACTGACCTTCAGCTCACAGTCTTCATTCACTGCCAGATTACTGGGTTTCAAATCCTGAAGAGAAGAAAGCCCAAATGTGAATTTTTTGCATCTGAAATCTTGATCTCTCTACTTTTTTGAAAACAAATCTATCCCTTCGTTGTTAACATTAAAATAGAAGCATTACATCATTAACACTGTGTAAAAGTAAAGGTCCTGTTTATGACTTCCCTCCAGTGTTTGCACACAGCACAGGCCCGACTCTGCCAAGTGGAAGATGTCATAAACTCTGACACTTCTTTTTTCTTTTCTTTTTTTTAATCCAATCGAGGTCAAAGACTCAGTGACATTTGTCAGACACAAAAAACAAACATGGCACTTACTCTGTGAATGATGTCTGCTGAGTGGATATACTGGAGAGAGATGGAGGAGAACATGTGAATTAAATTACATTATCAGTTTAAAGATGTATTGGTTTACCACTACATATAACGTGCAACACAACCATTGATTCATCTAACATTTTGGGAAATATGCTCATTCGCTTTCTTGCTGAGAGTGGTATCAATGTTCTCATCCAACTCTTGGCAAGAAAACAAAAAAGCGTATTTCCCAAAATGCCGAGCTAATTCTCTACAGCCTCACCTTTAACCCTCTGAGGATCTGGTATATGAGGAACTGCACATGGTCATCTGTGAGTTTCTGACATTTCACTATGTTGTTGAGATCAGCCCCCATTAAGTGAGTCACAAGATACCTGCCAATCAGAAAAGTTTAAAGAGACACACATATTAGAAGGGCATGTCAATGTTTTATCACTTCGTAACAATCCAGATGTACAAATTAATTAAGGCTGCAACTAACGATTATTTTCATTGTCGATTATTTTCTTGATTAATCGATTAGATGTTTGGTCTATTAAATGTCAGAAAATGTCGATCAGTGTTTCCCCAAAGCCCAAGGTGAAATGGTATTGGAACAGCTCTACAGAAAATATTCACATTTAAGAAGCTAGAATCAGAGAATTTTGACTTTTTTTCTTAAAAAATTACTCAAACCGATTAATTGATTATCAAAATAGTTGGCGATAAATGTAATAGTTGACAACTAAACGCTTAATCGCTGCAGCTCTAAAATGAATATATTTGCACTCCAAGTGTTTTTTTTCCAGAGTTTGTTTGCAGTCTGAAACTAATTTCCCATATGGCTTTGTGAGCTTAAACCGGTTTAGCTGCTTACTTCTTTTCACGCTCACTTCTCTGCAGAGGCACTGAAAGGCCAAGCCCTTCACAAATGGAACGTCATTTAACAACAACACACCCAGATAAATGGGCTTAATGGGACTGCATCAGTGCATGATTCAAATCTAATCCCAGAGCTGTTTAAAAACACCCAAACAGCACATGTGGAGAGCAGGATGCTGCAGTCAAAACACACAGAGCCATGTGCTGCTTCGTTAGTCTGCTGCACAACTAATACCCACTTCGTGAATACTCTTCTATTCTCTCACACAGCGCAGAGAGCGAGGCCTTAAAATAGCACCTGGTTACGCTTGAACTTGTTCTCAGCGGCACACGGGGACACAGACACTCTCCAAAGTTCACTTGGAAAAAAAGGGATATAAATAGTGACCTCTGTTTTCCTCTCTCCTATAGAAACAGGAGCTCTGAGGAGCCTCACCACAGCGTTGTGACTCAGTCTGTATTTTTAGAGCCGAGGGGAATCACACTTTAAGCACCTGCATATCTGGGATTTTTCCAGGATATCGTACTGCATTCAGAACATTTCCAATTTTCCAGCAGATGTGCAAATAAAGAGTCATATTTCCTTCTGACAGCCTGTGACTCAGCATTTATTCTTCTATGCAGTGTAAGAGAAGCTCCACACCACACACCTATACTCTCCCCCATCTTTTCTTTCTATTCTTCCTCTCTCTCTCTCAGGAGCTCAGTCTCGCACACAATCTACATGTGTGATCTTGTATTGCCTCCAGTCCTTCATGACATTATGCTAATCTAGGAGGAGGAGGGTGGTGGCATCTTGGTAGGATGGCTCTCCATTTCAACAGCAAACACCACTGCTCAAAGTGTGACGACGAAGTTCAAGTATGTTTCTATGCAAACTCTCCAATTTGATAATGTATATAAAGTATTTCCATTCTGCAAAACGTCTGCACATTAAGGGCTTGATCAGTATTTTGTAGGTGCATTGCACTGCCATTTTATGAGTGTTTTTTGCAGTTTGCTGCATCTTTTTTTTTATTGTTCCTTGGCAAATGAGTGCTAGCTTTAGTTTAACACAAACAAGGGCCTGTACTCTACCTAATAGTTAATAGTACAGTTTAAGTTAATGAAAACAACTTCCCTGAAATCTCAAGTACCGCACTAATTTGCCTCCAGGCTTGTTGTTTTCTGTTCAGATCATGGTAACTACGGATAGTAAAGTCATACAGCTCCACGTATCCAGCAAAAGTCACCACAATGAGAAAAAAATGCTAATGATGTTGGGCTCTTTTCTGCTCTGAGGCTGAAGTAAGTTTTTTCAACTCATGGCGTTCAGGGCGCTCCTGCAAAAACACAAATCAGGGGTGCAGCTAATAACTAAAATGATGACGGGATGGGGCAAGTTAGCTGCTAGTGAGCTAATGTTAGCTATGCATTAGCAAGTTACTGTAGTCAGCTAAGGCACTTGCAAACATAATAACGTTACTGCATAGCTTTCTGATGTATCCACAGTCCACAAGTTGCATGCTGTCAAAATGCTTTAACTTAACAGAAATATAGTCAGCCTAAAACTGACATTTGGACAATATTCTTGCAGCACACGTAGGTGAACACTGAGTGTCAGGATCCCACAGTTTCCCCATTGTTCCTGCTGATGCCTCACGCTTTATTGCCTGTATCCTCAGTTTTAGGCATCCGTCTGTTGTTTGCTAGCAGATGAAAGTGACAAGGAGGCACCTTCATGCAATACAAAGTCAACGGAGAGCTATGAATTGTTTTCCCCACCGGTGTGGGCGAGACTTAATTACTCTCCGTCTCTATTATGACCTATAAACAGGCTTTGTTGTGTAAAATTGGTGAAGTTCCCCTTTAAAAGAATATTTACAGAAGATATTTATCCTTGCTACAGCATTGTCATGACACTGTCATGTAAAATATGAAAAGGTCATGGAGACACGCTGCATGGGAGAGAGGCTATTCAGGGACATGACTGAGGGAAAAAAAAGGGAAAACTTCACTTCTCTGCATCAGCCCCAGCTGTCAATGTCTGAAGCCTTTTTCACATTTTGCATTAAAATGCACCGCGTGTGATCTGACAGTGGACAGCTCTCAATGCAGGCATGAATTCACCTGAAACACAACCCGTTCTGGGAGGCTTGAGACCGCATATACATGTAGTGTAGCATTCAGACAGGGTTTCCTGCAGTGTTTTACAGCAGATGTGGTCTTTTATGAAGTTAAATGCCAGAAACGCTGTATAATACTTTGAGTTTCATCTCATATACAGTATGTACACCATCTCTGGCGGTCAGGAAGAATGAAATAAAACATTAACCTTTTGGGGAAAGAGCAGAGGCGCCATTTCACACAGCAAATGCCATATATTAAAGAGTGGAAACCCTGCATTGCAAGTACATCACATCCGCAGACTTCCTAATGTAGTATTTATGTGACACACATAACTTCACACGTGAATATACCAGTAGCTGATTTGCATATGCCAAACTACTTGGAAAAGGTTTTGAAGTCCTTACTTAAGATGCCATACCAAACAGCTACTGCATAATATCCTTATACAGTATGTAGTTGTATCACTGAGCTCAAATGTGCAGCATTTACTGTTTAGCAGTCACTGCACGTTCCCACGGTTAAAAATCAGGGAGCACTGTCTCCAAGTTCCTGCGATTTGGTCTTGGGAGTTGACCTATTCTCCCAGTATTTGAATGGGTTTCCTCCCACACATAATGACATGCATGTTAGGTATTAGAAATAATGCTGCTGACCAAGGCCTCAGACATGAAGCGGGTCCCTGGGTGCTGCACTGCCCACTCCCAAACTGCTCCAAAATGAGTCAAATGGAGTAATTTTCCATACAGGAATGTATAAAGTATGGAATTTCAAAATGAGCGGGGAAGAGAAATCTGACTCCAAGTATTTGAGACACATTCTTGTGTCGGGTGTCGACTGAAATCCGTCACAATTTGATCTTGATACAAGACGCTCAGTGTGTAGAGAAGAGAAAGAGACATTCCACACATGACGGGGGAGGCGGCACGCACGCTCGACTGAGGATTGAGTCACCGTCTCGCTCTCCACTTCCCATTTCTAACAGCTTCTAACATCAAACAATAACTACCTGTTTGCCAGCAAAGCTGTTATGTTTCACAAAGCTAGAAAACAGGAAACAAAGGGAAGGAAGCTGGTAGTGAAGTAACTCTTGTGAGAACCAGCGGGTGAATAACTAACAGTGGACGGTCTAAGAAATGTTCCAGTGTGTTTAGTCAGCTGGCCTGTCTCCAGGTGTTTCCCAGCCTGCTGCTGCAAAACTGAAAGGCTGCAGTTTGTTGAACGCTGTCTTTAAATCATGCACACGTGTTGCTGAGGTGAACTTAAGGTAAAGGTTGTTATTCTAAACTTACACATCGGTGAATTCTTTCATACTGGTAGCAGGACTGAAGACATCTAGGAGGCCAATCACCTGCAAACATATGAAAACCACTGTGGAGTTAACAACGCTGACAACAATGAGCAGCAATTAAAGTAATTAGTGAATAGGAGACATAACATGCAAACACAGTGTGAGGCATTGCATAAGCGGACAACAACAACTTTGTAATGATGTTCGCCATCAGACTGAACAAAAAGGAAGAGAAACAAGTCGACTCACATTTTCGTGTTTCATGTGCTTCAGCAACCGCAGCTCTCTGTACGTTCTCTTGGCGTGGATGATGGACTGAAATGGCCGAGAGAGCTTCTTCACCGCTATCTTGCAACCAGTCTTCATATCATACGCAGAACTGTTAAAGAAAGTGGGCAAACATGTAAGCTTAAAGGGGACCTGTTATGCTTATTTTCAGGTGCATACTTGTATTTTGGGTTTCTACTAGAACATGTTTACATGCTTCAATGTTCAAAAAACGCTTTAATTTTCTCATACCGGCTGTGCTGCAGCACCTCTTTTCACCCTCTGTCTTAAACGCTCTGTTTGAGCTCCGCCCCGCTCTCCCGAGTCTGCTCTGATTGGTCAACAGCTGGCCCACTCTATTGTGATTGGTCAACCAAACTAAACTCTTCAGACTCCGCTCCAGCACCACTCTAACTAGCTTTGTTTGACAGCGTGCCAAAATAGCTGTTTTGCAAATGTGTTGCGTCATGCAACTTGGAGACATCACTACGTTACGGAGGAAAAGGCGGGACTTCAAGCAAGACGTTTCAGGGAGTTCAGAAGCAGTGTTTCTGTGGGGGAGAGTAACTCCCTTTGGTGTGGACTTTGGGCTTTGTAACTTTGCAGACCTTTTACATGCACAAAAAACTATATAACACACTAAAGGGAAGGGAAAAAAATCACAAAAACATAATCGCTCTCCTTTAAATATCATCAATAATAATGCACTTGTCTCTGTAACCTTACTTATGGACTGATTTAAAGAATAAAACCTACACATGATGAAAAGCAACACTTTGAACTAGAAATGAACCTAAATGGAAAAGCAAGCTTGTTGTTTTTAAGCAGATGAGAAAAACTCTTTCGGCTCAGAATGGGCTGAGTTTGCTCTCAAAACTAAATTAGGTGCAGTAAGAGCTGCTGAAGGCTGCGGAAAAGGGCGACATCAGCAGAAAATGTCATCTCTCAGCAGATTGGAAGCAGCCCTGCCTGCAGTCTGTCCTGCACTCTGAAGTCTGTCTGTCTAGGCCAAACCAAACACTTCCTCCTGCTCAGCTCACCTAGTTACAGTCACAGCCAGTGGATACAGCCAATGGTGTAGAAACCAGTGTGAGCAGGGATGCACCAACAGAACACGTTGTTGCACCATTTGTATTGTCTGCAACTTACAGAACACTTGACTTGTATATAGACATTTTATTTTATTTCTCATTTTATTGTTGGTCATTGGTGCTCTTTATATATATTTATAATATTTATCATACACCTATTTTATCACCACTTCTGTACATAACAGTCCTGTATATTCCTTGCCTTTATTTGTCCAGCTTTGTTGCCCTTGTCCCTAGCTGAGTCAAATTCCTTGTATGTATGTACTTGGCAAATAAAGCTGATTTTGATTCCCATGTTGACACTGAACCCCAAATTGCTCCCAATGGTCAATGCCTTGAATGGTAGCTTGCTGACATCAGTGTGTGTGTGTGAGTGGGAAGACAAACTGGTAAGCCCTTTGGATAAAAGCACTGTATAAATGCAGTTCATTTATAAATTATGCTGATGTATGAGTCGCTTTCTGATTGAGACAACTAAATGTTATTATTGTCATTAGTGTTTTCTATATACTGTAACATTTTCAGATATGTATGTGCCATCTCAACATTAAAGCTGTGCAGTTCCAGTACAAAACAAACTGGTCTGAAATTCACAGTAAACTTGGTCCATAATGTAAACACTAACCAGTATAAGCCAGTGTACTGTTTGGAAAAAAGAAAACAATCACAGTCGATGCCCTGGTGGTGAGCGGACAGTAATCTGACCAGCAACAGGATTATCCTATTGCCCAGCAACAACACAGCTGTCTGCTTCCATTTGCAAAACAAACATCTGCCCACTAAATCAAGTATAGCTCTGACAATGTTGTGTCCTAGATAGTATCAGCACAACCAATGCAAAGGGCCTATCCTATGAAAGCTTACACTTTCACCACGAAGCAGCATTAAGGAAATCCACCTCACCAACAAAGTCTTCTAAAAATAATCAAGAGGAAAGATCTCCACTGTAAATGCAAATGATTCTGTGCTGCAAATGTGTTCATCATTAATGAAAACATTCACTGTAGAGCTGCATAAAGGATGAGTAGTCATCGAGATGTTTCGTTTAAGGCTGCAAGATATATTGAATATTGATATTTTGATGAGACTACCTATCATTTGGGATTTGTAGTTTCCTGGTGTTATTGGATGTATTACAATTAAAGTCACAAAACTGTCTGGACTAATGCTGCAACTAACAATTAATTACATTATTGATCAACCTGTTAATTGTTTTTACAATAAATAGAATAATCCTTTAGTCTATAAAATATCAGAAAAACTGAAACTTTCAATTAGATAAAACAGATAAGCAACAAATCCTTTGATTTAAGAGGATGAAACCAGGTATTTTTCCGGACTAAATGATGATTAATCAGTGATAAAAATTATTTAGTCAATCAATCAATCAAACTTTATTTATATAGCACCTTTCGAACAAATCAAAATGCACTTCAAAGTGCTTTACAAGCAATTGAAAATAAATTTGACAAATGTCATAATGATCAACAGTTACTCAAAGTAGTAAAATGTTGATCAAACAAATGAGTAAAATAGAGTATAAAATAGTATGAATAATAAAACCACTAAAATTGTAAAACACTACATGAAAGCCAGACTAAATAGATGGTGGGATTCTTAGGATTTTTGTTGATCGACTAATGAATCAACCATCGTTTCAGTCACAAAAAAATTTATTAAACTATGCTACAAGAGTGAAAATAACTTAAAGCATCTTTCTTTTGGGCCACCTTAACAACACTACTAGTACTGTTTACTCTGAGATATGGCTGGGCAATATATCAATATCATGATATGAGACTAGATATCGTCTTAGATTTTGGATATCATAATGTTGTGATATGGCATAAGTGTTCCTGGTTTTAAAGTCTACATTACAATAATGTGATGTAATTTTCTGAACTTACCAGACTGTTCTAGCTGCTCTATTATTTGTCTTTTACACTTAGTCATTATATACACATTACTGATGATTATTTATCAAAAATCTCATGTGTAAATATTTTGTGAAAGCACCAATGATCAACCCTACAATATCGTTGTAATATCGATACTGAGGTATTTGATAAAAAAAATATTGTGATATCTCATTTTTGCTCTACTCTGAGACAATATCAGATTATATTAAATATTTGCACCAATAATGGAAATATTGTCACATCAGATCTTTCCAAAACACATTAGCAACACCCTAACGTTATCTGTTAACCTCATCTTTATTTACTTCCTTTTAAAAACCAATAATGTAAATTAAATCTCTTTTTACAAGCTAAATGTCATTAAAGTAGCCTCTGGAAACAGGATGTGCAGCTACAGAGTGTAATTACAAATACATAATAGATTGATGAGTCAGTTTCTGTGATGGTAACATGGCCCACTGATCAGATAAAGAGGAAGTTTAACGTTATTGTTGGTGAGCAGCTTCCTGTAGTGTGTGGCTTTGTGCGAATATAAATGCAGTTAGAGAAGTTAAATAGAAAGAAATAGAATAGCCTTTATTGTCATTGCACAGTCTCCTATACAACGAAATTTAGGGGTGCTACCACTGAAGGTGCATGTGCAATAAAATCAAGAATAAAAAGAACACGTGAGAACAACAGAAATAAATAATAATAAAAAAATAAAAAAAGAGCACTTGGGTCATAAAGAACAGATGAACAGATGATGTCACAGTTATAGATCAGGATGGGGTAATAAATATATTGCACATGTTAGAATGTTGTGGATATGTTAATATTAAGTTTAACAAAGTGGTTAACACGAGATGGATAACAAGTCAACAGGTTTTCTTGTTGAAAGGCACATCGTGGCTCCACCTTGCTAGCCAACAATCAAGGATAAGCTAACCTAACTTTAGCATCTGCAGCACAGGGCCTCGTCTAAATGAATGGAGGTTAAGTTTAGGTGACTATAAACTACACAGACGTTCACAAAGTAACATGTAAAGTGTTTTACCACACGGATCCGTAGGCGCCAGAGCCAACCGGGGACAGGTTTTGGTATCGCTCCGGGACTTCCCATATCGTCTTGTTGACCTCCTGCCGATAAAACTTGGGTCTCTCTTTCTGCGACATTCCTGCAGAACCGACTGCTGCCGACCACCGACTCGACTTTCCGCTCCGAGGTGGGGACTCCGAGCCGTGCAGCTCAACTTCACCCCCCAAGTTTACAAGAAGAGAAGCCGAACTAAACGTCGTTAGAGAAACTTTGAAATAAAACGAAAGTTTCCGTGCTGCCTTCTTGCGAAATGTTGCAGAATCACCGTCTGATAAAATGCACGCTTTTTAAGTCTTCACGCTATTTGTTCCTCTCTCACTCTCTTCGCTTGCTTTCAGACAGCTCCCGAGATTTCACCCCCGCTTGCAACATGCCGCGAAGTCTCGCGAGAGTAGGTAGCTTGGGACCTTTTTTTTTTTTTTTTTGATTGAACTGTGCTTTTATTTTGTAAAACCAGTCGTTTCCTGGTGTTGCGTCACTCCGTCTGACTTGATGATGCTAATTTTTTTCTTTTTTTTTTTTATATAAATTTTATTGAACAAATTCAAATTTACAAACAACATGGCTCATAGATCATTGCATTAAAACAAAAGGACAAGGTGCGTGTAGAATAAAAACAGAGAAAAATATGTAAAACTATACATGAAAATAATAATAAATTAAATTAAGCTAGGGCCGTACCTGTAATTTATATTCTTCAATTATGCTAAGAAGTTTCAATGCATTTTTGTTTTTCATGACTTTAAGGGCTTTTATGTAACAAAGAAACTCAGAATGAAACACATTAAACCTAGGTTTCACTTTCATATACTTGGATTTGAGCTTGGGACCTTGCGAGACGATAGAAACTGAAACCCATGCTGCTTTCAGGTGCAACCTGGAAAAATAAGAAATGAGACCGCGCCTCGATAAAATAGTCAAAATCCGTCAGAAATTAATCGCTTTTTAACCTCACCCCTTTCGATTTTTAACGAATTTGGTCCATAATGTTTGGATATAGAACTGCCATCTATAGAACCATCTTACTTCTTATTAGGAATATTACCAGGAAACGTGGAGGACAACAATCAGAAATTGCTACTGAGAGTCCTTCTAATTGCTAAAATAATCACATGTCTCCTGGGAGAGAAAAAAGTTAAAGATGTTTACTATATGGAAAACATAACTGCAAGATTACAATTGAAAACAGATATATTCCTGACTAGATGGTCCCCAATTATTTCATATTTTTTTCAACTGATATGACCTAAGAGATTCCCATGGACCTCTTCTCCTCATTTGACTGTATTTTATTATTTATATTAATTTATTTAGGCATTGTATCTACTATATTGTTTTCAATGTATGTTTGTGTGTGTGTATATATATATATATATATATATATATATATATATATATATATTTTGTTTATGTATATATATATATATATATATGTATATATTATTTTATTATCATCATTTATATTTTTCCCTTCCTTTTGTTTGTTTTGAGGGTGGGAACTAAATAAAGACATTGAAAAGAAATCCATGGACTGTCCTCTAAGACCTAAGACATTTTTTTGGCTGTGGTGTGTGTCTGAACAGATAACTGTACTGTATGATTGCACTTGATAAAAAGGAAATAAATAGAAGTTTAAAAAAAAGTTCTGTTGAGTAGTTCATCTATAACAATACATCATATTTTATAAATGATCACGTGTTGTATGTAAAATCTTAATCCGCAAAGTAACTATTATCTATAGCTGTCATATAAATGTAAAAGGAGTAAAAAAAAAAGTACCATATTTCATTCTGAATTGTAGTGAAGTAGAGGTATAAAGTAGCAGAAAATGAAAGTACTTCAGTGCAGTACTTGAGTAAATGTTCCACCGCTGCTTATAATGATGTGATATTTAAGATAAGTGTTGTGGAAAAATAATTTCATTCTTCCATGTAAAATCGCAGAAAAGGGACACATTTTTGATTAAGCTCATGTATTTCTGTTTTGCCCTGTTTGACTTAAATATCATGACGTGTAGATTCAACAATCTTTGGATAAATATTTAAAACATCTATTTTTTTAATATAAGGCACATGAAACTGCATATAAACATTTAAAGTAGTAGCATAAAAGTATTATAATACACATAATGTGAAGTGATGAAATTATTTTCATGCTTTGCAATATGATTTTACGAAGAGTACCTGAAGGCAGCATTAGAGGTTATTCTTAATTTCTAGAGATGCACATTTTTTTTTTTTATTGTAGAAAATGTCGTTACTTCACAATAAAGCAAGATTATATCATAACCTTAGGTGCAGCAGAAAAGGTTATCAAAAGCTGTAGCAAATATAATTCAACATTATAAGACTGAACTGGATGGCTGGTCTAAAAAACATACAAACAAACCTAATAAAAAGAAAAAAAGAAAATAGAAACAAAATGAAATACACACTCACAGTTATGTAAAATGTACACAGTCTCACACGTCTACAACAATTGTAACTTCATCCACAGTTTGGTTTTTATAGCATTTTAAAATACACCATTGGGCTTTAAAAATACAGAATATCCCCAATATGGAGACTTTCTATTGTAACATTAGGTTTGGCAACTTAATGTATGACAAATAATACTAAATAAAATTGTCACTCTTAACATTATTTTAAATCTCCCGCAGTAAGCCTATATTTTTTGTAATAAATAAAATGCATTCAACAGCCCATCTCTGTTTTCTGTTGGGGCTGTTTATCTAAAGTTTAACACTTCATCTGCACTCTGGTAGAAGGATCTGTTCTTCCTCATAATTAAGCGTCATCGGAGTCTTCATCATCTCTTTGATGGCGTGAATATGATGATTTAAGTGGAACTGAGTCAAATCCATCTGCTGTCCTCTGAAAACACATCGAAAATAACACAAAGCATGAGAAAAAGTTGCCTTATCAGTAGCTCAACCTGTGTGAACGAAGGGGTCACTGACCTCTCGTGAGAAGGACTTAATTTTGGTGAAGAAGGATTTCTTGGTGAGGTCCATGAGGTCGTCCTCTGCGTCCTCTCCCTCCATTATTGCACAGCTGTCTGCAGTGGGCAGCTCACACTCTTTACCCCCAGAGCTCATCATCAGCTTGGAGTACTTATACTGCAACCTGCACACAGAGAATAACATCTTGTTAGCTTAGGTTTTGGCTTTAATCTTATTTACTAGTATGACATATCAGTGCTAAAGGAAACGTGAAGCTCAGCAGTCTCACTTGCGTGTCTTCTTCCAGAAATAGCAGCTGATACCGATGAGCAGCACAGCAGCGATGGTTCCCGTGGAAACGCCAAACTTGAGCCAGAAATCCAGAGTCACACAAGCGCTGACTTTTTGTTCTGGTAGTGACTCTCCGCCGTAGCACTGCAACGGCTGCTGCCACACATAAGTGGTTCTCTGAAACACACACACACACACAGATAGTGAGAGTTGCCTTGGTCACATATCAGTTAACGACTTGAATCCTAATGTTTTCAGTATTTTCCTTACAGGAATAATGAGCTTTAGAGGATTTTGTTACCGTTCAACAGAGCAAGGCTAGCTGTTTCCCCCTGTTTCCAGTCTTTATGCTAAGCTGAGCTAATAGGCTACTGGCTGTAGCTTCATATGAGAGTGTATCAATCTTCTCATCTAACTCTCCGCCAGAAAGCAAATAAGTACATTTCTCAAAATGTCCAACTATTCCTTTAAATGTCCCCATAAAAGTTACATAAAACATGATGTATGTCTGAGTTCCAGTGCTTCACTGTGTCTGTATCACACTTACAGTAACTTAAATGAAATGCAAGACGCCACCCTTTGGGGCTAAATTATCATAATGGAAAATTTGTGTTGCATATAAATTTATATATTTTTTTCCTGTAATGCAGTCTGACATGACTGAAGTATTTAGAACATTTAGTATTTCTCTCATAGACTGTATATAAGAAGTGGCCGTAGTCACCGTGACGTCACCCATTGGTTTGTGGACTGCCGTTTTGAAGCCTCGAGTTTGTTTTGTTTGTTTTAGCCGTCACCGTCTTGGTTTTTGCAACCAGAAGTGACACAAGAGGGTGGAGCTAAGTACAACTGAACACTGAATAAGACATGTTTACGCGATCAAAATGTTACAATTAACTTTCATGAACTGAATACACATTGTGAAACACAAGGTTGTGATGAACCCGTGATGGGTTTTTCGGGTTGTGAGGAGGTCAAATTATCTTTGTTAATATGTCTGTGCCTGTGCAGCACTACCTGTATTCCCTGGATGCAAGCGCTGACAATCTCTCTGTAGTGGTTTTTGGTGCATAGTGGACACGCATGCTGGCTCTGCCACAGAAAGTGGAAAGTACAGCCATCACACGTCCCCTCTGAACAGTTACTGTTGAGAAAAGACCGATTATTAAACTCTTTACGTGATGAAAAAGATCTCAGAGGAGTCACTTTGTCCACAGTTCAGATTCTCAGAGCTCAGCATGTGACATGTTGTAATGCATTATGTGTGTCAAATCAAATGTTGTCCGGACAACTCCTGTGAGGCCAAAAGTTGAGCTTGGTCACAGTGAAAGATACCTCGGCAGCGTGATGTAGTCTTTAGCGGTCACTGTGGGGTCACATCTCAGTCTGACGGTGGCGGATCGGCCTTGTTTACAAGCCTGAGTCGTCTCACTGGACCTGGAGACAGAAAAGTCTTAACTTCCACTATATGTGATATATTTTAGACTGTTTTTGATTCTCAGTTACATTTCATACTTCAACACATAATAAAGCTTCCAGCATCAAATGTTCATATTAATAAAATAAAATCACATACAGTATATTATCATAACTTATTTACTTGTAATAGAAGATGACATCTGGCAAGCCGGACGCAGAGGGAAACAGCCATGTTGGAGATGAGATGCTGCTCAGGGTCGTGTCGGTGGTCACACCTTCAGAATAAGAGGACATGTAGCATATTTATCTGATACATGACATGCACACTAATGTAAGCAACCCCACAAAGCGATGTATGTTTCGACCCAGCTGAGATGTGAGCTGTTTAATCAAAGAGTGATTTTCACTTTTTAGAGGTGAAACTACTCTATAAGAACAGTCTGTCTGAGGATCTGAGGGACTCCTCCACCTCTGTGGACACTTTTAAAAGAAACCTTAAGACATATCTTTTTAGGCTAGCTTTTACATAGTTTTTAAGTCTTAATCATTGCTTTTCATACTATCCCTATCTCCTGTGCCTATTTATTTATTTTAACGTTTTATTGCTAATTGTTGTCATTTTTAGTCTTAGTCTTTAGTAAACGACCAGAAATAGTTTGAAGCGTCTAATTCATTCACAATTTAGATATTATCTTACATCCCAACAGACTAATATGTAACATAAACGGCAATGTGTGTTGCCTTTAATTAATATCAGGATGGTTTTAACTCACTTTTCCGCTAATTACTAAATTTGGTGTTGAATAAATCGTGCAAACATTTCCTCTCTTTTACAGTAATAGAAGTCTACAGCATTCAGTCCGTACCGATGAGTGAGTCACCGATGATGAACGGCTGCGTGGACACCACGCTCTGACTCCTGATGTCAGAGGGAACCACAGTGGACTGACAGACGTAACCTTTGACCTCTCTCCCGCTCTCTGTCACGTTTTCCACACAGGTAGCCGGCACTCTGCCCTGTCAGATAAAAAAAACAGACAGCAGGTTAAATGCAACGTCAAACTACATTTCAAAAAAATAAATAAATATATAAAAGTCATCAGCTTCTCACCTCTTTCCCACACAGACCCAAATTAAAGCGATGGAAGTATCTGAGGCCTTTGCTAGTGAAGCGGGGGCTGCTGTGGAAGCCGGTGACGTTGGACAGAGGAGAGAAGTCATAGTGCAGCGAGGCGCCTCCGTTCGTCTGCACGTCCAACGCACAGTCGCTGAGACAAGCTGTGTGGGCCTGCAGGATGGAGAGGTACGTATTCTGTTTACAGTGGGTGAAATAATCTCATGTACCGGCTGTGGGAAATAAGTCAACTGGAAAATGTCCATATCAGCTGGAATATGGAGGCATGTAAACACCTTATTCTGCCTGCTGTTACACTAGAGGGCGTCTTATCCGAATTGTTTTTTGTGTTTTTAGAGCTCTGTGTTTTTGTTTTGGTTAGAATTAGATATGTGAAGGCTACATGATGTGGGTCGATATATATTTGGGAAATATTTTAAAAGAGGGCAAGTATGAGGTTAATAGCAGACAAATAGCAGGCGAACATTAATTCTGTTATATTAACTGCACAATTCAAAATCAAATGTGGCAGAAAATAGTCAACATGCAAATTTTTCACTTTTGGGTAGAAGAAGAAGCAGAAATTAACATTTTGAGTTTTATATAGATATAGATACATTCAGGGCCATAGCCAGGGTTTTAGAAATGCTGAGGTCATAAGTCCAAATTCCCCAATGCACCCCAATTTTGGACTAGCTACCAAAAAGTTCGTAAAACTTTCTGATCCTTTTTTTCACATTGACTTCATCCAAAATCGCATACTATGCACTACATACCCAATATGTTTACTATCGTTCAACATACTTTTGTGTGAATAAACAGTAGTGTGTATCTTTTCGGACGCACTGAGCAGTAATTTATGTCGTCACTTCCTGAGAGCCTCCTTGCCGGTTGGAGACGCGTAACCATGGTAACCCGAGCCAACCTCATGTGACCAAAACAACGATTTGTGAGAATCAAATTTTCTGAATTAGCATTTGAAGTATCTGTAGAAAGTAAATTCCTCTCAGGTCGTTAAAGCCCCCAAAAACCCACAAAGAACCCCATGAACATGACCTCTGCGTCCTCAACATCCCTGCATATATAGATTTAGTAACAGTAATAGATTTAGTCAGGAATTTGCATTTAGAGTTTTTCGGTGAACCAGATAGGAGGATTTTGTTCCCATCATTACCTTGTTTCTCTGTGTGTTCGGTCCACACTGAACACAAGCGGCCTCTCCAACGGGATCATTGGCCCTGATGAAGGTGTTCGGCGGGCAGCTCTTACACGCTCCCATCTCATTGACCATGTAGTGTCCCGGCGGGCAGGGAACGCAGGCGGAGCCGGCCTCAGCGGAGCTCAGGGCACAGTGGCGGCACTCAGAGGCCACACCTCCGATCACATTGGTGATGTGGATGGAGAAGATCTTTGCAGCATCAGCGCTGTATTTCCTCTCCTGAGGGAAGAGAAACACAAGGTGTTATTCACCAGCTGAGTCCCTCTACATTTTTAGGATGTTTATTAGTCTATACCCGCTTTCTACTCAGTTCTCATGTACTGTAGTTCATGTGCTGTGTTTCAAAGTGGACACAAAGCTCCAAACTGCCCTCTAGAGGTCAGTGTAATAACCCACTCACTTGCAAACTCACTCTCAGTGCAAAAACACGCCACAAATCAGCAAAAGCAAACATGATGCTACAGCAGTGTGTCATAACAAATTCTAGTGAGAATTTTAAACGTTTAGAGCCATAATTTGTAAATTAATTCACTATATTTTATCGCTAAAGTTGCATACTGTTCCTTTTAAAATCAGAAATTACAAAGTGTTGTTCCAAGGGAGAAATTAAAAAGAAGAAACAAGAGAGACAAGAGTATATATGTATACTTATATATACACAGACACAAAATGCACATGCTAATATATATGAATCTATAAGATGAAGGGAACTGAATGAGACAGCAATTCACTTTTTTCTATCTATTTCTTTAAAAAGTTTTTTAAGGCTGAGGGACTAAAGCTGTTGGAAGGTCATAGATGAAAAGTGATATTGTGTCTCACCGCGTTCAGTTCCTCTGTTCGTCGAAACGTCCAGGTGAAGCTGGTGGTGCTGTTGCTCTGGATCACGTAGGAGTACGACTGTTTGCTGTTGCTGCCTTTCCAGTGCTCCACCACATCATTATTCCACTGGTTAAAACCCTGCAGAGAAACACATACATACCTAATATATACATATTCATTCTAATGGCAAGCTTTACTACTCTTTATATGTTGGAACATTTCTCCTCACCGCCAGGAAGTAGAATTTGCACTCGGCCGTACACGTGGTCTCGAAGACGAAGGTGATGCGAGACAGTTCACTGCTTTCACTGTCTTTGGTCACGGACTGAGGCAGCCTGTGGAAACAAGGGACGCTTAATACAATGTTTCCATCTGGGATATAGTGTATGCTTTTGTTTGACTTCTCACCTGTATCCAGAGACGTTGAGCGTGAGCATCAGGTAGTCTGTGTCCTGATCCCCGGGGGTGGTGTAGACGTATTCTCCAGCCACCTCCCATGCTGTCATTACAAATAACATTAAAAAAACAGCAACACACTTCAATGCTATCCTTCTAGTAATGCAGACACACAATAATTCTGGTACTTTTACTGTAAATTATGATCAAAGCATAAGTTAGTACCATAAGTCAGTGGTTCTCACCCCGTTTCCTTAAGGGAACCTTTTTCTATCAGTGAGTAAGCTGATGACCCCTGACTAAGTGACATATTTTATTGATATTTCACATTATATTCAATGCATAACAATAACAGTACAGAACAACTGATAAACTGTCCAATTAATCCAAATAGTGAACACAATAACTACAGCTTGTGTAAAACGAGCGATTTGGATGAATTTTGAGCAGATTATTTCCTGTGAATACTACACCTGAGATGAGTTTTCCTGTAATTTTTAGGAACTTTTAATACAATTCTCTGTCTGAATTATGTCTTTTTTTAAGTTTTAACAATCATACATACTTAATATGCTTCTTTTTTTCACATATTCAGTGTTTTCTTCTCACTAAAGCTTGGCCATTGTTCTATCAGCTCTTAGGTTGTTTTAACTGCGTAGTTTTCTAATGCAGGACGAGGCTGTTTAGCAGAGAGGGATTATAACTTGTGTACAGGTCTTCACAGTGCCCTTACCCTGTTTATATCTTAAATAAATACAAATTTCAAACAATTCAATTTAGTTTTCTTCACAGAAATTAATTAAATGCTGAGATATTGTTTTTAGCTTTGGCGGGACCCCCAGGTTGGGAACCAGTGCTATAAGTAATGCAGAGTCTGAACATCCAAGTACATTTTTGACCTTGGAAATAGTAGTTTGACAAAATAACCTCACCAGCTTTTGGACCTGTGTACTTTAAGATTATTTTATGAGATACATCCTGTACTCTCTATCTCTCTTATCTTACATTTTTCTGTTCAGGATAATTGCTTTTTGGATGTTCATTTGTCCTTCAACCTCTGGCTCTTTTAGTAATTCTGTCACCCTTCTGTTCTGTGCTTTAGAGTATTTTCTTTCTGACTGTGATGATTATCATTCAGCTGCTGTGCTGTCTGTGTTGCCTGATATGAAGTTTCTCACCCGTGCTGTGTTCGGAGTCGCCGAACTCTCGGCGGAAGATGGAGCTCTTCATGTTGCTCGGCATCGTGTTCCACCATTTGTACTCGAGACCCACCACTGGCTCCGTGCCGACGGGGCACTTAGCACAGGCTGCGAGTAAATAATGTGTTATTATGTCAGGAAACACATGTACTAAAAGAACTGGAAAATGAAACAGGAAACATTCAGAGTCTAGAGCTGCAACGATTAATCGATTAGTTGTCAACTATTAAATTAATTCGCCAACTATTTTGATAATCGATTAATTGGTTTGAGTAATTTTTTAAGAAAAAAAAAAGTCTAAATTCTCTGATTCCAGCTTCTTAAATGTGAATATTTTCTGGTTTCTTTACTCCTCTATGACAGTAAACTGAATATCTTTGAGTTGTGAACCAAACAAGACATAACAAGACATCATCTTGGGCTTTGGGAAACACTGATCGACATTTTTTACCATTTTCTGACATTTAATAGACCAAACAACTAATCGATTAATTGAGAAAATAATCGACAGATTAATCAACAGTGAAAATAATCATTAGTTGCAGCCCTATCAGAGTCCAAAACTTAGACAGTAATACTTTTTACACGTATCACTCTAATGTCTAATCAATTTTGGTGATTTTTTATACCGACACTTTCGCTACTGTGGGACTCTTTTTAGCACAAAGGTTGCCTATTATCGTTTATTAAAATCATATTAAAGGAACAGTGTGTAACATTTCAGGGATCTATTAGCAGAAATGTAATATAATATTCATAACTATGTTTTCATTAGTGTATAATCACCTGAAACTAAGAATCGTTGTGTTTTCGTTAGCTTAGAATGAGCCCTTCATTGCTACATAGGGAGGGGGTGCTCTTTACGGAGTCCGCCATGTTTCTACAGTAGCCCAGAACAGACAAACCAAATACTGGCTCAAGAGAGAGACTTTCATGTTTTTATATTACCTGAAGGCCAAAGTAGTTCTCCGACATGCTTGTGAAACTGTGGTAAGAGGTCCGCAGAGTGTAAAACCGTGGTACCGCCAGCTGCCGTCTGATTTCTGTTGCTCTAAAGTAGTGTTATTATAGTAAGGATGACCTCTGAGTGAGGAGAACGGCGTTATCACGGTTTTGCACTCGGTGGCTCACGTTACTGCAGTCTTGGAAAGGAAGGAGTGAGCGGAGGGGTACTCAGTTGGTTGCAATCTGCAACCACACCACTATATGCTACTAGAATCCTACACACTGTACCTTTAACTGATATTTTAGTGTCAAATGATTAACATCTTTGGTAAGTACACATGTATGACAGTACAAAATAAGTCTGACATGCATGTATGATAGAGTATAAGGAGTGTACTGATTCTGCACCTGTTCCGTTTGAGTAGAAATCTTTGTCGCAGGGTTCACAGGTGGAGGAGGAGTTGGTGACGAAGAAACCCGGGTTACACGGAGGACAGGTTTGCTTCTCCCCTGATGCGGGCAGCTTCACAGCTCCTTTAACAGTCTCACTGCAGATCTTTGGCTCGATCCACTTGTACATGAGCTGAGTCTGAGACACACAGCGAGTCAGACATGAACGCATGAAAAAAGCCACCAGATGCCCAGACGATTCATATGTAAAGAAACCTAATAGTTACACCAGATGGCTGCTAGCTACCTTCAAGGTGAAATCTCTCTCTCTCTGTGTGTTTGCCTCTACTGAACTCTGCCTCCACACACGTCATGTCATTTTCTACATTACCTTTCCCTCAGAGTCACAGGGAGTGTGGGTGTAGAAGTAGTCACTGTTTGTACACGCAGGTCTCGGTTTGCAGCTCCCTGAACCAGCCTCTGGAAAAACAGAAACCGAGCCAGAGGGAGACGGCGGGCGGGGACGGGGGAAAACACACAGCTTACATTAAGATCCAGAGATAAGACAAACCTCACACACCTAGGCAGTAAATGCAGTATTTGCATGCAGATTGCCTTGAATGTGTGTGTCTGACAACATGCAAATGACAAGTTAAAAAGTACGCTGATCAATGATATGACTGGAGTTTGTGGACAGAGCGTTAGAAATGCAAACATACATACCTGAATATGTGTCTTTTTCACACTGATGGCAAACGGTGGCACCCTTGTTGGAGTAGGTCTCAGCAGGGCAGGGGGTACAGCGGGCGGATCCTAGTTTTGCACTGTGGGTGCCGGGTTTACAATGGAAGCACTCTGATGTGTAGGCCACCCCTGGAAGAAAACCAGCAATCAACTTGCAGTCATTACCAGGGAAAAGGAGTTAAGAACAAGTGTTTAAAGAGGACCTATTATGCTTTTTTTCAGGTGCAAACTTGTATTTTGGATTTCTATTAGAACATGTTTACAAGCTTTAATGTTCAAATACCGCTATACTTTTCTCATACCAGCCGGCACCTCTTTTCAGCAGGCCCACTGTTGTGATTGGTCAACCGAACCTAACTTTTCTCACTCAACTCCAGTTCCGCTCTTACTAGCTTTGTTTGAGGGCATGTCAAACTATTTGTTATGCAAATGTCTTACTTGGTGACATCACCACGTTACGGAAGAATACGCGGGACTTCAAGCAAGTGATTATCAAAGTGGAGTCTGTGGCACTCTGTCATTTCTTCTTGAAAACTGCTGCACACAAACATCATGATCTACCTGAGATGGCGATGTTTCTTAACAGCACGGGGTTGACAGTGCTGCCCTGCAGAGTATACGCAGTCGTCCTCCAATACAGCACATTGTTGCCGCTGTTAAGCTCAACCTGCACAGAGTGAATGTGAACATGAGGTAGGAACAAAAGACCAAAACATGAGAGCTCTTCTAATCTGAATTCTCCAGACCTAATGAAGTGCTACACTCAGACAAACCCTGTATTTGCTGAAGTTGCTCTCGGAGATCTTCATCCACCTCCTCTTAGAGTCTGTAGACTGACACTGGTCATTCTGAACCTACAGCAGGGAGAGAAACAAGTCAGAGGTGACCAAATATACCCCATACAAACAGCCATCTTTGTCATTATCAACAGTCATTTTAAAACACTTACAAAGAACTCAAAGTAAATGCTGCTGTCAGGGTAGAAATATTCAAAGGACACAGTTCCAGGTTTCTTCAGGCTCACAGCGTAGGACAGCGTTGCAGTGCACTCGTCTGCGTTTGAGGCTACGTAATCACCCTTTGGTGTCCAGGTTGAGCTGGAGAAACATCAGAAACAGTTTGATGAGTTTCTTGAAACTAAGAAACCAAGACGAATAAAAAACCCTGCTGAGGTATATACTAACTTGGAGCAGTCTGTGTGGTCATCAACGCCGTTCGTGGTCACCCCGTGGGTGACAAAACCAGACGGCAGGCTGTCCCACTCATCAAAGGCCACGCCGGTGCCCAGAGAGTAGGTGCCTACAGCACACTTCTGGCACTGCTGTGACTGCATGTCCAGGAACTCCCCCTCACTACAGGAGAAGGCTGAAAGAGGAAAAGAAAGAGAGAAGGCCACATTGGAAATGTATCATGGAGATGTGGCAAGGGAAAGATAGGGGATAAAGTGTGGTAGCAATTTTATATTTACACATTAGAGGTACAGTGTGTAGGATTTGGCAGCATTTCGTCGGGTGGTTGCAGATTGCAACAAATTGTGTACCCCCCTGCTCAATCCTCCCTTTCCAAAACTGCGGAGCAAAACCATAGTAACGCTGTTCGCCTCGCTAATAACACTACTTTAGGAGCCACCACGGTTTTGCACTCTGCGGCTCAAGTTACCGCAGTTTCGCAAGCGTGTTCGAGAACTACTATGGCCTTCAGGTAACGTGAAAACGCGAAAGGCTCTCTCTAGAGCCAGTGTTTGGTTTGTCCGTTCTTAGCTACTGTAGAAACATGGTGGACTCCGTCTCCCTATATAGATATGAACGGCTCATTCTAAGCTAACGAAAACACAGCGATTCTTAGTTTCAAATCCCCTGAAATGTTACACACTGTTCCTTTAAACGTCCAGTGTGTAGGATCTGGTGGTATTTAGCGGTGAGGTGAGGAGATTGCGAACCAACTGAAGCCTCACCCGTGTGCCAAGCGTATTAGAGAGCTACGATGGCCAAGAATGCAAATATCCCGCTCTAGAGCCATTTGTTGTAAGAGTTGCGAAGGTCATTTCGAGCAGAGCCAGTGCGTAGAGTGTGTGTGTACGCGGGAAGTGAGTGGTGAAGAGAGAGAGAGAGCGGCGGCGACGGGAGCAAGTAACGTTATCGACTACAGCCCAAGCAGGAAACAGTTTGGTTTGTCCGTTCTGGGCTACCGTAGACACATGGTGGTATAACATGGCGGACTCAGTGAAGACGACTCGCTCCCTATGTAGATATGAAGGGCTCATTCTAAGCTAACAAAAACACAACCACTCTTATTATCAGGTGATTATACACTAAAGAAAACATACTCATTAATATTATATTCCTTTTCTGCCAATAGATCCCCCTAATTATTACACACTGTTCCTTTAAAGCTGTGATACAGATTGAGGGTGTGCATAAAATGTATAAAATGAGATATAAGGGTAGGACACTCACTGCACTGAGTGCCTTTGACTGGATCTGGGAGGCCCGTGCATGTGTCGGCTTTGTTGGGAACCGACACTCGCCATCGGGACCCGAGCACGTCACACTCTGTGTACTCAAAGTGATAATCTGACTGCAGGGACAAAACACAGGTGTTAGTTTCACACAGCTGGTAAAAACGCACCACATGCACACCATAGAAGTAAATCAAATAACTTTTATTGATACACAAAGTCAGCATGCATGTGAAGAGCAAATTGGGCTGTTGTAAAATGAGGTCACCAGATTGGTTTATACCTCATGAATTTCTTTTCCAAAACCAGGCAAGCCCCTTTTCCAAATAGAAGTCACGGCTAATATTTGCCCAGGAGGCCTTCTAAACTGTTAATCTCACTCATCAAGGATGTGCTGCTGCTACTCTGCACCAGTAAAACTCCCTTCAGGGTTTATTTACTTAGCCAAGGGGGAGAAATGCTGATTAGTCCAATCCTTCTGTAAACATGCAATTTTCAGCGTTGTCGCAGAGCTTTGGAGACAGCAGGAGCTCAGGTGCAAAGCTTTTGTTGTATTCGTTTGTCGTGCTTTTGGAGATACTGACAGTAGGTGACTGACAAACACCGTCCCACCCGGAAGTATGTAATTTGGGATGTGACATAACGTCAAAGGTTATCTTGATGATCTGACACTCTCTGAAACAAGTTGTGAGCGAGCACACAGTGTAATCTTGGTCAACAGCGGGCTGTAATATTCAAAGTCAGACTAATCCAAGCCCACACACAGCCTTGTGGGGTTAATAGTTAACAGAAACACAGCAGCAGCAGCAGCAGCAGCAGCACTCCTCTGGGCCTGTGTTTTCGATTAGAGCTGCCACATTAGCTGTGGTCAGGGTATCACATGAACGTGTGCTTGGGTGGGAGGATCTGATGTAAAAATGCATCGAAGTGGGGATGTGCTGTAGCCTAATCGCCTCCTTTAAACAAACATGAGGAAACCAAGGCAACGGGACATAATGACCGCTGTGCCTCATGGTCAATGGACTGGCATGGAAACCAAGTCACCTTCCCCAAATCATCATCACCTAAAAGCCCAATACACTCAAATTACAAGAGATCTCTTGTGTTAATTTTTCCCGTACAGCTCCTATATCTTAGTTCCACACACTCTGTGGTAAAAGTATGCTGATAAAAAAGAAATGTTTTGAGTAATATCAAACTGTACTACTATGCAAATTGGAAACAGATACAGAGGGCGAGGACAGCACTACCGACGATGTAATATGTGGAAGTTGTAGTAAAACAAGTGTGTGATAACCATAAAAAAACGAAGCAAGCAGAAGTGACTAATGTAATGAAATTCAAACACTTGCTAAACATATGTTCATTTCCCACTCACAATATGTGAAGGAGGCCAACGTGTTTTACTTGTCCAACACTGCGGGATTGTTGGAATTCAAATATACCATTAGAAAATGTACACTTTTCTTTATTTCTGTTTAATTTTAAAGGCTAAAGTCAAACTTGAACAGGTTTCCCTGCATTATCATACATATGGGGAACTGGGTGAAGCTGTTTAAGAGGCTTTAGGTCGGCCATCTTTCAACTTTTTCAGAAATGTTGCATATTTTGCTGGATTTAAATGACATTTCCACCTGCTGCTAATTCATAATCAATTCCCTGATCAAATCTTAATGTACACACGTATAAAACAAATAACACCTGAGTAATTTTTGCTTTGGATGAGTTGTTATTCATAATGTAGAAATGTCAAACAATGAAACAATATGAATCTCCTCACCTCTTTACACATGGGCAACTCCAACTCAGCACAGCTCTGTGCAAAAAGCAGCCAGAGTAAAAGGGGTCGCAGGTGTATCAGGCCTCGCTGCATCGTCGCCTGCTGTCAGTGCTGAAGTGATGGAGACGGAGCAGCTGGGGCTTGACCTGGCTGCACCCTCAGGTGCTGCTGCAGGGGGCGGGGCTTCACTCTGAACGGTGAACAAATATAAAAACACTGGCAGGTGATTGGCGTAGGTGTCTGTTCTTACTGTGAATCATCTTTTAATGGCTGACTGTTGAAACACAATAGACTGACTTGTATTTTACCTGCCTTCTGTTAGCATTATTAGGACATTTACTGTAGTAGTGAGTCGTTATTTGTAGCCTATTAATCTTCAAGAAAATATATAAAGCTACATATCTCGGCTACACGCTTATAAAGTGGCGGGTTTTAAAAAAAAAAAAAAAGTATATTTATTTAAAGGTTTCGACATTTTACAACATGTCTTCGCATTTATGTGGGAAAATAATTTGTAAAATGGTTTAATATCGACCCATGACACGTGGGAGGAGGGAAACATTCGCCAACAACTCTTTTGAAAGGTTTAACCGGAAGTTTGTGGTTGCCTGGAAACCAGGTTGTAAACATTCTAGGGGGGTTCCTCGCTAGCTAGCACAGAAGCTAACAAAAACAAAATTACTAATATATGTTTTTCGTCTGCCGAGCTTCGTGTTGTCATTAAATATGTCCGGCCGGGATCCTTTCCCCCCAACAAAGTTTGAAAACGGCTTCACTCTCAGCGGATTCAGGCCGCAGCAGGTGGGTTTGCATACTGATAAAACATAGCTACCTAGCTAACTGCTACACAAAACATAAGCTAAAGGCTAAACCAAACGTGCAGATATTTATTTCAAAATATTGACAATTATTTAGGTACTGGACATTAAGCACATTTTTTTTCTATTTCTCCTATTCTATTCTATTTTTTTATTTCTTTATTTTCTATTTTTTTTTCTTTGAATGAACATCACCTAGTTACTAAATTCTGTGTTTTTTCTTGTCAATTTAATACTTTAAATTAGCCTTATTAACCTGCTAGGTAAAAATGAGCTAATGGGTTCCTGCTTAAAATATTACATAGCCCATAGTTAACGGTGTGATCATTTGATTAAACACTCATAAGGAATATGCAAGATGTAAGCACTGAAAAACTGAAACTGAAATAATTAAGGTTTTAACTCAGTCATTGTTGGCTCATTATGTAGATTAAATAATTTATTTGGAATTAATTTTTTTCTCCTTTCCCATTGCACAGAGAAAAACATATGATAAACCAACTCACATCTCCCAAATGGATGAACCCTGGAGTCACCTCCATGATGCAGCCACTTTGGCCAGCTTCCGGCGGAGTGTTATGCATTATGAGCGTAAGGTAACCTACAGGGTGACGCACGATTGTGACTATAACTTATTAAACCAGAAAAATATCTCAACGCAAGTACTTTGAATGCACCCCTCTTTTCTCAACCTCAGGCTCCAAACGACAGCCTCGACTTCCAATTGAAGTCCGTCTACGATCACCACAAGGACTTCTTCTGGAGAAAGAACCAGATTTTATACCAGAAGGAGACCGTCTCTGAGGACCACGGGTTGGTGTTTGTGGCCTGGCAGTACAAGTTCACTGTGTTGGCAGTGGCATTTCAACCCTGTTAATTTATCATTTTAAATGTGGATTTACAGGAAGCAGGAAAACTTAAAGCAGGACATGCTGGAAAAGGAACAAGAGAACGACATCAGAGTGTGGGTCGATCCACAGAGGAGCTCCATTTACAGCATTAAGTGAAGCTCAGGTGAAGTTCAGTTATATCATGATCCCCAGTTATTGCAGCAGGTGTCTGTGTGGATAAATTAACATAAAGAAACCTAAAACTTATGATTCAACTGATAGAATCCGCAATGCCCTTTTTTCCCTCCACAGGCATTTTCAAACAAGGGCTACACCAGGGAGCATGATGGCAGCTTCTATTCAATAATAAAGGGGTTGTTTCAGTGAATTTGTGTACTGCTTGTGTTTATCCAAATGCCATATATAGAAAACTGAATACTGAAAGGTGATTGATGTAAAGCAAACACTGTGAAAAAAGAGATGCCTTTACACTGATAATGTCAAACATGCAAAAGAGCCTGATTTCAGGATGACTTTAACCACAAAACTCTCAATAAACACTGGAGAAAACTACACGGTGGAATAAAAGCTGAGCTCACCCATCTGTCGCATTACGGGGATGTTTAAATGGCCAAGTAGCTATGTAATGAAGGTACAAATGTAAGGTATATTTCTGCATAATTTGGCTTTTAATGCACAATTGTACTACTGTTTGTAGATTTCACTTCTGTGCAGATTGCCCCAAAATGTCATAGACATTTAAGCATGATGACACATGTAACTCATATGCACCTTTTCTTCCTATTTTTTATGTTTTTTGATCAAAATAACACAAACTTATTTTGCATGCAAAAACTTCTATTCATATGATTTTTTCCATAATCATTCAACTTCATACTGCATTGCGTACTGAAGGAGTAATCAAGCAAAGTATAATGTATTAAGTATTATGTATTAAGTATTACTTATATAAGTTTAATGAACGTTCTAAATAAATTTAACAAACGTATTTAGAACAGAAACAGCAGAATATTTTATTCATATATATAAAAACATGTGCATGTGAACTGTTAAGGAAGATAGCAGTTGTACAGAAACAGTTGTACATATTTTGCATTATCAAAAGAGTAAGCCTGTTGCTGCCTAAATAGAAAAATGTGCAAATGAGAAAACAACAAATATGCTCAACGCATATTTCTATTTTTTGTACATCTCTTTCATAAATGTCCATTCTATTTGGACATAACGTTGGGTTTGTGAACGACCCTTCCACAGAAAAAATAAATATATTCTATCTGAACAGCTAAATCATTTATAACAATTATTCAATGTCATTTTTTACAGTTGTATATTTTGAACTCACTGAACTGGAAAGTAACTGAATTGAGGAAGGACGGGTCAGATGGTGGGTTCATGCCCTGGCTTTTCTTTGGAGACATCGTTTGATGAAAGCCTTCTCGTCCCATTGGTTGGGGGGAAGCATTTGGCTGCCGTTGTGGACGCAAAGAACGGTCATCTCCTCAGCGTACTGAAGATTCTGCAGCAGCTGAAGACAAACACCGCAGGAGCAAAAGTTCAGGACATTGAAGGGCGCAAACTTTCATTGGTCACACAATACAGCAGATAAACAGATTCACACAAAGCATTTTACACTTGCAATAACTGATTTTTTTTTACCGCTTGGGGGCAGCAGAAACAAGCTGAGAACACAATACTGACAAACTTTATCATCACCTTTTACTTTCATATACTGTATATAGCAAACATGTTAGCAAACAGCTGCTTATTTAAAGGTTCTCTGTACGATATCCAGAGCATTAATGTCGCAGCAAACAACTATTTGCTATGTAAAAAACCATCTGAACACACTCATTAGAAGGTACAAACACTCACTTTGGGTGTTATGAAGAAGTACTGGGACGTTGTCTCTTTGCAGGCCGTGCGGACCACGATGTCAAAGACTCTTCTCTCATTTACAGGATCCATTCCCTGCACAAGAGACAGAAACAGCCTCAGTCAGATCCACATAAGCGACAACTGGTGACTACTAACTCTTGCATTAAATGCTTGCAGGCTTGCAAGTGAGTGAAAAAAAGCAATCAATTAGTCACAGTTACAATGTTTTTATAGAATTCTTGTTAAAATATTAAAATCCTTGAGCACAGGAGGAGTATATAAACTCCTGTCTGTGTTAATGCTTTGTTTTGTATGTGCAGAAAAAGTGACAAATTAGCTGTTTTGCTAAAAAATTATATTATTAAAGGGAAAACTCACTTTGTTAAATCATTAAGAAACATGCAACATCTTCAGAGGACAGAACAAACCGTTATGAAACGTGATTCATGCATGATCTCAGTACCACGGGCTGTGGAACCAGGGATTAATTTTTGGTGCAGTTTGAACCTTAGAGCACCACTACACGGCCATTTATAAAGCACTTTACATTTAGGCTCATGAATCCTGAAATGTGAGACAAAGAAGCCAAATCCCCTTTTCCTGGAGTCAGGATAAGTCACGCTTCTTTTGCAATTCATATTATATTCTCACTAAAGAAAAGCCGTTGTGACTGCGTGCTTGCGAGAGCGCGCGCGCGCGCGAGCGAGAGAGAGAGAGAGAGAGAGAGAGAGAGAGAGAGAGAGAGAGAGAGAGAGAGAGAGAGAGAGAGAGAGAGAGAGAGAGAGAGAGAGAGAGAGAGAGCACTACCTGGTTGATCTCGTCCACCACTCTGAAGGGGCAGCGGTTGAGCTCCTGCAGGGCCATGAGGTAGAGCATTGTGGAGACGCTGCGCTCTCCTCCGCTCTGATGGTAGGCCGTCAGCTCGTGGAGCTGAGTGCTGCTGTGGAACTTCACCCGAATTCGGATCCCATACTTGTCATACTCCTCCTGCAATGAGAGACAGCATTTAATGGGGGAATAATTCAAATTCTTATTGCCTGAACCAAAATAAAGACCATAAGATCTATTAGAGCTTGACTAGATTTACGAAAAACACTATAAATAACAACAACATCTTATGTGGATAATAAATTATGAACAACCCTCAAAAGCTTACGTGAATTAAAGGAAACAACCAATGGAATCGCTCTTTACCCCGAGATGTCAGTGTGTGTGTGTGTTGTTTCCTGTGCGTCAGCATTTACCTCATTCTCTGAGTGCAGATCAACCTCTCCTGCACACTGCATGGAGCGGAAGAAATCACTGAACTTGCCATTAATCTGTTCCACCAGCTGCTTCAGCGGGTTCAGCCAGCGCTCCTTAGCCTGTGGAGACACATACAGAAATCACTATACACACACTTATACACAGGATGGCCGTGTATGCTGTCACAGAAGAAATCACAGACTGAACTGTATTTCTTTACATAAAAAAATCCCACTGCAGTGACATAACATGTACCTCTGACATGTTCTGTCGGTAGGAGTTGAGGGAGTTGGTCTTGTCTTCCAGCTCTTTCTCCAGATGTTTGATCTCCTGCTCTCTCCTGTTGTACTCGTCAACAACCTTCAAAGAGAAGAAGAGAATTAAAATGAGAAACACTCTGCGGGTACACGCCACGATGTATTCAGACTCACGATTTCTGGCCAAAAAAGTAAGAAAGCTAACAATAAATAAATTGCTAAGAATAAATGAATAAATAAATAAATGAATAAATAAATAAATAAATAAATAATAGGGCTGTCAATCGATAAAAATATTTAATCATTAATCGCACTTTTTTTTTTAAAAATCGGTTTAAAATGTACCTTAAAGGGAGATTTGTCAAGTATTTAATACTTTTATCAACATGGGGGTGGGCAAATATGCTTGTTTTATGTAAATGTATGTATATATTTATTATTGGTAATCAATGAACAACACAAAACAATGACATATATTGTCCAGAAACCCTCACAGGTACTGCATTTAGCATAAAAAATATGCTCAAATCATCTGTAGAGATTAAATAAATTCAGCTCTTACATTTTCACTGAGGCCTGTGAAGCACTCGGCTCTGGACCGCTCCTCGTTCAGCATGGCGTCGATCTCGTCCAGCGTGTCGGGCAGCTTGCTAAAAGCCTGCATTTACAAAAACAAGAACCATGAGTATTTTAGAAACTAATATTAATCAGATTTTGTGTTCAAAAGGCCTCCACAGCAGCGACTGGACCACATGATAAGGATACAAAGAAAGTGATGGGGCTTGTTTCACTCAGAGATATAATGAACACTAACGTTACGCAGGTCTTCGGGTAATGACTCGTCAGGTTGCATCCTGCAGATCGTCTTTGCTCTCTTCAACAGGGCTTTGCACTGTTCTGTCAGCTGGACCTTCCTCTGCTCCAGACGGCTGCATTTTTGCTGCAAGAACACGTGCAGTTAGCAGACCCAAGCGATGCAGAACGAGGAGTAAATCATGAAACACAGCAGTTAACATCAGCAGGACAGATGCATATAAAGGTGATAAGTGAAACACTTACCTCAGTGGTCTTGAGTTCAGAAGCGCCATCTCTACAGTCGTTCTCCAGCTTGTTCTTCTCAGCCGTCAGCCCCACCGTCTCCAACGCCAGGTACACCTTCTCCATAGTCAGCTTGGATCTCAGCTACAGACGACGGAGAGACGAGGAAACACGGAGGGCACGAGGAGGGATCAGGTCAGACATTCAAAGACGTAAAATGGGCAGAGAAATATCATTAGGACTTTTAAAGCAAAAACAATCAAAACATGAAAAAAAAGATATATCCATAAAAATATATCACAATATCAGAAATGGTCTTTCTCACCGTTTAATTAATTAAATAATAAAGGTCTCTGGCCACGTCTGTCGCCGGTGCGGAGGCATAACAATTTAAATGTCATCCAACCACAGCTATCAAATGCAAAGCAGTCAAGTACAGCTCTTAGTTCTAAGTGCATTGATCCATACCTTCATTTGGGCCATGAACGCCGTGACTATGGAAACCTTCTGGGAATTGACAGCTGCAACTTTCTCTTTAGTCTCCTCTTCAATCTTCTGCAGGTCGATAACACTCTGCTCCATCTGCCTCAGACTAAACACGTGGAATTAGACCAATTTGAATATATTTGAATTAACCAAACTAACACATCTCTACAGAGACAATTTACTAATCAAGTCATATACTGTATGCCAACATATTACAAGATACAGAGGGAAACGCTCTGTGCCTGTTGGGCCTTTTGACTACTTAAGACAGACTTGCCTGTCCTGCTTGGTGCTGATCTTCTGCTCCAGTTGTCTCTTTTTGCCCTTAACTTCAGAGAGGTGCTTCTTCTCTGCCAACAATTCATTGTCACGGCGATCCAGTGTGGCGGCTTCTGCCTGCAGGGCCTTCAACCGCTCATCGATGTCTCGTAACCTCGACTCACAGGCCTGGTCACAGTGGGGGTTAACAGTTAAACTCTAACACATTGAGATGTCTCAAGGTCTATTTATAGGAATACCAGATACTAGATTTATGAAATATTGGAGTTTAAAATAAAAGGGTCAGGGCTACGCTTGCAAATTTGTTCCCGTGTCTCTCCCTTACCCTCATCTGCTGCTCCAGCTGCCGTCTCTCTTCGGCGTCCACAGTGATGGTGAGGTACTGGGAAGGGTGCACTGCGGAGTTACTGGTGCTGATCTTGTTGGAGTAATGGGACCTCTTCAATGTGTACCTCTCATCTGTTGTGTATAACACCCTGATGTAGGGCTCCTCAATCACCTGTGAGAAAGAAAAAAATGATAAGACAAAGGTCGAGGTCAGCAGAGACGCCTTTTTAATAAAAGAATAACACAAAATATAAATCTAAACTCTATGAACTCCGAGCAACTTCAACGATCCAGCTGGGAAATAACACGAGAAAAATGTACAACTGAAAGGCACTAGGTCAAAATAAATTATTTAATGGGCTGATTATATGATTTTAATGGGAGGTGCCTTTTTTTTCAGACCTCACTGACATATCCAGTCTAAACCTACAATATTTATCTTGACATCCGACCTTTCACTTCAATACAGAGGCTGAATTTTAAATTGCATTCACTTCCCTGATACTCTGCTGATACGTTGTGAGAACTTGAATACTGTGGGAAGAGGAACGTACCGTTTTAATCATGGCTTTAGTTTGCTCATTGCCCACAGGGACGTCATGCACCTTGTACTGGTGACAGAGGTAACTCATCACCTCATCAGGGGCGTCGAACATCTCGCGGAGGTAGGTGAAGAACCCAAAACGCCTACAAATGAGCAAGAAAATTAAACATAACAAAGTAGGTATAAAAACCTATAAAACTAATGGTCACATGTTGATTTTATAGGTCATTACGCCTGAAGTAAAAATTAATTTTCTCTCACCTCAAGGACTCAATATTTCGCGATGGCTGCCGCCTAGAACACGACTCCTCCGGAGCAGAAATGGAGTTCACCTTCAAGTTCATCTTGTCACGGACCTGAGCGTCGGGACAGATAGAACAAAATGTCTTATTTAGGAGAGTAAAAACTGGACGTCACACACAAAGTTAGGATTTGTCTGACAATTTGCACTCAGAATCAACATGACGATCATAATCTGCACCGGCCGCCGCCTGACCTCAAGCATGAACCTCTCCATGTCGTCTTTTCTCTGGAAGACAAACGCCCGCAGATCGTGGAATGCGATGTGGGTCTCCACGAACTTGGCAAAGCGATGATCTTTCACATTGATCTGAGGAATGAGGAGAGGATTAGCATGTGGGCTATGCAACTGTCACAAGAAGCATCACAATCACAATAAGGACTGTTGTCAAATCAACAATTTTTCAAAGGTTTTGTGAAAAATCACAGCTAAGAGAAGAACTCGCCCCATTTTCAAAATAATTAAAATCAAGAACGTAACTCCCAACCGTTAGCATTGAACACACCTTTTTATTCTGTCATCCTGCTCTCAGTACCCGTTGTGGTACTACGTTATTTCAACCCCCCCCATTTAGCATTTACAAGCCAGGGTTTCCACCAGTGTACTTCAAGCCCGGCGGCCCACCAGGCCTAAATTGACTCCCTGCCAGGCCAAAGCATCAGGGAATTATGTATTTTTAAGATGTTTTTTTTTTAACTAAAACGTGTTATACAAGTAGCAAACTCCTTTAAGGAATAACTCATAGGTTGTGTGCGTAATGTTAGCGAGTGTCGGTGTTTGCGGTCAAGAGAGATAGACAGAGAGAGAGAGCGAGGGATTGTGTGTGTGACGGAGCGACGGTGAGATGAAGTCGGCCGTAACTCGCTGTGAGCGTAGCAGTGCAGTGTGTGTACAGTTTAGGCTGTCGGTGAATAAATGCTACAGCTCCTACATTATAGTGTCTTATAAACACTTAATTAAATGTTTATATTCTGCTTATAAATGTTAAAATAAAGTGTAATACGCATGGTTGACTGGGACTCACCACCAGCATCATGGGCTCGTGGACGTTTCCATCAAAGAGTTCTCTGTTCTGTCTGAGCCACTGGAGGGCGGTGTGCGTGTCCCTGTGGCGTCCTCGCAGCTTCTCCTCTTTGGCGTTCATCATGTTGTTCATGTCATTGAGCTTCCTCTCCAACACTGCCAATTACAATAAACACAATCTACATGAACCACTTTCTGTGACTTTGAACTTTCTATTATACGTCGTCTTTGACGGACACCGATACCTCTGTGATCAGCATCTTGTGTTAAATAATTACAGCTTTGTTTATGTAAAGACGCCGAATAGTTTGTGGGAAACTCTCACTTCTGGACTCAGCGATGATGTTGTCCTTCTCCCTGCGTAGGTCGGCCTTCTCTCCTTCGATCTTGGCCCTCTCCTCCCGGATGTTCCTCAGCTCGACGTTGACCGCGTTGATCCGCGGCGTCACATCGGGCTGGTCGCCAACTTTGGCGAGCTCTGCCTTCAAGTCGTCAATGGTCCGTCTGGTGTTGCTGATTCGCTTCTGGTGGTCTTCCTCTTCCATCTGCTTCAGCTTTTGCGTTTGTTTAATATCTTCAATCTGTAGAGAAGAACAGGGAGAGTTATCATTCATTATTACAACGGCTTTGTTGAATACTCGATTCTGATTGGTCAATCACGGCGTTCTAGTAATAGTTGCCACAAATAAAAAAAGTCAACTTTTAACTGCAGGATTTTTCTAAAAAATAAAAGCAATTGGCTTCCATACATTAAGTCTATCAGAGGGTTTTTTATTGTAGATACTTATTATCAGCTTTAAGGGCTGTAACTTTTCCTCCTCTTTCTGAGACTCACCTCTTTGTGTTTTCGGTCCAACTGTTCTTGTTTCTGTTTGCACTTCAGAGAGGCCTCTTTGATGGCGGCAGTCTGAAAAATAACACGCTCACAGCTATCATCGTAATAATATCACAGACATTACATTCCAGTATTCATTGTACTGTAGAAAAACATCAAAAATCCTAGCCCCTCGTTTTAATGACGACATTAAGCCTACTTTCAAAAGGTTTATAATTCATTTTAATTACTCCTGCTTCACATTCAGTGAAGATGTATTTAAGAAATAAACCCATGCTATATCCTAAATTGCTGGCAGGATTCTCAAGTGTGCCTCTCAAAAATGTCTTAACATTTTCATTATGCGTTTCTGTGGGCAACATAATGCTCTGATTCATTTATAATGTGCTTATAATTCATGTGAAATCCTCGTGGATGCCCAAAGAGGCTCTCCATAAAACCAATCAGGTGCACTTGATGGATCAGTGAGAGCTAATGGCTAGACCTCTCAGCTACATAGATAAACACAGATCATATGTACCAAATGGAATTAAATTAATCTACAAAAAATAAGAAATCATTAACCATATTTCTTCTTCTAGACCCAGCGGTCACACCGTAACCTAACAGAGAGTAATTGCCTTTTCACCTTGGCCTTTATTTGTGTCTCAGTGGGCTTCAGTTGGTTGTCAATCAGCTGGATCTTCCTCAGCATGGGCGCCTGGGCCTGCTTAAGGGCAGAGAGCTGCCTTTTGGCCTCGTCTCGCTCCTTCCTCGCGCCCTCCAGCTCCTTACGGGTGGTCTCGTACTCCTAGAATCAGACAGAGAGAACCAGAGCTAACAAAAGAATTCAGTTTTTTTTTATTTGTCTCTCCCTCTCGTACATCCCCGTTCATTCCCACCACTCACCACCCATGGTTTCTTCTTCTCAAGCAACTCAATCACGTCCAGATGCCTCTTCTTTTCGTAGTATCGGTTCACGTCATGTTTGTTCCTCTCGTTCCTCTGCTTGGCCTTCTCCAGGAAACTGGACTTCTCCTTCACAATGTTCTAAAGGGAAACAAACCACCAACAACACTGAAAAACCCAGAAGAGCCCGAGGTCTCTAATGCTGCCTTCATTGCTTCGACAGCTGTGTTTACCTCCAGTTCTCGTTCTCTGTTGCGGAAGTTTTTGAGCTCACAGTGGTACTCGTACATCTCTGGCGGTCCCACCGACTTCTCCGTAGCCTCCAACAACTCAATTTTGGACATCTTGGCAAACTCTCCCACTTTTTCCTGTCGGGACAAACCAACCACATCAACGGAGAAACAAAGAGTAAACTGTTATTGGAGGTAGCATTTAAGGCAAGTTAGAATCATTGACGTAAGGATTTGTATGAATAAAATAAAATGTTATGCGTCTTCCACGTCAGCACACTGACATACTTGATTGAATATTGAAAGCGACGTTTGAAAAACAGAAAAAATGATCAGCCATCACTAAGTAAGAGATAATGTACAGCGAGCTGGAGGGGTTTATTTCAGAACAGAACAGATAAAAAATGTGCGATTAATCATGATTAAATATTTTAATCAACTGACAGCCCTATAAGAAATCAATAATTTGACACAAAAATTGTCTGCGTCCATAGCAACAGTCTGTTATACATAGCAACGGTCCACTATAAAGAAATAACAGACCGTAGAATGTCGTGTTTGACCATCAGAATCGAGTATTCCACAAAGCCGTGTAATAAGATATATTTAGATTACAAACCAGGTACTATTCACACAAGGGATGCCTGCACTGTGCAAATATCTCACAATGTGACAGCACCAATTAAAGAAATTGAAAATTTCAGAAGCTGTTACTCTAACTGACACAAACATACCTGAGGCAGAAACTGGCAGAGGTTGCTGACTTGGATACGCAGCGCCTTAACTTCTTCTTCCACTGCTTTCTGGTTGCAGTGTCTTCCATTCAGCATCCACAGCGACTGATTGTTCTCCACATGGATCTCTCTGTTGATCACCACATTACCACCGGTCTTGTACCTGGAATAACAACAAAGAGTTTAGAGTCTACAATCAGATACATGTAGGAAAAAACACATATTACAATTATTCCCAAATCATTAAATAGCTGCAACACCATTAATGTTGAACTGTCTGTATTTCTAAAATGCTGAGTTTTGTTAACAAATGCAGAACTGTATTTCACCTAATAGCTTGTTATTAGTAAAGTAACAGTGTGTGTCTGCAAACTTTTTCACAGAACTTACAGTTCAATCTCAATAAATCCTTTATGGCACCCGCGTTTGACATAGAGCCCAACCTGCAGAAAAAAAAATTACAAATAGTTTTAATAATCATTATCAGAAGTATCAGAATTTATTTATTTGTCAGCTAACATAACTAATTGTATAAATAATTCAAATAACAGTGCTTAACACCTACTTCATATTGTTGCCATCAGCTGAAAACCTATAATCTATTAACCTTATATCATGCATTTTATTTATCCACTGGTCTTTTGGAAAGAAATCTAGGCCTGATCAAGCGGTTGTGTCACTCTGTTGTTTACCTTGTCGCCTCTGCCCAGGATAGCGGTCTTGCCAGCCAGACCCAGACAGATGGCACACACAATGCTGGATTTGCCAGTTCCATTGGCTCCAACAATCATGTTCAGATTAGGTCCAGGATGCACCACAGAGTAGTCATAGGTCCTGTTAGAGCACAAGGTAGATATTTATATTTATATGCAGTGATTTATCTTCAGAGCGCACTAGCAGGAGTACCATTTCATACAGTCAATACCATAAACAAGTATGGCGTTCATGTACTAACTAAACTGATCATGAGACAAGATAAGACAAGAAAAAAAATTCGAGATTTCGAGAATAAAGTCATAATATTACGAGAAAAAAGTCGCAATTTAATGAGAATAAAGTCATACTATTTCCAAAAAAGAAGTTGTAATATTACGAGAATAAAGTCATACTATTTCAAGAAAATAAAGTTGTAATATTACGAGAATAAAGTCATAACTTTAACAGAAAAAAAGTCTTAATATTACGAGAATAAAGTCATAACTTTAACAGAAAAAAAGTAATTTCCTCCTCCACAAAAGAGGCAATTTCCCCCAGGTCTGTGTGTTTTTTTCTTCGGAATAAACGCAGTTTCTTGCACAATCTTTTCAAGGTCCTGATACTTATGATAATGTGGTGCTGATGTGCCAAAAGATTAAGTATTTAGTTATTTGTGAAACCTATACTAAAGTATAACTTCACAAGATGCTCCACGTTCCTCATTTTCACACAGGCAGCACGCTGCTCTATTTCCCCTCTAAAATAACACGTAAAATTACTACTTTATTCTCATAATTCTACGACTCTTTCTCTTAAACTTCTGGCTTTATTCTCATAATATTACGACTTTTTTTCTCGTAAACCTATGACTTTATTCTCCTAATATTATGACTTTATTCTCGAAATCTCAGATATTTTTTTTTCCCCTCAATGTGGCCCTAATACTCGTCGTAAAACACAGACAATCCTTCAAAGTTTAGGACCTGGTCATCTGGTTGCACTAGTTAAAGCTTTTTGACAGCCAACACCCACCATGCTGAAGCCTCCAAGAGAAACACCTGTTTGTTGATCCTCACCTCCCAACTTTATGGTCATTTTGGAAGCTGTAGTTGAAGTTGGTCTTGTTGAAGTGTATTACACTATATTAGTATAGTATCTATATTTAGTATAGCCTACTTATTTAGTAGGGTCGACTACTCATTTTCGGTTGTTATAAACGGGATGAACAAAATATTAGAAAGCCTCTAAAATGATCATGAAGTTGACCATGAAGAAATAATCTCAACAAAAGCTGAACATTGTAAAAATGTATTAAGGGGAAATTGTTGCACGGCTGTTGTATCATACTGTAGTAGTTTTAACAGCTGTAATCATCTGATAAACTGGCAGTTGAATTCTGAAATAAACATTATAGAAATGGCCATTATGAAAACTTGACTTGGATTAGATCTTGGGCTCTATAACTCAAGACATGATTTGAATTTGTCACTTAATATCTTTAATTAGAACTTAAAGGTCCCATATTGTAAAAAGTGAGATTTTCATGTATTTTATATTATAAAGCAGGTTTAAGTTCTATATAAATACTGTGAAAGTATCAAAACGCTCAATCCACAGATAAATACACACAGCCCGTATTAAGAAACTGTGCGTTTGAAACAAGCCGTCAGGATTTCTGTACATTTGTGATGTCACAAATCTACAATATTTAGACAATTTCACAGTTTTAAACGTAAACATTCTAAATGTGTCCCAGTTTATTTCCTGTTGCAGTGTATGTGAATGTCATCAGCTGACAGGATGTAAACATGGACCCAAGCTGTTTCCTAGCAACGCCATTCCGTTGAAATGCGCTAAAACGAAGCGTTTCAGACAGAGGGTGAATACAGGTATATTCAGACTGACAGTATGAGGAAAATAATGTGTTGTTTGAACATTAAAGCGTGTAAACATGTTCTAGTAGAAACCCAAAATACAAGTGTGAACCTGAAGATGAGCATGATATGACCCCTCTAAAATATACATGATTTTGGACTTGATTGTGTGATTTACAGTGTCAGTTGTCGCCTGGTTTCTAGCAGCTTATCTCAGTGGGACTTCGTGATGTTTATACATCAAAGCATCCTGATACAATGCCAGGTGGCGCTAATACGTTAGCATGTATGCTATCTTATGGCTTAGCCGGTCAGTTATCATCAGGGTCTGTGATACTCTTGCAGGCTGGCGGCTGTAAGACGTCGGTCTGTGTTTTGTGAATGACAGCTGAGGAGGAGTAACTTACAGGAAGTTTTTCATGGCGAGGCGGAGTATGGATCCCTCCACGAAACGACCGTCGGCTCCGGCTCCGTCGGGCTTGCTTCCCGTGAGCATGTTCGCTACGCTGTTGGAAGTTTGAGAGCCGCTGTTAGCGTGACTTTGTCGCCGTTTTTTGCCGGCCGTAGCCATGGTGAATAAAAAGAGAGAAAGCAGCAAACGGAAGGAATCACCGAAACTCTACATGAAACGCTCGTTCTCCCTTTCGCGCTTCGACTAGTCTTCACTGAAAGCTGATTGGACAAAAGAGGTCACGTCTATACACAAAGAGCGACGTCATCGTCAAAGCTAACGTTTATTATCGCGAGACACAATGCACAGACTAATAAAGCCTTTTTTTTTTTTTTTTTTTATAATACTTTATTTCAAAAGTTCAATACAATAGATTCATATACATGTTCAAATTTTTCATTACAATTCTGCAAATATATTTTACGGTATAAAAATAATATAAAAATAAATTGTACAACAAATAAAATGTAAGGAAAGGAAAACATGAATAAGAATAAATAAATTTAAAAAAACATTCAGGGTCTGTTAAACAATTGGAATAAATTTGAAATGTCTAAACAATTTAATAGTTTTAGTCAATTTAGAATTTTTGAGTTTTAAGTTATTGGTTAAAAAATAAAATAAAGCCTCTCCCACATGAATAAAACGTTTATCAACCAACACGTTTATTTGATAAGCACTTAAGATATTATCAAAGAATATACAGTAGGCCTTCTGCGAATTACAGCCTGAAACTTGCTCTCACTTATTATTACTTATTACTTATATTACTTATATGAGCTGTGGAAAGATGTTAACAGCTTTATACTTGACAACATTTTCTCAGATTTTGCACTTTACTATAGAAATATTATATTTGGTTGCTATGATTACAGTGACAAAGACAGTAATGCATTTTTCTTTATTAATCTAATTTTAATTATTGCCAAATTCCAAATTCACAAATTTAAATTTACCCCCAAAGAAGCCTGATTTCTTTGTATTTTTGAAGGAAATGGAACAATATGTGTCAATGATTTCTTCCTCACAAAACAAAAAAGCTTGTCATACTCTTGCATGTTTTTCTTTATTTATTTTATGATGGATTTGTTTCATTTAATTTAATTTGAAATATTGTGTTGGTATTAGAATGAGATAGCTATCTTTTGAAATTCTGCTCTAGATGTATCCTGTTTGTATTGGGGAGATTTAGACCAGGAATTAGGATATTGAATATTCTTGTGAGTCCTGTGGAGTAAAAAGAAACTATTTGTCATATGTTCCCTCATATAATATTCTGGATGGACCTCAAGACTTTTAGGAGAAGAATGAAACAGCCACAGTATAAAGAACAAATATTTAATTTTCATTGTGAAATTTGTTTTATTAAATGAGGAAGTTCTACATAAATACAAAGAAACAAACTGACTTCAGAGATCTATTTGAATAAAGAACCAAATGTAATAGGTTATAAACTACAATATGGCGGAAACTTTTTGTTTTAGTTTATGCATTCATTAGTTTCTATTTATTAATAATCCCATGTCATATCCCAGTTACCAGGCCTGACATGATGTGTGTGAGGTTGTGTGTGTACACATGTTGTTTTATATCTTAGAGGTGTTGATTCACCTTTATAGTCATTTTGGAGAATGTAGTTTGTAGTGCTGTTGAATTGTATTGCATTATACTGAGAGGTGTTTTAGTTTGTATTCTACCCTCATTGTTATAAATGGGGTAGACAAAATATTAGAAACAGGTAATTAAGTTAGGTGTTATTGCAGGGTGTTGTATTAACACTGAACTGAATGTATACTGTTCCCTTTATTTGAAAACAAGAAAGGGAGAACGATGAATGAGGATGCACAAATGAGGAAAAAACTGCAGTAGGGTACATGAGACATGCATTAAAGGGGCTATATGTAAGAATCAGAAATTGCTTGTTCACAGCGACACCTGTGGCCGCAATGTCAACGAAAGTCAGCGTCCTGTTGCTCGCGCTGGCGCTTGTGCTCGCGCATACATTGACATGAACGAGCACCGGTCTAAACAGTGAGGCGACACACGTCAGCTAACACACAATATCACTCTATATTTCACCTGCTTGGCAGTAATGTTAGCTGACCAGACTAAGGTCTCTCCATGGATCAATGCTGATTCTAGTGCTGGCTTTTCCTGTTCAGCCCGCCGACCGCGGAGGGAACGGGGGGGGGGGGGGGAGACAGCGACACCCGGTCGGGACGATAACGTAACTCGCTGCGGAGCCCCGTCACTTCACAAGACACGGGAAACCTCTGTTGGTCTGGAGGAGCGGCAGCATTTATTTCTGCAAAAACGTCCACTGCACATTCACTAGATATTCTCAGAGCTAAACTAACTCTCTGCAGTGTGTAGTGTGCGCGCGTTCACGTGGAGTTGGAGCGAGCCGAGCGCGGTGTGCAGGCAGCAGGCAGCAGAAGCAGAGCTGCTGCGCGCTCGCTTACCCACACGCGAGCGCGCATGGGAATCCGACCCGTTAGGATTTATGCGCGTGAAAAGTTACAAATAGTCCCTTTAAAGGATAAGTTGATATTTTTCTGAAGTCCGCCTTAAAACAATGCAGACATGCCCATGTACATTTAAAGGCTTACTCCTGTTCATACTGGCCATGGAAGGATTCCTTCCTAAAGGGATTGCAATGAAGGACACAGTTCGGTGCAAAACTGCATTGAGGTTCAGCTGAAGCTGGTGTGAGGTTTAGTTATAAATCAAGTTGGGAGCTTCCAAAGTTTATGTTATAACTCCTTTTTTATGTTGTTCTAGCACAAATTCCCTCCTTGTGCTTCCCCAGTTATTTGTTGCTGGGCTGCATCAGAGAGATATTAACACTAAGAGGCAAGTTTTTTACTAAAACTAAGTTATACACTCACTTTGTTTTACTCAGACTGCAAAGGCCTCGTATTAGTTTGACTGAACTTACATGGAAATTGTTTAAGGTGTTTCTCCACAGCCAGTATGGACGGGAGGAACGATTACAGCACCCAATAGTACTTTAAATGTACATAGGTATGGGAGTATTATTTTACACAGACTTGGAAAAAATGTGATACTACCATTTAAAACGGTGCGAGCACATAGGCCAGCAACGATGAGGAAGTAGCCATGGCGACTACGCCTGTACCATGATTTAAGGGTGATTTTCACGTAATTAAAAAGCACCAATCTTACGATGACTAGTCTTTGGTGAATGTACTTAACTCTTAGTTATTTATGGACCTAAATGTACCTTTACTCTCCACCTTTTTTTTTTTTTTTTATTTCAAAAGTTCAATACAATATAATCACATATTCAGATGTTTCATTACAGTTCTGCAAACATATCTTACAGTATAAAAATAATATAAAAATAAATTGTAAATTGTAACAAATAAACTGTAAAGAAAGGAAAAAGAGGAATAATAAAAAAAATAATAAAAAAAAAATAAATAAAAAAAAAACATTTGGGGTCTGCTAAACAATTGGAATAAATTTGAAATGTCTAAACAATTTAATAGTTTTGGTCAATTTAGAATTTTTTAGTTTTAAGTTTTCAATCATGGTCAAATATGTTTTAAAATCAGTATCTTTAAAAATAAAAACTCTCCACCTTTGAGAGCCTGTAAAAGTTTGGTTAACTCCAGCGAAAGAAGAGAAGCTGCCGAGTCCGACATTGTTTTGCAACACTGAGACAAGGAGCGCCTCGTCCCTGAACGTCTCACGACTCTAAAACGATCGATAACCGTCCAGGACCCCTCGCGTTGCTTCTCGGTTGTGGTTAGATCAGAATCGCTTCTTTACTCATTGTCCATTGTGAAGCTCGAGATGAACCCAAACTCAGCCAGAACTAGTATATCTGATCAATTCATCACCTCTGACCACAGCACGAAGCGTGGAGGCCCTGAAGGTTTCTCGCGCCAGCTGCTCATCGCCTCGGAGGCTCGAGAGCGCTTTTCCTATCATCTCCGATCGGAGCAGAGCCAAACTCAGACCGGATCAAATAAGATCAGTGTGTAGATTTTTAACAGAAATAAACACGCACTCACACACACACAAACACGCCACAAACACGCCACATTCAGTCACACAAACACTCTCTCACACACACGCCACTCACGAAAGCCATTCAAACTATGAAGCAGGAGGAACTTCCGGGTCGTATTTATAGCTAAAAGCCGCATAGAATCATGGGATATTGAAAGTAGGATCATTGAATTGTATACTGACCTCATGTGGCCATTAATGAAAAACACCGTCCCTTCTTTCCCTGTTTTACTTAATATTTCTGGCATTAAATGAAGGAATTATAGTTTTACAGTAAAACCAGTATATATGAATAAAGAAAAAATTCAACATCTTATTAGCAATCAATAATTTTATACAATAGTAAAAACAGAGTATAAAAATTAATAATAATCCAAGTAAAGATGTAAGCAGGCCTATATGAAGTAATATATAAGAAAGATTGATGTGTAAGTGTAGTAAAAAAAACAAACAATTAAATTATGTTTGTAGTATTGTTTACACTTTTCTGCTGCCTTCACAGTTCACACTAAAGATGGATTCCACATAACGTTTATAATCAAGTAAAAATAAATGAAACCGAGGCTCTCAGTTCAATAATATTAGGAGTTATAAATAAAAAAAATCCCAATAAAATAAGTCATATTATGGCATATTTGTAAGATTAATCACATTCAAAGAAATCAGAATTTAAAGTATTCAATACACAGTTGAAACAGTGGCTTAAACAACAACACAAATGTAAACATTTAGTGAGTGTTGAATGAATCATGGTCATATACATGCACATACACACTTTAGCACCTACTGTTAATGTTAGAGCAGTCTGTTTTGTCTGTTCTGTTGTTTTTATCCTGAATCAGTTTAATCCATTTGTTTGTTTAGTTGGTTTAACCCTTAAAAAGTAGCTTTAGCTAGACAGCTGCACATTTTTTATGTATTTTTATGTACAGGTATATAGGGCCTATATACATTACATCTGTTGCATTTATTTTACTGATGCAATGTTTACCTGTATTGTGCCCTTAAATTTACAAGTAAAGAAGCATATATACATATACAAATAAAGCTTGTACCATGTCGCGAAGGCAGAGTGACCTGTGAGAAACAGAGACTTGAAAATGTTGATTATGCACAGTTTAGATTATTTCCATCTCAATGTAAAGAGTGAGTTCAAATATAGCAAATACAAAACCATAAACTGAAACTAATTGTTATACTTGTACTGTATGTCTCCGAGCAATAAAAAACAATGAATATAGAGTGAAAAATTTCCTGAAAGCCTTTATTGTTGGAGTCGACTTGTAATAGTGCCGTGTGAGGTTGGTTTTAAGCTGCATTTGTGTCTGCAGCAATTACCTAATCTAGCGTCCTATGCCCAGTGGGGGAAGTGAGGTAATCTTGAATGGCGTAATAAGATTTCAGCGTCTACTACCACTATTGACTACTGCTAGGTGGCACGTTGAGTCCCTCATCAACAGCAATATGTTGGACCTGGATGCAGCAAAGAAACAGACAACAGACAGACCATGTGAGGAGGTGTGATTCTTTTACCAATGGACTAAAACAGGAACTCTGTTACTGGACAGAAACAGTGTTCCTCCACCATCCTACCATGGAGGCGTCGACTCCAAGAAAAGTGAGTTGTTTTCTTTACTCTTGTCTGGTGAGTGAGAGGTCAACGTCTGGTCTGGTGGCCATCTGTCAGATGTTTAGTTGATTTCTGTCAGGCTATAAGTGAGTTTACAGTCATTGTTTAATTTGAATATGTTCAACAGACATTACATCCCTCTCCATATTATGTAGATTATTGTATATAGCATGTTATTGTTATTCTATGTTTACATTTTATATTTTCTAAGCTAGTCGTAGTAGTCTGGTATATTTATAGTATATTCTTATATATTCTATACATTGTGTATATTATAGATAGTTATCTCTATTGTTGATATGTATATTTACTGTTCCTGTGCATTGTCTGGATAAACTGCTGCTATAACACTAGAATTTCCCAATTTGGGATCAATAAAGTACATCTATCTATCTACCTATCTATCTAGATTAAGATGATAAAGATTATTGAATTAGATGCCCAGCAACGTTACAGTCCATTAATTTATATCATAAAATATTGAAAACTATCAAACACAAGATTGAGAGTGTTTTGCTGCTTTTTATGTTAACTTAAATGCTGCATTGATTCTCTAATTATTCATCTTACTCCAGAAATGCAGCATGTAAACATGTGACTTATCAACATCGTCATATGAAAAACAAATAGTTGTTTTAGCAGTTTTTATGTTCCAGTGCATGTAAAAAAACACACACACTGATGTTTCTGAAGGTAAAATGATCTCACAGAGTCAGCTTATGATAATACAATTCAGAGGGTCTGTTTTAGAGAGAAAGAGGAGTTGTGAGATTAGGTGGAGTGATTTTGCTGGAATCCATCCCAGCCCTGCAGGCTCGGACTGGAACAATGGCTTCCATGAGGCCAGACGCCCGTCAGGTTATCTGTCAGCTCAAACTCTCTGCAGGAGCCAGAGGAGGGAGCGGATCTGGAAGCTTATGTCTGTGACAGGAACAGCAAAAAGCACGATCCCAAATACAGATCTGAGCTCCAAGAATCTCAGAGGCAGAGCTCAGGGATCTCATGGTCAGCTGGAGGGCAGCCTATAATGGAAATATGCTTGACTTTAGTTACAACAGCATCTACCATCTGCTCAATATGATCTGGTTTCAGTGGGTGTGGCAGAGCTATCTGTCTGATTGTGTTACAACAGGAGTCATGGCAAGTTTTCATCCCGTGTTGTTATGTTATAAATGCAGATATTTACATTATTTTAATTACTGGTGGAACTTTGGTAATGTTTTGCCAAAGACGATCACTGTCTGGCCAAACCTATACATCACTGACGGAGCTCTTAAGTCACCTTCGTGCTACAAGTAAACACAGCTCACCTGCTTAAGCAGCACAGCAGGCACCGTCCCCTCCTGCTCTCACCGTATCTAATTATACCTTCTGTCCAATCAAGCCACGATCAAAATAAAGACGTTTTCATACATCAGTGTTAACATGACTGGCTCAGCTAGTGGCTGTGAAACAATTTACTAACAGGGTGTCTCTTCTTTTTTTATTCTTTCACACTTTTCAAGCTACAAAAACCAGCATATGGACATCACAAAAAAGGTATCAAACGCTGAATGAGATGGAAATACTGTATATTCAAAACTTATAACAAGAACAGTTGATGATACTGATGATTAGAATATTTGATTGATAGAAGTATAACTCAAATGGTACCAATCAAATATTTGATTGATTCATCTATTTGCTTAATCAAATAGATGAATCAATCTATTTGAACGATAGATTGGTTGGTCTATCAATCAAATATTAGATTAATAGATTAGGAATTGTTTGATAGAATTGGTTTTACTTACCTGGCAGATTGTTCAAATTGTTATTCAAATGTTTTTTCCCCTCTTTAATTAATTTATTTAACTACTTTGTGACTGAAACCTCATAATAACAACATACATGATGGCATTAGGGATGCACCGATCCAACCTTTTCAGTCCTGATACCGATAGCGATACCTGGGCTTTGGGTATCGGCGTATACCGAGTACCGATCCGATACCAGTGTTTAATTATTAAGCTGTATACCTCACTGTGTGGAAGTGACTGGGATCATTCTTTTATGTGTAAGGCAACATCAGGCCTGACTTAAACATTGCTTTCCTAACAAATAAATAAATAGATATAAATTTACTGAATTGTTCTTTATTATTTAAATAATAAATCGTACACAAATCGTACAACTGTAAACCTTTTTAATTCAGTAACAAATTGGTCAAAACTTAAACAGGAATTAAAATTCCAGCACACATAGAATTGAATTTAATAGATCGGTCCCATTTTCACCGATACCCAATCCAGCTATTTGAGTCAGTATCTGCCAGATGTCCGATCCGGTATTGGTGCATCCCTAGATGGCAGTAGTGTCAAACATTTTTACCCATTTAAAGAATTTAGCATAATTAGACTTCAGATCTGAGGAGTTAAAAGTAAGTAGTGATATGAGTTGTTTTGTGTTCCTCAGAGACCTCAGTTGGCCGCCCACGGCTGTCCCGTCAGTCCACAGGAGACAGCATCAGTGATGAGGTCGTTCAGCCCAGGAAGCTGAACGGTTCCTCAGTGGAGACACCGAGCACCCAGGACCTGCACCGGGAGCTGCTGCTCAGCCACAAACGGTATCCAACACCTCCACATTTGAAACAGAGCATGGTGGATAGTGTGTGTGTGACTGTGTGACTCTGACTGACCGTGCAGGGGCCTGCTGCTGGAGGAGAAACCGGAGCTGACGCGAGTGTTGGAGCAGCGCAGACTGGACCTGCACAAGGAGGAGGAGCTGGCTAAACGGAGGCCCTCGGATCTGGAGATGGAGCTCCGCAAGAGGCAACAGAAGATGCAAGAGGTCAGAAGAAGCACATAATAAACAGCTGAGAGACATTAGTGAATTAATAAAGGAAGTATAAAATACAAATAAATGTTGTAGTTTTGTTGCCTAAACCTAAAGAAGTTGTAGTTTTATTGCCTAAACCTAAAGAAGCCTTTTTGTTTGTGTTCAAATGGATACGTTTCATTCAGTTTTACAACATGTTAGAACGTGTTGCTTTTAAGTTTCACTTTCACTTTTGCAACGTAGTAGGCCCCTATTGACCCACATCTATGATGCCCATTTAATGGCCTGATAACAGTCAAATTGGGTGCAGCCAGCGTAAGTGCCTGGCAACAACTTGTTGTGACGTAAATGCAATGAAATGGGGGAGGGAGAATGCAACATCTAGTGGCTGAATGTTATCAATGTTATCAATAGCACCTTTAAATTTTGTTACGGTAAACTGCCGTTGGTCTGGACTAACTGGACGGTAGATGAGGTGGATGACACTAACTGGCTGAGAGTTGATGCACTGACTGCGCTTTTGTCTTTCCAGTATGAGCAGGAGGAGATCAGGCGGCAGGAGAACGAGCAGAAGATCCCGGAGTTTATCCGTGTGAAGGACAACCTGAGGCGGACACAGACGTTTGAGCAGTGAGGCCCCGAGTCTCCCATCAGCCCCTGCACCATCTTATCATAGTGGCCCTATCTTTATGTTCTCTGTCTGCTGAGTTACATATATATATATAAAAACATCACAGAGGCACCAGATCACGACACATCTCTTAGTGAATTTTAAATTACATTTTGAAATATCAAAATTTGTTTAATCGTGCATATAAGAAACACATATTTAGAAATGTCTTCTTAAAACTTTGTAACAGTTTCTGATGAGGAAGTAGAGGTACTCGTTTTTTATTCATAATCATGTGGATCAACATTTGTTGAAGGCAAGCGGATGGATATTTTTTATGTTTTTTATGGTCATTATATTGTTTCTTTTTTCATCTTCTCATGAGACTGTTTTGATATTTGTTTAGTGGAAGGGCCACATCAGTCTAATTCTTTACTTCCTATAAGACCACTACTCGAGATATTTCTCAACAGATCTCTTTTGTATTAATAGAAATCCCCCACAAATGTGTGTGTTTGTGTATATGGCTTTTAGTGTGTCTGTGTACTGTGGAAATAAAGGCTTTATGGTTTGCAGAGATGTGTTGTTTTGTTGGACACGACTCAAAGCACTGGGGATTGATTTGCATGCAGCTCTTCTCCCCGAGGACTTCTTTCACATGGATATACGGGACGTTGTTTAATTAGCTGATCTTTTCATTCCATCACGGGACGAGAGGAGAAAGCACCGGCCATCTGGAGGAGGCTTTTCAGAATATATAGGCGGGGAATACCCAAGGGCCTGGTTAAGACACTGGAGACATTTGGGATAGTCGGGGAAGCCACCGGCTGAGGGCAAATAAAAACAGCTTGTTTGTTATTTCAGAATTACATTTAGATTATTTTAGTCTACAATGATCAAAAGTGAAACTCTTTCACAAATATAATATTATTTATTGGTAGAAAAGTAAAACAGTAATAAAGACATAAAAAACTAAAAAAAAAAATTTGAATTTCCCCTCGGGGATCAATAAAGTGCCTTTCTTTCTATACATAGGTTATGTTACCTTATTTTCAAAATATATTTAGACAGTAATGAGATTTACCTTTAACTTCTAGAAAACAACATTCTACAGATAAAACTTGCTAAAAAAAATAGTTTTGAGCCTTATCGCTCTCCATAGTACCTCAGGGGTACAGCATCTCGAGGGCGAGCTTTATGTGAACGCACGCCTCCTTCGCCGTTTGGACGGGGGCGGGGCTAGGGGACAGATCTCGACGGGCAAACTGTACTCGACACAACACCGGTACTGCATATCGGTGAGTACCGGTGTTACACCGAAATCTGTCACTTTTCTGACAGCTGTTGTGTCTCTATTGCTCTGTTTTCAGGCTTTAAAAAATCTAGTCCGTGAAGGTCATTTCAGAGAGAGAGTGTTCCTATTGAGCGTTCCTATTGGCTGTGCTCCGGCTGGTGGGCGGTGCTTGGTATTTCCTCATCTGATGTCAACATGGCTGCCGGGTCACAACCTTTCTCATTTTACAGCTAAACAGTACACTATGTTTCTGAAAACATTTGAGGTGAGAAATAGGCATGACAGTAACAGAAAATTGATTCATATTCGATCAGCGCTGCCTAGTTTGACTGTTAGATCGGAGTTCATGAGTGATTGACAGCTGCTCAGAAACGGCAGGCTCCAGATCAGCTCTGATTGGTTGTTTTCCTCCAGTCTGTGAAATCTTGCAGATGCCATTAGGAGCACCGGAGGACACCGAAGGACACAGGGGCACATGATTTTTTTCAGATTACCTGTCTCATGTACTACTGTCAGGATATAGTGACCGTTTTATAAAAAAATAACTCTTTTTAATCATATTTGCTCCATTTCTACCCACTGCAGCTTTAACAATTTAGTTTTGTGTGTTTCCTGTCACGTATTTATGACATATTACACAGGAAACAGTGGGGTCACATTTCCTGCGGTCACAGATTTTGGTGTAACACCGGCCCAGTTCGAGCACTGGAATAAAGTTTAAAAAAATAATAATAATAATAATAAAAGATCAAAATAAACTAATTAAACGCCAAATCACCCCACAGCATAAAATATTCTCCTTGACACAAGTAGGCCACATATAGTTTAGTAGAAATAAAGTAAGCGAGTCAGCAATCAAAAGTAGGCCTAAATCCGTCTCTACAGTATAATTATGTTTTAATGTATTCTTGGATGACAGGGTGGCTCATCTTGGCTCAAAACACCACACTTGGCTCTTTTTCATCATCATCATGGCGGAAGGAGGATGTGACTGTTGTCTTGTTCACCACCACCACCACCACTTACTTACCAGCTGTCCTGGGTTTTACCAAAACTTGTCTCTCCCTGCGGCCTATTCTTCTTTTGTGCGTCCTTTCCAATTTAAAAGCCCCCTCAGTGAGTCGCGTGCTGCAGAGCGTGTCTGGGGAGTCAGCAGCGTCGGACGAAACCATTTAAAAAATAGTCCGGGGGAGATCACCTGTACCACTAAATGTACCTTTCCCCGTTGAAAACTTACTTTAGTGAAAACAAATAATTTAAAGAGAACATACGGAGTAAACAACATGTTTTGAAGTTATTAAAGAAGAAATTTTCTAGCAAAGAAATACTTTAGCAAAAATCCGCTAAGCTGTCCCCCCTTCACCGAGACAGTGGAGCTGACTGAAACAGATGTCCCAAGCGTTGCTCTCACATCTGACCAGAGAAAGTCTGAACACCTACTGCTGCTCCAGAGGATGCTGTAGAGGAGCACATAATACTCTACAAGGTGAGTACACAAGACTTTACATAGGTTAACAACATGATATATAAAGAGTGAAGGAGTAGTAACATTAGTTCAAGTTAAGTTTGTGAGGCGAGGGGTGTTATAAGTAAACTTTAGAGAATCGTTACAGAGCAATTAGCTAGCTTAACAGAATTTTCTATTTGGGCTGTATATATAACTCGTAAAAACATGTAATAAAGATAAGCACTCACTCTTCTTTAGTGTTGTAAAGTAACTAAGTACATTTACTCAAGTTATGTACTTAACTACAGTCATGAGGTACTTGTAATTTACTTCATTTTTTCTGCTACTTTCTACTCACACCACTTCAATTCAGAGGGTAATATTGCACTTTTTACATCACTACATTTATTTGACAGCTATAGTCACTTGTACATGCAAAACATACAGAAAATATGATGCATTTACTTTTGATAGTGTACATTTTGTTGATAATACTTGTGTACTTTTATTTAAGTAAGTTTTTACATGTAGGATTTAAAAATGGCATATTTTCAAAGTGTGATATTGCCATTTTTACTTAGTAATGTGATAATCTGACAAGGATCTGAGTATTCTTCATTCAAAATACTTTGTGTTAAAAAAAAAACTACTAATCAGACTAAGCTATTCTGATTGTTGATTTGAGTTTAGTTTCTGCAGTTTAATCACTTGCTCTGTATTGTACAGAGGTTGCTTTCACACTGATAAACAACTCTATTTATGTGTATTTATGTGGGGCAACAGGCTGGTTGGTGGCAGTTGTTTGTGCCCAAGGCAGCAGAACAAACACCATCCCCATCAGTCCCCATGTTGACAGACCTGCTGTGCTACTGTGGTGCTAAAGACAGCACCTCTGTGTTGTTATGCCCCTGGTGTCCCCCAGTTCTTTTGTAAACGGTGGGTACTTGTGGGTGGAAAATAAGCTGTAACCACATCCTGCCAAGAGCCCAGAGAGATGACCATCGGTGTCCACTCAGAGGCCTCAGAAGTGATGACTCAGAGGGACAAGGTGTCATGGTCCCCGGTCAGCCCTTCAGCCTCTGGAGAACAATGGAGCATCTCTTCTTGCCCTCTGTATTTACGCTGTCGTTGGGCTGTGACAGAGCTGGTGTGTCTGTTCAGCATATGGCCTCCAGTGACTGGGAGCAGGCCGATATGGTGCTTATTACCCCTGCATTGTCTCTGCTGGAAAACTAAGACCCCTGCACTACTCAACAGTGTTGATCTGACAAAGGGAATACGCTGACAGTGCTTGAGTCTTTGATACAGACTTTTTATGCTATCACAGCCTCTTGACTGTATTTTTGTCTGCAGTCTGTGGAGTTTCCACACTCAGCGCTGCTTCTTAAGACAAAGATCTGACTCCAGTGACGTACTTTGTAATACAACACTTCTTTTTTTTTTTCTACTGCCGCTCCCCCACATCGATGCACTTTTCTTCCAGCGGCCCATATTGTGTGCAGAGTGGATCCATTTTGCTGAATGGATTTTGGCTTTTCACCAGACTCTGAAATAAGGCATGCTGTAAAGTCGTTTGGTTTCTTCCATAGTATCAGCATTCAGTGGAGAGCCTTAATTACAGGCTTCCAACGGGCCTCGGTCTGGTTTCAGGCATCCCACACTGTTTCCTCGGCGAGGCTGGTCCCCATTGGTAATTCCAGGGCCGACCACAGTGGTAATGAGCGCGGCGGTTATGGCGGCATTCCAGGAGATCGCAGCTCCAAAAGGCTCATGGGAAAGGGTGGTGGGGGAAGTCTGGGAGACAGTGAATCCACATCATGATCTCTTGCTATAAACACCCACTTCCGTAGATGTTACACTGCCACGGTCCGCTGAGCGGCGAGGATGGGCGGGATGGTCAGCTCCCATCCCTGACACGTTCCTAGATAGTCGTTGCAATTAAGATGTTATGACTACATCAATCAAGCCGGGTGGAGACTGTGCTATCAGCAGCAATCCCTCCAGGAAATGGACAGCCAAAAGCATTGTTTTTTGGCTCTCTATAACATTTCAACACTCCCACGACTCCAGGTTTTCATGACAAATGGCATCAACGTCTTGGCAATAAGCCTCAACTTCTAGCGAGATTTACCCGAACTCACCCACCCACTCAGCCCTAGACCTCCGACCACAGACTCTTGTGAAAGTCTTCAGAGAGTTATGGGGTGTAAGTGGGTAAATCCCACATTACCCTGCCTGTCTCTGATTACCAGGCTGGATTCCTGTTCACGTTCTTTAGTTTTACATCGCTGCAACATGGAGCCATGTGTCTGAGAGTACAGCAGGCCTCAACCTTGCACAGTAAAAACTCCTCTCCCCACCTCTCGCTGCAGCCTCAATAATATTAGCCAAATAACGCTGCTCGGGCCTGAAGCAGAGTTGTCAGCACATATTGCGCCCACAGCAGATTATTGAGGCCAGTTGGTGGATACAGGGCCTTTTGTTGCAGTGTTGTTTTACTGACTCGAGCAGCCTGTGTCTCATTGTGCTTCACGGCTGCTCATAGCTGCGTCAGTTCACATGAGTTGCGGTGGTGAATGGGTCAGGCCCATGGGATACACAATAATATCCTGTCCTCCTGGTCGCTACAGGAAAAGGCCTGATACTCATCTCCAAACATGGAGAGTTGAGGATTATACGCAGCCGTCTTAGGAACACATTCATTCAGTCTGTTTTCATGTCACCTTCCCTCCCTATTATTTCCTACTAACGCATCATTTACTTCTCGTATTAGCTTTGTTTGCATGATATTTAGTGATGCACCGATACCGGACCGGATATTGGGCCGACACTGACTCTGATAGCTGGATCGGGTATCGGTGACAATGGGGCAGATCTATTCAATTCAATTCTATGTTTATATACCACAGGGCTGTCCCGAAGACCATTTTTTGGGCTTCAAAGCTTCATTAGGTAATATTCGAAGGTATTCGAAGTATACTTATTACCTATATATATAAACAAAAAAACAAAAAACAAAGCATTCGAATACTGATTTGGAGGTTGATTACCATGGTAACGGTCAAAGCATTCAGGTCAGCCCTAATATACTATATAAATTATATACTGGAATTTTAATTCCTGTTTAAACTTTGACCAATTTTTTGCTGCATTAAAAAGGTTTACACTTTGAATTGTAGTTCCTGTTAATTTTGAAGATTTTTTACCAAGTTGCTGGTGTACGATTTATTATTTTAATAATGAATACCAATTCAGTAATCATCTATATATTTATTTGTTACATTTTGATTTACAAAGTTAGGAAAGCAATGTTTAAGTCAAGCCTGATTACCAAACCCAAGGTATCGCTAGCGGTATCGGGACGGAAAAAGTCAGATCTGTGCATCCTTACTGATATTAATATAGATACTGCTCTAGGACTCATCAAGTGACCTATTATTTTATGAATGTGTAGCATTGAAGCAATAAGTGATGCCAGCAATATTCTTTAATCCTGTTGGAGCCCGTGACAAGTCTCTTGTGATCTGCCGGCCTTCTTTAGGAGAAGAGATGATGAAGGAGGGTGGTGGCAGACATGTGAGATCCGTAATAAATTAATTGACCTAAAAAATTGAGAAAATAAGGTCAGCGAGTTCTCGTCCTGAGGGCGATTTCACCAAAACAGCCACACACAGACTCATCCCTAAATGTTATCTCCAATTTGTTGTTTTCATTGTTTTCCTCTTCTTGCTGTCGTTCCTCTCCACATCTTGTTTTTTTGTTTATTGTCAGTCAGATGTTTTGGTGGACAGCAACGATGGAGCAGAGCGGAGCGGAGCCATAAACATGAATTGTGAAAGTGTGTTGGTGAAATAATGGGCAGTGTTGCACAGGAGTCAGCAGGGACCTTGTGATCCGATGCTGCGTGGACAAACCCACCCAGCATTGAGACATTCTTCCACTTCAAAGCCCCCAGAGGGTTTTCTGGACACTGGTTGAATAGGGAGCTGAGGGAGGGGTGCGTGGGGGGGAACAGGTGCAGTCCATGAGTGGGGTATTTCCCGCTGCCATCTGCTTTCCTTTTCGGGGTCTGGGCTCTTTAAACGCCCTCTGACACGCCTCATGGCGACACGCTCCCCTAGCCAGCAGCACCGTGCCCCGTCACCATGGCACCACGATTCGGATTAACCCCCCGCACATGTGCCGAGTCAACCATGGGGGTCTGCCTCTTTTGTGAGGGAGAAAGAGGTGGAGGAGGAGGAGGAGGGCTGCATGGACAAGTGTGTGAAAGGACACTCGCCAGTCATTCACTTTTGTTAAGTAAAGCAGCAGCAGGGAGCATGAATGAAGCCATGTGGTGGGAAAACAACAGGAGAGTCTGTACTCTTATAAGTGATCAATCTCATTTTTACTAAGTAATATCTGCTTATTTCAACAGGTACATCTAAAAACTTGAGAGCAGACAGTCGAGATGACGGCCATCGAGAGTAAAGAGGAGATCAGTGACACTGACAGTGGGATTATTGTGCACTCTGGTAAGAACATCACCACAAAAACAGCATCTGATTTCAACATTATGTCATGTATAGCTTAGGGCTGCATAATCAATATAAAACACAATAATACTACTGATATGAACACAGTAAGCTAAAGAAAGTGTTGCATGTCACATTGTTCTATTTCTTTATTTTATTTTAACAACTAATTCTTGGCTCACTTTTAAGATTTGCAAACGTTTAAGAGGAAATTGTGAATAAATAAGAAGGTTGAATGGTCACAAATGGCAATAAATTAGTTGGCAGATTTTGCAGATGCAAATGTAGATGTTCATTTTGATTAACTTTATCAGCCCAGAGGGAATTTCATGTATGTGTGAAAGAATTCCTGGGTCATCTATGGGACAGTTATATCAATTTTATATATTTTACATTTTTTTTAATAATATTTTATTACTATATTTTATATAGCACTTTAGAAAGGTACTCAAAGGCACTGAGCCCGCTACAACCTAAAAACCACAAGTTGCATTAATGCGTTAAAGAAATTAGTGGCATACAGTAGAAATAGTGAATAGTATATTTATTTCTATGGCTGATAGAGATCCTGATGATCTGATCTTGTGTGTGTTGACTGCAGGTCCAGACAGCCCCACGTCCCCGGTGAAGGACCTGACCACCCACACCAGAGCCCTGAAGCTGAAGCACCAGTCTCTGGAGGAGCGTCTGGAGCTCTGCCTGCTGGAGCTCAGGAAGCTCTGCATCAGGGAGGCAGTACGTCATTTCTAGATGATAACATGAGCATACTACCAAATATGTTAGTTTGTAATAGCTCTAAATGAGTGTTTATAATTGCATTCTGTGTGTAAGGGTTACCTTTTTGTAATCAAAGCTTTTATTTTTTGAATTTACAGGAGCTGACTGGTAAACTGCCCTCAGACTATCCTCTGATGCCCGATGAGAAGCTGCCCCGGGTCAGAAGGAGGATTGGAGCTTCCTTCAAGCTTGACGAAGGTCTGATCCATCTGGATAAAGAGGTAAGGTCCTCCATCAGTGTTTCCTATTAAAAAGAGAGAGATTACAATTCATCAGCTAAAACTAAATGTCCGAATTTGTGTTTTATTGTAGGATTCAGAGCTGCAAGTGCTGGAGACTGACCTGGCTCTTCAGCGGCAGATTTACGAAGCGGCCCGCAAACTCTCGCTGGAGGGGCACCTCAGCAAACCACAGAAGAAGAGCCGGCTGCAGCAGTGCAAGAGGGTGGAGAAGAAGGTGAAGGACCTGCAGGAGGCCGTGTTCCAGCACCGGATCAAGAGCGAGTGCAACACGCCGTGCATCAGCATCTCCAACAACCAACACAAAGGTGAGTGTCACTGCTGCCCTCTTCAGGCCAATCCGTGCACTGCACTCATGAACACAGTCAGCGGGTTTGATAGACACTTTGCCCTTTTCTGTACGCAGATCTGAACATGTCTGATGACAGCTCCCTGTCTGACGTGGTGGCCCTGGATGATGGTGAGTGGAAGATTATCATCACTCTCTGACAAAGATGCTTAGATTTAGACGTACAGTAAAAACAAGTATGAATTAGAAGGAGTATGTTATAGATCAGTGGTTCCCAACCGATTTTCCTTGAAGTCCCCCGACTTATATCTAAGAAAGGCTGAGCTGAGAAGGCTACTAAGAGGCAAAAAAATATTTTTTTGAAATAGTTTTATACACAGACTTTTCCGGTATGTGTGTTATTATGATTTTAGTTATATGTGCAAATCAAATTTTGACAACCTCAGAGCAAACAAATCCTGGCGCATCCCCTGTGATCTTTGGCGTCCCCCTAAGGGGGGCCAGGACCCCAGGTCGGGAACCACTGTTATAGATAATATAGATCGGAGATATTTTGGAGCAGCATGATACTAAATGTTTGATGTTCTCTTAGATGTGGACTCGCCCGGCCCTCTCTCTCCTCCAGTGTTGGGCACTTCCTATTCAGACCCCCTCCAGCTGTCAGCCACGACCCTTCAGTCATCCCAGCAGTCATCGAGCCAGCTCAGCGTGGAGTACGAGCGCTCTCCAATCCAGAACTCTCCGTGGAAAGAGTCCAGTCTGGATCAGCCTTACCAGAAGCTCACAAACCTTCAGTCCTCTTGCAGCAGCAGGTCCAGGTAGGAGTCTGAAGTGGAATAACAACCCGTCGAATACACAACTGCACTGGAGAAAACAAGGAGCTTAGTGTCAGTATTCATATCTCACCTCGTCCTTTCTGTTTTTTGTTGTGTGCAGTAGTCCAGCAGGAACCCAGGTGTCTGCAGAGAGCATAATTCCTCTGTCTCAGTTTATAAAGAACGCGGCGCTGCGTCAGAACCACTCCACCAGCGCCCCCTCCACCCCAGAGCTGCACGTACGCCGACAGTACTCCCAGTCCTTCAGGTACAAGTCAGATACATTAGTACACTAATGCACAAAAACCATAAAAACATGTAATTCAACAATTTCATATGATTTGTCTCCCCAGACTTCCCAAAAGTAAGCCACCACCACCTGCTGACGTGGAGCGCCTCAGCTCAGAGAGCAGTCAAGGGCGAGCCAGGCTGCCCCAGCGGCGCTGCCTGGCCGACTTCATGGTGCGTTCTCCAGAGTACTCCCCCTTGCGCCCTTACCAGTCCAGCTCGGAGGACAGCAGCTCGGAGCACTCGTCCTCCTCCTATATCAGCTCTCCTGGCAGGGACGGACCCACTGAGATCCCAAAGCTCTGCCCGCCGCCGTACGGATTCCACTTTGGAGCACAAAAGAAAGGGCTCTCCGGCTTCGCCAGCTCACACAAGAACAACAACCAGCCTCAGTCCAGCCCCGGCTACGGGAGGGCAGCAGCAGAAGATGGCCCCCTCTCCCCTCAAGACCTGGACATGGGGAAGTGCTTCCTGTCCTCCCCTCCTGTGGCACACAGCCCTCAGCAAAGACAGTGGCAAGAGGGAGCATCGTCACCGAGGGAAATCCTAAAGCCCCCTCCGCCTTACACCAGGCTGGTGCGAACGCCCTCGCTGAAGGAGTACCCGAACCACGCCATCCGGCTGATGCCCAGGGACATCGTGTCGGAAGAGTTGAAGTCCTGGCAGCAGAGGAATCAGCTGCAGAAGTTGCGGCCGAGCTGCATGGATCAGCAGAGTGTCAAGAGCCCCACTTCATCTCATCTGCCTCTATTTAAACAGGTTGGTACAGATACTGATGCAACAGTAAAATAGGCCACTAACACAAGGGCTTTAATATATACTAGTCTGCTGATTATTCTCTTGATAAATCGATTAATTGTTTGGTCTATAAAACAATAGAATTCAATGAAAAATGTCCATCACAATTTCCAGGGGTCAAAGGTGAAGTCTTCAACCAACAGTCAAAAAACCCAAAATATTCAGTTTACATGTTACATGTTAAAGGTACAGTGTGTAATAATGAAAACATAGTTATGAATATTATATTCCATTTCTGCTAATAGATCCCCCAAAATGTTACACATTGTTCCTTTAATATATACTAGGGCTGCAGCCTGTCTGTTGATTATTTTCTTGATAAATCGATTAATAGTTTGGTCTATAAGACATCATAGATCAATGAAAAATGTCCCTCACAATTTCCTGTGGTCAAATGTGACGTCCTCAAATGTTCAAATCCTCACATCCGAGAAGCTGGAACCGTCACATTTTTTGCTTCAATAATGCCCGAAACGATTAATCGATTATTAAAATAGTTGCTCATTAATGTTCTTTTGATCAACTAATCTGATATACAATATATTTATGTACAGAATGTATAAGGTTAACACTGATTTCATGGCTGTTTTCTCAGGGTTCGGGTAATGTGATTCTCCAGAGAGCTGCAGACGGGACTCCGGTCCAGTGGTTCATTGCTGAGGATGCTGAAATCGTGAGCCAGGTGTAACTGAGACCTCGACTCCTCTGCAGTAGGATGTGTGTTCCTATTTATCTCTGTATTTATTAAGGCTTTGGACTCTCTGTGAGATCGTATGTTGACACGATACAGAAAACGCGGACCTGTCGGTACCCCGATGTGCACATTTCTCTCTTTTAATTTAAAACTTAATGTGAGGTGGTATGCCAGTTTTATTTATTTTAAATTGTTTTCTAATAGATATTTCTGAGGTGAATTTAGGTTCATACAAAACAGATTTAAAACACAGTTGCTGTGGTTTCAAGAACTTCTTTGTGTCTGGCACACATTTTGCACATGAAACTCACCTACAGTCATTTTCAAATAAGTTTAGCCATTCCTAATATAATGTTTTACGTTATACTATATTTATCTGTTAATGAGAGTTTCCCTAATTACTAAAATGTTGATACACCTTTGAAAATGCATTGCTTTTCTTTATATATAGTTAAAATTTAACATTTAGCAATGACATGAAGTGAGCTGAATCTTAACGTTTGCTATTAACTCTTCATAATTTATCACTGATGCCTTAAACGGCGGTTTGATGAATGTTTTCACTGCAGTATGGTGTTTTCTTACTAACCAAGTGATTGTATCAGTTTTGATATGTTTTGTATATTTATAATAAAAAAAAAACTACAGCTGAAAGTTAAGTTTGTGGCTTTGTTATCTATAAGGTAATAAAAAGACACAAAGTATTTCAAAACACATGAATAAAGTGTTTTATATTCAGGTGTTTCAGCTGGTCTACATGCTGGATGTTTACAGTCACAGATTTTAGACAACGTCCTACTATGACTGTATATTCATGGCTCAGGTTCTTCATCGTGAAGCATCCACAAAAAGTAAGTCAGTGTTACGACACTGAAAAGCACAAACAGGTACATGCAGACGAGCGCCCAGCGGCAGCGATACAACCAGTGAGCCAGAGGACGACGTCTCCACAGGGATCCACACCTGAGGGGAGCAGACAGTCAGTCAGTCAGTGTTTATCCAGAGGGGAAATCATCACAGTTGTCTTTTAAAACATTATGTTGACTTACATGCTCCCAGAAAGCCGTCGGTAAATATTCACACTCCTTTTATCCTTGTCTGCTTTTTTCTTCAATAACGCAGCTTTGTCCTTGTGTCTCTGTCGCAGAGTATCCAGAGGGGGACTGTAACAAAGACAGTTCCGTTACATTTTTTACAGTACAGAGTCAATGTAATGTTACACAGAGTGGACAACAGAAAATGCCCTTCACTGATGGTGTTTTTGAGGCTGGTGTTAAATATATAAAGTGTCTTTCAGTCACAGTTCCCTTTGTTCCCAGGCCCACAGTCCACAGACAAAAAGGACAAACATGAAATTGTCACGATCAATTAACTCAGGGCCAATTAAGAGTATAGAAGCAAAGAGAAAAAACAGCCGCCTCCACCATTTTGGACTGAAAACGCTTTTTATATTTATATACTTTATTGTTCAACACAAGCCATTTCAGTAGAATATGTCAATAGAATAGAAATAATTTTGTTTTTTTACTGGCATCCGGTAGTCGCTTTCAGTCCAAAATGGCGGAATCGTAGCTTTGCTGTTGGGCGCTGATGTTGCAATGGAACGAACAGTTGATTTTCACTTCTTGGCAATATACGTTCTTTGATTATACTCTCATGAAAACATAGTTATGAATATTATCTTCAATTTCTGCTGTTAATTAAGGTTATTAATTACTCTTGTGTCAATGAAGAGCAAGATTTAAAAAAAAAAAAAAAAAATCATCAAGAAGCTTCAGCAGATTTGGTGTTTACTGCAGGCTGTGGTATTGTGTGGTGTTTACTTTTTGTTGCGTGACTTTCTGGTGGCCGGTGGTTTGGATGGGAGGCACTCTGGGTTGTTGGGGACGGGAGGTGGAGGAAGCTCAGCAGCTGGAGCTTCTGACGGAGTGTCATCTGGATCCAGCGGCCTGAAAAAAAAAACAATGGACAATGGAAATCAGGCGATGCACACTTGTTGATCGTGTGTCCCAGATACAAAGAGTCTCCAGTCGACCTGTCGTCCACTGAGCAGCTGTCGTCCTTGGTCAAGGCAGAGCAGCTGGACATGGAGCTCAGGGGGGGAGACGAGCAGGTGAGGAAGGAGTCCTTGCTGAAGGACCTTCCAGGAGCTTTAGGTTTCTTCAAGTCTTGCTTTATCTTCTCCTGTAGAGACAAAGAAGAAGACACTTGGGTTTCTGGGTGATAACATTTGTAAAGAAAGCTCACTAAAGAAACCCCCCCTACCTGGATTTGGCTGGGAATTAGCGATATACTGACTCTGCGACGAAAGTTCTGAAAGAACACAAATAAACGGCAGATCGAAGTGATGAAAAGGTAGTTGCACCCATACTGTATCTGATGAAGCCAAATATCTGCATACCTGCAGAGAGCTTTTCCTTCTGCCGTCACCTTCCTCTGGATCTAGAGCGAGAGATTCAGTCAAATGTTGCACATGAGGGCAGAACAGGACAAACAGCACGAGACAGACTATCAGAGACCTGGCGACGCTCCGTGGTCGATGCTGTTCCTGCAGGAGTTCTGCTGCTGGATGGTTTTCCTGGCCTCCTCCAGCTCTGCAACGTTTCTGTCGTGTCGTCTCCTCAGATTCTCCACGTGAGCCACCATGAGCTCGACTGCACGACTCACCCGAGCCTCCTATCAGAGACAGAAACATAAAATATCCGAGAGAATTGAGGTGCAACGGTTCGGTTTGTATTGCGGTTTTTGAGTCACGGTTTCGGTTTTGGTTCAGTTAGTTTGGCACATTAGGGAGAAGAAAAACAACCATTTCCAGTGTTTGAACTCCAAAACATATAAATAGATTGATTGATCGATAGTAATGAATGACTTTTCTATATTATAATAACGAATAAGGCTGGGTATCAGTACTTGATACCTTTAAGGTGTTCAGTATTTCACAAGGAAAAAGCACAAATCAAAGATGAGTCAGAAAAGCTAAACATATTCATGAGTTATAAGAAAGAAATGTTCTTTGTCTTTCTTCATCCCTCTGATCATTTTGTGACCCCCTCAGACTTTTGAGGCCCTGACCCACCGGTTGGAAACCACTGAACCATCCAAAAATAAAAACAGAAGCCTCAGAGTACCTGGTGCACGGCGCCGAGCACCTCCGCTGTGTTGGAGATTCGCTCCACAGTCCCACCGAGGATGTCCAGAGACAGCTCCAGCCTCTGCAGGATCTTACTGCGCCTGCTGTCCAGACACAGGCCCTTCAGCGTCTGACAACACACATACAAACACACACACGTGCACCTGCTCTCTGGTGGCGTCATTAAAGCTAAATGTCACATCATCAGTCATGTACTGCACCTCCAGGGTCTCCCTGCCTCTGGTCAGCTCAAGCTGGATGTTCTCCTCTGCCAGGTTGCGTGCGTGCTCCTCCGCCTGCAGCCGCTGCTTCAGCGTGTACTGATCACAGCGGAAGGCCAGGGCGATCTGAGAGAAGGACGTCTGGGAGCAACAACATTTATTTCACTCTGGTTTTGAATGCACCCGTACATTTTAGATGTTTTGTTGGGTTTTGAGCTGTATTGCTTATGGTTGAAATGATAATGTAAATAAAATAAATATTTTTGTATCTGCTGCCTAGATATTTAGATATTCAGCACAAAATCAGGAACTACTCTTTAAAACGCAGATACAGACAAAATGTTACTATTAAAACATTAAAGGATAGGTTCGCAATTGTCAAAGTCTGTCTTCAAACAATAGTCCAGTGCCCATATGGACATTTCTTGTTGTAATCATTCCTCCTGTTTATACGGGCCTTTAAAAGATAAACTTTTGAATACATTTTTGCACTCGAGGACTTTGGGTTTTGTCCCTCATCATCACTTACATTCAAAGAGCATTAGGAAGGGATAGTTTGGGTGTTTTGAAGTGGGGTTGTATTAGGTACTTATCCATAGTCATTGTATTACCTACAGTAGATGACGGTCAGCACGCCCCCAGTTTGGAGAAACAGACAGGAGTTACCAGACGGGAGCAAACTAATGTACTGCTGTGGACGGGGCCTGGCAGCAAAACGTATATATATATAAACTATTCCTTTAATGTCCAGTGTGAACAGGAGGAATGATTATCACAAGCAAAACCTGTTTCACTTGAAAAATGGTGAACCTATTCTTTAAAAGCAACATATAATGCAAACATGTAACATATGAAGTAGATAAAAACCCATAGAAAGAGAGGAAAAAACAGCATGTAATGTGTGGTATATCATGGTGACCTTACCTCTAAATCTTTTTCTGACATCTCCCCACTGTCACAAAACAAGACGAGTCATGTAAAGTCAGATTAAATCATGTTATTTAGATATACAGTACAATGACAGCCTGTGTGACAGGTAAATACAACACAGTGTGTCACCTGTCGAAGCCGACGCGCTCTATGATGGACAGCTCGTTCCAGCTTGTGATTGCCGGCTCCTCTTGACTGGTTTCTGTGGTAAAGACACAACCCAGTTTAAACGTAGAGCCATGATACTGGTTCCTGGACTTGTTATCAACACTTTATACCTTCGTCACTGTCCTCACTGCACAGCATGGTGGACGGACAGTAGCCGTTTGTCTCTGCATCAGGCTGAAATAAATTCAAAAACATTATTACTGAATGATACAATCATAACCTATTAAGTGTTAATCAGGTGGGACAGCTGGTAGATTATTTGACTCACCTGAGCGGTCATCACTAACTCAACTTCTGTCTTCACAAGAATAATCCAAATGTCTTCATCAGGTAAAAAACAGATTAAATTATTCAAATCTTCTCCACAGTCAACACTGGATTTTTCATCGTTGCTGGAAACATAAATATATCCTCATAAGTTTGTGTGCATGTTTGCTTCATTTCTCCCTCGGCCTTTCTCCGGCACTGAGAATAGATAATCCTATTAAGAGATCCACAGTCAAAGCAGGAGGACGGCGTGAGCCAAGAGGCTCATGGGTAGCCGTGGCTCTACCTGTTGCTGTGGTTTTATCTTTAGTGAATAGATGCTGGTGTCGTCACTAGATCCAAACACTTCAGACAAAGGGGATATTTAACCATCTTTAAATTGGTGGATGCATAAACCTTTACTTTACACAAAACCTGACAAAAAGGGGTGTACAGGCCCCAATCATTTTCTATATATTTTTTACTGATTTAAAACACTCACTACTGTATTCAGTAAGGTATAATATATATATACAAAGAATATATTGAGTCAGGACAAGTGGAACTCATTATCATCAGCAGTTAATACTTTTTCCCCCAAAATATACATTTCATTATAGTATGAAGGGTCCACTATTAAAAGAAATATTAAAATTAATACAATTTGAGAGATAATTCTTTATTTAGAGCATGGAGGGAACTCCAAGGGGCCAATATTTTAGACATTTAAATGAACTGAAGTAGGGATGGGCTGATTGAGACTTAGTATTGACCCCCAAACTATCGTAGTAATGTAATGTGGCTCATTATTTTATTTCTGGGTCTGTACTCGTATGTTTTTGATGTTCGTTTTCCTCTTTCCCGCTGTTATGTAAAACCCAATCACTCATTCAGTCTATTTCTATATCTTGTTGTTTTTTTTTTACAGTATACGCACTTCTATCTTTGTTCACTTGCTTAGTTATTATATCTTGGTTTTGTTATTTACTGATGCCTCTTGTTTGCACTGTCCCCCTTTGCTGTTGTAATCCTACAAATTTCTCAGATGTGGGACTATTAAAGGATTATCTTATTTTAAACTGTGCAGCAAATCACCTCGTTAGTTCTGAGAATTCACACAATACTGTGTTATTTACCGCTAAAAGCTATCCTGCATTTTAACACACATTAGCTTAAATAATTATTACATAATAGTAAAAACAAATCCGTTTGGAAAATGATTCATTTCATCATTGCATTTACCTCAGAAATCGTGGCACATTTCTCTCCCCGACATATTTAAACATAAGATGCTTAGATTAAGAAAAGTATCAATAGATCAAAGTCAAATTGTGGGATTGTTCACCCCTACTACTGAACGGACACATCAGGATGAGATAGATGGATATTAATTTTTACATCAGGACAAAAGAGCTACACTTGTCTTTCTCTTGAATACAAGTTGAACACGTTTGCAAAATGCTTAGATTGAACTATGAACAAGGATAATTACATTACTGTGTACAATGTTAGGCACTGGTGAGGTTGTAGTTGAAAATTCTTTCCCTAAACTCAAAATATTGAAATGTTCATAATGATTACACTCTATAAAAATCAAAGTTTCAATCTGAAAAAAAGAAAACTCCCAAAACGGTCATCTTTGGTGCATCTCCACATTTTTTATTAATAGAAAAGCTGTCCTTTAGTAGAGGCGCTGCGGTTTACCCATGGTGCTCTTAACGTAGAGGGCACGCACGTTCTGCCAGTTCTTCTTCAGCAGAGACACCAGGAAGTTGACAGCCAGGTGGATGTTGTACACAAGCTCATCCTCCGTCATCTTCACGTGTCCGACAGCCACAGCCAGACAGAGCACCTACGGCACAAAGTGAAGATCAATACATTATTCAGTAACAGCCAATTTCTTCAATATAACCTCAACATGAACAAGTAGATTAACAGTAAAGTAGCGTGGATTTTTTTAAATTTGAGCACTGCTGAGCGTACCTTCTTCATCTGGAATTTGATGGTGGATTTGACCTCGTCCACCTTGGTGTTCAGGTTCTCATTGTGGGTGAGCAGGGAGGGGAACTTGCCGGCCTTGTTCAGCCCAGGACCCAGGATACGAGGGATCTGCTTGATCAGAGACTCAGAGGCCAGGAAGGCATCGTACTTCTTGGCTAGAGAGGGGGGAGCAGGGAACACCAATGTTTAAAAAAAAAAAAAAAAAAAAACCTGTCGGACTTCAATCATCACAAATCAGAGGTTCCTATAATGCCAACTTCGTACCGAGCTTCTTGACCATTTTCTTGTTCTTGTTGAGCTTCTTGAGAGCCTCGATGTCCATGTGTGGCAGCTCGACGGCTTTGGCCTCGTCACAGTGCTGCTGGTCTCCCAGGACGCACACGGAGAACTTGGGCCTGGGGAGAGTCTTCAGCCTGCAGATTAACAACGCAGTTAGAGACGCTGCTCACGCCCCCTCGTCAAACACGGGGGGCATCAGTTGGAAGTAAGGCAGGGTATGGTTGAGAGAAAACCTCTACATAGCCTGCATCATGGTGGTTTGAATGAAAGCTAGCATGTGCACGTCTAACGGCCAGGCCAGACTGGGAACGCCAGCAGCGCGTGGCGACAGAAACGCTGCAAGTGTGGACAACACACGCGTGAGACATGCAGCAGTTCAGCGAGGTAGCCGCCACGCGCCGCTCATGCGGGCAGTGTGTCCCGGCCGTAAATCATACATCATGCCATACATTCATCAAATTATCATTTTTCTTCAACTGAAACATGGTGCAATTCATTTTGTGATGAAAATGTTTACTTCTCCAGAATATTGGAACTCAAATACCATCCCCAAATGACACCATTCTCATTTTACTGTAATAGAAAACTTCTTACCCATGCCACCACTGTGGCCGGTGTCCAGCTGACCTCTTTGGTAACATAATGTAAAGTGGTCGGCATGAGGACATGAACTTAACAGCTCAGCCACTCAAAACCTTCCCTCATGTTTTAAGACCCAGGGTAGGGGTCCGTCTGCTTCACCTCCACCAGCCAGGGCTGGGTCAGCTCAGTCAGACTACCCAGAGTACTTCTCCATGTCTGCCCCGGGCCTGTCTGGACTTTTTTCACTTTTAAGATGTAAAATCAACTAGTTGCCGTATAACAGGCTGTTTAAATGCTCAGACAGGGCTGGAAGCGCACAGGGAAAAGGTCGGGTGAAACAGTAAAAGGTCGAACCTGACGGTGCCGGAGAAACGCTTGTCCTTCTGGGGATCGTAGTTTTTCAAGCTGATCTGCAGCTCCACCGACTCCGTGAACCTACAAACAGACAGAGTTAACTCATCATCGTCTCACATTCATGCATTTTGTGTCAAGTGTCACAGGTTTAACAGCTTTTCCTCATATGAACTCACTTCCTCGGCTTGGTCAGAGAGCCCTGCAGGACCTCCTTCACGGCCTCGTACAACATATCCCTGCTGACCTTACTGTAACAGAAAAACGTCAGAAAACATATTAATGCAAATATACACAGCACACCTCCATAAACCCAGTTACTTCCCTTGGTCTACGGCGGCGACTAACATTCATAAAATAGGTGCAAATTTCAGAAAGAGTTCATTAGTTATTATCTAGGAGAGCTAATGTATTCATCCTATGGTTGATCGTTTAGTAAAACACGTTTTAAATGAGTGGATGGCGGTGGATTACATCTAAAACTCATCGTGCCCTAACGTTACAGCAGGCAGATGAACCGGTACCGTAACTTAGCTTCACCTAATGCTGAATAACTACACCAAATAACACAACTACCGCATAATATAACAACACTAGAGTCTTAGGAGAGTAATAAAGCTCAGTATAAATGTGGAAACTGTTTAATTTTAGGTCGTTTATTCGTTAAACTGGGTCTAACCTCATTTTGGCAGCTTGTCCCTCTCCTCTCGCTACGTTGAAAAGGAAGTGCAGCCGGAAGTTACGCAAAATAAAGGCGGCTTTGTGCTGACGTCATCAGAAAGCGGCATGGGCGTTTTTTGTTTTTTTTCCCATGTTTTTTGTTTTTTTTTCCCCCCAACTTTATTGGGAAAATTCAATACAGTCATTACATGGAGTATACATGTTCCAGTTTTTCCATTATAAAAGTTGCAGTAAATATATCATAGTATAGAAATAACATGAAAATAAAACAAATTGTACAACAAAATGTAGGGAAATATCATCAAAGATATAAAAGGAGGGTCGTCTTATTTCATATTTTGCTAAGATATTAATCAAGTTAATTATATAAATCTGCCGAGAAATTAGACTATATCAGTCTTTGTTAGTATGATATCTTTTTCTAATTTTATTGAAAGGTTCTTCTGTTAATCAAACCAAAAAGAAGAAGCATGAAAACAATCTAACACATGTTCAATAGTTTTCCCCTTTACAAGCACAAAAAGTGCATCTTGTTTACAATTGGAAAGAAATGACAGATATTGGCTTTAGCAGGGTAGTTCAAACATCTATCTAAAATATTAAAATAATGACTTAAATTGTGTTGCTTATTGAATATTTCTAATTCTCTTTTTTAAATACATATTTGCAGTCTGAATAGTATTTTATGACAATACATGTGCGCTGTGCTCAACAAAATAAATTGCCAAAAGGAGTTGACAATAATAATAATGATTAAAAAAAATCACCTTTCATACAGGTGGTGTTGTTCAAAGTGCTTTACAATAAAGTGAAGAAATGAGAATAAATATAAACAGGAGCAAACTAAAACAAGTACAATTACTGTGCAATGAAACCAAGCAATCAAATGAATAACAAAAAAAAGAGGCAGCAAATAGCAAGAACAGGTATGCTAAGAACAATAGTGTTGTTATCAGTGTTTTATTATTACATATAGTATATTATGTAATACAGATGCCTTAACACGTAAGCAGGATTTTATTGTTGAAGATGGTCGAGGTGGAGATAAGTCTAATCACTTCTGTTGGACAGCGTAATCTATAAGCGTGCATCATACTTTATAAGATGATCACATTTTGTATGTAAAATCTGAATCTGCAGGGTAACTAGTCACTATTGCTCTCAAATAATTGTATTGGAGTAAAAAGAACAATAAACACTAAATGGAAGTATTCAGGTCAAGGACCTCAAAATTGTATTTAAGTACTTGAGTAAATATTTTCTGTAGGATCTGACTCAGAGGGAAATTGTGATATCTCTCTGTGTCAAACTGGTGGAATAAGGTGATTCATATTCAAGTCAAAATATTGCCAAGAAGTGGACAAGATCTCACTCAAACAGTTTTATTAACATGCATTAGGTCAGATGAAGCTTCATGTGTGTGTGATTCTTTTCAAGGCAGCTTGCAGAGACTTCTTCAGGAAGGTCTCATTTAACATCAGGCAGCCGTGCAGGGAGTGTTCGTGAGCTGCCGTGACCTGCAAAAACAGATTGATACACACGCAGAAAGATTACAAATACTGTTTCCACTGTTCGGCAATTATGCATGACAGGATGTAAATGTACAAACTTACATGACTGTTATATTTGGTGAGGACTGTTAGCATCATCTTCGCAAACTTGACAGACTTTGTGAATTGAGGACCCTGGCTGACGAGCTGTTCGGTGAACTGTGTGAACACTTCTTCACTCAAGTCGGGCTGAAAAACAAAACAAAAAAAAGACAGGCAACTCGATAACAATGAATATTATGACTAAGCGGCCTCCTTGCATCATTTTTCCCATGAATAAACATTCATCTAACCTTGGAGTCTAGCAAGCTGTGGATAATGGAGAGCACTGCCTCACTCCACGCTATTTTGAATGTCATTCTGGGGGGAGAAAAAAAAAGGTAAAAGACTGCATCAACAAACGACTAATAACCATAAGAGTCCGTTGTTATGTTGTGCTTCTTTGACTTGTTACAGCAGTAAATACATGTTTTATCTTACTGAAGCACCAGCAGTCTGTAATGGGAATCCAGGCAGCCCTCTATCAGTCTGTTCAGCAGCTCAGCCTGTGGATTCCCTGAAAACAAAGCAAAGTTCAAAATAGAGGATCAATTGATGTTTGGGCCACGAGGTGAAGTGAGAACAAGGTTATAATAACATCAAAGCATCTGTCCTGTTTCTATGTCCTTGAACCAGGACACTGAATTCATGCCAGCTGCTCTGTTTGCTCTATGCTCTGTATATTGTGGCAGCAAACGTAATTTCCCCTAGGGGACAATAAAGCTGAACTGAACTGAACTGAACTGAACTGAACTAACTAACTCTGACCCCCCCCCTCTACGACAGGCAATGTTAAAGGGTATCTTTGGTATTTTTCATCCTATTTTCCCATGTTTTTGTTCCTAAGTGACTAATAGAGAAAAAGGTTGCCCCAAATGATTACATTACAGCTTGTTTAGCGGCTGCAGCGTTCTCCTCAATACTGCACCAATTTCAGAAATTGTTGTCCCCATTAGTCACGTAAAGCCAAAAGGAAAATACGGTCCAGGTTGAAAAATAGCGAAGTCACCCTTTAATAACTGATTACTGCACTCAGTCGTAGCTCAACCCTTCCCTCACCTATGTTCTTTTCCTCTAGAACTGGTCCGATCAGAGCGTGGCACATCGGTCTTGGATAGCGGCTACACAGCGACGTCACGGCAGTGACTAGACACCTGGAGGCCGGTTCTGACAGGGACAGGACCTGCAGTAAAATGACATCCTGTCAGTATCAAACACTGCGACACATTCTGTATCCTTTGCAAATTCAGTGATGGACCTTCTGCAGCAGGAGACTCTTGATGAGCGTTGCTGCCGTGCTGTAGCTGAAGTCAGGAGACGGAGCCAGAATACTGCTGCATAGTTTAGGAAGCGTCTGCTCCGGCAAGTCGGGCAAACTCAGCATGCTGCACAACACCTCCACCTAAACAGGAGAGGTAGAGATGTGGGATTAGTCCTTTCACTGACCATCAGCAAGCACATGTATAACATGAGTGGTTTAATAAAGCTCCCTGATTGGTCAAAAGGGTATTTCTCCTGTGCTGAGTGTACGACAAGCTAAACTAGCCAGTGGTAACTACGGTGACGGTTAATAATCTGCCTGTTTCTCCACTTTATTTCTTATATTAGAGCTGCTATACATTCAGAGACATCTATACAATGTAATACAATAGCTCTGAAACACCTACCAGCTTTGTGAAACTTATGTTGAAGCCTGTATTTGTATTGGCGTTGCAGAACAATAAAATGCCTTTAAATATAGTGCAATTTACACTTACAGAAGTATTAATACAGGGGTAAAACATGAACAAAAAGTCTGCTATAACATTTTGAGGACATACTTGGCCGGGGTCGCAGTCGTTCAGCACTTTGAATACCTCCGTTGAGCTCTGGTCCCACTGCAAACAGACAATAATAATAATTATAGCAATGACAAATGTCACTCTCAGTCTGTGCTGGCTAAAAGAAAGAAGACATTTCTTCTTACCTCTGTCTGACTTTCCAGTAATTCTTTTATTTGAAGAACAGAGACCTAAATAAACACAAAAAATAGACCATTATTTCAACTGTAACTGTAACCTGTGTGATAAAAATCAATATAATGGATGATAAATTTCAGCGTAGACAGGACAGATAAAGCCGTTGAGTGTCTCTACTACAGGAGTACGGTCTCTACCTTTAAATGTTCGGGCAGGGCATCACATGCACTGTCGGGTGCTGGCTGCAGTTCTTCAGCTGGAGCATCACTTCCTGCTCTTCCTGATGTCTCTTCTTTTGCGCTCTGCTCTTCAGCACCGAGACATTCACCACCACAGACATCCGTCTTTATCCGTTTACTCTGCTGTCCCGCTTCCTCGCCATCTGAGTCCACAGTGACAAAGCTGCCCTTTCTTTTCCGTTGCGTCCCCAGCGCCGATGAACCAGATGCCCTCTGAGAATCAGGTTCTACCGTTTGACCGCTGAAGCACTTGGCCCATCCTCCTCCAGTCTCACCAGAACCAACCAAACGCTGCGACAGCTCCTGGAGTCTCTGGCTGCACAGCGGAGTGTACGGAGACCCCTCGTTGTGGTCCCCCACGTTTCTCTCCAGCTGTCTAACCAGAATGGTGACCCAGGGGCTCGGATGAGGGTCCTGGCTGAGGCATTTGAGAAGACGGAGGACAGCGGTACGAGGAAGAATCGAGTGGACCAGGTAGATGAAGGAGAGCAGGTTTTGTTTGAACAGAGTTGGGAACAGGCACACCAGGGGTTTACTAGAACAGGTGAGGAGAAAAAATGGGTGTGAGGGTATAAAGCACAATTAATTATTATTAAAAATCAAACCAACTCTCCTTTCAATACAGAATGATAACTGTAGGTAATAAGTCAATTAAACCCTATACACATCAAGTAAAACAGTCCAATATATTGAGATATAATTGAGAAAAACAGAGTGATGACATTGCATTCTATACAGTGCATCTATAATAAGTCTTTCTAACTGAGGACATAACCTCACAAACCAAACAAAGATGTTTTCTTAAGTCTGTAGAATAGGATGAGTAGGCCAGGACATCTCTGAAGCACCACAATATTGAATTTAAAATATTTGTATTTTGACGTACATTTAGCCTTTAACAAATATTGCATATAACATATACTGCGATTTGAAAATTGCAGTAGGCCATATTGCGATTTTGATCAAATTTCGATTAATTGTGCAACCCCTAATATTTCCCACTGAACTGTAGGGAGTACAAGTAGTAGAAAAAAAAAAAAAAAATGGAAACACGGAAGTACAAATATCTGACATGCCACAATACTAGAAATGGAGGCATCACCATTTTATTTTCAATGGTATGACACGTTCAAATATCTGCAGTGTGAAATAATGTATACGTGTGCCACGCTTCTCGCTTGTAAAACCGTTTCTATAGCAACATAAATGTCCAGTTAATGTTGCTAGGGTAACTTCTAGCGGTAAGAAACGTCGCTATTCTTGAAGAAAAACAACCGTCGTCCCTCGTCTAGTGACTTGTTCTTCCAAATTAACATTACATGCATTTTTTTACGGAACCCTAATGCGGTTACTTACACCGTGAGCGGCTTGTCTTCAGTGTGCGGACAGGTTATTTCGTCCTGGCACAGAGTTTCTACGAAGTTAGACAGGGACATCATCTCGGGGTTGGCTCGCTGCTGCCGGTGGAAGACGTCCAGAGTTCTGTGGGCACCGGAGGGTCCGCACAGAAGAGACCGGACCAGCAGCTTCGACTGCCCGTCAAACCGACTCATAAACATACCGGCGTCCCGGGGGGGATGGAATTAAACAAAACTGCTTTATCACTACAAACCTATCGACTATACATCCGTGCTACTAACCGCCACCCCGCCGCTTTGTTGACATTTCTTCTTCGCGAGTGTAATTTCACAACATTTGTTCTCCACACCTCCACCTGGTGGTTACACTCAGAAGCAATAAGCCTCCGAAATTTAATCGTATCAATTTATAACTGCAAAAAATGTAAATAAAAGCATCTTTTCAGTGAGACAATGTGTGAAGCAATGTTTTATTTTCTGTGTACAAGTACAACTTGTTTAAAAAGGAAATAAAATCTTACATTTTTATATTCTTGCCAAAAATAGTTGAAAGGGTCTCATGACTTATCACTTGAGGCAGTAGTGTATCATCAGTAGTGGACATTAGCAAGAAAGGGGGTAACAGCATACTTTTTATCTATAGATAATTAAAACTACCATCCACACAACACTTTTTAAAATATCAAAATGGTGCAAATTGCTACAAGAAGTCAGAATTGATTAATCGGGTTAAGGGGAACATTAACAATCTGCAACATGTTTGAAGCACTGTGGCCACAGGAGTGAAATAAATCCAAACAGATTAGCCACAATATCTTTAGACAAGATCAAAGATGCATCAACATCTGGGATGCTTACATCTGGAACAGGGGCAACAAACCATGTGCGGCAGAGAGCCGAGTGTACACGTCCGCATTTCCAAACACAGCCATGTGTTCTTCTGGGGACAATTTTATAACAAGACCCCATTCAGTGGTTTCAGGCACTGACAAAAAAGAATGAAAAAAGGCTCAGAAACCATACTCCTCAGATAGGTAAAAAGGAAAGCCAAAATCGTCATCATCGTCGCTGTCCTCGTCGTCACCGAGAAGGGTCATGGCTATGAAAAGATTAAGCAGATCAACACCGTCGTAGTCTTCATCGTCTGTATAATACTGTTGAGCAAGAAACAAATGTAAAAGGGAAAAGTAAATGTTATCTCATGCATACCAATGGTGGTGAGAACTGGATAGCATGTAAACGGGGATTATATTTACCGGAAATGACCCGCGACGTTCATGTTTGTCATGCCGATAAAGGCACTCCGTTTTGAAGGGGCAGCATCTGTATCGGGAATAGTAACTGCATCTCTTCTTACTAGAATCATGAGAGGAGACAGAACAAGAGGGGGGGGTTCAGTTGTATGTGGTCATTTCTCAAAACAAAAACATGAGAATTCAGCATTGGTTTCAGATTTCAAGCAATTTTGCATTTAACTGAACATAATACTAAAAGGCAAAACTACATGGAAAAATGCAAGGCTGTAATTAATGTAACAGATTTAGATTTTTTTTTTTTTTTTTAAATTGCATCCCCATTTTGTATTCAATACTAATGTATCACCTTCAGTATTCATAATGGACAGAGTTCAAGCTTGACAATAGATTTAAAATCCAATCCATCAGGGTAAGTCTTACAGGCCCCATGAATGTGTCACACGTGTCATCATCGCCTTAATTTGATGCATTTCCAGTTAAAAACATGTTGGGACAGATGAAGGTGATTTTCTTTTGGTAGCTTTTAAAAATAAATGCTTTGGATTGCTGATGTACTTTCATCACATATTGCATGTCTTGAAAAGGCAAATTTTTAAGCTTTTCAAGTTTTCCATCTCAACAAAATTTCAACGCTCAACTTGAATGTAACCCTAAAGCATGTCAGGCAAAATAATCACTTCTAACAGGGAGTTCAGAATTTAAAAATCTGTGAAAATGCAGGAGATGGATGGGCGAGAGATGAAAAGTCAAGCTGAAGTGGCATGTCCAATATGAAGAAAAGGTTGGATGACTGAAACGTATGTACTGTACTACACACCCAGCGAGTACAAAACAAGGGTAGACCCCTTAAATTGCATGCCATTTTTTTTTTTTTTTTTTTAAAAACTGTGTCCTGGTAGGACAGAAATCATTCCAACTGCACTGGTGTGGACATTTAAAAGTTTCAGAGGTCATCAGTCATATCAGACCTTACGCCCAGCTGTAGTGATCAGTCAAAACTGAATCTCGGCATACCTGAATTTCTCTTTGAAGGCAGCAATTAAACGTTCCTTTGCTTGTCCTTCAACCCAGTGTTTGTTAGGCACGTAAAAGGCGGACCTCACTCGACACTGTGGGCAGCTCCTTAGGAATAATCATTAAAACACACTGATGTCAAGTCAAATCCTTTACACGCTTCTTCAGACGCAGTTAAATATTCAAATATCACTGAAACCTACTTTACCACATCCGGCCCGAGGTCTTTTGTTTTCCTCCAGGTCATGATGCATTGTAAACAGAAGGAGTGATTGCAGTTTGGCAAGATTCCAAAAACATGGTTTCTTGGATCCGTCTTTTCATACACCTTGTCCATGCAGATGCCACAGGTCACATTTTTACTCTGGAGGATGGCCTCTATTTCCTCTATATTCCCCCAGGGACTAGAGGCCGCAGCAGCTGCACCATCCTCTGTCGTCTCATTGGAGGAAGTCTCCTGGACACAGAAACTTTGCAGTCAGTACAAGCTCACTGGTTTCACCGATATACCCCGTAGAAAGATCACACTTAATTAAGCAAACCTGCTCATTTCTTCCATCACACGCACACGCTTGAGCAACTTCTGAGCTCTGGACCGAATCCCAAGAAGCAGTGTGAGGAGTGTCAGTGTCATCTGTAAAGACACAGTAAGTGAAGTATGGAGAAATGCTAACAGAAGTCAGTGTCGCCCATGAAAATCATCCAATACCTTGTGATTGTTCCTCAGCAATATAAGCTGCCAGGCGCCCAGTGTTGTGATGAGGATTTGAGCTATTAACCATCAACTGTGATCTGCTGCATTCCCGCCTGGACGTCACCTCGGCCCGCAGAAGAGCCGGCTCTGACCCTCTTCTCTCAGGTGGAGCGTAGGCCATACTGGAGGAGGGAACCGTAGGCACTGAACCTCTTCTACCTGCAACAGCTGCATCAGCTTCAGGTGGTTGAAGGACATGGAGATACCTAGCGGTGGAACATATTGAAGAGCTGAGGTAATCTGTGAGCATCACATCCTCTTTCATATTAGTTCATTTAGTTACATAAGGGTCATTCTATAATTGGGGGTACATTTCACATGAACAAAAAAGTAAAAAGGTAATGTGCCCTTAAAAAAAAAAAAATAAATAAATAAATAAATAAATAAATAAAAAATCAGTGGTTTATGTTCAAATATTCCTTCAGTGTAATATATTCACTATTGCAGAGATTAAACATGACCTACTTTTTGATATTTTAAGGAAAAGGATATATATATATATATATATATATATATATATATATATATATATATATATTTGAATTAAAATAACAATAGAATTGTAAACCATAACAATGTACCCAACATAGTTGAAATTCAATTAATACTCATTGACAATGCATTATTACAGATAAAATATTTTAAAAAATGATGACAGCCACCAGAATGTATTCAAAATGGCAACCATTGAGAGAGGAGAATACATCCTGTGATACTGGAACTTTAATAAGTCCATGTGCTGGAACACATGATTTTGGGACAAACCATTTTTTAGTTGCAGGGGGATGTTCTGATAGTAACATAGTTGACAGAACTTTTGTGGACATTAATAACCTGAGATATCTATATAATTTAAATGTGAAACTCCATTTAAATATATTTTTATTTTAAGTATTTGGATTTTTTTTTTAAATAAAGAATGCTAACTTTAATGGTTCTAAATCATTATTCTTAGGTTAAGACCCACTCAATTGAAAGTGGACATTGCAAAAACTGTCAATTTAGGAACATCATGACAATTTCAAGCTAAATGAAACATGTGCACAAAAGGTGTGTCTGTTCTTATAATATGCTTTTCCCTTAATCTGTAAAATATTACATTTTTGAAGAAAATAGAAGAAAAAATCTCATTGGCATCAATGGGCATGAAATTTACCTCCAATTAGAAAATGACTCCTATAACAGAGGGGGGGTGGGGAACCAGGCTTACCTGCAGCGTTCACCATACCAGCATCCACCTTTCTGAAAGTACCTGCATATCTGGGCTGGCGGTATAACTGGCCATTCATGTCGAAAATTACACCTTGAACCAAACCTGCAAGAGCCATTTATGAAACGCCTGTAATGAAAAGGGAGTGGAGTGAATTTCTACCATGTAGCGTCAGAAGCAGCATATGTTTACATACAGCTGAGGAAAGGTCTATTCAATGGATAGGCATAATAATAATCAAATATTTTTATATATCTTTATTTTATTGCTCCTGGATTGCAGGTCCAAAACCTAAGATCTCTGCTTCCAAGTCCCAAAGTCAGTCAAATCACAGCAGTCAAGTCTCAATTTTGTGTGAAAAGTCTCAAGTCTCCTTGTTAGCAATAACAAAACTTTATAGTAGCTGCAAAAGTTACCCAAGACCCACATAAACAATAGGATGTAAACGTTAATGTTAACCTAAACTAATGGGAAAACTACTTTAATAGGGTCACCACGGTTTATGGAAGTAGCAATGACTTTTGGGAAGCTAAAGACAGAAATGATTTGAAAAACAATCACTAACAGCAGAGAAAGTTAGCATCTTTAAAGACAGTTAGCATCTTTGGTAACCGCTGACTTAAATTCAACGCAGCTAACGCTAACCGTAGTCCTATAAAAACAGGCACTACGTTGTATAAAAGTGTCGTGAAAAGGCTGGTAACAATATCTCGCAATATCCATCTTTTAAAGTAACTAACTTAGTATGTTTAGCTAGTGCTAGTTAGTGTGTTTACGGGCTGTCGGAAAATCGAGAGTTCAATCTGCTGCGAAAAGTTAGTCACTAATTAACTTATTATTATTATGCCAGCGATGTCAGAAAATGTCTTATTTAGACACAACAGTTGAGTTTCACGTTGAATGTGATAATAACTTAAGTGAAACACAGAAAGCAGAGAGGGCGAGTCGCTGCCGATGACCGATTAAGGTTAACGCTAAAAACAAAGTTTCGGCTAAACGTCAACGCTTCTATTTCAACGCTTTAGATTTAGCTAATCATTTATTGACACGCACCTGTTTATTCATGTCTCATCGCACCAACACTCTCAAACACCCACTTAAAAAGCTAATTTTCTTATTTTATTTACAACAAAATTACTTGTAATCAGTCGTCAAAAAGTCACACTTTCGCTTTAACTTCCGCCTTTGAACGCAGCACTTACAGCTTTCGAAAGTAACGTTCGCACTAACCGACAACTTAGCAACTACAGGTACTTTTCCCACCATTTATTCACTTATATGACTTTTTAATACAACCAACTACCGCTTACCTACAGATACTTCCACTACGGGCCGAGTCCATCCTCCGTGTGTTTTGAGCATGCCGCCAAACACCCTCCATCTCACTATCTAAATAGTTGTCAGCCGTTTCCTTTCACCAATCAACGTAGCAACGGACCAATAGAAACGTGACGTTGACGTCAGTACGTCACGTATTCCAAATTCCCAATTCATCCCTTCATTTGTCTCCCATTATGGTAATTTTATCACTTATAATATAAAAAAAACATTAAAACATCAGTGTTAATATTTCTAATGAAGTTTTATAAGTGAGATGTAACTAAACTAGATCTGCAGGTTACATGCGACTATAAGGACGAAATTATTTCAAGTTTTAACATGTTTTTTTTGTGAACAAATTATGTCAATCCATCACTTAAGACAGGCATAGAGGTAGCTTACATCAACTTTTTGGTGTACTTTCTCGTTTTTATCCATCCACACCCTTTGCTATGTTGGCACACCCGCACATCAGCCAATAATATCAAATTTGCAATAGCAGGAATTAAGGCAAATAAAATGTCAGAGATGAGATGAGACAGTGGGGTAATGTCACAGATCATACATTAGAGGTAGATAGGGATCAAGACAGATTAAGAGCACAAGAGGAGATTGCTGAAAGTGGACTGTGTGCACCAGTGTTGACATACTGAAGTCCATTCAGAGCAAGTACAGTGGAAAAAAAAGGAGTCCTACAGAGTTTGAGGGGAAGAAAAACAGTCGGAAATGTATGGATCCTGGCTACATTATTGTAAGGCTGTTACACTTTGTGGCTCTCCTAACAAAACAAACCAGACTATACACAAAAAGGGTGGTAATCTAGGACTGTGGTTATATCTTGTGTGAATACAGAAGCAACTCATGATACCAGATCCCCAATAATGACATTGTTGTTCAGTATGCTGGTTTTAGGTAAATCCTGCTAAGGCGTGAAATCCAAATTCCTCATCAAGGAAAAGTTTTGTTGGTATGATATATTTGGTACAACCGAAACTAAATAGGCAGGCATGTAATTTGAAAGAACACATATACTTAATACATAAAACAAGATGATGATTCATGTTTTACCCTTACAAATATGATCAAAAATTACAAATAATTAGTAACATAATTACAGAGAATAAACTAAGAATGCTAAATTCATGATCATTTGCATGTCCCAAAAAAAAACAAAAAAAACATGCGGTCCCTTGTACTTCAATGGGTAATGTGTTTATAGTGTCAGTTTAGAGACAAAAAATCTGTGCAGCATAGTCCATTAGTTACCACTTGGGTAGATGGCTTTAAGACAAAACCTGTTTAACTTGGATCTCCACATTTATTGAAAAATGGTATTGCACAGACAGCTGCTTTGAGAGAGCTCTACACTGCTGGAGCCAGCCCAGTTTGTGTTCTATTAACCAAATGGCGAAGTAGCTGTCATTGATGATGATGATGATGATGATGATGATGTAAACAAAAACCAAGTTGTGCATCTTTAGCTTTACCAAAAAGTCTGAGAACAATCACTCTACCAAAGATATTTGGCATCATAAGAAACTCTTGCACAGTAGAAACTTTACGGCTCCTTTCTATTTCATCTATGCCATTGGTGTGAGAAAGTGAAATGCTTTCCCTTCGCAGACAAACAGAGCAGAGGTGAGCGAGTGAGTGAGCGAGGAGAAGCTCTCTCTAGACGCTGATCTGGGGTCAGCTTTGCTATTTGAATGTAACAGGAGCAGCCTCGCTGAGAAAACAAATCATTCTCTCTGTTAAGTGACCGTTGTGGGAAACTGGGACTCGCAGCAAATGATTCCAGATGCTCATCACTCACACAGACACACATACACACACACTACTGTGCTGAGGGTAATGCTGACATTGAGAAGACTTTGCTGATTGTGTTAGCCCTACCACGTGACTTTGCCTCATCTGCACGTTCAAATCCATGCCCGTACGTGGAACAGTGCTTGTACTGAATGCAGTGTAGTATCATGAATGTAAATTCAGTCTGTAACAGTATTGCTAAAAGCAGTCCGTGCTGGAGAATACTAATACATGTCTTTGTAGATCTCTTGTAGTAGAGGGTGGAGCGAGGTCTCCGACTCAGTCTTTTTGATCTTTTGGACAAGCTGAACGTTCTCGGTAACTAGCTGACGCAGGTCGGCCATCTTCTGCAGCAGCTTGGGGAAGAGGTAGGCTGAGTCAGAGTGGTTTGCTTGTAGGTGGAGGTCCAGGGACTGGAGGATGTTGTCCTGACTCTGCTCCACCTGCTTCACGTTCATTAGCCCGGGGCGATCTGGGAGAACAAGAAAGGGACGTCTTATGAGGAGTCACAATTTCAAACATACAGGGTTTCTGCAGGGTTCACCAAGTTAAATTTAACATTTTTTTAAGACCTTTTGAACGATACATATAGGGCTTTTCCATTGACACAAGCGGGTTGCGGTGACGTCTCGCCGGCCGTGCTCAACCCGTGACGACCCCTCTTCTCTCCCTCAAATAAGAGTGTCTTGCGAGACTCAACTCATGACTGTGCAGGAGACCAGAGAGAATTTTTTTAAAGTCGGTGTGTTCAGCTCTCAGTACTTTTGTAACTTCAAACTGAACCCGTGTTGTTTCAAGTTTAGTTTCTCTCCCGCATCCCTGTCGGAAATTTCAGATATCTGCTTTATTTAACTGTTTCGCTTTTTAAGCTACAAGAGTCGTGTTAAGTTACTGCTGATGAAAACCCAACATTTCCGGATTTTGCTGCTTCGTAATAGCTTTTGACTAACAAAATAACGGGCAGCTTTTATTGTGAAGAATTTATAGGAAATGAAACGTGTTTCTCCACCGTTTTACAGCCGCTCCTTTGACTGCTAGACACACACCTTCAAGCGGGTAGCCCTGTTGTAATGGATATGCAAATCCCTGCTGTGCTGAGTAAAAACAAGTCGAGCCAAGCCAGCACGTGCGTATGGAAAAACCCTAATAGAATGCAGTTTAACAACTGTTTTACAATCATACAGACCAAAGTATGAAAGTATGATGGAAAACCAGCAAGGACAATATGGCCTAGAATGACTTATTATTGTATTTTTGTTCAGTAGCAGCAGTTTATAACAATAATTTGTAATGACAGAATTAATTTAATTAATGCAACCTGGACCCAGCATGAACAGCATAAAAGGGATGGATGGATTAACCAATTAAAAATGAAAAAATAATAATTTAAGTTGATTTCTTTGACTTTAAAATTGACATTGATTGAGTCAAACAACTTCCTAGCAGTGATGGTGTTTGCTACAGGTCAGATGGTCCTGACTGGAACTCAACAACACACCCTCCTGCACGCACAATCACTTTTAGTTCACTTACACGCACAATCATTTTTAGTTCACTTGTGTCTCCCAACAGCCTGCAATCAGATACTAAACATTTTCTGACTATTACCGAGCAAATATTCAAGACTTTTATAAATAAAATTAAAGATCTTTTTAGACCTTCTATGGATGTTTTTTGAGGAAACTATTACATACTTTTAAAAAGATTTTTCAAGACCTTTTAAGTCATGACAAAAAGCAAATATGACATTCTTCATACTTGACTAAAAAACCCTTCGGTCTCACCTCCACAGAGAATAATGGCAGCAACAAACAGGGCCAGGTCGCTGTCATCCAGCTCCAGAGCATTAAACTTGACAGCAAACTCAAACTTGGGCTCCATGATCTCACTGAAGGGCTTTCTTAAGCTGCGCAGGAACTCCCTGGTCACAAAGCCTTTGCCATTGGCCACCAACAGTCCGTCTTTGTTCATGAGAGAGGGCAGCATGGCAAAAATAGCCTCGTGCACACCGTACTTCAGCAAAGTCACCTGCAGAGAGCACACAGTCAATTGTACATTAGTGCCTAAAATGAACGGCCACATACAGATGATCTTACTGTGCGGCACAGCAGGCGGTGACTCACCTGGTCATTAAGGTAGAGGTCCACAAACCCTGGAATGCTCTTGGCAAACTCGGTGAGCTCTCGCACAGTCTCCACTGTGGTGCATTGGCAGCGGTAGAACACGTGGACCCCGATCTCCTTGGTCAGGGGCGCACCTGGAACTAACTGGCTCCATACCAAACCACTCTCTGCCTTCCAGAGCGTGTCCATATCGTAGATCACAAACGGCTAAAAGGAGGACAAAAATACATTTCTTATAAATTACCATCTGTAACTTCAAAGACTTGACGGGTAAGGTATTGCGGATTGGCGTTAAACACAAGAGTGGATTGTATATTAACAGCTAATTTGTGGTTATTGTACATATTTTCAGACTAGGCTTTAAACCAGAAAAAAAGTTAAACTGATTAAAACAATATGGTACATAGAACAATTAGGGCTGTCAATCGATTAAAATATTTAATCGTGATTAATCGTATGATTGTCCATAGTTAATCGCAATTAATCGCACACTTTTTGTCTGTTCAAAATGTACCTTAAAGGGAGATTTGTCAAGTATTTAACACTTATCAACATGGGAGTGGGCAAATATGCTTGCTTTATGCAAATGTATGTATATAATTATTGTTATATTGTTGTTAATTATTGTTATATTAATTATTATGACTTGCCCCAAACTGCATGTGATTATCATGAAGTGGGCATGTCTGTAAAGGGGAGACTCGCGGGTACCCATAGAACCCATTTTCATTCACATATCTTGAGGTCAGAGGTCAAGGGACCCCTTTGAAAATGGCCAAATTGAAACATGGTTGGTATCAATGGATTCCTTAAGTTTCATATGATACCAGTATCTTCACTCTAGCTTTAAAACTGAGCCCCGCTATAACCTGCGAAAGATCGTTTGCGAAATTAGTGCCGTTAAAATGAAGTTGCGTTAACACGTTAACTTTGACAGCCCTAATAACAATTTACCCATATATTTCTATATCTGTAAAAGCAGGACTGAGCTATATTAAGACCAGAACGTACCGAGGTGCTGCTGGTTTTGCCCGACAGGATGCCGCGGGCCCTCTTCTTGGTCATAATGAGGTTCTTCAGGTAGGCTGCGTTGACTTGTTTGGCCAAGGTCTTCAGGTCTGAGCCACCCGGTTTGCTGAGGTTCACTTCCTCTGCGAGCAGGCCCGCCACTAGCTTCTTCCTCTCCGCCTCAGGCATACGTCCATATCGGATCGCTGAGCAAACACACACACATGCTGGTCTTATTTTGAGTGACTATTTCAGGAGATAATTCACTTTGTCCGTAGCACGGTTGGGTTCTGATGCCTGGTTATGTTTTCGGAACAGGTTCCTAGTTCACAAAACACTTTTGTAATATAAAATAAAAATGATTGAATCTTGTACTGAATCTAACAGGATGCACAAAACGCATTTTACTGTACAAGCATTTATGAATGCAAACCAATTACAAGTTAACATGCTGGAGCTTGAAAATCACTTTCTCCACCCTCCAAAGAGACAAAACAACAAGATTCCACAGGAGATTAGAAAATAATTGAAATAAATGAGCAGATTTCTTACTCACTTTAGATTAAATCAAATTCTTCTAAAGTAAACCCTTCTCCGTAAATTACATTTCCATTCAAGTCTTGGATTTGTAAAACGAATTGGCTTAATTATTTTCAATAACATGGCCTAATTTATGGAGTTCATTTGCTGAAATATTTTCCCTCTCACCATCATGGGACATTCCCAAAGACAGGCACTTCTGGAAGCGACAATATTGGCACTTGTTACGATTCTTCTTCTGAATCTTGCAGGACCGCTCACAGCGATCGTATTCCAGTTTCATCCTCACAGTTCTCCGGAAAAAGCCCTGAGTGGGAAACAACGCAACCGGTTCAGCGACACACGTCTGACGGCACAAAACTGCTGTTTTTGAACTTTGTTATCTTACTTAGCTATTCTGCTGTGATGCGCACACACACACACACACACACACACACACACACACACACACACACACTGTATTACCTTGCAACCCTCACAGGCATGCACGCCATAGTGAAAGCCAGAGGCCTTGTCCCCGCAGACCTTACACTCCACGCTGATCCCAGACCCTGTGCTGTCTTCTTGGCCAAGACACAGCTGTTCTGACAGCGAGGGCGACGAGGTATGGGACAGGTCTGCAAAAAAAAAAGTATGAATATTAATACTCTGTCATTTAAATATGCCACGCACCGTTTCCAATGACTTTTCCGGGAAGCAACATTTTGAAATAAAAGCGTTACCTGTGTAGCTGGATGCTGCACTGCTCTTCTGCTTGCTGTGATTGTTTTCCTCCTTATCTAGACTCTCTTTTTTCTTCTGGTCCCCTTTCAGGCCTTTAGAGGGAGGAACTACCTCCTCCTTGTCCTCCTCATCCTCACTTCCCCGGGCCTTTAACTCTTGAAGGTCTGTAAGCTCCGAAACACTCGTCCCCCCGCAGCTGTCCGACTCTCCCTCGGGCGGCGTCCACCTGACATCAGCCGTGTCCTGGGGCGATTTGGGCTTGCAGTGGCCGTTCACCCTGTCGCGCTGCTCTTTACCTTCCATGGTTGCTGTTTAAGCTGACTCAGCGGCTCCCCTCCTGTCACGTTGCCATCATAGTTCCACTGTTGAAGAGTAGAATACTTTGTTTTAAATAAGCAATATTAAAATGAATAATGAACAACATGTGGATTACATACAGAGCAAGGATTACCACAACATCACTGTTAACTGGCCTCAAACGTCCACATATCATCTACCTTGCTATTAGATCCAGCATGTGAGCGGTTAACAGTCCAACTCCAGTGACCACTCCGCTAGCCAAACTGAGCTTTAAGCTTGTCATAGCAAGTTGCAGAGCCAAAACGCTCCCCTAAATGTACACTGGTAAAAATGCATATATAGTGTTGCTATTTAGCTTTAGGTTAGTGTATCACTTATAACTGAAATTTGAGCATTTACTAATCTTTGACAGTGTGTTTATTTAGGTGTCCTGTCCCGAGTCAGTCCATTACAACTACTTGTTGCGTTTGAGTTGCCAGGGAATGTCCTTGATAGTAATAGGCTTATACATGATATACACACGCTGTGTAGGCATGCCTGGATTACCCACTAGGCAAATGGAACAGACAAGCAGGGGCCTCAGACCAGTAAGAGTCCTAAACGCTCCAATTTTAAATGAAGATAAATGTGCAACACCTTAATAGGGGTGGGTGATATGCATAAATGTGTATGTAATCTGATATATCAATGATATATTAATGATATAGGGCTGCAACTAAAGATTATTTTCATTGTTGATTAATCTGTTGATTACTTTCTCGATTAATCGATTAGTTGTTTGGTCTATAAAATGTCAGAAAATGGTGAAAAATGTCGATCAGTGTCCTCAAATGTCTTGTTTTGTCCACGACTCAAAGATATTCAGTTTACTGTCATAGAGGAGTAAAGAAACCAGAAAATATTCACATTTAAGAAGCTTGAATCAGAGAATACATATATACATACATACATACATACATACATATGTCAGCACTAAACTCACTTTTTGCTGCTTCTATCTATATGTCCTGCTTGTATGCAATGTTGTTTTATATGTATAATTGTCACTACTGTTTCTACTGCTTTTAACAACTGTGTGTCCTTTTCCAGCATTTTAACTGCATGTCCTGTTTTATGGTTTTGTTCTGATGTATTTTAGGAAGACTTTTAAACTTCATGCCCTGTTTTTGTTCTGATGTATTTTAGGATGCCTTCTGTAACACCTTGGCCAGGGACAACAGGTGAAAAATAGCCTTTTAGCTAATTCTGGCATTTTTTTTTTATCATGTGTAATTATTAATTTGCACTGTCCCTTCCATACTTGCCAACCCTCCCGATTTTCCCGGGAGACTCCCGTTTTTCATTCCCCTTTCCCGATTTCCTCCCGGGATCACAATTCACCCGATTTATGGCAATTTTTCACACCTTTTCATTATCTCAACATGTTTCTGGCACTGTACTGCGTGTATAATACATAAGCCCTACTGTTTCCACCCGGATGGCAACAGAGCTGCACCAAATATTTTTTCCGGGCAGAGGAGAGCTGCTCATGACACCGCCGTGCGGTTTGAGCTGCGCTCGCAGCACATCACAGCATCACAGCAAAGCTGTCGTGGCATGGCGCAAGCCATTGGAAATAACGGGTTTCAGACATGGATGTATAAAGAGAAATGGATACAGCGTTGGAGGCGGGCTCCCGTTCATTCCTATGAGAGTTGCTCAGTGGCGCATGAAGCCAAAACGGCTCGACTACCTTGTGATAAAGTACCCGGATCTTCCGGCGATCTTCCGCATCCATTGGGCCCATAGAGCATGCGCAGTAGCGTTTCCTTTTACTCCGCCTCCCAGCCCTCACTCCAGCCGCTGTCTGGGTCTCATTCACATGAACGGAGGAAGGATAATAACTCTGGATTCGGCTATTAGTGCATTTTACAACTTTTAGGACCTGATTTAAATAAGGGCTATTAGAGTGTTCATACTTGGTAGTTGATTTACCTCAAATGTAAGTCTATGGGAAAAAGTATTTTTGGGCCCAATGGCATCACATGACGGACATGGAAGTTGTAGTACCACCGTTTGGCCACTACAAAAATTTGCATCAAAGCCTGGCGCACGTCCTGGGGGCTTGCTCGCGACACAGCGGCGCGGTTTGAGCTGCGCTCGCCGCACATCACAGCAAAGCCGTTGTGGTGCGCCGCAAGCTTTTGGAAATAACGGGTTTCAGAGCGCAGTGGTGCCGTTGTCGCATTGTGTCTTCTGTGCCTTCAGTGAGTGAGAGACGGAGAGAGAAATGGAGAGTACTAAGAGAAAGAATTACTCAAGCAGGGGCAAAAAAATGAATGAATGAATATTAGTTTATACCAGACATTCACACACAAGTTCACGCCATAGGGGAGAATTATTCAGTTTTCTTTGAGAGACTTGCAAAGTCAAATTAAAAGCAGATCTATTTAACAAAAAATGCTGTTGCAGTGTACTTATTATTTAGTTATTTTCATTCTTTAAAAGTTACCAGAACGCAGGAAACAAAGTCTCTGAAACTGTCATTTTCATCCCCCAGATCCCCCACTTTGTTTTTTAAAATCCTCCCTATTCTTTAGGTCTCAAGGTTGGAAAATATGGTCCCATATCAAATAACTAAAAAAAAAAATCCATGAACCTAGAGGGCCTACATCTCAAAGAGTCCTCAGCCAACGACAGCTTTTTTCGCCTGACAATAATATCTCCTAAACATTTCAGTCTGTTCTCCGCTATCTTATAAAGTTTGTCTCTATTGGAGCTGAAGAGACATCTGTATTATTGTTTGCCTCAGTTCCATGGTAGGGTGCACACAGTGTACTTGGGTGCTTTAAGGGGACAGGGTGCATGCACTATGTACACACTGAGCGGTGTTGATCGCTGGTGGAGGGGCGGTAGGGGAGAGAGAGAGGGCTTTTGGGGGGGTGGGGGTTAAATATTTGCCCCGCGGCCCCCTAGTGGATTAATCCGTCCATGTGTGTAGTACGTATCCACGGCGTCTACTTAGTACACATATATTAATGCTTTCTGATTTAATATTGGCATAACATGATGGCCCAAAGTCTATGTTTCTCGTGAACAAAGCAGCTCAGGATTGGGACTGTTTAGACTTGTCCAGCAGAGACAACCTGTCACACTAGTTCTCGGAAATAATCTGCCAACATTACTGTGAATGACAGGACTGGAACTGCATACGAGCATTTGAGACATTTAAAAGTTAAAAACATTAGCTACCATCAAACACTTTTTTCTACTTAAAGTGGAAAACAGTATAATAAATGAGCAGCCTGTCAGTGGAGCGTCGAAGAGAGGAGTCGGCTCGGCTAGCTCACTTAGCTTAGTTAGCTACTAACCTTGAATGCTGACTACTACTAGCTGTTAGCGTGGCTTGACCCACATTCCCCCTGTGAGTGAGTGCCTTTTAAATAACGTTAAGCAAAAGGCTTACCTCTCCCAAATACTGCTGCTGGTTCACCAGATGTTTACGCTACGAGAAGCTGCCCAACAAGGCTATAAAATGAAACACGTAGCGGAAAAAAAACACAGTCTCCCAGTCCAGGATCGATCCGCTGTTGACAAGTTGTGCTTGAAGTGAGTTAGCCAGCTAGCAGCGGGAGCTAACGTCAGACTGCTAACATTAACTTAGACCCGAGTCCGAGGCCTTCATGTAAAGCTGACAAACCTCTGAGCGCCAGAGGAGAGAAAAAACACTTTGGACACTTTTTTGTTGGCTGCTATATCACATGCAGATAAGCGGAGCGAACTAATAATCCCTCCCCGACTCTCTCCTTGTTCCTAGCTTTGCTTTGCTTTGCTTCACTCCCCACCTCTCCTCCTCCTCCTCCTCCTTCATCGTCACATGCCAGGACAACACACACACACACACACACACATGCACAGACCGGGTTGAATCCAACAAACAGCTTTCTGGGGAGTCAAAGTCTCTGTTGTTAATGTGCATGTGTTGTTTCTGTAATCTGGACTGTTGTTTTGGATCTGCACTGACACTAAAAAAGCGTTGATCAAATCTGCAGAAATAAACCTTTCTAGCACTTTTTGAGGCAATTTTGTGATTTGGTTTTAACATTTTTTTTAATTTTCAATAATAATTTTATAATAATTATACATTATTGTAATTTATTGTAATTATAAATTATTATAATAAATAACAGAGTTGGATTGCGTGGCAAAAGTCTCTGTTATAAATGTGCACTGTTGTTTCTGTATTGTGGATTTGTTATTTTGGATCTGCAATGACACTGAAAAGCGTTGATCAAATCTGCAGAAATAAACCTTTCTAGCACTTTTTGAGGCAAATTTGTGATTTGGTTTTGAAATATTTTAATTTTAAATAATCATTTTATAATAATTATATATTATTGTAATTTATTTTAATTGTAAATTAATATAATAAATACAAAAAATATAAAATTATAATAATAATTTTAAATAAATCATATTTTTTAATAATAATAATTGACTTCACTAGATAGAGTTGGATTGCATGGCAAAACACACTTTTCCAGCCAAATTTTACATACCAACCAGAAAAAGCAAGAAAGTGCTCCAGACCCCTATAGTGCCCCTCAAGAGCCTCCGATTCACTGTGCAGCATAATATTAATATATTAAATAAGCTTTTCTAGCCCTGTGAGGCAAATTTGTGATTTGGTTTTAAAATATTTATAATTATTATTTTAAATAATAATTTTATAATAAATAATTTAAATAATAATTACATCATTATAAAAGCATAACCATATTATAAATTATCATCATAATTTAAATCATATTTTTTTAAATAAATAAGAATTTTAAATATTATTAATATAAAAAGTCAGATCAGTGCATCCCTGTTGGATTGTATGGCAAAACACATAATAGAAGCAAAATGTATGGATCTAATGATGTTTTTTTTTCTAGCCAAATTCTACATACCAACCAGGCAAAGCAAGAAAGTGCCCCGGACCCCTAAAGGGCCCCTCAAGGGCCTCTGGCTGTGCAGCATAATATAAATATGTTTAAGTGAAACTTTGCTTGGCAGTCAATACAATTAAAGTATTAATGGATGTGATAAGCCATCTCCTGTCTATAAATAAAAAGTTTTCAACACTGTATTTTTAATGTATTTATTGTTTGTATTTATGTAATTTGTGGTTTTACTGTAACTCTCTGAAATCTGCATCTGAATTATTGTAAAGCAGAGTAAAAAATAGGCCCAAAAAAGAAAAAAACTCTGTTAATACTGATAGATAAAACTATATACGACTTAATGTAGACAATGAGACTTCTTAAAAAACAGTTATGGATTATAAAAATCAATCCGGCCGACATGTAGTTTGCTCCGTGTGTCAGTGGATGTCTCTGTTTACTCATGTGAGTTTTCATCAGAGAGAGCTGTCACAATTAGTCAGCGATGACACATTTCAACACTGAACAAATGACGTAGATTCAAACTCAAACGGACGTGCAGTTTGCAAATTCAGCAGTGTGGGCTTCAACTTTTTTCCATTGTGTAATTAAAATGTCACCAATGTTATAACTTATTTAAATAGCATTTATTTAAGATATTCAATGTGTAAAGAACCAATTGAGATTTGATTGACAGAGAAGATTACAATTTATTTGAATTGCATGCGGCATATAATTTAACACAGTAAAAATACAGGCAGAAATCAGGTTAAGGCATCAATTCACTCTTTTATTTACAATTATGTTAACTGACAACAGAAACAGGAAGTTCAATGAGTTTCTCTCCCCTCTTTCCTGTTTACCGCAATTTCGACTGAAATTGCGGTAAATTCTAATACTGAACCAACTTTTTACGTAAAACAAAAAAAGTCAAGCCAAAAAAATACATATGTAAAAATTAAGCTTTGTTATGTGTCTATATTACAGAGCTAAACAAATGAGCTTCCCCTGCATTGTATGTAAGTATTCGCCTTTAAACATCTTTGTCCTTTCAGGATTTTGCTTACAGCTCATTTTCTTTGCACTGAGGTATCGTTTATGTCCAGAACTGGCCTCACACAGGCTGCAGTCAAAGCATTAGTTGATTCTGCAAATGCATCTTCTCATTAAAACGTTTTAAACTGTTTCTGTCTGTGAAATGAGGTCAGTAAATTCAACATTTAAATGGTAGTACTGTTGGTAGTAAATCAGTTTTAGGTGTAGATGTTTCACTGTTATCATCTCTTGCCCTTCCTGTCACAGACTGATCAGAAGTGACCTACGCAGCCCCTCTGACTCATGTTTTTAGGGGATGTCCATGTCTCCATTAGAGGCATGGGAGTTGCGTTTCTCTAAGTCACATCCAGCTCTGTTGTCGACATTTTCTTTGCTCTCCTCGTCCTGATCCTCTGATCCTGATCTCCTTCTGAGGCGCAGCCCAGGATCTCTCTGTGTTGGGATCTGGAAGCTTGAGTAGGAGCTTCCCAACGACGGTCTCTTCTCTAAAAACAGCACAAACAAAATAGTTCAGAGGATGAAGTGACTGTTTACAGCAGGCAGGTGAAATCAGCGGTTTGGATGCTGAAATAGAGAAGGAATTCACTGGTTGAAAAATATAATAAAATTCAGGAAGTATATTTACAGAACAGGCTATGAAATATCACAACCATCTATTTATCCACATACAATCTCTGATCTAAGAAAGTGGTGTCACACAAGTCTTTACAACGTTAAATGTCAACCCAACCACAGCGACGGCATTTAGCGCTGGCATTTAGTAATCTACAGTACTCTCTGGGGAAATAATTCAAAAGTTGCTGTAGCATAAAACATAAATGATTATTTCAAACACACCACATAATATGATAGCAGACATTTTCAAAATGTCAAAATGTGCCATCCACCTGTTTTTATGCATATTTTCAATTTGCTCATAAAAACAGCTGGATTGAAACACTGAAAACATCAGATCTGTGTGGAGCGATGAGAAGACTATAAAGTTCCTCAAATTAAGACATGAAATGTCATATTTCCATCATGTTCTCCACACTGTTTTGCACCATTTGAGGTTTGACTGGTGCTCTTTTGAAAACGTCATCTTGTTGCACCCTTCTGCAATGGTATAATAGCACCCGTCAGGAGAATCAGCTGTTTATCTCGACGTGCTCAACTTTTAATATTTGCATAACGGTTGTCGATGGAAATGAGCATTAATTAGCATTTTCTTTGGCTAATTTTCTGTAAATTCACTTACAATTTGTGCTACATTTGGAGTGGACCCGGGCTATAGTAGGAAAAGCACAGGTGTTACTAATAACATTAAAGGTGCTAAATGCGAGATAGGGAGCATTTCTATTGCCTCCGCACGGCTCTCAACATGGCGACGGCTGAGCCGGTGGCTCGCAGCTAACGGTGCTAACGGTGCTAACAGCGCTAACAGTGAAAACAACGGCAACAGTGCTGACAGAGCTAACAGTGTTAACCTGAGGCGGAACCGGAGGGTGGGTGCTACGCTTCCACGACGGCGCCGTCGGTCGGGATGGCGTCATCAGCTGTGACCACCATAAGAGAGCAATGCAGAGCGGCCGTCATGAGCTAACCAGTGGGGCACGCTCACATGCACTAAAAAGCACGCACGTCCGGCCTGGCGATGTCAACAAAGCACGGAGAAGCTCTGATTATAACACACACACAGAGGAGAGCGACTTCATTCTCATTGCTCCTCTATATCTTTACATAGCAAATAGTTGTTTGCTGCTATATTGATGCTCTGGATATCGAATAGAGAACCTTTAACAATGTCTCCGTTCTATTCAAATGTCCCAGTGAGCCAGCACGCACAATACCAGGACCCTGAAGCTGAAGCAGCACCTGTGCTTTTACTCCTGTGACATGTCAAAATGTCTTCTGTGAAAAATGCCTAATGTCAAAGGTTTGCCCTTCCTATGCTGGGGCGAAAGTTGAAAAATCAATCTCTTTAAATGTTTGTCATGTCACACAATGCACCATCTCGTCGTGCAGACGGGACACGTACCGCCCGGTCCGATTGGTCGCATCAGTCTGTTCATCTGGACGTTCCAGTGTTTGACGTTGGTGCTCGCCTGGCGAAGTTTCCGCTGGGCGGCCTGTCAGAGAAAAAGAGCAGCTCATTAAAACGCCTGATACCTACAAGAAATAAAGAAATAAACAGCTGTCAGCATTACCACCAACTCACTTTAAAGAAAAATATTGACAGTTACAATATAGAGTCGTGTGTCAGACTGGCTCTCTTAAGGGACTAGTGATATGCTTTGTACTTGTGAGACCATCATCAAGTATAAAATGAATAAAATGAGTCAAATAAAGTCTCCAAAGGACAGAGGAGGCCTCGGTAAATAGATAGGAGAGCCGTCACACACTGGTGTTTGAAACTTGTTTAAAAGCTTCTTGACATTTCAATGACATTGAAATCATTGAACTGTTTTGAAGAAACGACCATAATAGCTGTCTGTTTTGTTTCATTAACGTCTGTGTTATACTGCATCCTGTCTGCTCTGTCGTCCTTGTAAGTGAGATTTTAAATCTCTTACCTGGTTAAATGAAGGTTAACACAAATTAAAAAATATAATCAATTGAATTAGTAACAGTAGTAGAAGCTTGACAGGTGTGCAACATAAAATTTAAGCCATCAGCCGATGCTATTGGCTCAATGTTTTTTTCAGGTATCACACCGCCAGAACCCCAACAAGCAACATTTCCTCTACGAGATAAGAGGTCGATAACTTGGACTCCGTAAATGTCATTTTGATGATTTGATTGTGTTCTTATTTAACTGTGAGGCTTTTATTTTTTCGGTTCTTACCACTACATCCTGGTCGACCCTGTGCCGGTTGGCGCGGACTTCCTCCAGCTGCCTCTGAGCCTCGTCGAGGTCCCGGGACTTGGCCTCCATTTCCTGTTTGAGCTCCTGCTTCTCCCTCTGTGTCGCCAGGATGTACTCCTCCTGTTCCTCCTGCAGGGCCATCAGGGCCTTCATTTTGTCCTCCTCCTCTGCCAGTAACCTGGACACAACGGAGGACATAAATAATAATATATTCATTAAAAAAATGTATGATGGACTCCCCAGACATTATAGTGAGCACAGAACCCGGTGAGAGCTGTTTGCAGATTAATGGGATTAATTCATCGGAAACTTTTACTTGAAAAGGTTGAGAGAGCACAGAAACGGCGACACAATAGATCTGACTGATGGCAGTGTTTAACAACTTCCTCTGTTAGCAGCTCAACTTCCTCAGGAACATAACGCAACATGAGCTCCTTTCAACAGCTGAGCCTAATATCTGCTGTCTCCCTGTCAGCTAACAGATTATCGTTTGCAGGCTCTTAACCCAAACAAAGGACTTCTTATTGTGCTGTGAAAGTGTATAAATGTCTCTAATCATGTATTAGCGGAGATGGGTGGCCACATATAACACTCTACCCTGCTTGAGCGTAGCGGAAGGCCTCCTCATCCATCCTGGCTTTGATCTCCTGTTGCAGCGCCTCCTCCAAACGCTTCTGCATCTCCTCCAGCTCCTTGATCCTCTTCCTCTGCCTCTCCGCCTCCTCCTCTTTCAGAACCATCTCTGCCTGCATACTCTCCCGAGCCTTGAGACGCACAGCAACAACAAGCAAAGGAATGAACACACACATCCTTTTTTGCTTGTGAACTCCTTCCTTCTTTGCCTCCACACTTTACCTCCTCAGCCTCTCGCAGCTGGACCTCCAGGGCCCGCTGGAGCTGCTCGTGCTGCAGGCGCCTCCTCTGCTCGTCCTGCTCCAGGAGGGCCTGAGCCTGCTTTTGCGCCTCCTTCAGGAGATCCAGCTCCACCAGCTTGCGCTCCCGTTCCTCCTGCAGGGCCCGCAGCCTCTGCAGCTCCTCCTCCTTGGACTGCCGCCTCTTCTCCCGCTGCTCGCGCTGTTCACGCCGCTTCAGCTTCAGATCTTTGTGGAGGGACGTTTTCCCCTCCACGTGCAGCCTGATAGCTGTTTGAATGGCTGCGAAGAAGACAATGTTTAACGCATTGATATTAGGGCTGTCAAAGTTAACACGATAATAAGGCGTTAACGCAAATTCATTTTAACGCCACTAATTGATTGGTTTTTAGGTTGTAGCGTGCTGTTTTAAAGCTAGAGTGAAGATACTGGCATACAGCGAAGGAGGTTAAATAACGCTCCAAATTTGTGCTAAATTTTGGCGAGGAAAAACTGGCATGGCCATTTTCAAAGGGGTCCCTTGACCTCTGATCTAAAGCTATGTGAATGAAAATGGGTACTATGGGTACCAACGAGTCTCCCCTTTACAGACATGCCCACTTTATGATAATCACATGCAGTTTGGGGCGAGTCATAGTCAAGTCAGCACACTGACAGCTGTTGTTGCCTGTTGGAGTTTGTCATGTTATGATTTTAGCATATTTTTATGCTAAATACAGTACCTGTGAGGGTTTCTGGACAATATTTATCATTGTTTTGTGCTGTTAATTGATTTCCAATAATAAATATATACATACATTTGCATAAACTAGGCATATTTACCCACTCCCATGTTGATAAGAGTATTAAATACTTGACAAATCTCCCTTTAAGGTACGTTTTGAACAGATAAAAAATGTGTGATTAATTTGCGATTAAATATTTTAATCGATTGACAGCCCTTCTTGATATGAAGATGAAGCTTTTAAGATCGATCCACGACTAATCAGTGATCAATATCAGTCTCCTCTGACCTGTCGTCCACTCCTGTCTCTGTTTGGTGTCTGAGGCGCTCATCTCATAAGTCTTGGAGAGGGTTTTCAGACAAAACATGCACCTCTTCCCATCCCGGTCTGGTAGCACCTGTTTAACAAGGACAACCTTCATTTTAATGAATACATATCCCTCTTTCACATGTCTTGTTGTGACCATTTCTTAAATAAACAGTGGTGAGGAGAAAAATAAATGGTGAACTCACAGGGTAAAAGATGTTTTTGATCCATTTTGAACGACCAAACAATATTTGATCGTCTACTTCCTATAATAAAGCATGATTTTAGAATGATTGCTTGTTTGTTTTCCTTTGGAGTAACACATGGTGCAGTGTGTAGTGGCAGACTTTTGTTTGTCATTACTCTGTGTGGTACTGTGTGGCATTGATGAGCAAATAATTGACTCTGTGTTTATGTCAGAAGCCACCAGAGCAGCCCAGGTAACAATCGGCTCGACTGCAGCTCCTCTACTGCAGGCTTCGTATTCAGAACGGGTCATTCATGAGAGTGAGGCTGGCAGACTAATCCTGAGTTCAGTTCACTTGAGCTCTGTGAGATTTGTGCGGAAATCTGGAACAAGGCGACATTCAGTTTCCACCGGTTGTGCTTTTTATAAACTTGATGGCTCCCAAACCTTTTTGGATTATGGCACATAAATATGAAGCTATGTCTACTTAGGGACTGTGTGAAAATTATTGGGGGGAGGGAGGTTCAGAAAAGGGGGAGGGTTATGTCATTTTCTCCTTGCTGAAGGGAAATTTTTTGTGAGGGAGGGCCTTAAGTGATTAGTGACATGTCATTTATCAGTATTCAACAGCAGCTCCCTCCTTCACTTTCATCTGCATTTTAACAGAAAGCAGACGATAGAAAGTTGTGTCTATTATGAGTAAAAATGTCTCAAAAAAATGTAAACATGTTAAAGAGGAACAGATCTCGGGGAGTACTACTGCATATGTGATGAAAGCTGTGTAAAGCTGGCTCCAGAGGGAGCTGCCTGAAATCTGATAATGGTTGTATCTGAAGAAGTGAGGTAGCCTGCTCCTCCTCTCTACAAGAGGCTAGAGGCTACACTAACCACTACTAGCATAACACACCCGAAACGGTCAGAGATGCACTGTGGGTAATATAGAAGGCAGGTTTTGACACGGAAGAGGAGTACTTGGAATAAATAAGAAGATATCTCTGGTTCTTCTGCATCGACTATGATACTTTCTTAAGTTTAAGTGTCCATTGTGAGTCGGACATTGTTACAGGAGTGCAATACTAAACCAATGGAGCACTCTATTAAGGTTTAAATTGGAGTATATCATCTTGAATTCTTTGTACACTTTTATTTATTAATGCAAAAGTGTTACCAATTCAATCGTGTTACGCCGAATTCACACCTTTTAGTTTGGTCGCAATTCGCCGCAGAATCAAATGCCCGCAGCTCGCTGAGCTCAGGAGCGGCCGCTGCAGTTTTTCATAGACATTGCATGGCAGCTCGCCGCAAAACACACTTTACCGCTGCTCTAGTGTGAATTCAGCGTTAGATTACTTTGAGATATAGTGGGGAATGTGCTGCAGTTTATCTCTAGTCAAGTAAATTATAATAACTGGAGAGGGCCTTGCTTTTTTTTTAAAAAGTGGGACATAATGTTCAGCCCTCCTCGCCACCCCAGTAATTTTTGCACAGTCCCTTGCGACTCCTCGTAACTGGTTGCACATGTCTAAGGGTTGTGAGCAAGTGTTTTATCTGAATTATCTTTTCAGAGTCCTAATTTTCCAGTAATTCACAAAGAAAAAACAATGATGAGAGAAGTCGTAAAAAAATCTGTCAACGGTCTTGTGACCATTTTCTCCATCATCTTTGCGACAGCTTGGGGGAGTCCGAACACCCAGGTTGGGAAGCGCTGGTTTAAAGAATGATATTTTGACTCAAGTGTAAAAAAAAAAAAAAAAAAGAAAGTGAATGAGCAGAATATATTTCTTTTCTGGATAAACTGACAAAGAATTCATTGTTACTAAAAATCCACAGTTTCCAGTGTTACCAGTATTTAGCTTTGAAAGATGATCATCCCCAGCTGCTCACCTCCACACAGCAGTTCCCATCCAGGACTATGTTGCCCTGACAGTCCTTGCGGTCCTCCCCGGTGTAGTAGGACAAGTTGCTCGGCCTCAAGGTGAACCAGCGCTCCTTCCAGTTTCTCCTCAGCTGACCTTTCTTCCACAGATAACCCTGCATGCACCGACACACACATGTAATACTGTCACCAACACAACGCAGAGTCAGGAACCAAAACACAGACTCCAGGTGGCAGACGGGTGTCCTACCTCTTTGAGGACATCGCCCACTATCTCCCTGTATACTTCCTCTATAGCCATGCTGACTATGCTCTTTTCAATTCCTCTGGTCATCCTTCCCGAGTTCATCATCTCCAGAAAAACCCAAACAGTGATGCCGCTCTGCTGTACGGAATCTTGGGAGAAGAAGTCCTCTAATTCAACATAGTTGAACTCAATACTCATAGCCATACAGACCTTCTTGAGGAGGTACTCCACCTGGAGAGAAAAAGAAACCAAAGTGTGAAAATGAATGTCGTTCATCTGAAATTTTCGTCTGTGCTGCATTTTACTCAAGGCAGGAAGTTACTAGAACTTAGGTAGTTATTTATTTTTACTATAATCAAGTACCTTTTGTTATCTTTTTGGAGTGTTTTTGTACTTTAGTGACTTTCCTCTAAAGTTTTTTTTTACTTCACTACCGTTGTGGAGCTATTCACAATAAATGGTTTGTTGGCAGATAAAATCAGATCAGTGTGGTTTTACTTTGTTTGTGCACCTTATTTTGTTGTTTCCGATTTTCAACAAAAAAACATCACCGTAAAAAAATCACATTCAACAATTTCCTTTTTTCTCAAGGGTAACTTTACTAAAATAAAAACTGGATAATGTTTTCTTAAACTCAGCATGAGAGAAACCACTCTGCCCTTGAAAATTAGGGCTTTCTCTTGGCAGCAGCTGTGAAAAACACACGACAGGAAACCAAAACGAGGGTTTGCAACTGAGAAACGAGCCCACACGGCTGCACGAGAAGAGCACTGCGTTCCATGATGGCAAGTAACAAAGTTTCGTGCAGGGTGTAGTTAGTGGTTGTAGAACGATCCAACGCCACTTTTAGGTCACAGATTGCTGACTACAATCTCTGAATTGTACTCAACAAGAGAGCACAATAACTTAAAATCCATGTGGCTAAATTTAGAAGCAAGTGTCACTATCATTACACGCAGCCACGATCAACTTCAAGATGTGCATATTTGCTTATATAATCTTACAATACAAAACGCTTTTAGCAGCTGTTTTGAATAACAAGACATTCCTCATATTCCAAGAAAAAGCATTTTTTAAAGTCTCTGTGTTGTGATTGTTGTGAAGAAATTCCTTAAAATCTAAATATATTCTAGTTGAACCTACCTCGTCAGGCACCATAACCAATGGGTACTTGTCTTCAGAGAGAAAATTAAAAAGGCACCAAAGGCGAAAAGCATCCCTTTCTGGCAGAACGGTGCAGCTGGTTTTGTCCGTCTGGTAGTTTTTCTTCGCCGTAAGCGTCCAACAGAGCTCATCTACGTTTTCTTTAATAAAAGAGCCTTCAATAACCTACGACAACAAGATGCACAGATTAAAAAAAAACTTGACTACACAGCATTAAAATTTGACAAAACAAAAAGAGCACATAGTTGTGTTTTCATCACCTTGTCCAGGATGTATTTGTTGAGGTAAGGCATATAACCCTGACTGGAAACTGGACCATCATCATCATCCCTGAAGTGCTCCTCCAAAGCAACGGGGTCATGTGGGATACTCAAGACTGTGCATAGGTTGTGGGACAGCACCTGAAAAATCACAATGTACAGGACAGAAATATGTGCTTTAAAAAGGACAACACACTGCAGAGCTAATCTGATAAATCAAATAAGCTTTACTGACATGAATGTTGAGGGTACATTAAACTACATTACATACTGTATATCTAGTAGACAGTTATATTTTCTGGGATAAATTACTATTATTATTCCCAGCAACATGGGGCAACAAATTCAGAGAAAATGTTCATTTTGATCTCTAGGGAACTGAAATTTAGATTTTCTGCTGCATCGTATTTCTAAAAATAATTTTGTTTGCACTTACATCAGCGTGAAAAATACAGAAAAGAACGTGGGTGTCAAGTATATGCTGCATGCCAGTGCATAGCAAACGTTTTAAGACGCAATGTTTGAACTGCAAAAAAGAAACTTGTTATCTGGTTTGAAATCAGTCAAATCAAATGTCATTTGTACAGCAGCTTTTATGCATTTAGTACAGCTCAAAGTGCTTTACAGCTGACTGACAAACTAAAAAGACAAATACGAATAGTATGGGGCAATCGATTATTTTCATCGTCAATTAATCCGTAGATTATTTTCTCGATTAATTGATTAGTTGTTTGGTCTATAAAATATCAGAAAATGGTGAAAAATGTCGATCATGTCTTGTTTTGTCCCCAACTCAAAGATATTCAGTTTCCTGTCATAGAGGAGCAAAGAAACCAGAAAATATTCACATTTAAGAAGCAAGAGATGTAGAGATTTTTGACTTTTTTTCTTAAAAATTACTTAAATCGATTAATCAATTATCAAAATAGTTGCCAATTAATTTCATAGTTCACAAATAATAGAAAAACATTGGGAGACTTGTGCTGAGTGAGTCATAAGATTGAACAATGTTAATAAAAATGATAAAGTGAAATAATATAATAAAAAAAAAAAAATTAAAGTCAAAAGGCAAACACAATAAAAGATGAAAATAAAATATCATGCAAAAAACGTCAGATTAGTAAATTATAAATAACATAAGCTACTAAATGTAATCAGAGTACTACTACTACTACTAGTATTACTTTCACTGCAATTAATTAATTTTATAGTTGACAACTAATCGATCAATCGATTAATCGTTGCAGCTCTAAAATAGTAAAACACTGGGAGACTTGTGCTCAAAAATATACAGTCATAAAATTAAATAATGTGAAGAAAAATGATAAATGGGAAATGATATAAATTAAATAAAATAGATAACAATAAAAGATGAAAATCAAATATCCATAAGACATGCTAAAAAAAGTAAGTTATAAGTAACATAGACTACTATATATAATCCCAGTACTACTACTACTACTAGGAGTATTACTTTCACTGTAATAAATGTCTTCAACTGAGAGCGTGCAACATCTTGAGATATTTGATGTTATCAGACAAGCAGTCTCCGTGTGTTGAGCCATAACCACATCCTGTCTCTCGTCTCCAGCGCTCTACAACATCTGTCACTTTTGAAACTGCGTCTAAAGAACATGGTGCCTGTACACACACGGGCTGCACGCATGAGAGGGGATAAGCCTAGTCATGAGGCTGACTCGCTGTGAGCCAAGGCAGCACATCGCAGGAACGTGGAGGTGGCTGGAAATGGAGTCTGATCCACAGCAAGTGACATAACAGTGAGATCAACAGAAATACAGTGGCTTCATTGACGCCCTGTGGCGAGAGACAACAATCACCAACATGTCTCCACTTCGTCCTCGCTCTCACTGTAACAATGTTCTTTTGACGTGCACGGGCTCATGTCTATTCAACTTGCTGCTCTCTAGTCAGGTCCAGTGCCAGAGGACCCTTTGCACTACAAGCTGGTACATGGAGGCCCAGTGTAAGCACAGCTTGGAGATGAGGGCTCCCATTCATATGCACACTGAGAGCAAACTGTTACTCTCGTGCTCCTGCCAGACAGAGGTGCATATTGTGTGCCCCTCTTTCAGCAGTGAAAGCATTTTTACTCGAAATATAGAGAACAAATTTGTTCCTTGTTGGACAGCATGTGGTTTAAAAACACAGGAAATATTGAGGGCGATCAGATTGCGTACACATAGTTCCTGAAGCACAGAATCAAATGTAACAAAGACCAAATAAATGCATTTGTGGCATTTTAGTTTGCTGAGCACTTCAAATATTTCCACCTCATCCTCCTCAGAGCGAGCCCACGTGATGGGGTATGAATATGAGGTAGGAAATGAGCCAGCAGAGTAAAAGAGTGAGTGAACTGACAGACAAAAAAAGGGTCTAATTTCCCAGGTAGAGGACCCCCCCTCTCCCACTCACCTTCAGTTGAGACTTGGACACTTTACCGCTCTTCTCCAGATCCAGGGCTGTGAAACCGTACCAGATGGATTTGAGCAGCTCCGACCGCAGGTCCATGTCTGCAGCAGAGTTACTTTCTGGTTTCCTCCTCTGCGTCTGTTCTTCTTCCCTCTGCTGTTGACACAGGGCCCTTGGGTGACAGGCAGACACCCCCACTGTTGCTGCTGTCAGGCAGGCATGGGGCTTTAGCAGGGTGCTGGCAGCGACACCTGCAGGCCGAGCACAGCCACTGATGGAGAGGGAGGGACTTGTTTGTTATGATCTGATCCTGTAGTGGTGAAAGAAGTATTCAGATCCTTTAAAATAGAAATACCACAATATAAAAATACGTCCATACAAGTAAAAGTCCTTGGTACAAAGAATAATAAAATATAAACACTAAGTAATATAAATCAAATAAAGCACAAATACCTCAAAATTGTACTCAAGTATCCTTGTTGTACTCTGATCCTGTAGTTGTGAAAGAAGTATTCAGATCCTTTAAAATAGAAATACCACAATATAAAAATACTTCCATACAAGTAAAAGTCCTTGGTACATAGAATAATAAAATATAAATACTAAGTAATATAAATCAAATAAAGCACAAATACCTCAAAATTGTACTCCAGTAACGTTACATTCACTTGAGTACATGAACTTTCCACCTCTGCTGCCTTCAAACCCTGGCTGATAGTATAGAAGTTACAAGTACTGCTAAATATGAATGTGAAAATCAGAATTTTCAAGGAGACCTGATTGATTACGTGTCTTAAAGGGTAACAAAGAAACAACTGTATTATATTAATAGATTTTATTGCTACGGTATTATTTGCGAACTAGCTAGTTTTCTCTTCTACTTTTACTTTTAGATCTTGCTGTGTTACAAACGCCCCGCTACCGCCCCCTGCTGGCCTGGACCTGATCCAACACTGATGGACAAACAGAATACTAATCCCTAAAATACAGTTCATTTTACGTCAAAATAAGATAAATACATAAACAACAATGTGTCTCCATTCTGTGAGGGTCACATTTTTCCAAAGACAAAAATATAAACTAATATACATAAATGTTAGTATATAGCACCAAAAATAGGCTGGTGAGGAGAGCTGGCTCTGTGATGGGCATGGAACTAGATTCCCTGGTGTCAGTGGCGGAGAGGAGGACCCTTAGCAGACCGTTTTCCATCATGGAAAACACCCACCACCCTCTTCACAACACACTCACTCAGCACAGGAGCATATTCAGTGGCAGGCTGCTGTCTCAGTCCTGCTCTACGGACAGACTGAGGAACTCCTTTGTCCCCAGAGCCATACGGCTGTTTAACTCCTCACAGCGAAGGAGGATTTAACTTATTATAAGAACAGTCACACTGCATTATGCACTACTATATCATACTCCATAATATACTCTGCTATATTTGCACTACCATTTGCACTATTTGCACCATTGGCACACTGTCACTTCACTGCTGTACCTATGTTATCTTATTTTTATTTTATTTTATTTCACTTTATTCTATTTGATTGTATCTTTTTAAGGTGTATTGGTGTTGGGACTTGTTGTCTAAGCTACTGGATGCCTAAATTTCCTTCGGGATCAATAAAGTATCTATCTATCTATCTATCTATGAACATAAAGCACCCCACAGACACAGAGATTTCTGTCATTGCATGCGGCGTGCACATTTTATAATGGATAATTATGTCTGTGGGTTACAAATTGAAGTACAAACGTGTTTATGAATTGATAAAGTTGCATTCCATGTCATGCTAGCTTGTCGACAAAAACGCTAAGTAACGCTACGAAGTTAGGCTAAATTTTGGCGAGGAAAAACTGGCATGGTGATTTTCAAAGGGGTCCCTTGACCTCTGACCTCAAGCTATGTGAATGAAAATGGGTTCTATGGGTACCCACGAGTCTCCCCTTTACAGACATGCCCACTTTATGATAATCACATGCAGTTTGGGGCAAAAAACATGCAGTATAAATGTGTTATTTTCACCTATACTAAAATGGTGTATTTGAATATTTCTGCATACTGGGGTCCCTAAACAGTCTTTGAATTACATAAATTGGGTATGACTGTAAAGCTGAGACTCTTGTGGATCCAATGAGCCCAATTGTATTCATGGGTGATGATGTTAGTCCCCATAGTAGACATTTCATTGTAGTGAGACCATTTTTTAAACTTGGCCTCACTGTATAAAATGACCTGTGGTGACCTCTACTATAATCACAGCCTCACATTACAACCACAAACTAGAGATCTACAGAGACCTACTGTTGGTTATTCAGAGGATGGATGTTTGAGATGGCTATTTTATTATTTACGCGACTCTTTTTGTCCTCCATACTTTTTCCACTGGTAGACAATAAAGTCTATTCTATTCTAGTCTACTTGCAGGCCGCGGCAAAAAAAAAGCAATCACGTGGTAAAACAACTTTCGCGTCGTTACCATGGAGCTGTTTATGAGAAACCGTTGCTCATTGGTCGACGATGTTGTCACGACCACAGTGCGCGCAGTCATTGGTTGGTTCGGCATCTTATTTCGACCAATGGCGAAGCGCGCTTTTTTACAAACTGCTGCGGGTCCAGGAAGTTGACAGTCCTCTGCGATGTGAAAGGACTCAACAAGGGATCTTTAAACGTGAACAAAACGCCTGGAAAACCAAAACATTTGGAACTAACTGTATCGGAAATACTTTATTGGAAGCACAGAAGGAAGTAACAGAGGCTACTTTCTATTTTTGAAGTATGTAAGGTTTGTAATACACCGTATGTAGCATGTGCTAACGAGAAAAGAGGATATTTTAACAGCTGAATTAACCTTCTGCTCTGGTTAAAGCTAATCTAGCTACTTCCCTTCTTAATGTAGGCTAGTCAACACGTTAGTTTGCACTACTTAGACTTAGCTACTATCAAGCATGTTCTGTATTGATCAGGCTTGTAAATATTTATTTTAATTTAAGGTTAATTCCAGATTCCAGAAGTTTACTGTGTCGTTGATGGTGGCATTTGGCTGCATGGAGCTCTAGCTTTCTTGACTTGCTTGTTTTTTAGGTTAAATTGTTAAAACTTTGGAAGGAATTGTAGTCTGTTTATGTTTCTCCTGGAGCATGATTTATGTGTTTCGTCAATCCAAATACACTGTGTTATTAGTCTTTCATACTTGTTTTGCCATTTGTTTGCTCCTCTAGTTGCTCTTCACACCTTGCTATCATCATGGACTCCTCTCCTGTCCTTCGTCAGCAAAGTCACAACAAAATCCGCAGTGACTTCATGAGGTAAGCCAGTTTATGAAGTGCTAGAGACATTTTTATTTTCTCCTGCCTTTTAGGGCTGGATATGAAAACCACAATACGTTTTGTGTGCAGCTTGTAGCAACTACTGAAAGCTGGCATCAAATGTCCTGTCATATTTGTAATCTTGGTCACTTACTGTTTGTTCAGATAGTTCCAATTAAAATTAAAATTTGCACACCAGTGGTTCCCAACCTTTTTCCTTCAGGGACCCCTTTTTCTATCATTGAGTAAACTGACGACCCCTGACTAAGTGACATATTTTATGGATTATTTCATATTATATTCAATGCTCTGTGAATATAGCTTGTGTTCAGGTCTTCATCTTCACAGAAATGATTGAAATGCTGAGATATAGACCAACTGAAACGTTGTCTTACACCCCTTAAGATCAAGAACGCCTTGTGTGTCCCCCTGAAGCTTTGGCGACTCCTAGTGGGGGTCGGGACCCCCAGCTTGGGAACCAGTGCTTTAGACTGTATTTTATTTAGGCAAAGTTCTTGTACGACTGCTTGTGTTTAGACATTGAACATTTGTAAACTTTGGCTTCTTTTGAGAAATAAAAAACAAGAGAGAGACATTTATATTTCTCAAAGTAAGGCAGCAAAAATGTGTTTTGGTAATGTACTGAAACTGAGGTATTGGTAATACTGTACTAATCAAAAATGAATTCAAACAATGTTTAACTCTAATTGCATTTATTATTTACCAACTGACTGGTTTTCTCCACACAGAACGAAGAATGAACATAACAAAGTGTCAGCGCACCCAAAGCCTTCCAAACTCCTCTCCGTACCTCACCTATCCAACCAGAATATTGAGAACCAGGATCCAGGAAGCTCAGAAATGGGTAGGAAGGCACCTGTGCGACCAGGTGTAAGTAGGCTTCCAGTGCTTGCAAAGTCCCTTCGTCTTCAGACTCCATCCGACTTCAGTCAGTCGCACTGTAGGTGGGAGGAGAAACCTCTGGCTGTAAGTGCCTCCTTCCTGTCCTGTAAATGTTTTCTATTTAATCAGATTAATTGTATGTTCTTAACACTTTATAATAATTTCCCTACAGGGGAAAACTAAGAAGAAAAAGCCGTGCACCCGGCCTGTACCTTTCAACCTGTCTCAGCCCAAGAGCTCAAGAATGGCCACTGAAAATCAGCAGCCCCTCACTGTTTCACAGTCAGGGACTCATGCTGTCAAACCTAGTAGCACTGTATACAACGCTCGTCTAAAAACCCAAATCATATATGCAAAACCTACTAAAGATCCAGCTACGTTACACCACAATGTGGACTCAACTAAAGGCACAGGGACGTCTAATGGAAAGGCTAAAGAAAATACATACAGGCAGCCGTCAGGACAATCTGGACCTTTCAACACATTTAAGACTTCAGCCACTTTGTCCAATCCTTTAGCGTCCATTCCTAATAATACTATGCATCAGACCAGCGCTGCTTCTTCTGCACAACATGCACAGCCTGCTGTCAGTGCAGAGGCCTGTTTGGATAACATGAGCCTGCTCAGTCTCAAAGATCCAGCCAAGACATCCCATGCAGGGACCACGCAGGGCAATTTATCCAAAAGTTCAACCGGTGAGTTAAATGCGTTGTTGTCTTGTCATTGCTTTTGAGCAGTACACCTGCATTTGTGTTGTACACAAGATATATATCGTCAAAACAATATAAAAATGTCAATCCTATATATTTTTCTATAACGTTTCTATCGCGATATAGGCTAGGTCTATATTTTTTTCTTTTTCTCTATAATTTCACTTCAAACTGTTCTGTTCATTTTGCACTCAAGTTCTTAAAATGAGAAAATACTCAGTACTTTTTATTTGTCAAATATGTAATTCACACAGAAGTACACAAAAATAGGTTTTACCAGGTGGTTATTTAAATATATATTGAATTACCAGAAAACATGCTATATCGTGATATATGTCGTTATTGAGATATGAAATTACCTACAGTATATCGGGTTAGAAGATTTTGGCCATATTGCCCAGCCCTGGTGTTGATTCAGCTTTTTGGTAATGTTGAAGGATGTAGTTTGTGGTGCTGTTTTGTATTGCGTTATACTGACAGGTGTTTCTATTAATGTGTCCACCCCATTTAATATTAATGAGGGTAGGCGAAATAAATAGAGCAACACAAATCTTTTGCATATAGGTTTTGACATACTGTATCTCCATGGAGATGAATATATCTCACCTGCACAACAACACAATTCTATCTTATTATTAATTTTATATCTAAATCAATCATTTTCATGATTGTCTCCTCTCTCTTTTTTTGTTGTGACTTTGTTAACTACTTTGCTCAATTATTTCTTCTATGTGAATAGCAGTAAACAGTGTTTCTTGTGTATTTCAGACAAAGGGGAGAACTTCCAGTCTGATCATGCGGCTTTGCTCAGTATCCTGCGGAACGAAGGAGTAAGAGCCACAGGTCTGGGATCTGCTTCTCTACACTCCAAACCCTTCAACTATCTAGTGAGTTGGTTTTATAATTGTCATTTACTTCCCTCTTTTACTCTTTTGGTCCCTACTCTTTTACTGACTGAGGTTATGAATGTTTATTTTTGTCTGAATTGTGATTTCAGTGTTTAACCATTTTAATAAATCTTTCAAATGTGTTAAATAATCATTTGGTGATTCTCTTGTTTGCAGCCCCAGCGAGTGTCGGTCATGAAGAGTCGACAAAAAGCTGGACCCACTACAGGTAAGCTGAAAAACATAATGTGTATATACAGTATGTGATCCCAGTAGATATAAAGGTTGTTGTTAAACCCATTAACAATGACTGGGTGACAGTAGAAATGTAATGGCTTCTCATTACGTGAAATTTTGTTGGAGTCAAACTTGGAAAGTTTTGCAGATTTAAAACCTACATGGTTTAAAAATCCTTAATACACAGAATAATAATAGATCTTGTTTACAGTTCAAGATGTCCTGTCAACAGTTTTACAGACATCTCTTTTAAAATGGAGGTCTATGGGGAAAATACTTTTTGAGCTGCAGGGGATTTCTCTCATTGCAGTACAGCGAATGGCCACTGGCACAAACTGGCAGCAAGGCTGTGTGCCGGCGCCGAATCCAGCTCTCTTTATGCATCCAGCCAAGAAATAGTCCAGGACATAACCCCATGTAACTCAGCAACATGTTGTTTTTATACTTCAGTTTTTGTACGAATGATACAAACAAAATATAATGCGTTAACAAGTGAGCTTTAGAGGTGCTTGTAGGCAGGTTTTGTTACCTTTGCACAGTCAGGCTAGCTGTTTCCCTCTGTTTCCAGTCTTTGTGCTAAGCTAAGCTAACTGGCAGCTGGCTCCCACTTCATATTTACCATATAAACATGACAATGGTATCTGTTCTCATCTAACTCTCAGCAAGAAAGCAAATATTTTCCAAACTGTAGAACTATTAGTGATTGTTATGTATAGGTTATCAACAATTTAACACAAATGCAAGGATAAAGAAGCCAAAGTGATGTCTTGTGTCGACGAGAAACAGAGAGAAGCAAGCTACTTTTAGTTTTTGTAAAGCTAAACGGTACTCAGTATTACTTTGTTATGTATAAAGTTACACAACCAACAATGCAATGTAAATGAATTGGCCTTTGCATGTCAACTGAATCTGCGCTCTTTGTGCTTCTCTTACAGGATCAGTGAAGTCGGTGCATTTTTCCCCAGACTCCGCTGCACTGCACAGCATCCTGCAGAACGAAGGAGTGAAGGGTGGAGGGCCTCTGGGTGCCACACCTCGAAGCTCTGTCTGTCCATCAGGCAGAAACACTTCAATATACACAGTATGCATATATAACATTTGTTTTCAGCACTTTTTTAAAATCTTATTACGTATCTTGTGTAACATTTACCGTGTTGCTTCCTCTCTCAGGCTCAGAGGGTGCCGGTTAGAAAGAATCGTGCAGAGGCGACCGGAGGATCAGCAGGTAAGATGCAGAATCGTTGTTATCTTATGAAACCTAGTGCATCCTTATCTCTTTGTCCTTTCACCCTGACGTGACGGCTGTTTTATCCTCTGCAGCAGCAGTCAAAGAGACTCCACTGACGAAATGGACTCCGCAGAGGGTCCGCGACACCAGGCACCAGCCCATGTCTGCTACGGTCAGTATACGTGTATTGTGTGTTCACGCTCTGTCTGTTTTGGTTCGTGGTGTTTCTCCCCGTCACTCCCTTATCTGACCACGCTGCTGTTTTCAGATATGGGGCCTGTCGACACAACAGTCACCGTACGCCGTCACTCCCGGGCTGCGGAGCTGCAGAGCCAACCTTCAGCCGCACCAGGAGGTGAGATCAGGAAATCATGTCAATTTTATAAAGTTTCTAGTAGGGTGGCAACTAATGGTTAATTTCATTGTCGACTAATCTGTCGATTATTTTCTTGATTAATCGATTAGTTGTTTGGTCTATAAAATGTCAGAAAATGGTGAATAACGTTGATCAGTGTTCCCCAAAGCCCAAGTTGACGTCCTCAAATGTCTTGTTTTGTCCACAACTCAAAGTTATTCAGTTTACTGTCATAGAGGAGTAAAGAAACTGGAAAATATTCACATGTTAGAAGCTGGAATCAGAGAATTTAGACTTTTTTTCTTAAAAAATTACTCAAACAGATTAAACGATTATCGAAATAGTTGCCGATAAATTTAATAGTCGACAACTAATCGATTGATTGTCAAGAAAAGCAAAAGAAAATCAAGAAAATAATCGACAGATTAATCGACAATGAAAATAATCGTTAGTTGCATCCCTATATAACATTATGCAGTAGTTTTTAGCGTCCTCCATCACAGCATATATCTTTAACCGGAAGTAAACATACTGTGCTCCGTATCACAATTCACATGACTTTTTTTGTTTGTTACCAGGAGATTGTCCAGAGATTATTTGATGATCAAGAGGACGAGCAGAGCACCAATGTGACGGACAAAGATGCTGAGACACGAGCAGAGCAGCTCCCAGCTCAAGTCACAACTGTAAGAGGTTCAATCCTTACAGCCAGATACAGAGATCCATATTGAATTAAGTTATTGTTATTAATTTAAAATATATTGTAAAATCACTGTGTGCTGTTTGGTGTCGTCTCTCACTCCTCCAGACTAAATCCCTCTGTGAAGAAAAGGTAGAGGCGAGCAGGTTCAGCAGCGACGAGGAAGAGGAGCAGCAGAGGATTGTGGGAGGACAGCCGTTCATCCAGGCACCACCAAGAGACTCTGTCATTTTTTTCTCAACGGGCAAAACGCTGTTAAGAGCTCCACGCTTTGAGAAGCAGGAGAGCTCAGCCCGTGACAAGCAGCATGGCCCGGTGCTGCCAGTACACGAAGAGGTGTCGTCTGCGTCAGCGCCAACCTGTCAGATCAACCCCTCTGTTCAGAGTCTGCACAGAGGTAACACTGACATCTCATAATAATCAATCTTATAGTTTTTCACATACAATGAACATTTTTTCCTGAACTGTGACTGTAAATAACTTATTAAAGTGTGACTTGTTCTATTACAGACCTCATTGTTCAGAAGACTTGCGCTCTGAATCCTGCAGTGGCAATGCTGCGTAAGCGTCTTCCTGCTCTGGAGGAGCTCCGTTTGGACGAGGAGGTGGCCTCCTACACCTCGCCGTCTGTCCCGGCTGCTCCCGGGTTTCTCCGCCCTCGGCCCCGCTGTGGAAACCCGCTGGCCTCCGTCCTGCTCTCCGAAGAGTCCTCTGTGAGTACGCCGCCGACAGTGTGCAGAAAATAAGTATCAACGGTGCTATGTGTACCATTTTCACATTAAATCACTGACATGATAGTTTTGAAATGATGATGAATAGCATATACAGTATGGCCCAATCCCAATATCCACAGGCTCAGAGAGGCGTGTTCCCGCAAAGTCTGTGATCACAAAATAGGTTGGGAACCACTGCTCTATGGGCCCAATGGATGCAGATCCGGGTACTTTATCAGTCAGAAGTCAAGCTTTCCTTGCTTCATGCGGCACTGAGCAACTCTCATAAGAAGGAACGGGAGCCCGCCTACAACGCTGTATCCAGTCCTCTTTATACATCCATCGTTTGTTGTTGCTCATCTCTTAGTTCAGTACAGAGATACAGTAGATACTGTAGGATCAGAGTGATGCTGAGCCCCAAACCCACATTAAATACTAAATCTAAGCAGGTTTTGAGTATTTAGCGTATTCACAAATACACTGCCTATAAAATGTTTTCACCTTCTTGGAAAGCAAATTAACTTGAACTATTCCTTTAATTTACAACACAGTGTGATGCACATACTAGTTACACATTTAGTTTGACAGTGGCATCCAACACTAGACATAGCACTTAAAAACATGTGCATATACAGTTTATTCTCTAAACAGACACACAAGTTAATATAAATATTTCTTTTTGTTTTGTTTTCCAGACATTTGTTCCGATTGGTTTCGATCTTTCGTCCGGCTGCTCTTCTCCTCTCAGCTCTCCGCTGCAGGAGAGATGACTTTGCACTACAAGTACAGTATTTGTTTTACTGATTAATATCCAGAGTGGATAAGTAAAAAAAAAAAAATTGTAACTGATGAGACTTTTTTAAATGGAACTATGTCCAACACTGTCGTTGCCAGCCTTAATACAAGTCCAAAGAACGCTGCTAGTATATATTTTTAGAAACCTTTTTGTCTCATAAATGTTTATGACCGCTCTCAGTAGATGCTTTTTAAAAAAAATGAAAAATAAAACTCGTTTCTGTTAAATAATGAATCTTCTACACTGCAGGCACTCATGTAGACAATGCTCATGCTCATGTAGATGCACGCCTATTAGAAACAATGTTAGAAAAATAAACGTTTTAAAAGGTCAATGAAGACTCTGGACTGAATCAGTGTTATAGCTTTAGTATACAGATAGATTAGGACGACTCAGAGCGTCACTCCACAATCTTCTTGTGTGGATTAGAAATGAATAATGTTCTTTTTGTACAGTGTTTATAATAAATTTATATACGTTAATGTCTGGCCATGTATGATTTTTCTTTCAGCTCTTGAAATTATTTAAAGGAGCGTCCCACTCTAGAGGAGCTTCCTAAAGTCACAAACTGTCTGCATGGAGTGTGAGAGATGTGGGCATTTACCAGGCAACATTATGATAATGGTTGCATTATGGGAAAAAGTAGGATCCAGTGTTTTTGGAGCTTCATACTAGAATCTAATATTCAGGTTTAGCGCTGAAACAATTCATCGGTTAGTCGGTCAGAAAATTAATTGTCAACAATGATTGTTAATCAAGTAATCGTTTAACTAATTTATGAAGGAAACATATCAAATATTTGTTGGTTCAAGTCGCTCAAATATGAGGATTTGCTGATCTTCTCTCTTTTGAATTATAGTAAATTAAATATTTTTTTGACTGTTAAAACAAGCAGCTTGGTGATGTTACCTTGAGCTCTTAGAATGTGTAATGAGCATTTTTTTTTTTTTCAACTGTTAGGTTTAGGTTTAGTTTATTTGCAAAATTATTTGGATACAAAATACATACAATAGGAAAAACAGTAATTCCAGTGCAGGAGAGGAAGGAAGCCTGAAAGGGTTATTCAGAGTCTTCCCCTATATAAACACATTTTAAAAATGACACTATTACTCATCAAAAGCGAAACTAAACAACAAATGAACAAACAAAGAACACAAAGAATATTTATATACACAAAACATATCTAAAGTAGTAAAAGAAAAGGAAAAAATAAGACAAAAACAAAACAAACCTATAGAGTAAGTAGATATGTACAACCAACAGAAGCATCTTGCCATGAGGTTCAAGATGAAATGAGAAATTTCTTCAACTCTGTCCTAAAAGCTGGCCGGGAAGTTAACGATTTCAGTGGCATATTCAGTGAATTTCATAACTGTGGACCTCTAAATTTAATTTAAAAAAAATTGATGTCTTGATATACAACAATAAGATAAATAGAAATCCTTTTTTTGCCTTGTTTGGTATGAATGAATGTCTGAAGATAAAATACTTTTTTTTTTTTTTTTATGTATCTGGAAGATGATGATAATGAAACTAATCATTAGTTGAATTCCTAGACTGGATATAAATCGCCCCCTTCTGCTTTGACTTTGACCGTTATTTTTTAATCCGTCTTTAAGTCCCCCAACTTTATGTGATCTTTTGCCTGATTATGTTTCTTATTAGAACTTCAGTCAGTTATTTTTCCCGAAGTCTTAAATAATTCTGTCGTCGCTCACATGAGCTCCTCAACATTAAAGACATGGAAAAGAGCATCTTTATTACATGAAACAAGATATACAGTACCAGGTTGTCCTGCGTTCTCCAGATTCCCTCTGGGCCAGATGTAGAGTTCAAGTCTTTACAATCTGCACATATCAGCATCATGTGACACAGTATCCTGTTTGGAGAGAAGACAGTATGAGCAGTAGACGGCTTCTCAACATCGCCTCTATGCTTTAGCTCTGATATAGACCACTGGATTTATTGGTGACATATAGCCCGGTTTTAGACTTTTAAACATCATTACATATTTTTATCACTTTTCAAACTTGAATAACCTTAACCTAAACATCTACAGTCAAATAGACGTATAATATACATCTATTAAAAGTATTTACAATGTCAGATTACAAAGTGGTATACAGTACAGTACGTGTGAAATACACCCTGCTGCTGAATCGGCTTGATACTGACAGGTTTTTATTTGGGCTATTAAATGTCAAACATAATGAATGAAGATCTCAGAGACCAAAGAGAAGAATTTAAATTGCTTATGTTGTGACTAACGGCCCAAAAATATCCAATTTACAATATTTTTTTACATAATTTGATTACTAGATTATAAAATTTGTTGATTATTGTTGATCGACTAATTGATAATTTACACATCGTTTGAGTTCAGGAGTCTTCCTGAGCTGGAGCTGTTCTTCTTGGGTCTAATTTCACATGTAGAAGTGACAAAATATACCTAAAAGTTTCAAATCCCTTTCATTATTTTGTTGCTTTGTACATATTAATTGGAATGAACTAATCTAAAATACATTCAAACTGTTTCCTGTCACATGTGCTATTGTGTTTCCCTGTGTGTAAATGTCCCCTGCAGGTGGTTACTGGGCCTGATAGAGTATATTTAGTAGTACAGTAAGTGAGTGGTGGAGGGTGTCAGTGGGAGGGGGCTCGGCCAACAGTGGACTATAAAGCCTCTGCTTTCACTCGTGCCTCCCCTGAGGAGCAGAGAGTGAAGGAAGAGCAGCTCTGTTCTTTCTCCTTTTCTTTCCCCTTCGTCGTGTCCACCTGTCCGGAAACATGTCCAAGGATCTCCATCCAACCATGGACCCCACAAAGATGGGGCTCGGACGCTCCATCGCCGTGCTGACGTCGGGAGGAGACGCCCAAGGTAAGCAGAGCATCTACTGCTTTATCACAGCTTTATTTTGAACAACACAAAATCCGAGTCAGAGGGATTTAAAATCTGTCAGCTTCCCTGCTGATGTGTCTGACACGCAACACTGAAACCCAACCAGCTGTAGGAGCCTTTAATCGTACGGGAGCCAATAAAGTATCATCTGCATGACATCTGAAGATCAGGAGCCAAAGAACAGAAAGGGCAAGCAACATTTTTCCAAGACGTAAGAGTGGCACAGAGGGCCAGCTGTCAGTTGATGGATGTAATGATGAAAAGATTGCATCTCAGATTTACAACACCACTAGTGTTTGATGTACATCCAGCAAAGCTTCAAATGTCCTTACTAGTGACAGACAAAGTAAACTGTGTAGCAGATTGACAGTTTGTTAAGATATCATCCATTCAGACTGTGTTTTCCTTTGTTAAACTTAAAAACTGGCGTTAATCTCCTGTAGAAAATGACTCCATCAACTCAAAAGTTCAACAGGAAGATGTCAAATATTCCTCTTATGTTCCCAGTCTCACTCTCCAAACCTGACTCCAGCACTTCGTGTTATCTGCCCAAAGCGTTCCCTTATTTCACGTCTTTGGGGCTAATTTTAGTGGCGTTGACCTTTTTCTGGTATGGCGGAGAGAAACGCCCCCCCCCAATACACAGCTGCTGTCTGGTGAAACAAGAGCTGCAACATGCCATCCTGTCACAACACAAGCTCACACTGTGGCCTTTAGTGTACTGGACATCCGATGGTACACAAGACATACACTCCCATAACTCTCCTTTCCATACGGCTATTTTCATCTCATCTGGTGCCAACGTACAGGTCACTTAAAGGTTAAGTCTTAAGCTGATATCTGACAGGAAGTGTCTGACATTGTCCTACAATGTGACCTCAGTCATCACGTGTCATTTGTGTGTCTCAGGTATGAACGCTGCTGTGAGAGCCACAGTCAGAGTTGGTCTCTACACCGGAGCCAAAGTCTTCTTTGTTCATGAGGTAAGACGCTGAAAACAGGCTACATGAACACGTCACGATACTGCAAATAAGTACAAGACAGGGATTCTTAAAGAGGACCTATTGTGATTTTTCTCTTTCCTTTAGTGTGTTATATAGTTGTTTGTGCGTGTAAAAGGTCTGCAAAGTTACAAAGCCCAAAGTCCACGCCAAAGGGAGTTACTCTCCCCCACAGAAACACTTCTCCTAAACTGCCTGAATCGCCTTGTTCGAAGTGCCACCTTTTTTTCCGTAACGTGTTGATGTCACTAAGTAACACATTTGCATAATACCTGCCTAGCGGCTAGTTTGGCACGCACTCAAACAAAGCTAGTTAGAGCGGAGCTGGAGCGGAGTCCAAAGAGTTTGGTTTGGTTGATCAATCACAACAGAGTGTTTTTTTTCAGGTGTATTTTGAACATTAAAGCATGTAAACATGTTCTAGTAGAAACCCAAAATACAAGTATGCACCTGAAAATAAGCATAATGGGTCCCCTTTAGGCCTGCGATAGATTTGTGTGTTATGAAAGTTATGAAAGAAAAGAGCCTTTTGTTGCAGTGCAGCGATAAACCGGTACACAGGCCCCTTATTGAACCACAGTGTGTGTTAACTTGTTGCTGCAGGGTTACCAGGGTCTGGTGGATGGAGGAGACAACATTCGTCCCGCCACATGGGAGAGCGTGTCCATGATGCTTCAGCTGGTGAGTGATGTGTAGCCGAATAAACACGTTTTAAAGGGTCAGTTCAACCCCCAGAAAAAATGTAATTTGCCCTTACTTGTTTCCAGCCAGGCAGATTGTTTTGTATTAATTTTTTTGGTTTTAATTTCTTCCTTGAGGAACACCGGTTTAACATCATTACACCATATTCCTTTATATCATTTTACTATTACAAAACAGTCTGCGGTATTAAAAAGGAAGCAATTAGAGGCATAATTCTTAAACTCCTCATCTTTTATTTATTCCTCAATACCCCCAGTACCCTCCATTCACCTCTTACACAGCACACAAATGTAACTTGTCAATGATAAAACAAGACAAAACAGATCGAAAGACAGAAAGCAAAGAGAGAAAAATATTAAAAAGAAATAATGAAGGGGGATTTAATCTGTTGGTAAAACCTTTAGTGAGTTGAATTAAGTTATACAAGTTTATAAGAGTTTCTCAGACGGCCTATCACATCATAGTTTTGGTTTAAGTGGTTCCGGTTTTGAGATATCTTGAGATTTCTGCTGCCACACCAGTATGATGGAGGTGAATGGGATTTTGTTTGTGGTCCTCACAGCGCTGAAAAAATTAAAGTTAAGTTAAGTTAGGTCTTTCCATAAAAGTGTCCTGGTCACTCTAGATAACTATTTATTTGGTAGAAAGTAGCTCTAATGAAAACTGTTGACAGTGAGTGTGACCGGGACACTTTTTAGCTGAACCAGAACACAAGTGTGGCTGTAGACTTTTGGTCTTGATATGGAAATGCACATTGTTTTTGAACTTTTGAAATGTAATTTTTCAATGCGCAAAATATCCGGGTGGCAGCAGCAGGCGGATGTCTAAACACTAGATAAGAGTGAACCTATCGGCCTGACTGGAGGTAAGAGAGAAGATGTATTTTTTGTAATTTGAGTGAACTGATCCTTTAACCTTTAACACACCTTCTCTACTTGGAACCAAGATCTTCCTCCTCACAAGCGTTGATGACACGAGAAAAGTGATTTTTGAGTGATGGTATTAAATGGCTGCCTCGCCCCTGTAATTGAAGGATGATGGAGATGCAGTAATACTGTATTCATTCACTTCTTTCACTCATCTCTGTTGTCTAAATAAAGAGGGCTGGCAGGGGGAGAGGGAGTGACGAGCTGAGATTTATGAAGTGTGTGAAAGTGAGCAACGGAGTGGGAACGGGCCATGGTGAAATTCAAGGATATCACTCCTGAAGTGCCTTCCCTATTTACTCAAAGTATGATGGAACCTCACTTGAAGTGACTTCAAGGCATCTCAATGAGTCTAATTCCACAATTTGGTCATCCCCCCACAGAGTTTAATATTTAAAGGGTGACCGTTGTGGAAAATATTGTGGGGTTAAATGTCAGCAATCGCTGCATCATTACATTCTTGTTCATCAGTATCTTCTCCTCTTCTTGTATCAGGGAGGTACCGTCATCGGCAGCGCCCGCTGCAAAGACTTCCGCACCATAGAGGGTCGTTTGAAGGCAGCCTGCAACCTGGTGAAGCTGGGCATCACCAACCTGTGTGTGATCGGAGGCGACGGCAGTCTGACCGGAGCCAACCAGTTCAGGACTGACTGGAGCGGGCTGCTGAGTGACCTCATCAAGGCTGGTAAACAGACAAACGTAGTGACCGTGAGAATAATAATGAGTCCTGAGTGAAATCTGTAAAATCCTTCAGCCTCATCCACCCGGCTGTGCCAAAATCTCAGCCTGTACGTTCTGTCACTAAAAGATGGGATGAAATATATGTGCCTTCTCTAAGAAGTACCTTTTAAAATGTTTTAGCCATGATCAGTCCACCTCTGTGGTTCACACTCAGTATCTCAACAACTATTGGATGCATTAATGGTCCAGTGTGGAGGGTTTGGTGGCATCTAGAGGTGTGGTTGCAGATTGCAACCAACTGAATCCCCTCCGCTCACTCTGCGGTAACGTGAGCCGCGAGTGAAAAAAACGTGGTAACGCCGTTCGCCTCACTCAGAGGCCATCCTTACCATAATAACACTACTTTAGGACCACCAGAAGTCGATGGCGGCCGGCGGTACCACGGTTTTGCACTCTGCGGCTCACGTTACCTCAGTTTCACAAGCGTGTCGGAGAACTACGGTGGCCTTCAGGTAACATAAAAACGCGAAAGGCTCTCTCTAGAGCCAGTGTTTGGTTTGTCCGTTCTGGGCTACTGCAGAAACATGGCGGAGGAACATGGCGTACTCCGTGAAGAGGACCCGCTCCCTATGTAGATATGAAGGACTCATTCTAAGCTAACGAAAAAACAATTATTGCTTTATAACTGTGAATCACAGTCAGTGTTATTAGGTTTTTTTGGGACCAATTGTTTTGAAAGGAACAAATCTATAAACCATGCATACATAGATACAATTATTTCCAAAACAGCCTAAATTAGATGTGTGTGAGGGGAGGTAATAATAAAACAAACTTCAGTAATAATACAATTCCTCCAAAAACCAGGGATAGCTGAGTAAAGGAAGTGATTATGTTTCTTTTCATCGTTACAATCTCTGTTTTTTTTTAATTTTATGCAGGTAAGATTACAGAAGCAGAAGCCAAGAAATCTTCCCACCTGAACATCGTGGGCATGGTGGGCTCCATCGACAACGACTTCTGTGGCACCGACATGACCATTGGCACCGACTCCGCCCTGCACCGCATCATCGAGGTGGTGGACGCCATCACCACGACCGCACAGAGGTCAGACATCACTGTGAACCTGAGATTCACTTTAATATTCAACAAGGATGAAATTAGATCATAGCAGCAGTAAAGAACAGGAGACACGAAGTATGAATTATTCTGATGCACAGTAACACAATGCTGCATCGGGCCAAGTAGATAACTGCCACTTTGAGTGTATAAAGACGTGTGAATGTGTATTGTTTTTTAAAAATCTTCTTTACAATTCCTCTTTTCTTATTTGTACAACATGCTCTCTGTTGATCCACAGCCACCAGAGGACGTTTATCCTGGAAGTGATGGGCAGACACTGTGGGTCAGTACTTTGTGTGCTTGCTCCATTGTGTGAAACGCCATTGTGCAGTGGGTCTGTGTATGTGTGTGTTGTGCATTGACAAGGACACGTCTGTGTTTATATGTAGTGAACATACAACATCACTGGTCTAAAGTAGAATAACTTTCCATCTGTTTAAAGGCTGGGCGATATGGAGAAAATCAAATATCACAATATTTTTTACCAAATACCTCGATGATGATATATTATAGGGTTGATCTTTGGTGCTTTTACAAAATAAACAAAAATAAATAAGTATATATCACTTTACTGTAATTCAGCCAGGATGCAAGATGCTCTCAAAATAATATATACTTATGACTGAATTCTGTACACACATTGCTGGTACATGGGTTTACATGGGTTTATCTTGTGCGTCTGCAGGTACCTGGCCCTGGTGTCGGCTCTGGCCTGCGGTGCAGACTGGGTGTTCATTCCTGAGATGCCACCAGATGACGACTGGGAGAACCACCTGTGCAGGAGGCTGACGGACGTATGTGTGTCTGTATTAGGACGCCTTCCAGTGTAAACACTACAACATATGTCAGAATGCACAAGAACATCTTTATTTCCTCTGATTGTGTGTTTTTTTTAGCAAAGGACCAGAGGTTGTCGTCTGAATGTGATCATTGTTGCGGAGGGTGCGGTGTCCAGAAATGGCAAACCGATTACATCTGACCAGATCAAGAAGGCAAGGCCCTCCGTACTAATGTCAAGTATTATTCCATGTTGCACAGACAACATTAACCACTAACGGGTGGATTTTTATTTGTCTCCAGCTGGTGACTGACAGGCTCGGCTTTGATACTCGCACCACTATTCTTGGACACGTGCAGAGAGGAGGAACGCCCTCCGCCTTCGACAGAATCCTGGTAGATGTCTCAATAAAATAACAAATATAAAGGACAGTGAACACCTCACACACACACCTGATGATCTGACTCTGTGTGTGTGTGTGTGTCGTCCAGGGCAGCAGGATGGGTGTGGAGGCGGTGATGGCGCTGCTGGAGGCCACTCCAGAAACTCCTGCCTGCGTGGTCAGCCTGTCCGGGAACCAGGCGGTCAGACTGCCGCTCATGGAGTGTGTGCAAGTGGTACGTGAAAATATTTAGTTACTGTACTCTCTCTCTCAGGGTGTTTCTCTACTTGTTTTAGAGGATGTGACATTACAGTAAAGACCCTCTGTGGTTCTTTTTGCTACAGACCAAAGATGTGACCACCGCCATGGCTGAGGGCAGATTTGAGGACGCCATCAAGCTCAGAGGAAAGTAAGTATTTTCCTCTTAAAGGACCAGTGTGTAAGATTTTGTGGAATCTAGTGGTGTGGTTGCAGATTGCAACCAACTGCTCATTCCTCACTTTCCAAGTGTGCCGGAGAACTACGGTGGCCTTCAGGTAACGTAAAAACGTGAAAGGCTCTCTCTAGAGCCAGTGTTTGGTTTGTCCGTTCTGGGCTACTGTAGAAACATGGTGGAGCAACTGTAAAACTAAAAAACAATAAACACATAATAAAAAAAAAGAAAATAAAGGAGTGTATTGCTCTGACCTACAAACACTCAACCTCATTTATGACGTGCAGGAGCTTTGAGAACAACTGGAACACCTACAAGCTGCTGGCTCACATCAACCCCCCAGATGTTAAGGTAAGGTAGACTCTTAACATCGTTGATGAAGATTATTCTTTATGAAAAATAAAATTCTTGACTTGATTGTTTACACCAACATCTTCTCTCTCTCTCTCTCTCTCTCTCTCTCTCTCTCTCTCTTACTGACCAGAGCAACATCAACGTGGCCATCATGAACATCGGTGCTCCCTGTGCTGGTATGAACGCCGCCGTCCGGTCAGCGGTCAGGATGGGAATCATCCAGGGACACAACATGTTGGCTGTCTATGACGGGTTTGACGGTCTGGCTCACGGACAAGTAGGTGTACATTTCCTTCTTTGCTCCAGACCTGCTTTTGTTATGATTTGGTGAAGTTTGTGCACAGAGTTAAGTAGAATGTGTGCTACTGTACCCATAGTGTCAAAACATAGTTAAAAACTAAGTAAATTAAACATAAAAGGCTGTCATACATTGATGGTACTGTGGTCAGGTTATACTAATAACACAGTTTGTTCTCTATTTTTGGTTTCTTTACTAATTTAAAATAACAGTCTCTAAATAACAAACCCTACAAGACAATTTATTTCTATATATATTAGAGCTGCAACAATTAATCGATTAGTTGTCAACTATTAAATTAATTATTAAGATTATTCAGTTTGAATCATTTTTAAGAAAAGTCTACATTCTATGATTCCAGCTTCTTAAATGTGACTATTTTCTGGTTTCTTTACTCCTCTATGACAGTAAACTGAATATCTTTGAGTTGTGGACAAAACAAGACATTTGAGGACGTCATCTTGGGCTTTGGGAAACACTGATCGACATTTTTCACCATTTTCTGACATTTTATAGACCAAACAACTAATCGATTAATCGAAAAAATAATCAACAGATTAATCGACAGTGAAAATAATTGTTGCAGCCCTGATATATACTGTATACTGTAAATCAACGTTTGTGTTATTTGTCTTTGTTTCCAAATTGTTGTCCATGTTTAATATTTGTTAGATAAAATATTCAACTGGTAATTTTTCCTCACTGCAGATTGAGCCCATCACCTGGACTTCAGTGACTGGCTGGACTGGAAGAGGAGGCTCAATGTTGGGCACCAAGAGGTAAAACACAAGTTGGTACTCTTTTTTTTTTTTTTTTTTTTTTTACAGCTTTTGTCATAACACAACACTTTTCACTTTGTAATTTGTTTCCCAAAGAACTCTGCCAGGTAAATTGTTGGAGGAAATCAGCCAGAATATCGCCAAGTTCAACATCCACGCTTTGGTGATCATCGGTGGATTTGAGGTAAAAAGACGTGACGTGAATTCTTCTCCTTTTTAAAACCAGAAGTTTGTGTCAGTGTTGGCTGCTGATCAAATAACTCTTAATCTTCTCCCCCCGCTGCAGGCCTACGTGGGAGGCCTGGAGCTGGTTCAGGCCAGAGAGAAATACGAGGAGATGTGCATTCCCATGGTGGTTATCCCCGCCACCGTCTCCAACAACGTCCCTGGCTCTGAATTCAGCATCGGCGCCGACACCGCCCTCAACACCATCACCGCTGTCAGTGCCTCAACAGCACATATACACACATATGTACAAAACAAACAGCCAAATGAATTTGTTTTTATTTCTGCAGACCTGTGACAGAATCAAGCAGTCTGCAGCTGGGACCAAGCGCCGCGTGTTCATCGTAGAAACGATGGGTGGATACTGCGGCTACTTGGCCACCATGGCCGGTCTGGCTGCTGGGGCTGACGCCGCCTACATCTACGAGGAAAAATTCAGCATTAAAGACCTGGAGGTGAGCTTATGACAGGACCTGTTTATCCAGCTGCAAGAGTCTCTGCACCTTTTAGATGTGTCCTGATTGTGATCTGTGGACTAATAGGTGAACGTAGAGCATCTTGTGGAGAAGATGAAGACAACCGTGAAGAGAGGTTTGATTCTCAGGTAGGTCTTGAGTCAGGTGTGAACAGCAGATATGAATTGTGTTACCAGTAGTCTGGGTGAAGTGAGCAATGTGTGCATTTAAATCAGTTAACTCTCAGGGCTGCAACTAACAATTATTTTCATTGTCAATTACTCTGTAGACTCTGTTTGGTCTTTGCTTTTTTGATCATGAATTCAAAATGTGTGTTTTTACTTTCCCCTTTTGACCGTAGTTTAAACAAAGGTAACCCTCTCTCAGGTGTTTCCATTTCTAAAAGGATTTTAAAACATTCTGTACCTACAAGACACAACTCCAATTATCTCATGTTCTGGAAACAGTCACCTATTAGTCCGTTAGGGACGCAAAACCATACCGTAAAAAAACAAACTTTTCAGTGACGTACTTACCGAACTGTGCTTGTTGAACCGTTGCACCACGATTAAAAACAGGCCTGCTAATTATTTGATGAGGTGCCAGAGACACAGAAGAGGCAATTATTTGAATATAGGCCTACTTCACCATTAACTAGGCTGCCTTATTTCATGTATAAGATCTGTGTTATCAATCATTACTATCGATCAATCTATTTATATATTTTGGAGTTCAAACACATTAGAAATGGTGATGATTTTCTTCTCCCTAATGTGCAAAACAAGCCAAAATGGAACCAAAACCATGACCCAGAAACCGCAATACAAACAAAACCACTTGTTGAACCATTGCACCACTATGAGTCTTTCACTTTTCACTCTACTGTAGGAATGAGAACTCTAATGCCAACTACACCACTGACTTCATCTTCAACCTGTACTCGGAGGAGGGCAAAGGCGTCTTCGACTGCCGTAAGAACGTCCTCGGACACATGCAGCAGGTCTGTTCATGCGCCGAAACAGATTTTGCTCTAGTTTTTCTTATATTACAGTGAGATGCATCTGTCTGTCCTTTACCGACTACAGGGTGGCACCCCAACACCCTTCGACAGGACCTTTGGCACAAAGATGGGTGCCAAGACTGTTCTGTGGCTGACTGAGAAACTCAAGGATTGTTATAGGCACGGTACGTGGGCCTAAATCACATACACACACACACACACACACACACACACACACACACACACACACACACACGTATATATATAGAGTTAATAATACTATGTTTGTTGGTGGTTGATATAGTAGTGATCATTACATGGCATGTCATTTGAACTGTTTCACTTCCTGTGTCCTTCAGGTCGTATCTTCGCCAACACTCCGGACTCTGCCTGCGTGCTGGGCATGAGGAAGAGGGCGCTCACCTTCCAGCCTCTTTCTGAACTGAAGGGAGACACAGATCTCGAGTAAGATGCATGTTTTCCATATAGGTCACTGCACTACTAGTAGTAACATGTTTAATGGTGAGTATATGGTGAATAACAGCCCTCCTCTGTCTGCTGCAGGCACCGCATCCCTAAGACGCAGTGGTGGTTGAAGATCAGGCCCATCATGAAGATCCTGGCCAAGTACGACATCAAACTGGACACATCCGAACACGCCGACATGGAGCACGTGATCAAGACGAGGATTCCTCTCGGGAAATAGACTCCCAAGGACAGAGCGAGGCAATTTTTCAGTTCCATTACAAAATATTTTTCTTGTCCCACTACCTGTCCACATGCCCTGGTAAAAGAGCTGCTGTCTTATCCTTTCTCATCATTATAGTCCAGGTAATAGGTTGGTGATGATCTGTAGCTCTCAAACCCCTCAGTGAATCAGATATCGAGAAACTGATTAAAGATATATTTTAAAAAATGTAATCGTTTGTTCTTTATGTTAAATGGAGCAGAATGTGAATTGTTCTGAGAAATGGACAGTTCAAATAATCGTTTTTTTGCATACAGTAACCTAGTACATGTACAGTAAAAACGCTGATAGACTACTCACAAATAAAAGTTTTGAACACACTGCGGTGTTTAGGACATTTAGGACACAGATGTGTGTGAAAACAGCTAAACAGCTAAAGCCAAAGCTTTTGGGCTACAAACGCTGAAAACATTCAGGGAATATCGATCCATCAATCCTTTTTTTTTTGTTTCCACTTATTCATTGAGACAACTGCAGATGTGGGACCTACCTATCTTTGAACAACCTATTTGGATTAATTGAAGTGTTTTCAGTGGCTCATCAGCTGATCCTGATTACATCTAGAATGAGACAAAGAAGTGATTACATCACAGCTCTCCTTTTTCTTTTGATGCTACTCAAGAGACCATTAATTAAGCCTTCTGGTAATCACTGAACACCCTTTATGAGCATTAACTCAAACTGAAGATACCTGCTGCCCTAAAAGGGATGCATTATACTGATACATGTATATATAAATAGCCTAAATACATTACACAACATAATACTACAACAGGAGTACCTAAATCATCAAAATTGACTTGAAGGGTGTTCAGGCCTATAAGGGGAAAAGTCATTGTTTGAAGATGTATATTTTATTCCTTTTGTTTCATACAAATGTGGTTTGAAATCAGGAAATTAAAAGTCTAAGTATACTTGGCTCATACTGACAAGTATACAGAATAGTCTAAGTATACTTGGGTAATACTGACAAGTACACAGAAAAATCTAAGTTTACTTGGCTCATACTGACAAGTATACAGATTAGTCTAAGTATACTTGGGTAATACTGACAAGTACACAGAAAAATCTAAGTATACTTTGCTCATACTGACAAGTATACAGAATAGTCTAAGTATACTTGGGTAATACTGACAAGTACACAGAAAAATCTAAGTATACTTGGCTCATACTGACAAATATACAGAAAAGTCTAAGTATACTTGGGTAATACTGACAAGTACACAGAAAAAACTAAGTATACTTGGCTCATACTGACAAGTATACAGAAAAGTATACTTGGCTCATACTGACAAGTGAAAGTAAGTATATTTGGCTTATACGCCAACCGGCATGAATTTATCTTTCTATAATTCAACTTTAGAATAAAAGTAGATGGAAATGACCTTTTATCATTTTTAAATACAACAACAAAAAACACAGTAAGTCTTAAGTCATATATGGACTCTTGACTGTGGTACTCCTCAGGACATACATATTGTAACAAGGCCTTCACTACACCAAAAATACTGTAGAAAACTACAAATACTGTAGAAAACTACAGTATGGAACCGGAAAAGGAAATGGTTTCCTGCAGAGGTCACCGGTAACCTCGCCGCGGTGGCTGCCGGGACGTCGGCGGACTGTGTGCCTGCTGCTGAGGAAGGGTGCGTGTCCCCCAGTGTCCGCTCCGGTCGCCCGGTTAGGAATGCGCCTCACGAACCCGGTGTGTGTGGTGTATAATATTTGACTTGAACGCCAGCTGTGGTCTAAGAAGAGAGTCATGCTTTGGCGTCGCTTGTAGTATCTTTAGCGTGCGAGTTTGATTCATTGTAGCGTTAGCCCGCTTCGTTGATTCATAGCACGCTTAGCTTTAGCCTGTAGCACGCCTGCTAGCCGGCTAGTAAGAGAACCAGACTCACTGCTGAGCCCAGCCGCTGGTTTCGGAGAGAGGAGGAGGAGGAGGCAGGCGGGGGGCCGGCTGGGAGAAAGCGACGGAGTGAGGGTGAGTCAGGAGCGGCTGATGAGTTCAGACCAGAGCGGAGAGGAGCCGCCGCTGCTGCAGGAGGAGGAGGAGGAGGCTGATCCCGGACCGGAGAGCCGGGGGAAGGACGAGGCTCCGCCGGGGAGTGAGGGAGGGTCAGGCGGCATGGTGAGTGTGGGGCCTTCTTTAGCTAACCTAGCCTAGCCTAGCCAGCTAGCTCATCGGGGGACCTGTTAGCACAGTATGCCCCCCCCCCTTAATGAGTATTAAATAAGCAACAGCTCAAATTAACCTCAACCAAAACATATTTTAAGATAGTAAATTTCAGCTTGACTTTGTGATTATTTAACGTAATCCATGTCTTAGTGTTTAATCTCCAGGTGATATCGATTATCCAAAAAAACAGCCTCATTCAGAGCACATACGGCAGCACTTGCACGACTAATTACTAACTTGCAGCCAGTACAGGCAGCTCATATTACACACTTATCTGATCTCCACTGCAGCTCTTACACATAGCTAGCTGGCTATCTAATGCTAGCTTAGCCACTGTAACAAGCGAGCTCATTAAGTAGTCTGCTGACTAATCATTAGCCTGCAAGTTAAAGTTATGACACAGCTGTACTATGACAATAGTAGTATCGGGATCGGAAAAGTACCGATTGAGTCGTTTTTCGATATGTAAGTGATCGATGCCCTAGGGTTATTGGCCCGAAGGGTAAAACGTTCATTCATTATCTGTTAGCTAATCGTGCTGCTAGCTGACTGAGCTAAGCAGCAGCAAGTGACATGCGTTGCAAAATACCTGGCCTGTGCTGTGCTGCGCAGCGCGGTCAGCTGACATCACTTTGGCCTGTAACACAGAAGCGTGCATTGTAACCATGTGTCAAGTTGCACGGCGCATAATGCTCTTTTTGAATGACACCGAGGGGCCTAACAGTGTGGGCACATCCCATTCTCGTGTTAATTGGTGGAGAGAAGAAGTGTCTTGAGGCATATTGTAACTGGGCAGCTGTACATGTCAGACAGAGTGCTTTTGCTATAAAGGGGGGTGGATCTGTTAGCAGGTGGCAATGTTAAAAGAAGAAGCTGGTAAATTTGACAGTCACTGTGAGTTTTGAAAGTTAGTGTACAGCTGTCATCGACTCCTCTTTGGTATAAAAGCATAATCCACACTTGGTTCACATCAGTGTCTGGGTGCCTTAATATGTACAGTATGTGATCTATTCTTGGCCACAGGTCTTTGCAGGGTCAGGATTTCTCCTGCCAGTCCATGGCCCTTTTGATATGGAGAGTCAAATCCTTAAATAATGTGCATCTAAAGTATAAATATGTTGGTGAAAGTAACGCAAATTACTCCTTTAACATTATGTTTTTGTTGTTTTATCAACATTTATTGCTACATAGACTAGGTGGTTACTCAAGGCTTTTATAATCCTTCTCCTGGGGGATCATGGGGCCCTCCGTGGCTCATTTCATAGCATTTCTCAGGTTTCCAATTATGCCATGGAGGCCCAACGGTATGCAGGTGTTCCTGCCGTCCTAAGATTGCACCAGGTGATTTCAGTCAGTGGCCCCCTCAATATACAGGTGCCTTCAAATGAAGGTCACGAGCTCGTATTTACAACATGGGAAGTCGCTGGTAAGCAACGGCAATATTAACGTTACAGTACGTCTACAGTAGAAGCCACAGAGGCTAAACATTTAGCAAATTAGCAAGTGGGTAACAATGCAGTAAATGCAAAAGCATAATGGCAGAGGAAAAAGATGAGGCTGTTGGGAAACCAGGTGATTTCAGTCAGTGCCCCCCCCCCCCCCCCCCCCCCATATAAGGTTAATGTAATCAGTGAACTCAGCAGCCACAGGTGTGGTGGTGGTTGGCTGTAGCCTGCATGATCTCAGTCCTGCACATTGTTGGAGACCACAGTTTCATTCCTTGTTAAATCTCTTTTTTGTTGTTGCTGCTGTAACGTTTAACCAAACAACAAAAGGTACATTTTATTTTCAGTTCCTGACACATTTTTGTCAATTGTTTTAATTATATGAATTTATTGTGTATTTTCTGGGGTGTTTTTAAGTGTTTTGTTTGCCTGTTGAAACATAATGGTGGCATTAGGCGACTAGTGTTTTATTGTTTGTTACGTTTTTATTTTCCAAGTCCATTTCCATGATTACATCAGGTTATGTTCTCATCAGATTTCAGCCCTGATAGTCATAGATTTCCTAAGGCCGTTGGGTCTTACACTTAACAGCTATTAGGTTTATTTAATGCATTGACGATGCCTGGTGCTTACCTCTCAGTGCTCAATATTGGATATAAAAAGTAACTCAATGTGTTTGTCATGATAAACAAATGAGTGTTAGTGGCTTGACTGGATAGGTTCAAAACATACTGGGTACAGCAGTGTGTTTAAAAATACAAACTGTCTACATTGTGTTTTTGTGGCTGCGTAAAATGTCTGAAGCTAAAATATGCACATCGTTCTGCTTTTAATGTTGATATGAATTGAACTTGCCTGATCCTGCTGTTTCTGCTTTGAAGGTCACCTCTAAGGGCGCTGGTTTGAACCCAAATGCCAAGGTGTGGCAGGAGATGCCTGTGGCCCCCAGCGAGGCTGTTACCACCAGCCCTCATTGGCCCCCCTCAGACATCAGTGAGGGTGAGATACACTTCCATCAGCCCAATTAAATATCCATCAGAGAACTCTTAATTGATTTTTTTTTTATCACATTTACAGAGCTTGAAAGTGTGAAAAAACCCAACACCTGTTTACATCTATCATTTACATCTAACAAACACCGGGAGATGTGTAGGACTTGTATAGACGAGGTGAAGCATCCCCGAAAAACAGACTGTTCTGTTGTTGGTTCTGAATGAAAAACTCTTTACCTTGTTCGCAGGTTATTCTGAGCCTTCGTCTGCTGGGTGCAAGCAGTACACTGTGGGATTCACGGCCCCGGATGACAGCAGCTCCACAGCAACAGCTGAGATAGCAGTAAATGGAATGGACCCTCCAGAGTTGGGCTTTTCCCCCGCTGAGTCCACCACAGGGACCTCAGGTCAGTCGCGTCACTTCAAATGCAGCAGTCGACTCCACACACCAACTGTGACTGCAACTGAGGATAGATTTTCTTTCATTACATTTATCCCTTTTTGTAGTGTGGGTGGGATATAAAACTGTATGGTCTAACATCATAAACAGCCTCCACAGTTTAAATACAATACTGTTCTGCGAGTATTGCCTCACAAATACGCTTTCCACCGCAGCACATTGACCTTTATCAGTTTGTAGGTTTTCATACCTACTAATCACCTTAGCAGAGTGCTAACTCGGGCTAAGTATCGCTAAAAAAATTACGATGCCAGTACCAGTACTATTAAAACGATACCGATACCAATAGAGCACTTCATTTGATACCCATCATGTGAATGGAAGCTGTGTGTGTCCCACTGGCTAGCTAATCGCTGCACAGTGCTCATACAGCTGGTTACCGCTGACAATGCCTTCCTCCTACCCAAGGTTGCGGGATCGCGTTGTCGTGGAACCGTACATAGTACTTGGTACTGGGTTGTTTCGGATACCCAGCCCTAGGGCTAACCAGTGGGTAACATGCAGATTCTCTTCCTTCCAAATGGTTCAATTAACATTAATGCCCCCAACGGTGTATTTGTCTTGCAGCCAGGTGAAACTTAGAGCACACAGAGACTGTTTGCACACACCTAACCTATCCAGTTATTTGTATTTCATTCACGATGTTCACATGTAAATCCAGTGTTTGACTCGCGGGATTATTAACATACGTTCAAACCTTGTTTGACCTGTTCAGACTGGTTGTCACCTCTCACATAAGACCCTTTGCTTAAAAGGGTACTTCATCGATTTTAGTTCATAGTTTGGGTCAAACTCCAAAAACACTGGATCCTACACTACCCACAATGCAACACAACAGTATCTTTTTTTAGACCTTAGACTTTGAGTCACATAACTACAGCCACAAAATACATTATATACCTGTTCTCACAGAATCAGTGGTACTCCTTATTAAATGGTACTCACATGACTGATTAAAAGGTAATGAAGCAGCCTACTCGCTACAGTCGTGATCAACGCATCTCCCGAGATGGAGCGAGATGGCTTGATGTCCTGACTGCCATTGTCATAATTCATTGGTTTGAAGTGCCATCTTGGAGTCGACTCGGGACAGCCCCGTCAATCATAAAACATATAATTGAGTTAAAGGTGCTCTATACAATATTCAGGGCATTAATAGAGCCGCAAATAACTATTTGCTATGTACAGATATAGAGGAGTAATGAAGTCACTCTCCCTCTGTGTGTGTTGTAATCCGAGCTTCTCCGTGCTTTGTTTACACGGCCGGCTGCGCGTGCGGAGACGATAGAAACGCTCCCAATCCCATTTAGCACCGTAACACCTCTATGACAGTGATATAATAGGCATCTTAAAAGTAGACTTTAAGAACAGTTGTATAAGATCTAGGCTGACATTTTGTTTTTGTCTCTCAGTGGATTCCAAACCTGAAGAACAATCTCAGATCTCCTCTGAGAATCTACGAGAGTCTCTGAAGAAGGAACTGGAGTTTTATTTCTCGAGGTAAGAGACGAGCACTCAAAAAACCTTTTATACTCTTCGTACTGTAGAATTTGAAAAGTGGACCTGTTATTTCCCAAGTCAAGAGAAGGCTAATCTACATGGATTTGTTGTTTTTGTGATTCAGGGAAAACCTCTCAAAGGATTTGTACCTGATGTCCCAGATGGACAGTGACCAGTTTGTCCCTATTTGGACTATAGCCAGCATGGAGGGCATCAAGGTCCTCACCACTGACATGGACCTCATCCTGGATGTGTTGAGATGTAAGTGGAGAGCATAAGAAGGTGTATGTTTAAACGATCTGCGTGTTTATGTGATGTGTCTATATTTAAATACCTTGAATTCCCCGCAGCCTCTCCTATGGTCCAAGTGGATGAAAAGGGGGAGAAAGTGCGTCCTAATCACAAGCGGTGCATTATCATCCTGAGGGAGGTCCCTGAAACCACACCTGTTGAGGTAAAGCTAACCCGTCTTTGGAAGCATCAGATTGTAGCGAGGATGTAGATGTTGACCTGAAGTGTGAGACCGTTCTTTGTATGTAATTCACAGGAAGTGGAGTCACTGTTCAAAAATGACAACTGTCCAAAGGTGATAAGTGTTGAGTTCGCACACAACAACAACTGGTACATCACATTCCAATCAGACACGGACGCTCAACAGGTAACGCGCGTCAAATTGCACTTGTTTTTTTTACACTGTCTGAGGTATTCAGTTGACATGCTGCAACATGAATATCCTCATGATTCTCCCCTTTTGCTCCTCTAGGCATACAAGTATTTGAGAGAGGAAGTAAAAACATTTCAGGGAAAACCCATTATGGTGAGTTATATGAAAAGTCCTTTGTCATTTCGGGAAAAGGCCCTCTCTGCGAAGCTGCTTTTAGTTATTTCACCCTTTGCTCTTTTCCTGGTTTTCCACGCTGACAGGCCAGGATAAAGGCCATCAACACATTCTTTGCAAAGAATGGCTACCGTAGCATGGACAGCAGCCTGTACGCTCAGCAGTCCCAGAGCCAGTCCCAGTACAGCTCTCCGCTCTACATGCAGCACGTCTACCCGCAGCAGCAGTACCCAGTCTACGGCATCGTGCCGCCCACCTGGACGACTACGCCCACACCGTATTTTGAAACTCCTCTGGTGAGACATACCTGCTACTCTTCACCCTTCATGCACCTCAATTGAAAAACATTCACTTCTGTGCGTCATCAGCATTAAATGCGTAAAATGTGACGCATGCAATAAATCTGGAAAGCCACAAGTTGTGCGCCGGCAGTAATTGATTGCCATCTTGTTTGGTGTAAGAGAAATGCATCGAGTGAATTCAAATGTGTCTTTCCCTTCTTGCAATTTCAATTGTGAGTAGACATAACAATATTTTGCATAACAACGAGTTAGTCAAAATATTGTGTGTTTTAAAGGGCGGGTCCATCTGCGTTCCGTTCCGTTTTTTTTTTTTTCAAATGGAAGCGCCCACTCGGCCGTTGCGAAAGGCGGTTAGTTTGTGTTTGTGTTATCGTGTGACTTTCGGGTCCGAACTAATGTGGCGTCCACAGCAGTACATTGCAGAATCCGAGGTCAGATCACGTTGGAAAATGTTTTTAGAAGGGCCTGGGAATATAGCATTTTGACGCTAAACATACATTGACCAAATACCTCAAAATAATGGACCCGTCCTTTAATCAGTTGTACACTTACAGGAAATTTATTTTCAGGTCCTTGTGGCAGCAACTGAATAAATAACTTGACAAATTGTATTTATATATTGCAAGAAATAGCATTTGTAAATACTGTCTTTTTTTTCCCTTGTGCAGGCACCGTTTCCCAACAGTAGCTTTGTGAATGGATTTGGCTCTGCCGGACACTACAAAACTGGCTCCAGCTCTCTTAATATCACTCGCCCATTCAACAGAAACCGGTATGATGCCCATTTTAGTTTCTTTTTGTCTGGTTTTTGCATATTCTAATTTGAATATTTAACCTCTTGTGTCATTGTTTGCACAATGTTAAACCGTGAACATCAGATCATCTGCAGTTAAATTTTGTCTAAAGATAACGTGACCTCAGCAGGGAATTGTTCTTCACTCCCTGTCTTCTTGCTGTCCCCACAGTGTCCCCCTCTATTCAAGAAAGAATGTAATAAATGCCTTCAGGTACCGCTGTTATACTGTACAATAAGCTTCATCGCTACCCTCATCTCTTACCATACTGCAAACAGCCAAATGACTAAATCCATAACGGGGCCAGTCACACTTTTATGACCATGATCCTTTTCATCAGTGTGTAAATGTTGCCAGGTAATGGACATCCTGGATTTGTCATTTGATAAATGCAGGCTTGCCAACTAAACGGCGGCAGCTGCTATCTGATTCTGAGCAACTGGCTTTTGTCCATTTATGGCCACCGTGGCTCCAAAATGTTCCCTTTGCATTGACATTATTACATGTAACCGTTTCTCTCCATCACAACTAACCACCCATTTTATTTGTTCATTGTTTTTTCTTAGTTTTACTGCTGCTTTCTTCGTCAGTGATCGTATTACCACACGCCCTGTGTTGTTATTATGCTTTAACAAAGAAATGCTGACAGTTTGGAGTTGAGAGTAGGTCGGGCAGCTGTCGAGCTTTAATCTGTAAATCTTCCCCAAAGAGATGACAACTTTGCAAGTTTATTTATGCGGTGAAAAAGCAGCTTCACAAAGAAGCCTCTCACTGGACTCTTCTCAAGTCAGACCCGATGATGAGATCAATATGCGCATAGAGGGAAACCAGGGAGTGGAGTAACTGGCTTTGGTTCTCTCTCTTTCTCTCCTCTTCATCTTCTCCTCTTCTTTTCTTTGTCTCTCTGTCCTTCCCTTCCAAAGTCAGGAGCTTCACTCGCGTCCCGATGAGCGTTCAGATTATGAGATCTGAGGGTCAAAGACTCATGAGAAGATCAGTCCGTGTGAATCACGCCGTGAATCAATATCTGTCCTAGTAGCCCATCTAGGCCTTTGCTCACCAAGTCCGTATTTTTCGTCCGAAATTGTTGCACGTTAAAAATAAATGCGACCTCACGTTGTGTCAATCACATTACACACCGACTCCAAAACTTTTGTCCGTCGTTAAAGAACATGTACGATTTTCTGCATTTTTTTACAAACGTCATCATCCAAAATGGCATAACATTCACTTCGTGTCCCAGCACAAAGCACTTTATAATAAAGAAATAAAAGTATACAGAGATGCAGAATTTAAAGATAGATTGTGGCAGGTGGTTAGAGAACAGATGGTCACATAACAAAGGATGTAGGAAAGATTAGACAGTAGTGATTGTGCTTTAGGCCGCTAAACGATAGCTACTTGCTAATGTCATTCATTCATTAGCCCCGTTTTGGACTAGCGCTATCCATTGCACCCACGTCATTAATTCAGTTTTGTCTTGTGCTGCGAATTTTTCGCAACGAATGGAATAATAAAACGCATCAGACTCGGTGTGCAATGTTTCTGTGCGTAACGTTTCTTTACGTAACGTTTCTTTACCGGATGATGTATTTAAAAGAAAAAGCATACGAAAAATACGGACTTGGTAGGCAAAGAGCTTTACATGGGCGTTATCGCTCTTCTCAGTGAGTTTATGATTGGTTGCAGATTTCAACATGTTCAGTATTTTGCCATCAAGTCTCTGCAGCTTCAACCCCCCCCCCCCCCTCCTGCATGTCTACAATCACCCTGAAGACACAGCATGCTGTCTTATTCCTCCAGCAAACTGTGAACACCAGTGTTTCCATTTAGCTGCTTCAGGCTCCATCTGAAAATTGTTCATGGACCAACAACAAATAACATTTTTTTTTTTTTTTTTTTTTTTTTTATATAAATATGGGCTTATTGCTGACTTTTGGTGCAGTTTTCTACATGTGACGACATTAATGTCCAAACACTTATAGGACCATACAGCGGTTTAACATGTCATTAAATTAGATCTGCTTCACTTTAATAGCTGCTGAACATTTTTCAAGGCGTTAAGATATTAATAGCATTCACACATATTTATGTGTCATAGAACAACATTGGTAAAGTTAATTTTAGGACAATGTCATGATGTGCTTTTGTGTATAATTTAACACCGGAAAGGAAACACTGGTTACCAGTATGCCTTAAGAGTAGTTTCAACTTGATGCCGTGCTCATCTTCACCTTCTCCCCTCTTTGACAGAAACCACGTGAAGCCCCAGGCGAGGACAGGTGAGGTGACCTCAGCGTCTATAACTCCCGTCCCCTTGGAGAGTCTGACTGGACTGCGTAGCCCGCAGCCACCAACTCCTGTCGCCACCACCATCCCAGTCCAGACAGCCTCTGACCTTAGCTCGGCGTTCTCACATCTCTCCTCCTCTTCGGATCCCAGTGACGACGGCGGCGGCGGCCTGGCTGGACGTGGAAGGTAAACCTAATTCACCTGAATGTAACGGCTGCTGTTCATTAGCTGTGACTTGGATCAGTGACACTTGACTGTTGAGTTGCTGTTGACAGATCATTTTATTCGCATTTCAGACGGAGCACAACCTACAGAGGAACACGGAGGAGGCGAGAAGACGAACGGATTGCGGTAAATACCAATTTTCGTGTCTTTTTGAACTCGCGTGTCGTATTTAAAGCGTGACCCATCTCGTGATCCTTCTGTTCGTTGGCTCCGTTTCAATTTCCTTTTCTCAGAGGCCCGTGCCGCTAGCAGAGGTCAAGGTTTCTCCACCCAAGTTTGACTTGGCCGCTACCAATTTCCCACCTCTTCCTGGCTGCGTGGTCAGTACACAGGGAGAGCCAGTGCTGGAAAACCGAATGTCAGATGTTGTACGCGGTTTGTACAGAGACAAGGTAAGACGCGATTAAGACCAACAGTTTGATAAACTGCACTGAGAGTATTGTTGAGACCTCATAGGTGTAATGCGCACGCCTCCTTGCTTTTTATAGACGGAACAAGCCAATAAAGAAGCCACTGTGAGTCCAGGTTCAGGCCCACCCCCAGTCACAGAGGAGGCTGTGGCTGCCTCGAGTCCTGCCCTGGCAGCAGCGAAGTCTGCTACTCAACCACTTGGACCCTCGGCCCCTGGGTACGACCGTCTCTGACAATTCAATTCAGGATTAGGGCAGATATCCTATTCAGGATATTTGCTTGAACTCAAACACCTGTATTAATCCTAAAACGTTAACTCGAATGTCTGAAACTCTTGTTCCGACAGTATCGCTCGTCAGGAGAAGAGGGTTGAACGGGCAGAGCCTCCAGCTCCAAAAGTGGCTCCACGCACACCTGTTCAAGCTACCGTGATCCCGTCCCCCACCACACAGCCCGTGCCTAGCTCCAGGCCTCAGCCCTCTGCTGCTGCTGCTGCTGCTGCTGCTGCCGCTGCCGCCTCCACGCCAGCGACTCCCAGCACGCCGGCCCCTGCTACAGCCACTATTCCCACCCCCGCACAGGTGAGACTCTTCGTGACGACAGCCTGCACTTGAGCGTAGTCGTCTTCCCGATGATGACATCTTTTGCGCATAGAGGGAAGTGAGGTAGTGGACTGACTGGCTTTGGTTTTCTGTCTCCTCTCTACCTGTCACTATTCTTCAGTTTCTCTGTCTTTTATCTCTCTCTGCCCTTTCCCACCAAACGTCCAGGACGTTCACTCCTCCCCCGATGAGCGTTAAGATTATGAGATCTGAGGGTTTGACATGGAAATCGTGACATTTAATGTATAAATGGGAGTATGTGTTACATCCTTTTTTTTTTTTAAATTGTGTTTTTTTTCCCTACTTTGGTTCAGGAGCCACGTAAGCTCAGCTACGCCGAGGTGTGCCAACGGCCACCCAAGGACCCTCCTCCCGCGGCCCCTGCCCCGGCTTCCACGGGCACCGCGTCGGGCCAGCCGTTACGCGAGCTGCGCGTGAACAAGGCCGAGGAGCCGGGCTCCAGCAGCGGCCCCGGAGACAAGCAAGAGAGAAGCCACGACAGGGAGGGGGGATGGGAATGCAAGGAGAGCCGACCACCACGTGAACGTGACTCTCAAGGCTACTACCGCAGCAACGGCCCCAGAGGGGGGGGCCTCAAGTTTCGGGACCAGAGGCGCCCGCCTCCGGCCCGACGCAGCTCCCCGCAGGGAGGCTACAGGCACACTGGCAAAGAGCAGAACATCCCACCAGTATCGCCAAAGTAAAAACTTGATATGAATAGAAAAAAGATGTATGAATATATACATGGATATATATAATTATATAAAAATGAATAACATAAAAGCAACAACATTATGGTAGCCACCTTTCCCCCCCCCCCCTGGAACTTGTCCAAAGAAAAGCTTTTAAAATGACAATAAGACCGGGACATCCAGGACTAATGGGCAAAATGACACCTGAAGAACTTTTGATGAGTGATTTGAAAAGGAAACAAATTGTTTTGGCCTCCGGCATTATGCTTAAATGAATTTTTAAGTGCGATTTATCTGGAGGCCGTCTCATTTATGCTCTGCTAGGGAGAGGTGGGATGCTGGGCCGCGTAAAAGGCCCTCTACCTTTTTTTTTTTTTATTTTAAAAAGAATAGATGTCTGCAAGAACAATATGCACTAAGAAGAAAAGAACATGCATATATGTCATGTACATATACAAAGATATCACTAACACGCAATGAGACATCAGTTGTTGTTTTTTTTCTTGTGTGCTTAGGTTTGCAAGTATGACTGAAGGGTTGACTGATGTCTGTGTATGCATTGATTGTCAAGCAACTTGATTGAAGTGCTACAGTGTGCTGTTGCACTGATGTAAAGAAATGGATAATTTTTACATCAGAGAATCGTCGTCCTGAAACTGGACGGTGTGGTCTTCTAATGTACATTAATGAAATGTGTTCTATGGTGGTATTTCCTGGTTCATGATTGGCTTAAATTGTATCAGTCGGATATCAGAAAAACTGTCGATGTACGCCGAAGTCAGATGTGTGGTTTTGTTTGAAGCCGAAATCCACTTTGGGGGGGTGCTCGCTGGCCTGTTAGCCACGGTGAACCTGCTAGCCTGGTCCAAAGTTTTTCATGTTAAGTTTTATCTCCATCAATCTGAACCCTCTCTGATGGATTCAGAACATTGTTGATAATCAGTCAGGTTCTCTGTTTACATGTTTTGTTTTGGTAGACGTTTTCCAAGAGAGAGAAAAAAAAAGAAATAGGTTAATGATAAGATTTGACTGTTCAGTGCGCCTGGTTGGTTAAGGTGAGGTTTGGCTTTTCTACATCATCACAGGATATCCAGGTTAAGCTTATATCTGTGAACTGTTCTTAACAATGGCATAGTGTCAAAACTAGACTGAGGAGTGCTGTTAGCTGAGGATGATATAGCTACATGATATTTGGCAGCCACGTCGTGGGTATAAAGAAACATTTTCACGTGCTATGTGCCAGCTGCCTACGATCATAGTGTGCTAGGATAAAGTTTTGATTTTAATTGACGAGGTCTGCTAAATAATGTAGTCTTGGGGAAACCTTTGGCCCAGTGAAACTGGATTTTGAAGAAGCTGTAGAGGTGTAGTTGCCTATGCTATATTGTGATAACCCTTCACTAGAAAATGTGTGTGGGAGAATGTAATTGTTCTAGTACTGAATTTACAGAGGGAGGCTTTTGACAGCAGGTATCCACCAGATTGTTTTGTGCTTTTAGGGTGAGTTTGCTGGTTTGTTTTTCTTTGTTTTTTCTTTCCTTATTTTTTAATTTTTTGAAAAACAGATTAGAATTTGAAGTTTGACTCACTGTATGTATTTTGCTTTTTAAAATTTATTTATTTTAATTCTGATGCACAACGCTTTTCTCCCAATCTTGGTAGGCTGGTTTCCCCAAAGTTGTGTGAAATCGCATTGGCAAAAATAAAATCACGCATATGACATCTATACTGTTGGAGATGTCAGCTGAGCGAAAATACTTGATGCATTGACTTTGGGTTTCAGTAATGCAGTAAAACGAGTAACCAATCACTGGGGCAGTATTTGTTTTTCATTAATGAGTATGAGCAGCTAGTGATTTAGTCTAATTAAATAAATGCACTAACTTGTTTTTAAAAAGAATCTTACTCATGAGTAATGTGAAATCATTTTAGAAGCATATGGTTGATGTTAACAGGCTTGCAAATACCTACAGGAATCCCCCCCCTCCATATGTTTGGGTTATTTTCTGTTAATTCGGGTTGGGGTGGCAAAAGGAAATATAGTAATGGATCAACCAAGTGTTTGAGACACAATCCTAGAACTGTATGAAATGTCACCAAAAATAAATTATTTTGATTTGGCTTTCCAGTGTCACAATTCTTTCTCCTATCTTGTGTTTTTTATGTACACTACACATGGTTAAATGGGTTGCAGCGTTTTATACACAATCAGCAGTGAAGCCTGTTCCAAGTACTTTAAGGAGTTGGATGTGTCTTCAGTTCACTTCTCCACCCACTCTAGACCATGCCCCGACAGGTTTCTACAAGGCAAAGTATCAGGTTTCGGGTGGGGTTTGAGCCATTTCGTGAAGTAAGGCTTATCGGGGCGGAGGTAATGGTCTCATTTTCAAATGTAAGTGAGAAGTTTCTCTCTTTCTGACTGCCAAATTGCCATATGTCTGCATCCATGCATGTTTTGTTGCAAGATAAACATTGCTCACTCGACCCACAATAATTCTGCAGAAAAGTATGAAGGTTAGTAGGGCTGCAATTAACGGATTATTTGCATTCTCGATTAATCTGTTAATTATTTTCTTGATTAATCGATAGTTGTTTGGTCTATAAAATGTAAAAAAAATGGTGAAAAATGTCGATCGGTGTTTCCCAAAGCCCAAAATGACGTCCTCAAATGTCTTTGTTTTTTCCACATCTCAAAGATATTCAGTTTACTGTCATAGAGGAGTAAAGAAACCAGAAAAGATTCACATTTAAGAAGCTGGAATCAGAGAGTTTAGACTTTTTATTTTCTTAAAAAATTACTCAAATCGATTAATCTAATATCAAAACAGTTGCCGATTAATTTAAAAGTTGACAACTAATCGATGAATCTATTAATTGTTGCAGCTCTAAAGGCCATAAAGTCAATAAGATACAGACCTTCATTATGCATCTGCATCCTGATTTTGACAAGGTAGGTATCATGAGCCAGAGGGGTTGGAGATTTAGAGCTGAAACTATTAGTTGATTAATTGTTTTGTTGGTTTTGGTTGGCAACTATTTTGATAATCAATTGTTTAAGCAAAACTATGAAACATTTTCTACTTCCAGCCTCTCAGGTGTCAAGCTTGGCAGCTTTTCATTGTTCTGCGCAATAATCAACTCAATATATTATGGTTTTGTGCTGTTGGTTGGACAGAACAAGCAGTTTAAAATCAACACTTTGGGCTTTAAGAAATTGTAATGGTCATTTTTCACTACTGAATTCAAATTTTAGACACAAAGCTACATTTTGCTTTATTTCATCCATTATGAATGGAATGATGAATATGAATGTTGGTCAAATAGTCTCCTAAAACAATTAATTGATCAATCAATTAACTGAAAATTGATCTCAACATATTTTGATGATCAAGTAATCATTTATATAATTCATAAAAGACAAAAACATCAAGTTGTTCCAGATTTTGCTTTTCTCTGTTATAATATTCATGTAAGTAAGTAAGTAAGTAAAGCTTTATTTATATAGCACCTTTTAAAACACACCGTTACAAAGTGCTTCACACACATTTAAAACATCAAACAATGATAAAAACAAAACAAAAAACAAAACAAAGCGCCAATACAATATTAAACATAGAAACAATGGGAAACAGATCAAACCAAAACAGTAGGCCCATTTGTAGGCCTAAATTGAATATCTTTGAGTTTTAACTTATCGTGGCCCTTTTCGCTCCTTTCTGAAATTTTGTGTCTACTTTCCCGGACGAAATATCAAACTGTGACTTGAGAAAAAGCTGAACACATAGATGTTTGAAGTCTGTTTGAAGGCTTGTTGGCTTGGCTGTCCACCAGGGGCTCCTGACCTGACCTGTCAGTCTGTAGTGATTAGTGAAGCCACTTGTCCAACTGTAGGAGTTGTACCTTAACATGGTCATGAGGCTGGAGGCATTCAGGGCATGCTGGGAGATGCCTGCTTCGCTGCGGCTACACATGCCTATTTTGGGAAGGTAAGTACACTTGGTAAAGCCGTGCCTTGCAGTTAGACATCTTAAAGCTGATATTCAAAGAAAAATATCAAGTTATGTGAAGTTATCGCAGTAGTAAAGTTGACTCAGTCCGGTTTAAATACAGGGGGGGACAGGCTCGAGGCGGAGGGCGTGGCTTGTGACGCTCTGTGTTTACGTCGAGCCGAACAGCAAACAGCCAAAACGGTAACCTGGTAACCTGTCAGCCCTTCAAATTGTGCACAGAAACGGTACGTTTTCTCATTAGCATCGGTCATATGTCGAAGGTTGATGCGAAGATGATTTGAAAGCGCAGCCGCAAGTATTAAAAGTGAATGTCACTCGATTTTTCGCTTACGAGTGTCGATTGTTCCTCTCGTCTCGATGCTAAAGTTAGCTCGTTAGCTCGCTAGCTAACTTGGAGCTAGCTGCCGGTGAAAAAAAATAATATTTTTTTACTCTAAACCAGTCCGACAGCGTCAAGCGGCTTTTGTGATTTGTATATTACCATTTATATGTTATTTTTAAAAGGTTTAACATGGTGTAAAAACGTACATCACTGTCGTTTTTTTGTTTTATTTAGTTGTGGAGCATGTTGTCAAGTGGGCTAACGTTAGCTGTCACTGACAGTCATTTGTTTACGTGTAGGTATAAGGCTGATATTCAGAATAACATTATGCATCTGCTCTATATAGCAGTATAAGCATTACGTTACACCATATAATATCGTCTGAGCTATGCTGTCCTGCCTGTAACGTTATTTATTTAACCCCCAAAACGATTATGATCAAAGAACGGGGAAATTCGTGTTCATTTTGGTCATAAAAATAATCATTCGTGATTGTCATCATTCATGATTGCATGACATTTCGATCTTAAAATCAACAAGTAACGTTAAGTATCTCGAAATCACGATTTTTGGCAATTTGTTTGATATTTTACACATATAAACGATTAAAAAGATACAACATATACTTGAAAAAGAGGATGTGAAGGAGAATTGCATAAAAACCCTCCAGGGGCTTGAAAAGTGTCATTCTCCAGGCAATATATTACATGAAATAATTACAGCAATGTAAAATACACGATTTGTATGTATCTATCAATAATTTTAGACATAGTAACAAACAGAGACATAGTTTAGCAAAATACTTGACAACAATGCATCCCATAAACACCCATCAGTTATGCAAATATCAAGAAGACTCATTCATAATTCACTTTCAAAGACTAACTTAACAAACTAAGAGCATACGCTCATGTGATATGGCATAGAGTTATCATAAGACAAGAAAGATAAACAGAAAATAGAGAAAAAATAAACAATAAATAACGAGAATCAAGCGATATTCATAATAGGCCTTTAGACTTTTATGACAAAGGAAAGTATTGGTTGGACCCAGCTTATATAGGCAGTCCATATGGAAAATATTGGTTGGCTGGACCCTCAATATCAAATATACTACAGTATTTCTACAGTATTTGCATATTTTTTTGTCACAATGAAATACAACACTTTGATAGCTATCTCCGTGGGGAAAGTCACTAACTTTGCAACTCTACATTTTGCAAAATGCTGGTAAAATTGTGCAGGAATAAGTGCATTTTTATGTTAAAGCATGTAATAATTAAAGTTTTGTGACACACTCCTTTCCTCTATATAACAAGAGGTCTATCACCCAAAATAACAAAAAAAAAACCTGAGGGACTTTTTAAATGTGTTATTGTTTTACTGTGTTATTTTTAAGGCCCAGGGTTCTCCATTGTGTCTTACAGCTTTTAACCCCAACTTCTTGAAAACTGTGTTTCAGCGTGCCGTAGTGTCACCCCGGCCTGGGTGCCATGGTCCTCAGTTACACATGAGCTCTACTATGTGGTACATCATGCAAAGCATTCAAAGTAAATACTCATTGTCTGAGCGGCTCATCCGCACCATCGCAGCCATTCGCTCATTCCCACACGACAACGTGGAGGATCTCATTCGCAAGGTAGGCCTCATCTTCCAGTCCGACTTCAGTTAAATAATATCTCTAAGTGTCATCAGTTATATTGACATCATTTATCTCCTGTCTGCCTTAAGGGAGCTGATGTGAACCGGATGCATGGCACACTTAAGCCCCTGCACTGTGCCTGTATGGTCGCTGATGTTGACTGTGTGGAGCTGCTGTTGGAGAAGGGCGCAGAGGTATGTCATAGATGACTCCTTCACACTGAACCATTTCCCATAGCATACCACAAGATTCCAGATTAATTTACTACCTTTCAGACAGCCCCTGTATGATATGAAAGTCAACCTGCAGAGAGTTGAACCTTGCTTGTGATAGGTAATCCATCGTGCGGAACATCAATGCAAGTGTGAGCAGGACCAACTCTTCAAGAAAGCTTTGACATCTGAAATTGAATAGTGGGTGGCCAAAAAACATTGGTGCACAATTTAAACACGTAAGACATTCAGTAAACAATCATGGAACTGAAATTATGAGATAATGACAATTTAATAGTTTTTGGCATTAAAAAGGCTGCCGTTTGACACCCATCTCTCTAGTGTCAGATGTTTCCACTCAGCACTTAAACACACAAAGTGTTTTGAGTGTCATACTGTGCTATCATGAACTGAAACCAGTGGCAGTAAAAAATTGCATTTATTAAAAAAAAAGAAGCATTTTCTCATTTACTTCTAGCCATGACTTACAGATTTGGTTAAATTTGTCCAGGTATAGACTAGGCCTGGGCGATATGGCCAAAATCTTCTATCACGATATAGGTCATTTCATATCTCGATAATGATATATATCACGATATAGCATGTTTTCTGTTAATTCAATAGATAAATAGTTTATATGAAATAGCCACATGGTAAAGCCTATTTTTGTATACTCCCGTGTGAATTCAATACTTACATACAGACAAATGAAAAGTACAGAGTATTATCTAATTATAGGGACTTGAGTGCAAAATGAACATAAAAGTGAAATTATATTAAAAAAAATAAATAAATATAAGCCTAGCCTATATCGCGATAGAAACTATGTAGAAAAATATATACGATAGACATTTTTATATTGTGTGGACGATATCGTCATATTGCTCAGCCCTAGTATAGAGATGTCTATCTTTGAAAATGTCTGCCTCCACATGAACCCACAGGAGGTTTTGTTTGTGGTGCTCATTGCATTGAAAAATTGTATTTTTAAAATTTTAAAAATAGTAGAGTGTATGCCACATCCCTGGCTGGGGACCTTTTGTTGCATGTCGTACCCCTCTCTCTTTACGTTTTTCTCTCTTCACTACTGACTTTCCAATGAAGATGTACATGCAAAAAATATATAACAGCAACATGTCTTTTCAAAAACAGTGTCCTTGTTACTTTAGATATTCACTGTGAACAGTTTTAATTGGGACTATTTCCTAGAAAGTAGTTCCAGAATATTTTTTGAAAATTGGGTGAACCAATCCTCTAACTGTAGGGCTCTGTTTATGTGCCGGTGCAAGCAGCGCTATAACAGTTTGGTATTTTACTGACCTTGAAACTCTCTTTGCCCTTCTGTGTGTTATTTTGGTGCCTGACTACCACACCCTCTGCTATATATTCCACCTCAGCCAGCCCTTTGCACTTTGTGCTGCTGCACATACATGAACTGAAACGTCAAGTGCACAGTTCACGCACCTAATGCTGTGTTCACATTACGAGCGACACAGCAACAGGCTACAAGTCATTTTCAATGGAAGCTGGTGACATGAAGCTACACACTGAGGCCCGACACTTGTCGCTGTGATGTGCTACGAATAAAAGTTGAGCGTCAACCAATCATATTTTTTGTTTCACCATGTTCCCTTCCATCTAAAACAAATGCCGTTAGCTAGTCCCCAGTGCTATTAACGACATAACTACGTCACCGAGCGCTTGAGCAACACTTCACTTCACCTCTGTTAACTCCTTAGCATGACAATGCTCTTAACATTACATTTCCTCATCAGGTGAATGCTCTGGATGGATATAACCGCACAGCGCTGCACTATGCAGCAGAGAAGGACGAGGGCTGCGTGGAGCTGCTGTTGGAGTACGGGGCCCTGCCAGACGCCCTGGACGGCAACAAGGACACTCCACTTCACTGGGCCGCCTTCAAAGATAACCCAGAGTGTGTGCGGGCCCTGCTGGAGAGCGGGGCCTGTCCCAATGCCAGGGACTACAACAATGACACGCCTTTGAGCTGGGCAGCAATGAAGGGCAACCTGGAGAGTGTCAAAGTGCTATTAGACTACGGAGCCCAGGTCCATGTGACCAACCTGAAGGGCCAGACCCCTATCTCCCGACTGGTTGCCCTGTTGGCCCGGGGCCTGGGCACCGAACAGGAGGAGGAGTGCCTAGAGCTGCTGTGCCGGGCAGCAGGGCGGTTTGAGATCCGACGGGCCGATGGCACCCTTCCCAGGGAGCTGAGTAAGGATCCCCAGCTGCTGGCGAGGCTGACCGACATGGTGGCTCACGCTCCCACGCTTCGCTCTCTGGCACGCTGCGCTGTCCGTCAGAGTCTCGGAGTCCAGTTCCTCCCCACGGCTGTAAAAGAGCTTCCTTTACCAGAGACCATCAAAGACTATTTACTGCTGAGAGACTGAGGTGATGAAACCACTGGGGAGCTCTCACACCTCACTGGCTGATTATTAGACAGCTCATCACACAGCATTTATTGGCAAGGAAGTGTTGAATTATAGGATATTGTCTGACAGCGGCCCTCATTTATCAAACCTTGCAAATGAGTTCAGATTTCTGCCCCAGGAGAGATGTTCAAACCTCGCCAAGTCTTTTTTTATTATGTAGTAGTTGGATAACATCTAAATGAGCAGACCGCACCAGTCCATGTTTATATTGTTTCATAAAAACAGCTAAAAAGCACGCACGTTATGGTAACTCTGGTCTGACGTGTTAAAAAAAGTCTCGGTCCACCCTGCATGTAGTACAGAAAGAACCTATAACATCAGGGTTGTAGGGCTTCATCATAGGGATTGACCTGAAGCTAGTTGTGTCCAAACATCCATCTGAGAGCCAGTGCATCTTTGACATTTTAAGTATATTAATTTTTCATATGCAAAATTTACAATAAGTTTATTAAATGTTGCATTTTAATACATTTTAAATACCATGTTATTATGTTTTGTCACAGAGCATGAGGGAAATCTTAAACGTTGAGTTTGGTGGTAATATTAATGTATGCTCATTGTAAGATTAGATTTAAATGTAAGCTTTATGAATGAGGGCTAATGTCTAATGATGCTGTCAGAGGGTGCCGTTCCTGAAGTAGGAACAAATGTTAAGTAGTATATATGATAGTTGGAGTCGCCGTCTTTCTCTCAGTGACGTCCCAGTGAACTCACAATGCAATCGTTTTTGCTATACCGAGGAAAAACAAGAAAGAAAAGAAAAAAATAGCCTACACTTTGACTAGAACAGAAAAGATTGTGCCAGATGGGAACAGTTTTATTTGTTATTTGCAGAATAGTATCATTGGTTTCACAAAATGTGCCAGGCACACAACCTCCATCTAGCCCTCTGAAAATGTTCAGCGCTGATAGAAGTGATGTCAACATGGCTGCTGTCATCTGCGATTTACTATTTATTTGGGCTTTATTTTTAAAGAAGGATGCTTTTGCCAAGGAGGAATAAAATGTTCTTTTTTTTTTTTTTACACTGGATCTTTTCAGTCTTAACTTGCAAAAGTTGACTTTTCAAAGGTGCTTCCCAGTCGTCCAAATTTTTGCAGCATATGTTTAAAAAGTACTTTATTTTAAATTAAATGTTTAGATGTTAGAAACATGAAATGGCATGATTACTAAGTTTTTGTCCTTGAAAGATTCGCTAAATAAGCTTGCTAAGTGTATTTACGTTTGTTATGGTATCTGTCTGAAATCTGCTCATTTCTGTTCTTGATTTTGTTGGCTGTAAAAATTAACCCCTTAGATAATGTCTTGTGTACACCTGCAAAAGTGCTTTTTTTCTTTGTCAATGAAAGTAAATGCCTTTATATTCCATTCATTTTCTTCTCTCCGTTGTTTTTCACAAAACGGACAGCTATAATACGTCTAACAAATGCTGATTAAACACTACTTTGAAAGCTCAGGTGTAAGCTATGAACCCCTACTGAAACATTTGGCTATGTCATTTTCATATTATAGGCCTGAATCAGATTGAGGTTTTATTTGCATAGGCCTTTTTCACGGCAGACATCTTGACTGCAGCAGGAAAAGCACAGGTGTTACTGATAACATTAACAATGGCTCCGTTGTGTTCAAGTGTCCCAGTAAGTCACAGTGTGACAGTGAGCCAGCATGCACAACAGCTGAAACTAAACCTAAATGGAATTCAGCCATCATTAATTTATCTATTTACACCTGTGTTTCTCCTGCAACTTTAATACACTGCGGTTAAATCTCCCTGTTTTCATAATCAAACCAGTTAATGCTTTTGAAATGAAGAGTGACCATACACCTGTAAGGAACATCATGGCAATGTTTTGACGTCAATCTCATTGTGACAATGACAGGAACACATGTTGCTTTGTCATTGAAAATATTAAAAAATATTACGTAATATTATCAACATTATATGCTGGGTCAAACATAATTATATACAACAGCATGAATATTAACTTTATGAAGAAAAGGCTGTATTAGGTGTGAAATTGCGTCTTCTCGTTAGTGTTTGATTGAATACAGCTGTGATCACTTAGTGTCTGTACAGTATAATTACAGCTCATCACACTCATTAGACTGAATCACAGTCATTACAATGAGAGGGCCAGAGGAGCTCAAATAGGAGAAACCACATCGTACATTTACAGCTGTTTCTAAGATATTTCAACTACTTGGCCCCTAAAGAATTTATGATATAAGAGAGGCAATAAATAACACCTCAAAAAGGAATTGTTGATTTATTTTGACACTGTTAAAAATGTATTTACTTTGTGAAAACAGTGGCGACTTTGGTAGTTCACCTGGTACAGCGGGTGCCCCATGTACCAAGGTTGAGTCCTTATCGTAGCGGCCCGGGTTTGAATCCGACCCCTGGCCATTTGCTGCATGTCGTCCCTTCTCTCTCCCCCTTTCGCGACTATCACTAGCTCTATCAAATAAAGGCAAAAAGCCCAAAAAAAAACAGTGGCAACTTTGGCAAAACATTAAAATGGTCCAAAAAAATGTTTACAAGGAATACAGAAGTTAACTTTAGCACATTCAGTTCTCAAGTGATCCACTAGAGGTCTCTCTAGCCTCGTCTCTGAATCCACATCCATCGTCTTGTTAAACAGCCTCTGAACGAGATGTTTAGTGTCATTTGCATATTGGAGAAAAAATTGTGATGTTACGTAAACATTGCTGTGGATTACATCACATGCCTCGTCCTTAACACTTTATGCATTTCAAACACACAACAAGAGCATAATCTCAAGCTCAACCATTGCAGCATATTTTATTTCTATGTATTATTAAAAATATTTGGTCTATTGTTTTTAGGCTTGTACACCAGGCTGCCTTGTTCTGACTGCCACAGCCAGGAGGTTCACATCCAAGGAGAGAGAATAGGGTGAGAATATCAGGAAGGAAACCACAGCGAGAGGGGAAAAGACCCCCTCTTTTTCAACGTTCATATGTTCATACAATAGTTTCAACTATTTTTTTTTGTCATGTGAATTGTGACACATCATGCAACAGTAATTCAATCGAAAGTAAAGTCAATCAAAGTAGAAAAAGACAGAAAATAATGGCATGGTAAGAGTAGTCATCCTCAGTGTACAGCAGCACTCCACATACATTTAAGTCAAGTCAATTCAATATCACAAAATCATAAATTAGCCTTAATGGGCGTTACAATCTGTACAGCATTATGACACCCTCCATCATTAGACCCTTGATTTGGATAAGGAAAAACCGCCCCAATGACAACCTAAACTTCTAATGAGCTTCATAAGAAAAAGTTCAATATCAATATGCAGTATCTTAATCATGAACCACATTTTCTTGTATGCACCCAACTGCATTTTAGGGAGACACATTTGATCAGTTACACTCCAACCCCCCATCCAATTAATAGAGATAATGTTGTATTTTGTGATTGTCTTGAACAACTTACTATTTAGCACCTTTAATCCTAGAGATACATGTACCGAATAATTATCTTTTTTATCACAGTCTAAAAAAGTTAAATTATCTTATTAAAATGTCTGCTTGAAAACTATACGGCTATTTCATTAATCGAATATAACATGGAATTTGTTATTTTGTATTTCATTGTGGGTTATTTTTAAGTCACTTTAGTTTTGCTTTCAACACCAATGTACATTTCTGCTTTTTATTGTGTAATTGTGTGCCTTGATGTTCTATTTCGTAGTACTGAAGTTCTCATATTGCCTACAAAAAAGGATATAAAATTAAGATGAGCTTCCCATTCAGTATATCTTTTGTATGTATGTAATTTGTCTGCGTGATTTTTAAATTGTATTAATATTTTCAAAACCATGTAATTTAGAGAGGCAGACCTGACTGTTGTGTAATCTTATGTATTACACTAAATTCAGTGACCTGTTTAGGTATTAAATGCCTTCATCATATACTGTACTTTAGTTTGATGACTGTTACCAAATATGGTGCCTCCAGAGTTGTTGTTTTTTTATTCACAAGATGAATTTACAAATAATAAGGAAATCATTACAAATTATCATCCTCAAAACTGAGCAGATATCACATTAGACATAGAACATTTACACAGGCAATAATTAAAAAAAAAAGTAAATTAATAAAAAGTAAGCAGAATAAATCATCAAATCATAAAAAAGCATGACATAAATAAAACAAAGATAAAGCGAGCTGGTTAGTTATAGGGTCAGATAACTTTCAAATAATATAAAAAAAGATCTTTGGCATATTTGGGTTTCATTAATTTCAGGGTGGTGCCCCTATAGTATTTAGATGGGGAAAGGGGGTACGTTTAAACAGGTCTACCACATGTTGAGGACACAACTTGAGTACTTTTATCTATGATTTTTTTTTATCCAGCGTCTACAATGACAGGTAATATTTTCCTGTGTATACATGTTAGGTCCAATTTCATGGAAATTCGTCTGAAAAATCAGAGCCTCCATGCAACCAACCAACGTCTGGATCCATTTCTTCACCTCTGGCTTACGAGAACTGAGACAAACTCTCGCGATGACTTCGACGTCGAGGGGAGTGTCAAATTCCAAGAGAGAGGAGAGGAGAGGGGAGCCAGAGAGAGGGGCGCAAGGGTGAGTTTGTAAACACTTTATTACCCTTTAAATTCACCACAGATATGTCGACTACGCTAAAGTGTGACAAAGTAGCGTTCGGCGCGTCGGTTTTCAGTGTTTGTTGACGTTAAAACGACGCCTCTATTTAATTGTCAAAAGTGTTTTCTGGCAGTTACGTTTCATTCGGACCCAAAGTCTCGCTTTGCACTCAAGTGTCAGTCCGCTAACCCTAGCTTCTTTCTGTTTTTTGTGAATTTAACTGTCCGCAGTCTCTTTAAAACACACCAGCTCACTTCGTATTCAGTCAAAAGGGGGTTAATGTGTGTTAGTTGTCTTGGTGGAAAGTGGTAGTAGCGCTGTTAGTACACATTTTGAATGCGCGTTCGGCCTGTTGTTAACGCTAGCCTCACACCAGCTAGCCATTAGTTTTTCGTGGATACAAAAAGTTGATTTCGGGGTTTTTAACCAATGAGATTGAGCTAGAGGATGTTATTGACAGGGTCCAAAGCGTCGCATGCGATAGATACTGTTGACTGACGTGCTAATAGCCAATTGCTGAGAAGAAAAGGCGGTCTTTTTACGGGAAAAGGCAGGGCTAAGTGTGCCCCGTATGTCGCCAGACGGTAATGAAGGCTAAAAAAAAAGACTAACTTTTTTCAAGCCAGTCGGCGTTGTCTGGAAGAAGGAACTAAAAGTTTTCACGACTTTTTGGATTTCCAGTTTTGACCTCCTTTACAATGCCCGAAACCCCCACGAAACATATCTGCCTGTCTGTTTTTTTGGCGGTAGAGTCTGCTGTGATGATAATCTGGGTCTGGGTTAAGAAGAAGAGCCTCTAAAAGAAGTCTCAAGTAATAATGATATCCATAGTATTGCAATGTGATCTGTTGAACGCCCCAGGATCCGCATCCCCACGCATGTCAACACCTTCATTAGGAATGTAGGTCATGTTTTTGGCAGACTTGTACCTCATTCCATCACATAGAGTTACACCAGAGAAAAACTGCAGCCTGTTTTGTCCCACCAAACATCTTGACCCACTCTGAGTGATGATAGGAATTTGACTTTTTATGCAACAGAAATATTATTTGCTGCACCTTAAAGACAAAAATATGTGTGAGGCATGTATACATTTCAGGGTTGGAAATTAGCACCAGCCAAATGCTGGTAAAATATGCAAGTGGCTGCTAGATTTGCTTCACTCACCAGCCAAAAGCAAACAATGGTAATCTATGGCGTGGCTGGTAGATTACAAAATCTACCAGCCACCACAGTGGCAGGTGGACAAAAAAGTTAATTTCCAACACTGATACATGTGTGTCTTTGGCTGAGATGTTAGTGATTTGAAGTCTGTCAGTTATATTATTGGTTTGTTAATTCAGTATTTGACTGACAATGCTATAGAGAGGCGAAGTCCCTCCCCTTCCGGTGGACCACCATGGGACCTTATTTCAGAAAAAATATCAACGGCGAGAAACAAATATTGTTTTTTATCCCGTTTGAATTGCGCCATGAATCACACATACCGTATGATGTTTGTCAATGCAAAACATAATTATGCAAGTCAAGAAAGTCATAGTTTTGTCGTAGTATCATTTAGTTTTGTGTGAAACTGCTCAGTGAGCTACATGTCTCGTCTCGCACAATATACGTCACCAACACTAGCTAGCTAGCTAACTTGGCTATGTTCCACGCACAAATGAAACGTTATCTTACCTGATGTGTTTTATCCAGCGACTCCTGGTCCTTTTATCAGCCGGGAAGAGAAAGAACGAGCGAGACCCGTTGCTGGTGTGAGTCCATCCCAGTACGAAACACACAGGCATCGTAGCTTCAGCGAGAGAGACGTCACTTGCGCGACTTTTGGGTGTGTAGTCTTTCTAATTACGTATTTTCACAGTCTTAAAGTTTTACGACGAACTGCGACTTTCTCTACTTGCAAAATTATCTTTTAAATCGGTAAATATCGTATGTGTGATTCATGGCACAATTCAAACGGGATCCAAAAAATATTTCTCTCGCCGTTGACTACTGTTCATATTTTTTCCGAAATAAGGTCCCATTGTGGTCCACCGGAAGGGGCGGAACTTCGCCTTTCTTTAGAGCAGGGGGTGGCAACCTTTTGATATAACGTGCCATTTTTAAATGTTCTTCTTAATCAGTGTGCCATATCAACATTAAGATTAACATTAAGCTTAATTATGACACCCATTAACATTTAAATCTCTAACGGATCTGTAATTTCATTCCAGCCATATAGGCAATGTGCAACATTTAAAAAAAAAAAAATTCTCCCATAATCAGGACATTTCCAAAAAACTGTCTTGCACACTGCTAGTGTGCCATTGGTTAAGTTACCTGTTGCTTACCCCCGCTATAGGACATTAAGCATAAAGGATTTAATTAAATTAATGTTAGCACCAGAGGCTATGCAGGCTTGAGACACAAAACATCAAGTGACATGGTCTTTGTCTTAGAGCCAAAACCTCACGGCAAGTGCTTATAAAAGTTACAGACCGCGAATAAGCTCGGCACAGTGTTTTTGATTTAATTTTAGAAAGCTGCCCTGGCTGGGTAACATCCTGTATTGTCCTGCATTGTCTGCTAGCCCGGCATGGATTTAGCTTTTGGGCCTTGTCAGTTATGCGGACATGGATATAGGATTTCATTTGTTCCATTTACCAAATCTCGGGTTCACTTTGCTTACATAAATACATATTGGCTGTTGCACACACACCCAGTGACAGCCTAGATCTCCGCTCTCTGAAGCTCGTAGCCCACATTAACACGACCCCACCTGTTATCCAGCAAATATCCACGATCCTTTAATTAATCAATCACTAACCGGCTTTAGCTATTTCACTCCCTCCCTCCCTCTCCGTCATTTTTTTTTTCTTTTTGTGGGGTCTCCCCTACCCTCTGGCAATTCAAGCCTCGGATTCCAGAGTCATGGCTGCAGCGCGAGCTATTAATACGGTTTGTTTAGTCAGTTTCCTAGCAGGCTGCATCAAACACTGGATGGCTGTGGCTGATTATAGCTGGGACTCGTTCCCCTACACCTGCTGAGTCGGAGAAATCCAAGTTAACGGTGGGACTTTTGGCAGCAGCTCAATGAGAGGGACAGGAATTAGGCCACTTTGACTGCTTGTATGTCACCTTGGATGAAAGGAGGCAAAATTGGTGGACTTGATATCCTGTAAGACTGTAATGGATATCAATGATCAGGACTAATGTCACTGGCAGACTGATTTATTGTGTCTCGCAGATTTCAGGATTTTACTGTGTGCAGTAAAACTTGACACTGTCAACTCATTAATTACTCTTAAGAGTTTATTCTCCATGAGACACTTTTGACAGTTAAAGTAGTAAATTAACAGCGTCATTTCTTTCTGTATTCATTAGGGCTGGGACGATACACCTATCTCCTGATTTGATGCTATCACGATACTTGGGTGACGATTCGATATGTATTGCGATTTATAAGTATTGCGATTTGATATTACGATTTATTGCGATTTTCGTTAACTTTTTTTAACATTAGACCATGGAAAAAAGTTGAATCATACACTTCTCGGGAATTTAACTTTTGAAAATATGAGATGTCCTGAAGTATATATATATATCAGTCATTGTCAGGAATAATTTATTACATTTTTTCCAGCAACCCAAAAATCAAAGAATAAAGACATTTCACTCACAAATCAGTGGTATTTTCTTTTTAATTTAGAAGGGACATGTAATGTTTTATACTTCTGGTTAATATAATCCAATCAATCTTATTTCCATATATGTATATTGTATATACAGTTCCTTTTGTCAACACCTTATTTTGAAAACCGGAAGTAGTCACATGTGTATACTTCCGCTAACTTCGTCAAGTCCATCGCTAGCTCTCCCGTCAGGTGCGTTTTCTTTATACAGCCATGATCAACTCCATCGGGGCCGTTTGAATATATTTATCATAAATGTCAGTATATGGGTGCTCTACAGTTGTAGCGTCGGCCGATTTGACCACGGAGATGCGAGTGACTGCTGGCCTGACCGCACGTTACTCAGACTACAACAGTAAAAGCGGTATCTTCCTTCTACGTCTGCATAGACTCAAATGAAGCAAATATATAGATTCTGGCATTAAAAAATTTCAAAATCGTAAAAAAAAATCGCGATACATAGGTGAATCGATTTTTTTCCCCCTCCCCTACTGTATTCATGTGAATCTAGCAGAAGATAGTGCAGTAAGATTTCCTCCAAGATAGATTGTCTTAGCACAAAGCCAAGCAATAGATGCCGAAGAAAAGATTCAACACATCTGTTTTAATCAGGTTAAGATGTTTGTTGGGGCAGCTATGAAAACAAATGATATTTTCCACCCGTCGTCTGAAATGTATGGTGGTCTTCCCACAAAATCGAATCCCACTTTTCGTGTCGGTGCCAGCCAGCCAAGTTAATGTCTAGCATGTCTTTAGTAAGATGTAAACTCTGAAATCTGTTCCCACTCCTCACGCCAGATGTGTCCATTTCCCCAAGCAGTCCACACCCTCGGTATAACGAGCTAGACCGAGTATCTCGTTTGCAGACACGTCTCTTGCCCAAATAGACTCAGTGGATTGGAAGCACTTTGTGAGGGCCCTGGCACCAACCTGTTGCCTTTCTCCAGAGCATGGGAGGTCTGCAAGAAATCAGGCTGCTCTGCTTTATCGGCCCTTTGATCTGCACAGAGAGGGACTGGGCTTTTGCTTGCAAACACAATGCAGACCCCCTTCGCTCCATAAAGACATGGAGCTGCTGAGAGACACAACGGTTAGGCCTGTTACAGGCCCGGCGTTATGGGAGAGCGTTGTATTCCAGCGCTAGGCTTCAGTAATCATGTGTTGGCTCAGGGGCAGCTGTCCTCGGCAGAGGGAGGAAGGAGGAAAATATACTGACTTCAACACTGGGAAAACTTTCAGACATTTATGCCTCGCCAACATAATGAATAATCTGTCCCACTCAATAATGTTAGGCTACATGCTCACTCCATGTAGTATGTACAACAGAGGTTAACGTGGTCAGTAACTCAGTTATATTACAATACTTGACATGTTTAGTTTAGAAGTAACGTTGCTTTCCAGTTAGTGGAATTTATTAAATTGAATAATGCATCAACAGATTAAATGTTAAACATGATTAAACAAGCTTTACAAACAAGTCCAAGCAACACAGAAGTACAGCGGCTGTCGTATCATCATAGTCAAAGCATAAGTTTAAGAGGCAGATCACAAAAGTCATCTAAGACGTAAAGTATGAAATTTAGGGCTGTCACCGTTATTGCGATAATAAAGTGTGAACGCAAATTTGTTTTAACGCCACTTACACATTAACACAACTGCCAATTTTTGGGTAGTGGGCTCAGTTTTAAGGCAAGTGTGAAGATACTGGTATATGAAACTAGAAAATCTAAGGAATCCATTGGTACCAACCATGTCATACTAGCTTGTGGAGAAGGAGGTTAAATAACGCTCCAAACTTACGCTAAATTTTTGCGAGGAAGAGCTGGTTTCTGGACAATATTTGTCATCGTTTTGTGTTGTTAATTGATTTCCAATAATAAATATACATTTGCATAAAGCAAGCATATTTGTCCACTCCTACGTCGATTAGAGTATTAAATACTTGACAAATCTCCCTTTAAGGTACATTTTGGACAGATAAAAAATGTGTGATTAATTTGCGATTATTCGTGATTAAATATTTTAATCGATTGACAGCCCTGTTTAAATTATTAAGGTCGAACACCATCCCTGCTCATTAGGGCTGCAACTAACGATTATTTTCATTGTCGATTAATCTGTTGATTATTTTCTCGATTAATATAATATTATTATATATTTTATAATATACCATGTCAGAAAATGGTGAAAAAATTTTGATCAGTGTTTGCCAAAGCCCAAGGTGACGTCCTCAAATGTCTTGTTTTGTCCACAACTCAAAGATATTTAGTTTACTGTCATAGAGGAGTAAAAAAAACGAAAATATTCCCATTTAAGAAGCTGGAATCAGAGATTTTTGACTTCTTTTTTTCTTAAAAAATACTCAAATTGATTATCAAAATAGTTGTTGATTAATTGAATTGTTGAAAACTAATCGTTAAATCGTTGCAGCTCTACTGCTCATCAGCTCATGACTGTGTTTTAGTGAAACCTTATTGAGTGTTGCAGTAGTCAGTGGCTTTTGTTTATTGAAAGCTTTCTATATAGAAAGGTCTTTGATGCATGTTGGTAATCGCTGTGCTGTCAGTGGGACAGCATAGTGTAATAGCTGCCAGACGTCACTTTGGGCCAGTTGAGGGTGCTGAAACATTAATGTCCCTTGTCCATCGCCATCACCACTCCTCCAGTTCCCTGATTTAAATTCAAAGTTATTATTCTAAACTTCACAGTTTGTCTTCACTTGGAGCGTTGTTCAGGGTGGTTAGGTGGAGTTGGGGGGTGTTGTGAGGAGTTATTCTCCTCTGTGGAGACAGCTGATAGAAGCAGTGAAGCCTCCCACAGCTTTAGTTTATGTCACTTCAGCTTCATGCACAACAGGAGGAGAAACCAAACATAAGCATGTGCATATTTAACTCTTGACATTAGCATTACTCAGGAAGAGAGCGATGTAGTATTTGGTTTGTAATCCTGTGGAATGCAATGGGAGTGTTTCATTCAAATGGCCAACAATGCAAACCTTATGTGCCTCTGTTTTTACAGTGCTAACAAATATTTATGCTATGTTAATAGCACCCCAATAAAATCCTCATATTATGTTTTTACAGCAAAGGGCTGGAAAATAAAGTTCATTTATCGAATTACAGACAAAATAAATATCGTATCTACTGTAATGTATTTCCATTGCAATTTTCAACTAAAAAATAAAAATGAGAATATCTACAACAACCAGTCACATCTCACCAGTACTTCAACCAACCAGGTAGCCTAGAGTCCACAATCTGAAACTGAAACTGATCATACTGTATTAAATCGGGGCAATCCTATCAGAAGTCAGCCAATATGAAAAGGGAATGTGATGTAGGGGATGTATTTGAAAATATTTATGGTCAGTGTTAATGTGCCCATTTCAAGATATTTGTTGGTGTGGAGAGTTCACAGAAAGTAGATGGAAACAGCTGAATCAGAGAGAGACTGAGTGAGGGGTACATGGAGGTAAAAGGTTGGGAGGTGCTAGAGAGGTGAGGAGAAGGAGTGGTGATGGGAGAAGGAGGGATTGGAAGTGAGACAGAAGGAGAGGGAGACGTCTTTGTGTAAACGCTGGCCGTCGTCCTCTCTCTCTCGTGTAAGCGGCTCCTCATTCGCCAGCCAGAAGCCCCCCTGTGTGAAGGAAGTATCACCAGGGAAACTTCGTCTCGCTGCCTCTGTGCATGTTTTCCTCCTTTGCCAGGGTTATTTTTAAACAGCATTCGGCTTCCTGCTCCAGACTAAAGACTACAAGCCACAGCATCCCTGTTTTGTTGTTTTCAGGATTTGCCACTTCACAAATCGAGGAAAAGCCGCAGCAATGTTCTCCTCTTCTCCTCTCCCGCAGTTACATTGCAAGCTCTTTCCAAAAATGGGGGACGACCGACCTTTTGTGTGCAGTGCTCCCGGCTGTGGACAGGTAAGTCTTCTCCCTCCTTGTCCTGGCTTTCAGGTGTGTGCATGTGTTCGGTATTATTGTCCTTGTGTGAGTACTCTAACTACTTATAATTGAATGTATTTTACTTCTAAAAGAATTGGAAGCGAAAGAGAAAAGATATCGTACTTGATTTGAGTAGAATAAAGCTTCATATATACAATGAGAGAACTTGAAAATCCTGAAAAGACTTCCGGTCTTCCGTCACACTTTGTTTGCCAGAATAAGCTAACTGGCTGTGATTAATGCAGCGCTCTTAATGATCATCACACAGATAAGACTGTAGCTAGCATGCTGTCTTGTGAGACAATGCTGTCTCCTTCAACAATGACTCACTCTGGAAGCTCCAGTGAGTAATCAGAGCACAGTTATTGTTTCAACCTGTCACTGTTGACTTGCAGCGCCTGCAGACACAGGTTTGAGCCACGGTGGTGACTCAGCTGAGTGCCGAGAGCGCTCTCACATGCCAGTAGTGCGGTGCATCGTCGGGGCTTGGCCTAATATCACAGCAAATTAAAAGAAGTGTGTTCTCCTAGGACTCATGATTATTCAACACAGGAAGCATCATGTCTGATGTTGTGCTGATGTAGCTGTCTGATCCTGTGTTCAGTTGGGTGTGATATCCTGGATGGATTATCTCTCTCTCTGGGAGGAAGAAAGTGTTTAATGTGGTTAAGAAACATTTCATAAACTGTCGTCCATTCTGTGATCAGAAGCGGTCTGTTGTACATGGCGGTTTGAACAACAGGCATGTAAAGCAGTTAAACGTGTGTGTTGGATAAATAAATGATGATTTGTTTGGTTATTTTCATCTCAGAAAATTATGGACACCCAGGGAACCTTTCCCTGAACAATTTCCTTTGACATGTTTCCGTGATGTAAATACTCTGCATATTTCATTTGTAGACGTCATTATTAATTTAGTTGGCAGTTAAAACAACAGAATCACATGGGAGCTTTTCAAGGCAAAGTGATGTTGATGACAGGGGCAACATTATCATTCATTTCTCATGTCTCTGTCCATGTGACAAATGTAAATCTAATATTCACCCTCGTTTAACTCTGTTTTGATCTCTCTGTTTTGGTCTCTAAATGCTCATGTTCGTGAGCTAGTGTTAGTCGCAAACTGTGTGTGTCTGCAGTTTGGTTCTGGGCAGGTAGCGCACAGTGGATTTAAAGATTGTTTCACTGAAAAAAAGCTGCATAATGCAGCTGGAATTGGAGTTGAAGAGAGCGGTGGGACTGAACCAACGGGCGAACCCATTTCACAATACACACCAGGGCTCCCAACGTTCTCAGTTGGTCGCACTAACACATGATTTGATCGAACCCTTTTCTTGGTACAGCATGGTATTAATCAATGACCTTTGCCGACAATACACACAGTATAGCTTTCCCCCTCGCACCACCAACCACAGGCACTGCGTTAGCCATTGTGGTTGAAATTAGGGATGAGGTTTTCTTCACGAGTGGCTGGTATATTTTGGAATTCACCATCCACAGTGGCAGGTGTGGTACTGCGTGGTACTTTTTCTTCTTCACTGGGGCCTGCAACGATGAGTCGACTAATTGATTAGAAGATCGACAGAAAAATAATCGCTATTGTGATAATTGATTAATCGTTAAAGTAATTTTTCATGCAAAAATGGCAGAAAATGCTTTCAGCCTCTCAAATATGTAGTTTTCTCTGTTTTATATCATATTAAACTGTATATTTTGGGTTATTGGACTGACAAAACAAGACATTTAAAGACTCCTTGGACTTTGAGGAACTGTGATGGACATTTTTTGCTATTTTCTGACATTTTATAGACCAATCGATTAATCTAGAAAATAATCGATAATGAAAATAATCGTTAGTTGCAGCCCTATTCATGATCAGGTCCGTCTGACTCTCCGTCTCAACACAACCGGTCAAGGCAGACGGCCGCCAACCTAGAGCCTGGTTCTGTTCAAGTTTCTTCCCATTAAAGGGGAGTTTTTCCCTGCCGCCGTCGCCAAGTGCTTGCTCATGGGGGAATGTTGGGTCTCTGAAAATTAACGAGTATGGTCTAGACTTGCTCTATATGAAATGTATCATGAGTGATTTGGCACTATACAATTGATTTGACTTTCGTACATGCATATGCATCACACGCTGTGCACCGCTATGCATCACACACCGTGCGTAGGTCACCAATAATGATCATCATCATGCACTTGATGAATGCGACCATGTGAAGTATGTACACACATTCCTTTTGATCCATGGGTAATGTAAAATATTGATGAGTGCAGCTTTAAAGGTTCTCTATATGACATTCAGAGCCTTAATATAGCAGCAAACTGCTATTTGCTATGTAAAGATATAGAGGAGTAATGTCTACCTGAGCAGAGAATGAAGTCACTCTCCCTCTGTGTGTGTTGTAATCAGGTTGTTTACATAGCTGGTACGGCCACGCGTGCATGTTAGTGCATGTTAGTCCCCGTTTGTGTGCACCACTGGCTAGCTAATGGCTGCCACTCTGCACTGCGCTCATACGGCAGTTACCGCTGACAACGCCGCCCCGTAGGGCTGCACAATTAATTCTATATTAATCGCGATCACGATTTGGGCTTCCCACAATTAAAATGAACATGATCAACTGCGATATGTACGGGATAATGTACAGCGAGCCGGTCATTGTTGTGAAAGAAACCCTGACAGGGACTTGCATCACCCTGAAAGGGTTTATTTCACAACAATGACCCGCCAGCTCGTTTAAATATTGTCTAGAGACAAACAGGCAAACTAGAAAGTGACTTACATAAAATACAGTCTAAAATTGGAAGAAAAATGATTTAAATCAAGAAGTATCTGATAAAAGAAAAATCAATTGACTCTACAAAATTGACTAGGCGTTAGATTGAAAACGTTTGGTACTTGACAGTTTTCAATACATTTTGGTTTGTACCAAAAAGTATTGAGGTTCAATTCCCAGTTGAACTTAGTATCATTATGCACATTTTTATGAAGCTCAGACACATGCTGCATTTTGAATTTATCATCTTTAATGATATTTGTTTGTGTCCATTTAGGCACAGAACATCCTGTATGTTACGAGCGCCTTGTGTCGTTTTACGTACTCTGCCCTTTACGAGCAACAGTTGTCGACCAGGAAAGTCTGAATCATGCCCATAATAGAACGGGGATGATTGACTCCTGGCTTTGCTCAGGGTTTTCCTTTTACCAAGTTAACAACAACAACAACAACAACAACAACAACAACAGCAACAGCAACAGCCCCCCACTATATGATGCCCAGCGTGTACTGTGTGGGGAGGGGTAATCCTAGCTGCCAGTATCTCATACGGGGAGATTAGTTGGAGATAGTTTCCTCTGCCTTGTTCAGAGGGAAGAGACAAATGAGACATGTGGTTGTATTGGTGATGCTGCCTGGTGGTAGGGCTAAAAATAAGCCCCCTGACACTTGACTGTGTTTCCACTTCACTCTCTCACGACTGAACTCGCAACTGCAACGCAGCCCCCAAAATAGGCTGCAGCGAATGGTGAATAGGCTGGTACCAGAGCCAAGATTATTCCTCCTACGCCTCTGACTGATTCACCTCGCCACTTCTCCAAAGAAGAAGTGGCGTGTCTCAGACGATGGCTGCTGCTGCTGCTGCTGCTCTCTACTGAAGGTCTGATTCGCCCAAGTGCCAGACCTCCTGTGGCTTCCACTGTGGATACCTGATAGGAAATAACAGAACATGGGCTAATGTAGAGCTTTACTGAGACACGTTTTATACTCTGACTAGCTTGACAACAATGTGTTCTCCGCTGGAAAAACACCATACACTTGCATTTGCAGCATCTTTTTGTGATGTGTCAGCTCAATTGCTTTTTGTACGTTTGCCATAGGGGTGTAAGAAAATATCGATAAACATGAGTATTATGATATTATGTTTTTGCGATACTGTTTCGTTTCACCAAAACACTATTGATTTTTAATTAACCTCGTAAAAATCCAACGGCCTGCCGGCGGACCCGGCCGCTATTCTGTCTTTCAGAGGTTGTAGCGGGCTCGGTTTTAAAGCTAGAGTGAAGATACTGGCTTCATATGAAACTAGAAAACACCACCATATCGTAACACCTGTTGCACGATACTTATCGCCAGATTGTTGCCAATACACAGCCCTAGATGCCAGTGGCTTTCATACATCTTCATCAATTTCTTGACATTTTCAACCATTCCTCTTGCCCTACATTTGTGTGCTGTTAAAATCATTTCATGTCTCATCCATACAAGTCCTTTTTTCTTTTCCTTTTTCTACATAATCCTAGTTTGTGTAAAGATATTTGAGCCCATGTCCTGCGGCTATAAAAGGCCCATTTAGGGCTTTTTGACAGGAGGAATTGTACACCACAGATACAGTGCTCTTTATGGTTTATCACATAATGTATACAGTATAGGCTGCGTGTGTTGGGCTACAAGAGATTATCTGTCTGTGATTATTGCAATTATGCAATATGATATCTGGGTTAAGCCTCTATAGGCTATCTTCTCAAGTCAGCAGAACAAGTAGACAATTACCCGTAGGCTACTCCATATAATGTGCTTATCGTTCCTCTTTTCTTCTTGTTCACTTGTTGCAGAGGTTTACCAATGAGGACCACTTGGCTGTACACAAACACAAGCACGAGATGACACTGAAATTCGGACCAGCCAGGACCGACTCTGTCATTATTGCAGGTACGCACAGCGTCTTTGTTAAACATCCTCTCCCTGCACTCAGATGAAGACGGTTTTAGCATAGCCTCAGTGTGTTCCAACGCTATTCATCCTCAAGAAAAGCAGCTCTAAAGACACATTTATGACACGGTTTCTATATTCAATGCTGAGTGTGAACTAAGTGTGAAAACGTTGCTTTGAATAGTTATCTCTGTTCGTTCCCTTTTGCCAGACCAGACACCTACTCCCACCCGCTTCCTAAAGAACTGCGAGGAGGTTGGTCTGTTCAACGAGCTGGCCAACTCCTTCGATCAAGACGATGACGACAAGAGAGCAAAGAACTCTGTAAGAAAGGCTTGATGATTTTTTGTCAATGTTTTCGTCTGTATGCATACGTGTGGTTATGCCTTTATTTAATATTATTTACAGAAACCAATGGAATTTTCTACAAGACTCCCACGTATTGAAACATTACGTTTTACTTCCTTCTTTCTTACCTCAAGTGTTGATGTCGTCAAAAAATACTGCCTGCAGAAATTCCTGCTTTGTGCACTTTGTCTGTGTATCATTAGGATTTGAACTATTGCAACAGCTTGTTACGATGATTTAAATGGGTCAGTGTGTTTTATTGCTCTGAATATAGTGTTAACAGATGCTGTGGTTGTTTGGTTTATATGATATATACCACCGTCCTTTTTTAAATGTACTGTAGTCTCGGGGGGGGGGGGGTGGTATCATGTCATGTGAATTGGGCTGCAGCTAACGATTATTTTCATTGTCGATTAATCAATGTCGATTATTTTCTCGATTAATCGATTAGTTGCTCGGTCCATAAAATGTCAGAAAATGGTGAAAAATATCGATCAGTGTTTCCCAAAGCCCAAGATGACGTCCTCAAATGTCTTGTTTTGTCCACAACCCAAAGATATTCAGTTTACTGTCATAGAGGAGTAAAGAAAGCAGAAAATATTCACATTTAAGAAGCTGGAATCGGATAATTTTTACCTTTTTTTTTTTTTTTTTAAATGACTCAAACCAATTAATTGATCATCAAAGTAGTTGGCGGTTGATTTAGTAGTTGACAACTAATCGATTAATCGATTACAGCTCTACATGTGAACTTACACTCTTTGTCTCTCTCTCACTGTCTCTGTCCTTCTCAGCTCCCTGCTCCCAACTCTGTGGCCGTGGACATGACCATGCAGACATCATCATCATCATCAGACGTGAAGGTGAAAGAAGAGGAGCCTGTAGAGGTCGACTCCTCGCCACCGAGCAGCCCTGACTCTTACTATGGAGATTCAGACGACAGCATTGAGCCTCTGGTGAGAGGAAAGCTAGTACTGAATGTGAGGAGGGGGGATTAAATGAGTGTATAGAGAGGAGGGTGGACCCTTTAACGATGTACTAATACCTCACCGCTCTTCTCCCAGGACACACCACCCAGGAGTTCAGCCCCCACCCCGACTATTGTGCGTCCAGGTTCCCTCCAGCTACACTTGGGCTTTGATGCCCTTCATCCCACCATGCCGTCACCCACATCTGTCATCACACAGACACCACCTTCCAATCGTACTCTGGGGTGAGTGGAGTCCTGCTACTGACCTCTGACGACCGCTTTAACCCCGATTTAAAATATTAGTCAAACCGATTAATCGATTATCAAAATAGTTGCAGATTAATTTAATAGTTGACAACGATTAATCGTTGCAGCTTTAGGTTGAAGTAGATATTTTTTTCCTAAAGGCTGATAGTTGTTATGTTACTTTGTAGTATAAAATTGTAATTTATACAAACCTGACTGAACTTCCTGTTCCTGTCTGCCTGTCTAGTTCTCCAACCAGCCACTACCCCATGATGATGCTTCCCTCTGGGCAGGCAGTGCCTGTGCTCCCTGGTCCATTACAGATGCACTCTGTCATAAATGTAAGGCAGACCAACAGTCTGAATATGTTGCATTTCAGTTTCATAACTAAGAAATTGGTCTAAGTTGTGAATACGTGTGTCTTTGTGCATATTGTCTGGTCTCCAGCTGGCCCGACCCATGTGCATGGTACCCAACATTCCTGGGATCCCCGGTCCTCCTCTGGGAGGCAGCAGCAGCGGCTCCAACTCCCCTTCTGGCTACAGCATCCACTCAGAGGCCAAGATGGTCAGCACTAGATTAGCTCTCTATTTTTATATCTCTTAATCTCTTCGTTTTGTCTCCATCTTCACCCTCCAGCCTTCCTCTGGCTTAGTTTGTTCATCATATGACTTTTTACTGCAGTTACTTGTTTATTTAACCCCTAAAGTTGAGATTAAATGAAAAACGCCTTTTTAACACTTTTAGATCACATCCCTGTTATTTTGTGCACCTATTTAACAACATATTTAAAAAATAATGACCAATATTATCATGGCATCCATCTATCAATCAATCTGCAACATTAGCAACAAGGGAGGTGTGTGTGTGGAGCCTTAACAGTCCTCTGTAGCTCCGCTATATACACCGCTCAAATATTCCATTTCACTGGGGAATATTCACAGTACAGAAGCGAAAGATGCTCTAACTTCCGTTCAGTTATTTCCAAATCATTACTCCCAGCTGGATAAAGCCCCATATCACAAAGCAACATCATCTGAAAGTTGTTCTGGCAACATATAACTTTAGTTGGATCACATCATCTACAAGGCCTCCAGAGCTGAACCCTGTACAAAAGTGAACAGGATGTCACATGAATGAATGTGCTGCTGAAAACCTGAAAAACAAGCTGGAACTGTGTGACACTATTAGGTCAACATGGGCCCAGATATCTGCAGAATTAGAGCACCTTTTTACATTCATGCCCAAAAGAAGTCAGGTTTTTCCTGAGGTGAAGGGCGGTACAACCTGGTGCTTATTTGATCATGTGAAAACATCAGAAATCTAGTAAAAAAACGATGTATTGCATGTAAAATGTGTAACTGATCTGCACAACTTTTGCACTTACTTTGAGCTTTACTGAAGAATAGTAACTAAGGTTTAGGCCAAGTTATTGTCGCTGATACTATAAATTAGTTGATGGGTTCATAATGGAGACATGCACACAAAGGGTGCTCTAGCTATTGAATCTGAACTGCTGTGTTGTTGCTTTCTTCGCCTTTTCGGTGATTAGATATTTTCTCCAGTGAGAAAGCCTTTTCTTTTCAGGCCTTTACACACTAGGGGAGTTTTATTCGTCTGATTAATTTGCACGTCAGTATATTTTTTCGAACTGTTTTTGTCCTGAATACTTTCACACAGGACGTGAATATTACACAGCGAAAAAGGGGTGTAATTTTTTGTCAATTTTTCTGAGCTTTTACAGCTTGTGTGAAAGCTCACAAGCTTGTGCAGAACAAACATATTTAAAACGTACACTATAGTGTACAACAACACGGAAGTTCCGTAGTCCGAACCAAGATGGCAAAACCCCTCCTTCTGATCTTACCTTTCACAATAAAAGCCCTAGACACATACACTGAGTAACTGTTTACCAGAAGAAAATTCAGTCCGAGCATTTCACTAAAAGGTAAACTCAATAAAATAGCTTACAGTAGTTTAGGCTGCACAACAATTTACCTCAGACAGACTGCCAGACGCTGCTCTGGATCTCTCGCTCCCGGTAGTTGGTCCTCTGCCTGCGTTAATCTATTCAAATCTGTTATTGAAAACTGTCGCAAATTCGCATCGCTGCTGGTATGAATAGTTTTGATATGTAATATTCGCAGGGGAGTATTTCGCATGTTCGTGTCGTTTATTCGTCACGCTCCCGGTGTGTAAAGGCCTTTTTACTTCTATTACACCTTTTATACTGTTGGTTTGGGCTGTGTATTCTAATTCCTGTGCTTGTTATTGATGTTGGTCAAATCATTTGTAGCGTCTGAAGGCTGCACTGTCCCAGCAGAGCCCGTTAGGATACAGCATGGGGGCTATGGCCATGGGCGGCAGCCCCATGGTACCTCAGAGGGCCGAGCAGAGCCAGCTGCTCGTCCAACATCCAGATGCTCCATCACCTGCACAACCTCAGGTACACTGTGTTGTCTATAGTCAAGGACCTGACTGTGACATGACTTTCAGGTCCAGGCAAGTCACTTAAAATTGGAAAATCTAAGAAATGACCAAAAGTAACTGAGCTAAACATGTTTGATGTATGGCTTATCACCTGCTTTAGTTACAGAAAACTGGGTTGTACTTCTTGTAGTGAGATGACTATAATGTGCTCTGACTAAAATAATGAAACTATGACTCAAACTTCCCTTTTCTTTCTCGTCTTTCTTCCGCACCCCTCCCCTGTCTCTCTTGTTTCCTTCTCACCCTTACCCTGCTCTCCCTCTAGGTATCTCCAGCACAGCCTACAGGTGGGCGGCGGCGGCGGACGGCAGAAGATGACCCAGATGAGCGAAGGCAGCGCTTCCTCGAGAGGAATCGGGCCGCGGCGTCGCGCTGCAGACAGAAACGCAAACTGTGGGTCAACTCCCTAGAGAAGAAGGCCGAGGAGCTCTGCAACATGAACGTCTCGCTGTCGGTGAGTGGGCCTCCTGGAGTGGGTGGGCGCCGGGCGGGGATGAGACGTGGCCTGTAGGGAGGCCTGTGTTACTGTGCACAATTGAAAGGCTTTCAACTAGTTGTGGAAGTTTGTGAGGTGTTTTCCATCAGTTTCAGGCAGTATTGGGTAATTTTACAAATGATTGAAGTTACAGGACTTGAAACTGTGGGACTCATTATGACTTGTTTCACATCATTGTGTTATTTGGTGGTGGTTTCACTACATGACCACTTCTCCACCGCCAGCTGTACTGTAGTGAAACCAGACTGTTTAGAGCTGAAAAACATTAAAAATCCTTTAGGTAAAAAAAATTGCATGCTCTCTCTGTTTTGAATAATATTACCCAACGTTAGCGATGATAGTTCTTTTGGGTATACTGCATGAACTATGATATGAATTCTCTATGAGTTATTGAAAAGTCTTTATTTTCTGATCTTTCAGAATGAAGTGTCTCTGCTGCGGAACGAGGTGGCTCATTTGAAGCAGCTGCTGCTCGCCCACAAGGACTGTCCTGTGACCAACCTACAGAAGAAGACCGCCTACTTAGGTGAACCTTTTTAAAATGATGACGTTACTCACCTGGTAGCCTCTTGTGTTTGTTTACTCACTCGTAATTATTCGGAACAGAACTCTTAAATGACAAAAAAACAAACAAGATAATGTCAACAGCTTTTCAGTGAGGCTGGTAGAGAGTGCATTCAAGGTTAAAGGTGCTAAATTCCAAATGCAGAGCATATCCATGATTTAGGAATCGCCTCCACACGGCTCTCAACATGGTGACGGCTGGGCCGACGGCTAGCAGCTAATGGTGCTGACAGCGTGTGGGTCGGGTTGGCGTTATCGGCGGTAACCGTCGTATGAGCGCCGTGCAGAGTGGCTTGTTGGTCAAAAAGAATCATCACTAGCGTGACGCGGGACATCCTGCACAAACCTGCCGTTTTGAAATAACCAAGCTACCGTCATTAGCGACTGTAATTTTTAATTCACTCGACCCAGACTTAAATATGTGGTAGCCCGTAAAACTACACACTACGCACACTACACCGTACAATCGACGAAGTGCAGATCCTCTGTTAAGGCAGTTTCGCGCGGCGTCCCCCTGAGGGGGGAACTATCTGCAGTGGAAACACGGCATACAGAAAAGGACCTGGTACCAAAAGTGAGTCAAGTCGAGCAGAGCCGTACCATGCAGTGGAAACACTGTCTTAACATCGCTCGCATGGCTGACTGGCTACGTAAACAAAGCGCAGAGAAGTGTGACTTCATTCTGTGCTCAGGACACCGTTACTCCTGTATATCTTTACATTGCAAATAGTTGTTTGCTGCTATATATTATTGAAATATGAATTTCAAATTTGGCTCCTTTTTTTTTTTTTTTTTAAAGTGAAATGCTTTTGCCAGTTTAAGTATAAAATCTGTACTCGTGTCGTCTTTTTTTAGTTGCAGAAGAGAGCATGAAAGACACCTCAGAGCCTACAGGTTCCCCCGCCCCGGTGATCCAGCACAGCTCTTTGGCGCACGGCCCCTCCGTAGGGCACAACGGCCTGAGCTCAAGGGCAGCAGCTGAGGCCATGGCTATGTCTGTGCTGGCAGGAATGGGCCAGCAGCAGAGATCTGAGAGCGGACCCTCTCACATTATCATGGCTGCACAGTCTCAATCTGCTGCCAGATGATGAGCGATGCCGCCGCGGCCCAGACTTGGCTCACACGCGTCACCCAGGGGTAAAAAAGAGCAGCGGATCCCCCCCCCTTCCCCCCATTCTCCCAACTTTCCCCAATCTAGAAGTCCAAATTTCTCATCTTCGCCGTGCTCTCTCTGACCCTCCGGTGGAGCCATCACGCTGTGGCCTGGAGCTCAGCAGCAGCCTTCTGGGAATGGACTGAGACTTTTGAGAGAGCTTCCTGTTCACTTTGCCATAGACTACAGGGGCTGGACTCCAACCTCCCATCCTCGTCTCCCCTCTGTGCTTCCCCCGCTCACCCGCCCATCACCCCCTCAGTCAAAAAGACTCTTCACTGGACTGTAGGACTGCATCGCTCCGAGTGTACTGCCGTAATGAACTTCCACACGTGCACAGTCTCTAACACACAGGTGTTGCATAAACACTGCAACACTCTCGATCAAATCAGACACCAAACACCACACGGGGCTTTACACTGTTTTCAGCAGGGAATTGTGCCTTGTGCTCCTCGACTTTTTAGCCGTGCACACACCCACACATGCCATCACAGCATACGTCCCTTATACATCCCTGGCTCCAAAGATGCAGTAGCTGTCTAGACGTCAGTGACTCAGATCTCTTTTGCAAATGGTTCCATCTCAAGGTGATCTCAACACGGACCCAAAAACCTTACCTCAGTTACTCCCCCTTTCTGAATAAACTGTGTGTGTGATTAGCTCTGTGCGTATATATTTATGTACATCAGAACATAACAGTTTGCCTACTCCTGATCTGGTAACGTTAATAGCTGGATTGTTAGCATGTGACTTTTTCTATTAGGGTGTTATGTTCTTGATACAGCTATGTGCAGCTATATTGTTTTTATTAATTGGCACATCCTCCCAGATTAGAACCAAAATACGTTGGATTGACAGTGTATTATCTTAAAATTTAGTTTTTTTTTCTGAGCTGAAGGGAATTCAACCTCACTTTCCTCTAAAACAGGCAATTTCGCTGTTTATTGGTTTGTAAGTGGATATCCATTTTATATTCTCGTGACTGTGTTTCTGTGTGTGGGCCCTGGACTTACTGTAACTGTTATTTTCACACTTCTCAGGATGGTTGCACATCCTTGCTGCTCGTTGGAAGTGCGATGAACCCCCTTAGTCTCTCTGCTCTTTACCAAACCTAAACTAAAGCCATAATGACCACGAAAAAAAATCAGATATCTGAATCTCCAAAGACCACCTTGTACATGTTCTGGGGGCAGGAAGTAAACAGCCTTACTGTTATTTAGTGACTCAGATGTCACAGTGACACAATCTACGGTTTATCACTGCTTGTTACTTGCACTTACACTCGTATTCGTCTCACACACAATGTCTGATAATTTTTTTGCCTTAAGATCACATTGGTGCCTCCGATATCCCCCCCCCCAGAAAGCACGCAGATTTGCTCATGTGGAAAAACAATGGAGCCTCAGAGAAATATATTTGTCTTAATTTGTTAATTTCATCAAATGAAAAACAACCAGTGAGGAACAAGAGATTTAATCCTCAAAGCCTTTGAATTGAATGGTTAATTTAACCATTAGTTTATTTTCAGTGACATAAAATGATCCGATGCTTGTCTGTCATCTGGTGGAGAGACGCAGCAAAGACATCTTCACCGGTAAAAGAAAAAAAAGTTCAGTTTCTGAACGGCTCCACTTCTTTAGAAATCCCACCAAGATATTTTATCAGTATATTTTTACATAAACACCTAAACAAGCAGTTTGCTTTAATTGTTTTTTCTCCTGTATATCGTTCTCCCTTCATTTGTCTGATCATATATTTACAAGATGTGATATTTCAAAAACAAGATGTCTGTCCATTAACACAAGGGCATGTCTTTATGCACTAAAAAAAAATGCAAGTTTATCGTTGCTTTGTATTTCTTTTCATTTAAAGTTTTTGGTCTTTTTCAGAGATATCAGAACCTTTTTTTAAAAAATCATATTTTCTCCTATCTGTACTGTATACGTTAATGGGAATTTGCTCAGCAACTTTAACACCTTTTCACCTTTGACTGAACCTCTTTGTCCTACAGTCCCAATGGCGACCCCGGCATTTTGTTGTACTTCGGAGCTGGCGCTATATTTGGCTGGCAGTCCCTTTATAGACGATTGTTCATATGAAATGAAAAGTCAAACTATATTTAGCTTTCATGTAATTCATGTCATTGGCACCTTTTCTGTCATATCTTGTTTTCTTGTGTGCTATTTTCAGCACTAAACAACCTTTTGTCATAACGCTTCTGATTGTACTGATGACTATAGAAACTAATTTCTTTAACACACAGATTTCTATATTGTTTTTTTGGTTTCTCTACAGAAAAATGTCATTAGTGCGTTTTTCAATAAGCGATTTTATCCCCTTCGTTATATCTTTAAAGATGAATTTGGTCTTGTCCTTCTAACTTATTTTTTTAATTGGTCAACTAACAATCATCATTACAGTCTTTGGCATATTAATGTTACCTAGAATTGTTGAGAAAAGAGCAATTTAACGAAAAATGCAACAACATGAAAGTTGCACATAGTATATTAATGGTTTTTCACACTCCCATTGTTGGACTGATTTCAGAAATTGTCCTTGTACTGTACATATCTGTACTATATGAATATATTTACTTTTCCATGCATGTCCAAGTGGAATACTATGAACACTTACAGTGCTGCAGTTTTAATTAAAGAAACTACATCTTAATGAACATTTATAACGTTGTGTTTGTTTGTTGTCAGTTTAGAGTCATTCACGACAAATGGATGTTTTTCTGTAACTTTGCTGTAATCTTACATAACAACTGGAGGAGACTGCAGTTATGAAAGAATGAATATGAGAGAATATACTGTATGTTGGGACATTGTACTGCCTGCTTTGTTCATAGTTGTGTGTACCAAGGGTTCATGGACTGACATGATTGTGTTGTTACTAATGACTGTATAGAGAGGAGCAAAAATAAGTAATTATAAGTACTCTGGTCTCTGTACTTGAATACTTATTTCATGTACTTTTAAAGGGACAGTGTGTAGGATTTGGCGGCATCTAGTGTTTACCCCCAAAGACAATAGAAGCAAAGAGACAAAGTGTTTTTTGTGTTGTTTTTTTCAACAGCCGCTGCCGCCATTTTGGACTGAAAACACTTCTTATATTTATAATATTTTATTGTTCAACACAGACCATTTTGGTAGAATATGACAATAGAATAGAAATGTTTTTGTTTTACTTTTGTACGGCACTTTTTAGGCGGACGTTTTACTGGCGTCCGGTAGTCGCTTTCAGTCCAAAATGGCTGAAGCGTAGCTCTGCTGATTGGCGCTGATGTTGCAATGGAACGAACAATTGAATTTCACTTCTTGGCAATATACATCCATTAATTATACATAAATAGTTATGTTAGCTATGTCAATAGTTGAATAAGTAATCAAAAAAATCTAACATTGCAAAAGATGATATCAAAAGCTGCAAAAAATACAACCCACAATCAGTCTGAATGAATCAACAACAAATCCAACAAATTGTGAGATATTATTTAAAGGTACAGTGTGTAGGTTTTGGCGACATCTAGTGGTGCGGTTGCAGATTGCAACCAACAGAGTACCCCTCTTCTCACTCCTCCCTTTCCAAGATTGCGGTAACGTGAGCCGCCGAGCGCAAAACCGTGGTAACGCCATTCGCCTCGCTCAGAGGCCATCCTTACCATAATAACACTACTTTAGGAGCAACGGAAATCAGACGGTGGCTGGCGGTACCACAGTTTCGCACTGTGCGCTTCACGTTACCACAGTTTCAAGCATGTCGGAGAACTACGGTGGCCTTCAGGTAACGTAAAAACGTGAAAGGCTCTCTAGAGCCAGTGTTTGGTTTGCGCAATGGTGGATTCCGTGAAGAGGACCCGCTCCCTATGTAGATATGAAGGGCTCATTCTAAGCTAACGAAGACACAACAATTCTTAGTTTCAAGTGATTAAACACTAACGAAAACATAGTTATGAATATTATATTACATTTCTGCTAATAGATCCCCCGAAATGTTACACACTGTTCCTTTAAAGTACACTCTAAAATTCTTTAACTTTCTTGGAATCACAGCCGTAGCTACTATTGCAGACACTTGCAGACCATGTAGCAACAACATACACATTGTGAGCATCGTATAGACTGATTCTATTTTATTTATTTTTTTACACCAAATGTTTAAATTGGACTACTTTTGGACCAAAAGAGAAATAGATAAAATTATTCAGTATTGGATTTTTTTCCTGGTAGTGTGGAGGAAGGGAATGCTGTGACATAACATGTACTGAAGATACAATCAAACATTTAACTTTAAAATATATGAATTTTTCTGAGAATCTGTGGGGTGTATTTAGAGGTTGGACTCATGATCTCCGTATTTCTGAAACCCTCGCTACAGCCCTGCTTTTAAGTTGATGTTTTTGTACTGCACTCGTGTCACAGAAGTGACACAGTAGCCTACAATTACGCTGTTATGTCAAGTTTGCTTTGAAGCTCGTTGTCCTTATAAGACAATGTCCATGTTTCTCATAAGGAAAACATGATCGTAACTTTTTGTAAGTGGCCCTTAATTGCAGAGGGAGTGGTTGGAAGGGTATATTTATTTTTTATAATGGTTACAGTCACGATGCCATGTTGGCCTTTTGAAGTATTCTTACATGAACAATTTAAAATCAAGTACTTCATCTCAAGTAGGAACAGGGTCAGATTAACCTGTTATGGGGCAACAATGAGCTGCAAACCCCCAATTCTTCACACTCAGAGCACTCAAATGTGGCATGTTGCCTTTAAGTGTCCATCGGTTAGTGTGTCCATAACAGTCTGCTAGAGCTGAAACCATTAGTTGATTAATTGATCAGTCAATAGACAGAAAATTAAATTAATTAATTACTTTTTTAAGCAGAAGTGCCAAACATTTATTGGTTCCAGCTTCAACAAAATAAAAAAAAATAAAAGAAGAAACAAGATATTTGAAGACATCACCTTGATTAATGTGTATTTGTGATGGGCATTCTTCATTATTTTAACTTTTATAGTTCAAACAGTTAATCAAGGAAATAATATTATAATTAATTGATAATGAAAATAATTGTTACAGTCTACACATGCCAGTTGCATTATATTGTATTTTGCCTAAAGCCCCAGAACCAATCAGTAGGCCCACTCTGGCATAAGTGCCCCAGTTATTTTAATTTTCGATGAATCTGATGATTATTTTCTTGATAAATCGATTAGTTGTTTGGTCTACAAAATGTCAGAAAATGGTGAAAAGTGTCGACCAGTGTTTCCCAAAGCCCAAGATGACATTCTCAAATGTCTTGTTTTGTCCAAAGAAATTCAGTTTACTGTCATAGAGGAGTAAAGAAACCAGAAAATATTCACATTTAAGAAGCTGGAATCAGAGAATTTTGACTTTCTTTCCCTTAAAATTACTCAAACCATTTAATCGGTTATCAAAATAGTTGGTGATTAATTTACTAGTTGACAAACTAGTCGATTAATCTTTGCAGCTCTACAGATAACCTATATTATTTTACTTCCATTCAAATATCCTTAATGGTTAGGCTACATTGTCTACCTTCCATATCCAGATGCATGGGAAATAATGCGTAATAATAACATTGACAGCAACATATGCAATTTGTAGCCTATGAGATGGTTGCAAATGAAAAAGAAATCACAACAGAAATTGAACAAGGGTCAAATTGCAGTCTCACACTCTGCACACATCCGTTCTGCTGTATCGCCCGCCAATCGTTGTTTTCCTCATTGCACACAAGAGATGCTAATTTCCATTGGTCAGTCTGCACAAAATATTCACATTTAAGAAGCTGGAATCAGAGAATTTTTTACTTTTTTTTTTCTTAAAAAAAACGATTAATTGATTATCAAAATAGTTGCAGATTAACTATAATAGTTAATCGTCAATAGTTGACAACTAATCGATTAATACGGAGCCCCCCTAGACCCCTGGGAGAAAATTGTATTAATTCGTCCTCTCGAATTAGTAACTCGTTCCCTCAAATTAGTAATTTGACTAATTTGACTGTCAGGAATGATTGGAGGAAGTGCACTATGAAGTAATTTATGCCCTCGAATTACTAATTCGAGGGCAAGAGTTACTAATTCGAGGGCACGAGTTACTAATTCGAGGGCACGAGTTACTAATTCGAGGGCACGAATTAAAGGGACTATTTGTAATTTATCACGCGCATAAATCATAACGGGTCGGAATCCCATGCGCGCTCGCGTGTGGGTACGCGCTGCTCCTGCTGCCTGCTGCCTGCTGCCTGCTTGTACACCGCGCTCGTTCTCACCCGCTCGGCTCGCTCCAACTCCACGTGCACGCGCGCACACTGCAGAAGAGTTAGTTTAGCTCTGAGAATATCTAGTGAATGTGCAGTGGACGTTTTTGCAGAAATAAATGCTGCAGCTCCTCCAGACCAACAGAGGTTTCCCGTGTCTTGTGAAGTGACGGGGCTCCGCAGCGAGTTACGTTATCGTCCCGACCGGGTGTCTGTGTCTCCCCCCCCGTTCCCTCCGCGGTCGGCAGGCTGAGAAAGGAAAAGCCAGCACTAGAATCAGCATTGATTCATGGAGAGACCTTCGTCTGGTCAGCTAACATTACTGCCAAGCAGGTGAAATATAGAGTGATATTGTGTGTTAGCTGACGTGTGTCGCCTCACTGTTTAGACCGGTGCTCGTTCATGTCAATGTAGCGCGAGCACAAGCGCGAGCGCGAGCAACAGGACGCTTACTTTCGTTGACATTGCGGCCACAGGTGTCGCTGTTAACAAGCAATTTCTGATTCTTACATATAGCCCCTTTAATAAAATGTTCTCCTAGGGGTCTAGGGGGGGGCTCCATAGATTAACTGTTGCAGCTCTTGTCAATTTCTTTGTATGATCACTTGTGTAAACTCAAATGTGCAATTAATCAAATTACCACACCGTGAACCTGGGACCTTTTTTGGGCCCCTGGTCAGTTGCCCGCTCTGCCCGGTTAATTCCTAATCCAGGTTTAAGTAGGATATTCTGGTACTTTTTCCCACCCTTACTAGCCACGGTGTAGGTGTAGATACAGGACCCCCAGCACTCACACCAGCAGACTGACGAACAGTTTCTTCCCCCAGGCCATCAGACTGTTGAACCGATAAATCGTACTCCCAAACACCCTCTCTCCCACTATGTGCAATAAATAAGTGCAATTAAAAAGTGCAATACTCAATACATTACCTCTGTGCAATATAAAAAACAAAAATGCCTGTGCAATACTTGTATATATTTACCATGCACCATATTTCCTTTATTATTATTATACTGCATATTATTGTTAATACACTATTATTTTATTTTATTTTTTACTTTATTTAATTATGTTCTTCTTGCTACTTAACTTACTGTTTCTTTTCTTAATGGAGCTTCCCAGCAAAAAGTATTTCACACGATTGTACCTGTATAGATAGATAGATAGTAACTTTATTGATCCCGATGGAAATTTAAGTTTCCAGCATCACAGTTCCATAGTGCAAACATATTAGTAAAAAACGTCACAGGTAAGTAGTACACATGTTAGTAAAAACGTCACAGGTGAGTAGTACACATATTAGTAAAACGACACAAGTAGTAACAAGACACATGTAAGTAATACAGAGTATAAAACAAAATATGCAATATGCAGAGGAACTGTTAAAAATGAATATAGTGCAGGGTAACAACTGAGATACAGGACTATTTAAAGAAGAAGTGAATGTAGTGCAGAAATTGATATAGTGCTGGGTGATTAAGTATAGGAGATATAAATATTAAGAAATGTCAGATATGGAGTATAATTCAGGATAGGAACCGGCGTATAACCGGCGTGACAATAAACATCTTGAATCTTGAATCTTGTATAGGGAAAAAATTACATATTAATATAATACAATATTATCTTACCGAATAATACTTTTTTTCTGTGTGTGAATCCACTGAGGGGAAGTTTTATTACAGTGAGAATGACATTAGAAACAGTCCAGTGGTGTACAGGTGTTTGTGTTTCTGCCGCTGAGCCACCAGGGGGCGCTGCAGTTTAAGTGAGTTTTTTTCTTGGGATGCAGCGAATCAACGTACAGGCTGTGAGGTAAAGCCGGTCACGTGACCGCTCTCTGGTTGCCTTGGTGAGTTTTCCCCCATTATGGCGGAGGGGGCCAGCCGTGCGGATGGACTGTCTCTCCCACTCTGATGCTTCTTGTTTTGTGTCTTGAGGGAGGGCGTTTTGTTTTTAATTTTTTTTACACTCACCCGTAACAGCCCGGTTCCTTTTCAACTAGACTACTACACTCGTTGTTGGAGTCATGGCGGACCGCGGCGTGGATCTGTCCGTCCTGCCGAAAGAGGTTAGAGAGCAAGTGGCGGAGTTGGATCTGGAGCTGTCTGAAGGTAAAGGAGTGGGGGGGCTGCTGGTGGTGGTGGTGTTAGGGGGGGGGGGGGGGGTGCTATATGTTCAAAGCTAGCTATGTGTCTCATCTGTCTGTCTGGGCTAACCAACATCCATTAAACCAGTTAGTTTTCCTCCCTTTTAATCCACTTTACGTTCACAGCACATTGAATGGGAGCTAGGAGCTAGCTCATTCTGTGCTAACACACAGGATGTGCTAGCTTAGCAGTGCATGACAAGCAGCAGAGAAAAAGGCTTTCATCCATTTCCCCCCCCCCCCGTGTCTGCAAAACCATATAGTGGCTGTTTTTTTAAAAGCAAAACGTCGATTTTAAAGATGTGTTTCTGGTGCTAAATCTCCTCATGTGCTGTGATATTGAATGTCAAACCCATAGCTGTAGTGTGTGTGTGTGTGTGTAGCTGTCTGGGATGGCCAGAGGCAAGGTCTGGCTATCAGGGCTCGACCCTTTCTCCTGGCATCTTGGTTATACTTCTTCATATGGTGGGGATTTGATTCATCTGTTTATCAATCAGTTTGACGTGATTTTACTAGCATTGTACTTGGCATCTGTGTTCAGGTTTCAGCTGAATTATTGCAGTAAAAAAACTGTGAGTCACTGTGACTAGTGTTGTAATGTCATGACAAGGCCTCCAGTCATCATCATCTGCTCTGGTGTCATATGAAGACACAGACTGTTGAATGAATGTCTGTCAGTAATTAACAACAAGATGTACATTCGGAGACACCTGTGCAAACCTGCTATTACTGGAATTATAGGTTTGCTCATCATGAGGTTTCGCTACCCTCAATCTTGGGGTCAAATTGTGTGAGATCTGTCAGGTGTTTGTTCTGCTCCAGGTGGGTGGTGGATGGGTCTGTTTATTGTAGTTTGCAAATATCTCAACCATTCATTCATTCATTCATTCATTCATTCATCCAAAGCAAATCAACCCCTCCCCCAGAGCAGCTGTCCTGCTCTACACCCATTGACACACACTGTCACATCCCAGTGACAGTACCCCCCCCCCCCCCTCCCTCTCCACCAGCCACATGGCACCTGGGCTACATTCTTCCAGCTGAGGTGACCGAATATCCAGTCATCCTGAGCAGTGACCGCTCACCGTCTGCTTATCCGTGCTGACTGACGTTTGGTTATTTTAGAGGTGTGATATGGTTTCTGAAACTGATATCCGATATTAGATATGCATTTTTGCAAGACCCTTCATACAAATGCAGGTCAACAATTTAAATCATGTCTGTAATCGGACCTTAACGATATACTTTGTTTGCATTTGACAGCTATAATACACGTCATACTTCAATGAAAACAAATACAAATGCATATCTACAAGCTAATTATAAGAATAATGGAGCGGGACCGTTGATGCCTTATATTGCATCTGCAGATATTTTAACTGACCTCTAAGGTTAATGTGTTATTCAGGTGTAGATCAGCCAGTATTTAGTGTGTTCACCTGACATGTAAAAGAGTTATACTGGTGGTTTTGGACGTTTTTTTAGCCCATAATTACAAAGGGTTTATACTTAAAGACTGACCATTTACCACAGTTATATCGTAGGTCAATTTAAAGCTGACGTGATGCGATCTGTGTGTGTAATGTGTAGATAGATAGAAATTCGTCTGCTGTGATTTTGCCATATTGTTTATACATTATTTATACTGTGGTAACTATCCCTTTAGCATCTCTCAGTGCCAATGTTATAAATCAATGATCAGGACTTTTTTATGGCCATATTGAATTTTTATATGATTTTTGCATCACTCTGATAAAACTATTTAATTTGCTGGATCAACCAGAAAAAAAGACATTTCTGTCTGATTATTTTTTACATTAAGAATTTGTCAGTTTATTTCCCAGGAAATGTATGGCATCACAATACATATAAACATTGTGATAGAAAATTAGGTATACCATGATAAAGGATTTTGTCCACCCCTTCATTGCTAATTAAGCACATATTTTAGATGCCAGCCAGTCATTGTTTTTTCTGAATAACGGGATGTATTTGAGTCTGGACTCAAACATGCTTGTGGTGATAGATTACAGTGGAAAAAACATCACCTTTATTTGCGGTGACTCTCATGTGATGATGCGGTTGTTTAACAGGAACTCTTCCTTGTCGGTGCATGCAAGTGCTTGTGAGAAGCATGTGAGACTCGAAAGTTGCACAAGAAGAAGGTGAATGCTTTTTGGATTGCCATGATAGATAAACATTTTAATGTTTGCACTATTTTAGGTGTGTGTATGCATTAAGCCAGCTAGCCCCTTTACGACTGGATGCATGCGGCATGTCATCAACTTGTAGGCCCTCCTCTGAACCAAGTGGAAATGCCTGTTCCTGCGTTGCTCGGATAAGAACACAGGCCTGCCAAATTGCCTCTTAAAAAACAACCCAGTTCTGCGAGCCCCCTGTGACCATGGGGACACAATGAGGACCATTCAGCTGGTCTGAGCCGCCATGGACAGGAGCTCTGCTGCCATTTAGGCCATTCAGCTGAACCCAGCCTTTGTGTGCACGTCGGAATGAGCCGCCTCCATAGGAAGAGTGTAGGGAGGGGCTGGTGACCGGTCATACTTGAGAAGATGACGTGTAATGTGTGTGTGTACTACTGAGGGGAGTGGTTCACCCCTCTCACCGTGCCACCTCTCAGCTGAACCAGGAGTAAAAGGTCATGTCTGGTTCTTCCCTGGAACCAGTCTACCTGGTTGACATCCCCCACCACCAGAAGTCTAATGTTGCTGACACAAGCAAAATTCCACGCAGATTGTGTTTTTGTCTGTGAGTTAGTAGCTGGTGGTCCAGGCCAAGATACCATTTTGACATTTGACAGGAGTCTGTGCAGAGGTAGAAGGAAGTTACCGCTTTTATTGTTGTAGTCAGAGTAACGTGAAGTCATATCTGTTCCGTATCCGTCAACCAAAACAAACCGCAGCTGGCCACAACGAGGAAGTACAAAACGGCGGAGGGTCTGCGGGGATACGACCTGCACCCTCACATTTTAAATCCAACGTTGTAAACACATCCAGTAAAGTATGGAAACACTTTGGGTTTCACACATTGCCAGGAAAAGCAGAGCTAGACATCATGGCTAAAGCTGCATGCTAACTCTGTCATGGACAGGAAACGTTATCGTATTGCGGTAACGTGCGGTCAAGCCGGCCGTATACACACATGTCTATGTCCGGTTTTCAAAAGAAGTTGTTAACAAAGGGAAATGTATATACAAAATACATATATGGAAATAAGATTGATTAGATTGTATTCACCAGAAGTATAAAACATTACATGTCCTTTATACATTAAAAAGAAAATACCACTAATTTGTGAGGGAAATGTCTTTGATTTTTAGGTTGCCGGAAAAAATGTAATAAATAAATGCCTGACAATGACTGATATATTTGACTTCAGGACATCTCTGACTACATAGGTGGTGAAAATCAAACATTTTCACTGTATTAATTTAGATATTTTCCAAGGTAAAAGTCCCGACAAGTGTATGATTCAACTTTTTCCCGTGGTCTAGTAATAAAAAAGTTAACAAAAATCACAATAAATATCGTATCGCAATACTAATAGAATCGCAATACTTAAAAATCGCAATACATATCGAATCAGCACCCAAGTATCGTGATAGTATCGAATCGGGAGGTAGGTGTATCGTCCCAGCCCTAGAATTTATGTGGAGATACAGTCTTACTCTTTGTTTGCTTTGCGTCTGTGATCAGTATGTGCAGACAGAGAGCTCAGATTATTGCCAGTTGCTTCCTTTCTAGGCCAACCATCCAGTTAACCAGCCAGCGTGCTCTCAGATGCAGCAGAAGCAGGCTTTGGCTCAGTTTTGTGTATTAAGAGCGAGGGCCCTCAGCAGAGGATGACAGCACTGATATGGACCCTGTCTGTATCAGCCATCCGTCTTCCTGACCCCTAGCCATCAGTGGCAGCGTGTAGGACAAAGCCTGATGGATCCTCGAGGAAGACTCTCCTCCCGACCGAGGAGGAAGGCCGTGACAAACATATCTCTTCTCCCTCTGTGTTTACGTATGAACGCAGCAAACTGCTGTTTTTGTAAAACAGTCTGACGAAGTGCTTATTTCGAGATTACAGGCGTGTGATAGACTTCCTCAAACTCAAGCTCATGTGGTGCAGAGCTCTTGTTTACAAGGTGGAGGTCTGCGCTGGCACGAAAAGAGGAATAACGGCCTCTCACCCTGATTGTAAAGCTGAAATCTCTTCACACATTCAAATAGATTCACAGCATTTGACTCTTGCAGGCCTCATTCGACAGCTCGACCAAATGCTTGAGCTCTTGTCCTGTAAAATATGAGTGGACAACATGTTCAAAATTGACATTGTTATATATCACAGCATTATCTCTTTAATAATTTGTCTTTTTTAAAGACTGTTTATATGGATTTTTTATTGGACAACTGAGAGTCCAGAGAGACAGTAAACAAGATGAGGGGGAAAGGAGACGATAGATGACATGCAGCCAAAGCAAATCGGGAACATCGCAATTACAGACCACTCGGCTACTTCCTGTGTGTTTGTTTATAGTGTTTTTCTGGAACACAATGCTATAATTTTCACAAAAATGTGTTCTTTTGCATTGAGACATAGCAACAACGATATCTCCTCATGAGAGTTTTGTAACAATATGATTATAAAGATTAGGATGATAAACAATAAAAATGATTTATTGCTCAGTCCTGCTCGCAAGACAACTTCTACTATAATTTCTCAGCGCATTTAAAGGAGCTTTGAACAGAAAAGAGTTTTCACATCAAGTTCTCTTTCTATGTGTAGATATTTGGGTAGTACAGTATATGCTTCTATTAGCGCCCAATAGGTCACAATCCAAAATGCACAAATCCTCTTCCTCGTAGTTTCGGAGCCAAGGCCTTAGGTCCGAGCAGATGGTCGGGTACTCTTGGCAAACGTCTTTCTCTCTGTGTGGTTGTGTGTGTGTGTGTCCACTTGTCATAATACTGTTATACTGTGAATAGTTAATGATGGCTGCAGTCCCGTTTCCTCCTCCAGACCTGTTGTAGGCTGAATTATTCACATGTATGCTCTCATTAAATATCAGGACACCCTCACAGAGTGTTGTGGGTGTGGGTGGGTGTGTTGGTGTATGTGGTTCGTGACTTCTTTACGCTCCCCAGGTAGAAGTTGAGGCATGCATAGGAGAAAAAAAGACTCCTTTGAATTAGAGCCAGGAGATGTATTGACATCCCACTCATCAGCCCTCCGGACCTGCACATGGCTCTCTACAGTAGAAGATGTTCAACTTGTTGAACAAGCTCACACGTGATGTCAGGCGGGGCTGCGCAATATGGCAGAAATCAAGAAGAGGTATTTCTAATACTGATTACATTACGGTATGGTAGGGCTGCAACTAACGATAATTTGAATTGTCAATTAAGGTGTTGATTATTTTCTCGATTAATCAATTAGTTGTTTGGTCTATAAAATGTCAGAATATGTCGATCAGCGTTTCCCAAAGTCCAAGATGACGTCCTCAAATGTCTTGTTTTGTCCACTCAAAAATATTATATACAATAATTTGTTTACTGTCATAGAGGAGTAAAGAAACCAGAAAATATTCACATTTAAGAAGCTGGAATCAGAGAATTTTGACTTTTTTCATAATAAATTACTCACCTTGACCTCTGACCTCAAGAAATGTGAATGAAAATTGGTTCTATGGGTACCCACGAGTCTCCCCTTTACAGACACCTGTAAATGATAATCACATGCAGTTTGGGGCAAGTCATAGTCAAGTCAGCACACAGACACACTGACAGCTGTTGTTGCCTGTTGGGCTTGAGTTTGCCATGTTATGATTTGAGCATATTTTTTATGCTAAATGTAGTACCTGTGAGGGTTTATGGACAATATTTGTCATTGTTTTGTGTTGATAATTGATTTCCAATAATAAATATATACATACATTTGCATAAAGGAGGCATATTTGCCCACTCCCATGTTGATAAGAGTATTAAATACTTGACAAATCTCCCTTTAAGGAACATTTTAAACAGACAAAAAATGTGCGATTAATTACACAATATGATCATATTGTCACAATATTTGCCCCAGTGTCAGGAAATATGTGTTACAGCACTGTCGAAGTCTGAGATGACGCATCGTAGCCATGAAATATAGTGGGATAGTGTTTGTAGAGTGCCATGAAGGGCCTCGGTTGAAGCCCCGTTGCTAACAAGCATCCTCTCTTCTGAGGTACTCTTGAGCAGAACTCTTGTCACTGAAACGGTGCTGACACTGTGCTCTGACCTTCCTGTGGAAGGCAGATCAAGTTAATGGAGAAGTTCCCACATTACTTTAAACATTATCATTCATCCATTGATGTGATATTGTAGCCTACTCATGTATGTCACAGTTTTCAGAAACACAACGGTCTGGGCAGCCTAGCCTGTTTCTAGCTTGTTGTAACGCCGTGAGTCAGTGCAATTAGGCGTGTCCTCTTCTCCGGGGCACATCCATCCACAACAAAGTGAGAGAACCTGTTTCAGCCTCCTGTCTCACCACGCTGTTTACTGAGTTTGCAAACTGTGACTCATCATACGTGAAGAATGACTGGGGATTTTTGTGATATCAGACCCTTTCTCCCAGTTTGTGCCCACTCCCACCTTCATTCACAGCTCGACCTACCTGTAATCCCTGCTACGGTGACGGTGAGTGTGAAGCAACTCTCTGATGTCGCGTTGCACAATCCCTATGTGCTTTCGTGGCCTGCAGTCATTTAATCAGAGGCCCAGGCTGTGACACACCAGACAACGTTGACTGACTCACTCTCTGATTTATACCTCGTAGGCTAAATAACGAACTCATTGATGGCAAAACAGAAATCTTGTGTCTTTTTGCTCGTTGTCAGACTGTGGGAGCTGATGCAGAGCCCCCTTCCGATGTATCGCCGGGCGAGATATCCACTGCCCAGCGGGGCCATGTGACTGTGCTAATGCTGAAGAATGCTCTTGTGAATATAAATAGACCTGGCTGGCAAGACAAATTCGCTTTCATGCCTGAGGAGGAGAAAACAAGCATCTCTTTGACACAAAAAGCTCCGGCATTATTGCAGCGGAGGCCACCCTCTCAAAGTTCCAAGGAGTCAGTCTTAATTGTGTGTATTTTCTTTCTCGCCGAGGCTAATGTTGCTGGCTAGTAGACAGCAGCCAGTAACAAACACTTCCACATCCAACCAACCGGCTGCCTGGCTGCTACATGTGGGTCACTGTTACGCCCATGGGTTGTGTGTGAAATACCGCGGCCTGTTGGAGAGTTGCCCTTTTCAGGCCACTCGGCCTGCTGTCTGACCTATGGAGAACGTTGCTATAGGTATGCTAATTGTTAAAGCATCATACCAGTGGTTTTAAATGTTTTTGGCACGCTACCTACACATTGTGTGTACTTAACATAACGTTATTGCTGATGAAACGATGCTACGAGTTTTTAGACTGATTTCCTATCTTGCAGGCAGTTAATTGGCTTCACTTTCATGCCATTATGCCATGAAAATTACCATAAGTACTTCATCACCGTGAATATTTGGTTGTCAAAGTCGTGTTATTATTGTGCAAGTAGGGAGTGTTTGCAACAGTACCTGGCTGCTGGTGTGTCGAATTGCTCGCGGGGAAACAACAAAGTTTTTGAACAGCAGCCAGTTGTGACGCAAGAACCTACGAAATTTACATTGTTGCTTTCACTGTGTTAGTGTTTACTCGATGGTTCGCTTCCAGATTAGATTTTTCGATAACATAACAGTGATTTTTGGCACCTGACTAATATCAGATGCTTCATTGAACACATCATCACGAAGGAATATTTTTAAAATCAGTCGCATTGGGTAGACATCTGTGCATGTAACCAAAGATTTGACTATAAGACTTGACTGTAAACCCCTCACATTACCAGATAATCTGGGCCAAACATCGGGACTGACCAAGATCCCGAACCGGATTTCCCCTCCGATTGTTGGGAGGAGTGAATCGGGTATAAATCGGCCCAAAACTCCTTTAGTCTGAGCCTAGCTTTAAGGGACATTTCGGTTATTTGGATCTTTAAAGACATTTTTTTTCCTGTCAGTAATGAAATGATATTAACAATGATCTGTAACTATATTGGGTATATTAACTCTTCTGACCATAAACCTGCTGTCTGTTGTAAATCATGTTCTTTATAGTCTCTCTCTCTCTCTCACTTGGGCTGCTCAGCTGATCAGCCACAGCTGATCATCGCAGCCTTTTGTAGAACAAGAGGTGTTTTCTCAGCAGCTGGTCAGTTTCTATATATGAAAGCGCAGCAGGCCTGCGTCACAGGAAGGGCTGATGGGAAACCAGAGCTCAGGGGTGAAGCAGTCCTGCTGTATACGTACAATGAAAGTTTCCAAAAGGTCAACTGCTTTCTCTGTCGGTCACTCATTGAGGTCGCAGTATTTTTAATTTTTTTTCCCTTTTGGATTCGTGCCTTGCATTTGAATAGTTCTCTTCCTAATTCTTGTGCGGAGCCAAAGGGTTATCGCAAAAATACCCAGTGAGTGGAAGTCCTTAGGAAGCCCCTTCAACAAGCCGATGTGTATCTCCCCTCTTGGCCCCTCAGAGCACATTGTGCTGGAGCTTGGCCTGTAGTCATGGACCCCCTTTAATTCAACTCCCCAGAGAAAGAGGTAAAACAAAGGCCATGAAAACACATGGAACGGGTGGGGCTTCAACTGTCAGTAGCACAGGCAGTGTTGTATGTATTGTGTGTTCATATCCTCGAATGGAAGCATTAGGTTGAATCACAGCTACAGTTCTGGCCCGGGCTGGTCTCAGTCATTTCCTGGAGATTTGCTTTTTGAGATTAGTTGTTTGCTGCTAAGCCTGATCATATGACTGTTTGTTATGAGTGTTGGACTCAATTTTGTAATAGCATTGAAATAGACTCTGTTTAGATGGTTTGTAGAGCTAAAGATAAGTCACATGCCACTGCGAGTAGTGAGTGACAGTATATCATCACAGTATTTCTCATGTATCAGTGGGTGGCCCTCGTTCTACAGGTTTGTGTCGTGCTACATGCTCCCACAGACAGTGACGACACACTGGTGACTGTTGTCTGGATGTTATTAAAATCAGTTAACTGTTGTTTGTGATGAAACAGTCAACCACTAGAATTCAAGTTATAACCCAAGATTATCCAACAAAACTTTTTCTTGAGGCTCATACCACTTGCACACTAGTTGGCATGCATGCTATGTCTGGATAGGGCTAAAATCTTCTATCACGATATAGGTAATTTCATATCTCGATAAGGATATATATCACGATATAGCATGTTTTCTGGTAGTTCAATAAATAGATAGTCTATATGAAATGACCACATGGTAAAGCCTATTTTTGTATACTCCTGTGTGAATGAAGTACTTGACAAATGAAAAGTATTTTCTCATTTTAAGAACTTGAGTGCAAAATAAACATAACAGATCGAAGTGAAATTATAGAGAAAAAACAAATAAATATAGGCCTATACTATATTGCGCTAGAAACGATATTGAATATATACAATAGACATTTTTATATCGTTCTGGCGGTGTGGTTTTCAAATGTACCCGCGTTAGTGAAGATAAATTTCTTTGTTTCATGATCAAACCAGCTTTAACTGCTGCACCGTCGAGTCTCTCACCTTTCCTTCAATCACTACGTTTCCATCTAATCCCCCACCTGCCTGTGTCGTAGCGAGTAGCTTGTTGCTAACATCACCCTCACTACAGCTCCCCTGCGACCTCACAGTTCCACGTGAAGTGAAAAGTTTTCTTTTCACTGACACAAACGTTTGTGTATTTTAGAGCTTGACAGGCATTTATGCTGCCTATTTTTCACCACACTGCGTCTTCTTTGACACACTCCTCTAGCGTCTCACCTCGTTGAACATCCCCACACATTCAGAGCGGCGATAGATTCCCATCGTGATGACAGGCTGTTTAATGACTGTGAGCAGTGGGTGGTGGGAGGTCAGGACCGCGAGCTGTCCAGAGAGTGGAACGTAGGCAATAAGGCCTGCGCGGTTTCAATGTCAGCCGTAGACTCAACACCTCAGGATGTGAGTGCTTCACAAAGGCCAATCCTGGCTTGTTATGAGCTTACAATATTGATTTAGTGAGCCAGCTGCCTGGTTAACATTCCTCTTTCTATATTAATGTCCTATATTAACCCATCCTCCATGAGCAATTAAGCAGAGTAGAGGAGCATAATTGGTGCCATGTCATCTTGAGGACGTTGCTAAGCCGAGCTCAGGTCATATGGCAGGTGTTTGGCAATATGTTGTCTTGTGTACTCACCGACCGCATTCAGTTGATGTACAAGTGAACCTCAGGTCAGGACTGTTCCACACTGCTGACCCGTGTATCTCTTAACCACAACACCGCCACAGGGAAACTCGATACCCCTGGCTCACTTTCACTGCTCAGCGCACTCTGGTTACCCAGCAATGCCGAAATACTGGTCTGTCATGCAGTTAACCAGCCAGCATGCCTTTGTCTGAATTAGTGTCTACTTTGTTTTTTCCTGTTCTTTACAGTGTGCTGATTTAAGTCAGTCAACCCACTGACCTGGTTACACACCACCCTCATAGTTAGAATAATGAGCTAGAAGAGAAAGTGACAAAATAACTCACACAGGTAAATGTATACAGTGGGATAGCAGGCCTTTTTTTTTTTACAGCAGACATTTTTAACTTGGCATAGTACAAATTAGGGATGTCACAGTACCAGAAATTTAGTAGTCAATACAAATACCAGTGAAATTCCACGATTCTCGATACCCAATTCGATACCACGTTAAATAACAAAACAATAAATACCATGTACTTCAACATACACTCCTTTTATTACCGTTTGTGGACTGGTTTTATGATCCGCCTCAAGTTTCTCTGTTACATTTCAACACATCATGATAACGTTATGCCCGTAGGTGTGAATGTGAACGTATCATAATGTAACTCAATACAACCTCCGTACGTTAGCTTTTAGCTCCGTTATTTAGCCAAGCAGGACTGTGCTGCCCGCCGGCTGCTAACAGCTAACATTAACTAGCTCTCATCCTGCCAATTTCAACACAGATTTGTTGTTCACAATGTAGCATTATCAGGTAAAGTTTCTATCGTTGCTGGGACAACAGGACACTGTTAGTCTGGAGCCCTGATCCCCGGTCCCTGCGGTACTGTAGAAAAACGATCTCCGTCACGTTTTCAGAATTTTGGCATCGACTTGGTACCGAAATATCGGTTCTTGTGACATCCGTAGTACAAACAAGCACAGGTGTTACTAATAACGTTAATGATGTTGTCCCAGTAAGCAATGCAAGTGTGACAGTAAACTAACATGAACCATACCAATATTTCAATCTTTATGTTAAGCTAAGCTAACTGCCTCCTGGCTCTGGTTTCATACTTCATACTTATATGAGCTGGGTATCGTTCTACTAATATCTCTGTAGTAGTTTAACTGGCTTTCTGGCAACATTTGTCAGCACCTTACAGGCCCTTTTTCACAGCACACTTTTGGACTTGTCATCGCAGGAAAAACACAGTAACAGGTGTTACTAATAACTATAACAATGGCTCAGTTTTATCACGTGTCCCAGTAAGCCAGTTTAATGTGCCAGCATGTAGCCAACTAATCTGAACCAGAAATCAATGTGGGATTTGGCCTCTAACCTCCGGTGGTCTCACTCTCATCGGTGCACCCACAGTAACGCCACAAACATGCATCCTGTCAGCTAACAGCTCATTGAGGTTGTAGGGTGACTAACGGCCGCCTGACTGAAGAATAAACTACATTAACCTTTTACTGTTACTAACATACAACCCACTTGTGGCTGTCTGACGTCAGTTGTCTGACTCAGCTGCGAACCATCTACAGTTGTTCACCAGTCTTATCGCTCTGATGAAGTAATGTGCTCTTAGTTTATCTATAAAACAGCTGCCAAGATTGTACAGCACGCCTGTTATTGTCTTCAGGGAAATACTGTGATCCAATATAGTGTGTGAAAGTATATTAACGGAAGCACAGATACACCGATTTGACATAAGAAGTCAGGAATCAGTGATTATGGAGAAACATTTTGGTTTTCTAGACTTTTTGGTTGGTGAATGTACTCTCTTCAGTTTGCCTTTCTCAGTGCTGTAACTGTCTCCAGCTCAAAACTCCGCTGTACTCACACAGCTTGCTCAAGAGTGCAGTCTCTGCCAATATAAAATGCACAATGTAATAGAAGTAATGGAGGAAGTCGGGCAATACTCAGTCTGCACTCAAACAGAATATGAATGCTTTAAAAGCTTGGAAGGAACATTAGTTTTATTTCTTTGGCAAAAACAACTTCAGGATGCCGACTGTCCAGTCTGATTGCTGGACGTTTCTTTCACTTCATAATTTCGATCCTAGTAAGACCAACACAATTGAGCTGAAGTGTTTTCATCCCGTACAGGAAGGTCTGATTTGATGAAACGATTAGGGGTTTGAGTCAGGGAGGGTTGGTTTAAAATTGTCCAGCATGTTTATGTGTGTGTCGGTCAGCGGCGCTGGAATGGTTTTTGAAGTGGGGGGGAGGACATCCAGTTTTGGATGACTTAATACAGTGTTTCCCCACAGGATTTTGAGAGACTGTGGTGGGTGGACATCGGACCTTCTAGAGGGGTCCGGGGTCATGCTCCCCCGGAAGAAACTTTTGTACATTTTAAAGTTAAATGCATCAGTCTGGTGCACTTTGAAAGCAACATGAAGAGGCTAGACCTATGAAGAACTTTGTGCTCCTTTAAACAATTTAATCATAAACACATTAGTTGTATATGAATGGTGATGACACGGCAAAAAGTCCCACCCACAAAGGACAGTAAACGAGACAGGGTCCGTGTTTCAAGACGGGTGGGTCGGAGACATCGCCGCAGACCCCTGACGCACTGAGGACAGTCAACCCCCGGTTGACAGTCGCACCGGAAGCCCCGTCCCTTCCCGCCTGCAGGGAGAGAGGGCGCACTGTGCAACGAGCACTCCGCGGCCCCGGGAAGCAGCGAGGTCAAGGCGAGGGAACACACGGTTGTAAGCCACCTTCAATCCGGGCCTTTCCAAGCCAACCTTGAGCCGATGCACTGGAGAAAATGTGATGCGGTGGCCAGCCAGACTCCGCAAACCTAACCCGTTGAGAAGTGTAAAAATATTTTCAGCTCATTATGAAACTGTGGCGTGCTGGATGTTGGGCTGGATGTCAGATCGCTTTGATTTCATTCGAATTAGGCTACACAATGGTTGATTATGATTGGAGAAAGGTCCAACATGTTACGCCATATAGACCTTATCGCCAGTGTTCTATGACCTTAATACCTGGCTTAGACTTTACCACTTTATTAACATAACACCTGAAAGTGGGGGACAAAACGTCTGATGATGGAGGTGTTTGTAAGGCTTAGCTGAAGGAATGTGTGATTGTCTCACATTCAGGGTACTAACACTTTGATGTGTGTGATGTACATTGTGAGTTTGTCTTTGTCTTTCTCTCTAGTTTCCTGTAAGCTCCACCTTGCTGCTGTCCCACCAGTGCCACATACAGTACATGGTTTCCCTTTCACTTTTCAACACTACCACTCAGTCACACCTTTCATTACATCCTCTCTGCCGCTCACACCCTGAACACAGATGTTACACATCTTTGATTGTTACACCACATTGGGTGTGATTTCACTTGAATTGATCCGTGCTAGCATGTAGATCTCCGTCTGCTTCTTCTTCTCTTTGAGTTCATCACAAGAAAATGCCTCAGAATAGTAAAAGGACACCAACCCGGAATAGAAAATGGCTGCACAGCAACAAATAGAGTAAAATGAAATAATCCAATAAGCCAAATAATCATACTCATCATCATACTAATCACTAAATACCACAGAAACCAAACAGCATTCTTTCTGATAAAGAGAAAAACAAGTTGCCTTGTTGATGTTCACGGTGGGGAATCAACTGTGGACCGTCACTGGCAGCTACTTTATCAAGAATTTGAAGTCATTCAGGGGAAAAACGAGAGTTTGTTTATTTATTGACCTGCTAAAGGGTCTGACTGAAGAAGATAGACAAAAAATGTACAGTGATAAATGATAACTAGCCATATTTTGCCCATCCCTTCTCGGTCATGATTTGACAGTTCAGTTTAGGGATGTCACGAGAACTGATATTTTGGTACCAAGTCGATGCTAAAATTCTGAAAACGTGACGGTACTTGTTTTTCTACGTACTGCATCCTCATCAGACTCTGATGAAGACGCGGTTGGCGTCGAAACGTTAGTCTTTAAATAAAGTTGATTGCCTTAAATCCGTGTGCTCCAGTGATCTTTGAACCTTCTCTCTGAAGTCTCTGGTTATAAAGGAGTGTATGTTGAGGTACATAGGATTTACGCTTTTGTTTTTGTTTTTTACCAGGGTATTGAATTGGGTATCAAGAATTGTGGAATTTCACTGGCATTGGTATCGACTATTAAATTTCTGGTTTCGTGACATCCCTACTGTAGTTCAGTTAGCTGTTATGACCTGCTGGCTCCTCCCTTTATGCAACCAAATACAAACCAAATATCTGTTTCCAACGGAGATCCTGTCTGGAGAAATTACACTCCCCCGGCCTTTTTCTCAGCTGGACGGCAGATTTCTTCTTCTTCCATCCAGAGACCACTTCATCCTCTGTCTGCTTGAAACCCCCCCCCCCCCCACATGAGCTAACCGGGTCCCAGAGGAATTGTAGGCCTGCTTTTGGAGTGGAAAACATTGGTCCTGGAGTTGAGAGGCCTTTGTATAAATGTTACAATCTTTTCCCAGACTTGAACCAAAAAAACCCTGAGTGAGACCTGATTCCTGCTGATATTTAATAACTGTGATTCAGACTGCAGATCTGAGAGTTATACACAGTCCTAACCGTGTGAACGTCACGGTCCTAACGGTGTGAAGGAAAAAGAGGAGGAAGTAAAAAAAAAAAAAAAAATCCTTTTGACAATTGGCCGAGCAAGTTTTAAAATGCAGACAACCTGATCAAAACAGTGTTTTCACAGTAGGGCTCCAACTAATGATGATTTCCGTGTATCAATGAAGTGGCTGATTATTATCTTGAACAATCAATTCATTTTTTGGTCTATAAAATGTGAAAAATACCCACTGCAATTTCCTAAAGTTGACGTTACCTAGTTGCTCGCTTGACTAAGACTCCAAAACCTAAAGATATTCAATTTACTATCACCCAAGACAAAGATAAGCAGCGAATCCTCACAATTTATAAGATGGAACGAGGAAATGTTTGGTATTTTCTTGAAAAATTACTTAAATGATTAACCAGTGTTCAAAAATATTGCCATTTATTATTTTTCTGTCACTTGATTAATCGATTAATAGACTGTTTCAGCTCAAGTTCACAGTATTTAAATGAAAAATGAAAGAATAAATCGTATATGGGAGTGCAAATGGGGATTTGCTATTTTTCTTCCTGTCTTACTGCTTCCATTTTAAAGCGTAAACTATGGAAATAAGCTTCTACCGTCTACTTTAACTAACGTCCAGGTGCCTTTAATGGCCTTGGTGTCAGGCTCATTCATCTGCGTTTCCTGCTGAGTGCTATTTAGCCGTGTTCTCAGCACAGTCTGCACGTTGTTTTTGTGTTTCTGCTCTATAAATAAGATCCTGTGGGTGACGTTAGTTCCTCTCTCAGCCCCTGTGTTTATGTGTGTATTTACATGTAAATGTGCGTACTGTGGCTGTTGGTGTGAGTATTTCTGTTTGTGGTTGTGCTCTGTGCGTCTCCTCGCTGTCAACCGCTCACCGAGACACCACGGGAGACTAGCTTTCTTTTGTTGGTATCTATTTCTCGTGAGATTGAGTTGTAACAGCGTTGCATGTTAGCAACACCATTTATCTCAGACAATAAACCAGTGGTAAACAAAGACGGCTTTGTGCAGATCGAACCAGTATCGCTGTGCTAGAAGCCCGACCGTGACCTCACAGGGTTAGAAGACAGTCCTACACTACGGGCTTCGGAGGGAGGCTAGCGTCAGTTCAGACATTTTTGTCATCTGTCCTTTTTCACAAGTCCACACAAACGCCCAGACAGGGATGTAAATCTGTTAGGTTAGGTGTAATCTCAGATTACAGATTAGGACAGAGCCAAAAGTGCAAACGTTGGATGATTCTCGTGATTTAAAAGGGAGGTTTTTATTTAGCACTATCTGTGTAATCTAGGTAGTTATCCTCACTGACGCGTGCGTGCAGTCATGTGTTTGTGAGGTTACCTGTGTGTGCATGTAGAGAGAGGAACTGATACTGTGAGGCAAGAGGAAACCGTGGGTGACAGAAACAGTCGTGTTGCTTCCTCCCTAGCGCTGGATGCCACCAGGCTAATCTGCCCACAGTAATTACAGGGCTCTACCAGTGGGGGGGATGAATATGTGTGTGTGTGTGTGTGTATGTAAGGAGGTCGCAGTGGTCTGTACATAGTATGGATGCGTTCTGGGGTTTGCAACATCGACAGAAAACGACACAAACTATATTTAACGAGATGAGACATCTGTGTTGTTGCCACATCCTCAACAGAGAAGTGAAAAACTGACTCCGTGTCTTTTGTTCATACGCGATCTCGGTGTCGTTGGGGTTGATGGGAGGCTAATCAGCTGATCCTAAAGCCATTCACTACCCCCCACCACACGGACACACAACACAAATGATGTACCTCTGTCTGCACTGTATTTTACTGACTTTAAAAGCAGGGTTGGTAATGATTTTAGAAACATTTTTTGTTATATTTGTTGAACTTCTCATTACATCCCGACAGCAATCAATAAATCAAATGCTCTGACAAAAAGCTAATGCTGCTAGCTACTGTCATTGGAAAAGAGTTGACAACACTGGGCTCGGTTTTTTTCGGCTGGATCATTTTTAAAAATCTGGTGTACTCTTGCTAGTTTCTCAAGATCGCCCACCCTGCCTTTTATCTTGTGTGTGTTGGGCAGGTCGGTGGATGGGCGGGTGTTGTTAACTACAGTCCAGACTCTCTCCTGTCTGCCAGCATCAACTATTAGCTCATCATTCTGTCTAAGAGAGGAAACATTAGCCCAGCAGTGACCTCTGACTGTTATTGAGATCCCCCGGAAACTGTGCTGGCTCCTCGTTTGTATCGTTATGGTACACTGTTGGGAGTGTTTTCATCATCTGGTCCCTGGGTTGCTGGCAGAAACAAGTTCATATATACTGCCATATTCATCTACAGTATAACCCAGGGTGCTTCCTCTATACTTAAAAAAAAAAAAAAAGGCAATTTCACTTTTGCTTTTGTCAAATTGCCGGTAGGTTTTTAATTTAAGAAACTGCGCTCTGACCACAAAACAGATGGAAAACTTTGGCGTTAAAAAGTGCTTCGCTGAGCCTCTCAGGCAGAGAGGAGCATTTTCCAAAATTGTTTTCACGAGCCAAGTAATATCAGTTAAAAGGAACGTTACGTCGCAGTGTTAAAGTTGGCAGCAGGTGTTACACTGATGGAAAGAATAGCCGGGGAGCGCACTGGCTTTGTTATGGTTGTGGTGTTGTTTTATGTAGACGTCTGAGACTTGTACCAAAGTGCTGTTTGCTGATAGTGGCAGCTGCTTGTTCAGATTATTAACACAAATCCTTTCACGTCCTCTTCTAATTCCTATATTAATTTCACTCATTGCTGAAGGACCTGGAGTCTTGCTTAATGTTTTGGTGCTTCTGGGGAAGATGAGTTTCATTGTGTATTCCCCCCACACATCGTGTGCTTATAACCATAACCTCAGTCTTTCCTTCCCAGCCTTCTCTGACCGCCATTACTCATCATTTATTCACCATTGTTGAGGTATTAGTGTTCGGTTTTGGTTTGTTTTAGAAAGCCAAATAGTCAGTCCATTGTTAATAGTGACCTGAGAAAGAACATTTTAAATGTGTCAGCCTGTCAGATGATTCAACACATCAGATGCTTGGAAAAACCCATGAAAACGACTTTTAAGCACTACAGTATGGCATCTGGACAGCTCATGTTTTTCTTGGATTCCTTGCACGTGAGCGATAATCTGAACGTAGTTAGCCACTAATATTATAGATCCACCACTCTGGACACCAAACGGAGTGAGTTTACAGCACCAGTTTACTTAATCCATCTCGGAAAGTTTGGAAAATAAATCTTTTAAAGGCAAAGTTTAGACTTTATTTGGGACAGACATCGTGTCACCTATAAGCTTAAATCACAACATGACATGTGAATAGCTGTAATTGAACGTTTTAACCAGAATTTGGCAGCAGATTTCTTGAAATCTGAAAAGATATATTTGATGGCGAGCACACAGATGAGCTGCACAAACACAAAAGGCTGTAATGTGCTGGAGAACGCCAGTGCAGATTAAAACTGGTCACTAATGCCTGGATGCGTGACTTCTACAGTAAAATCCCTTCATGTCAGAGTGTAGCTCTCTATAATTATTGGTGTAGCTGTGAATGTTGTGTTTATGTGTGTGTTTATCCCCTCTGTGACCCTGCGCTGTCAGCTGTGAGAGGATCAGCCCTCCATCTGACTTGTCCTGAGGTCAGAGGTCAACAGCAGCAGTTCAAAGGAAGGAGTCACAGGGGTCACTGTCATCTTGACTTGAATGAGCTCTGAAACGGCCACATTGGTCGGCGCCTTTACACAATCAGCTTTGGATAAAGACGAACTTTAAAACGCCTGGATGAGGAAGGATTATGATGATTGCTTACAGAAAGTACATGACCTTTGTCACTGAATTTATACGTCTAAGAGACATTTTCCACACACACAAGAGTAGCGTAATGTGCGAGTATAGCCAGCGTGCGGTCGAGCGACGGAGAGAGTGACGGCGCTCGGAGCAGATCAGCTGTTGGCAAGAAGAACTTAGCGGTGAAGTTTGTCTCGTGTTATTAAATATACAGTGTCACACACACCTCCTCCTCCTCACTTGTGAAATGAATCCGCCGCCTCTGATCAGGATTAGGCATCTTACCGGTGTGACAGGGGAGACAGGCGGTGGAGCGGTTACCTCCGCCGATGATGTCGCTCAGGGCCGGTCCGTTCAGTGCCGGGGACAGGTGTAACGGGACACCGCAGCATTTTTCGTGATGAGAAAACAATCGATAATTCTCTTCATTTTGAATTACCTGTATGTTTTATGGTTGTGATGCCGCTCGAGGAAGAGTACAGTACACATGCGCACACGGAGACGGTGTTTAGTCAACAGATTTTTGGTTGCATACGGGACCAAAAGGCTGTCACTCTGGAGCCCTGCTCTACTGCTACAGTACTATGATGAGCAGGTCCAGCATGAGCCTGGACAGCAAAACACACACATGATCCTGGTTTGACACACTGACACATATCTCACAGAGACGGCCCGTAATGCAACTCCGCTCCGGGCTCAGTCAGCATTCGTTCCTCTGTGTGTACTGTAGCACCCCTTAACCTGCACCAGCTGTGTATACACACACATGTACACACACACACAAATACATTCACTTCCTGCACCTCGGGGGGAGTTTTTGGCGAATGGGCTCGCTCTGCTGGCCAGTTGGCCCTCTCTGTTAGCGCGGTGCTCTCCAATCAGCACATTCCTCTTTCTCTAGACAGACACAGGGAGACGAGTTTTGGCAGCGCACACGCAGGGTGGGGTAACGCTCATATCCTGTCCCCTGACCTCCGATTACACACCCACACTGTACTGTTTTGCTCATGCTCGCACTCAAAACACCACATTCTTGCTCTCAAAACACACAGCTTTTCCTCTGTTTTGAAGCAGCTGTCACAGTCACTCTCTCGACCGCAGAGCCCCTCGGTGTCTCTGCCCGCTGCCGGTCACAGAGCCAGTGTGGCCGTGCCAGTCCACGCCTGTTGTTATGCCCTCAACCTAATACAGACTCTCCTCTGTCTGTGTTAATGACCCTCCCTCCCTCCCTCCATCTTTCCATCCATCCCTTCCTCCCTCCCTCCCTCCGGGCACCACTTGGACACCAGCACTAGGCCCGACAGAACCCCGTCTCCAACAACAATGAGTCCACGACGATCAATTCGCTGCCGATTGCCGTACTCGCATGTCTGTCTGCGTGTTTTTACCTCCACGTTAAAAAAGCCCGTAGCATGCCTAAGAGAAGGAGAAACAAAGAAAAAGAGACCGTAACGCACCATTCGCTGCCCCAAGTGTATTTAAGGCCAGCTTGTGTACCCAGGCATGAAGTCAGAGCTGACTGCTGGCCACCCCATTTGAGCTTTCTTTACGCAGAGAATGACAAAGCACTCAATCTCACACGCGGTCTCTCTAAAACTGACTTTGTTTCTGCTGTTTTTTTTTCTCTTCAAATGATGTGCACTCACTCCCTCTGCTCCCTCCCCGTTTCCCATGATTTCACAGTGTTGTGAAACCTCCAGAGTTTCCTGCATGGGGAGGATCAGAAATTCTGCAAATACTGGCAATCTACATGCTCAGTCCTAAAGAGAGCTCTCTTTTTGATTCAGTTGTTTTGCCAGGCAAACAGCACACCAGCGGATAGTGGTCGTAGTGTGAGAAAGCTCTAAGACACACAGAAACTGAGTCACACATGGGACTCCTCACCCAGTGCCGGCTTATCCAGCCCACCACCCTCCAATCTGCTGTTGAACTTTGGCTCCCCCCCTCTCTCTCCCTCTCCTCATTTTCTTTCCATTGTTGTTTCATACACACAGCAAGCTATGTTCGCTTTATCACCTCATCCCCCACAACCCTCTCCTTCCCGTTATCTTTGATTGTCTCCATCTTCTCCTCTAGGGCTGCGACGATTCACCTATCTCCCGATTCGATACTATCACGATACTTTGGTGCAGATTCGATATGTATTGCGATTTTTAAGTATTGGGATTCTACAAGTATTGTGATTCGATATTACGATTTATTGCGATTTTTGTTAACTTTTTTAACACTAGACCACGGGAAAAAGTTTAATCATACACTTCCAGGGACTTTTACTTCGGAAAATATCTTAATTACTACGGTAAAAGTGTTTGATTTTCAGCATGTATGTAGTCAGAGATGTCCTGAAGTCAAATATATCAGTCATTGTCAGGAATTATTTATTACATTTTTTCTAGCAACCCAAAAATCCAAGAATGAAGACATTTCCTTCACAAATTAGTGGTATTTTCTTTTTGATGTATAAGGGACGTGTCATGTTTTATACTACTGGTGAATATAATCCAATCAATCTTATTTCCATATATGTATTTTGTATATACAGTTCATTTCGTTAACGTTATGTTACTCAGATTACAACAATAAAAGCGGTAACTTCCTTCTACCTCCTCATAGACTCAAATGAAGCAAATATATTGATTCTGCCATTAAAGAATCAATTTCAAAATCGTAAAAAAAAAAAAAAAAAAAATGTGATACATAGGTGAATCGTTTTTTTCCCCACCCCTATTCTCCTCTCAGTTGGCTGGTCGAGGGTTTCCTTGTTGTCACCGGTCAGTGTGGAGGAGGTGCTGGGATTGAGGCTAAGCAGTCCTTTGGCACTCTGCACTTGACATAGCACACGGTGTTATCACTGGACACAGAGGAAGGGGAATAACTGAGAGAGTTTGCAGCAGTGGGATTGTTTGTGTGTACAAGGGGAGTGTGTATGTTAGTGAACTGGATAGGGTGTGTCTTGCGTGCATGTTTGCTGCACAAGCAGCAAGCTGTGTGTTTTGGGGTCCCAGTTAAAGTGGACTTTGTCTTACCTCTGTTGCTCTCCAACAAACTCCGGCGGCGGTGGGAGTCCTGCCAGTTCAAGGCCCAACGAGGAAGGGGTGGGGCTGGGTGTACAGTGGGAAAATCAGGGGGGGGGTCTGTGGGGGGGGTGGAGGAGATAAATCGTTGAGTCCCATGTGAAACCGGCTCACATGGCTTCCCCTTTTGCTCTGCTTACTATCCAAACTGTTCCCGATAGCCTTCAGTTTTGCCATTGTTCTCCGCCACACGCGGTTATCTGCTAGTCGCCGTAATCATATTTGGGTTTCGTTGCCTGGAGGAGGTTTTTGTGCTCTCGTCATGTTTATTCACTGGGGCTAATGTAAGGCCAAACAATGGTGTTATCTCCTTGCCTAGTTGTAAATGGACTGAGCCGTCAACATGTGGAGTTCAGTGGATTTGGTTTAAAGAGGATTATTATTATTATTATGACTCAACCCCTGCTCATGTATTAGCTAAAGCAGAGGCTGTGTGTGTCAGAGGAGTGGTGTGTGTGTGTGTGTGTGTATGTGTGTACTTCATCTGGTTTATGTGTGCGCAGTTGCCCGGTGTTTGTGTGGTAATTATGACTAACATAACAATGTGGTGTCGCTGTCCTCTCTCCTAGGTGACATCACGCAGAAGGGCTATGAGAAGAAGAGAGCCAAGCTGCTGGCCGCCTACATCCCCCACTTGCCAAGTAAGACAAACTCTTCCTCTGCTCTTTGCTTTTCCTAATGTCACCTTTAAGCCCCTTTTCTCTCTTTCCTGTGTAATCTTTACCTCCTCTGTCAGCATTTTTTTGGTAGGGGTGTAAGAAAGTATCGATGCACATGAGTATCGTGATATTATGTTTCGCGATACTGTATCGATTCTCCGAAACGCTGAATCGATTTATAATTAACCTCTTCAAGCGAAGGTACTGGCATCATATGAAACTAGAAAACCTAAGGAATCCATTGAAACCAACCATGTCATACTAGCTTGTCGCGAAGGACGCTAAATAACGCTGCAAAGTTACCCAAAATTTTGGCAAGGAAAAACTGGCATGGGCATTTTCAAAGGGGTCCCTTGACCTCTGACCTCAAGATTTGTGAATGAAAATGGGTTCTATGGGTACCCACGAGTCTCCCCTTTACAGACATACCCACTTTATGATGATCACATGCAGTTTTGGGCTGCGTATCGTATCGTATCGTATCACCAGATTCTTGCCAATACACAGCCCTAGTTTTCGGTGCAGGTCACTCTGAAATTCGGAAACTTAAAAAGTAATTACATCAGAAGTTCTCATCAAGTCATGACTTCACTATGCTGGATCTCAGCTAATGGTTCTCCCCCATCTGTATAGAGAATTACATAGAAAAAAAACAGTGTTTTTCAGCTCAATAAAAAAATATATATAGCTTCACTGAATATCCAGTGTGACTGTAATTCTCTTTGTCCAAGTTGTCAAAGAGAATTTCTGGCTTTCTGTGGCACTCTAGTGGCCAAAATGGGAATTACACATATGACAACAAAGCATACAGTAACATCCAACAACTTCTCTAATAACTACAGCGCTGTAGAAACCCCCCCCGGAATAACAAAACCACCGTGTGCCTCAGTTGAACTTGAAACACAGTTTGGTTAAACCAGTGTCGGTTTACAAGCATTCACAGAAGCAGGGAAGTACCAGAGTTTCACTGTTGCCTCTGTCCTCGTTGGTAAGATGATATGTTCAGTTTTCCTCAGTCAGCTGACTCACATGTGGGTGTGGTGTTTCCTCAGGAAGAATTGCACCACATTAGCATTGGCGTGAAAAGATCCGTCTCGATGTGTCACTGAAAGCTCATTTTAAAAAGAGGAACACTTAACTTCCTTTCCTGTTAGTTTAACCTTGGCCTGTTTTGACTTGAGCTACCTCATGATTACGCACACGGGGAAATTGAAAAGGACTGCGGGGATCTAAATCTCGTATGGATCACTTCCATATTTAGTTCTTGAATTAAAAATTCCCCTGGTTGTTGGTGGGTTCTGCTTTGTTATGGGCAGCTTGCCCTGGATGACCAAAGCAGGTATTGGGAAGCTTTGAAGCTCCAAAGGTCACCTCCTGCTCCTGCACCCCGTCCCACCGGGCCTCCTTTATCCCTCTGAACCACCATCTACACAGGGACTCTGTTGCCCAGGCCCTCTGAGAGGAGTTGACTAAAAATACATTTGCTTGAATCTAGCCTAGTTTCATGTACTGCATTAACGGTATAAGTTACATCAGTCAAGTACATGTCCTTATTTCACCTCGTGCTCAGAGGCTCTGTAGTGAGGCTAAATTTAGAGAGCTTCTCTGAGTATAATGTAATATTTATGCCTACATGTAGCTGCGATGGCATTGTGTAAAGCAAGAGTGTGCAGCTTTCCAAAATCTCATGTTTCTTTGTTGTTTATTAATGTCACCCTACATGTGTCGTTATTGACTTTGCTTCTGTTCTGCAGATGTGGATCTGTCTCTGCCAGATGTACAGCTCTCCCCGGGGCACAGTGCCGACCCCAGCCCGAGTCCTGAGGCCCCGGGCCCCTCCTCGTCTTCAGCCTCCAGACACCACCGCGCACACCGCAGTGGAGGGGCCAGGGACGACCGCTACAGATCAGGTACACAGCTCTTCATAAAAAAAACCCCACAGCAGTAACAAATCATCAGCCTGTCTAGGGCTTTTATTGTGAAAGGTAAGAACGGAATGAGTGATTCTAGTCTGCGCTGCCTTTGTCAAGGTTGAAAGGAGTAATAAAGTTTGCCGTCCCGGTTCGGACTACGGAGCTTCCGTGTTGTTGTTTCATAAATATAGGCGCAACTCAACCTGTTTCGCACAACTTGACAGGTTGTTGCCTTTATTCGCGGTGTGAAAGCTCAGAAAATTGACCTTGATCCGGAAAAAAATGACATTGCTTTTTCTCAGCGCAATATTCACGTTCTGTGTGAAAGTATTCATGACATAAACAACATTTCGAAAAAATATATTGACGTGCGAGTATGCCCTTTTCACAGCAGCCATTTTGACACGTCATTGCACTGTAAACAAAGGTGTAATTAATAACATTAATTATGGCCCTGTTCCATTTAGGTGGGCCAGGGCCCTGGTGTTGTGCATGCTGGCTCACTGGAAGGGCTGTGACACACTTAATTTGATCAATTACACCTGTGTTCAACCTGCTCTGACATGTCAAAATGGCTGCTTTGAAAAGGGCCCATTAATTGCACAAAAATTGCCTTTACTCGTTTTAATGTATATATATTTTCTCTTTCCTTCTGTCTGTCCACCTCACTTGTTTGTCTCTCTCTGTTTATTCTTGCCGTTTATGTAGACATCCACACAGAGGCTGTGCAGGCAGCACTGGCCAAACACAAAGAAGAGAAGATGGCACTGCCCATGCCAACCAAGAGACGCTCAGCCTTTGTCCAGTCTCCCATAGAGACCTGCACACCTCCAGGTAAACTAGATCTCACACTCAGTGGGCAGCTGTTCGTCCCTCTGGTCAAATTAAGTGCCCACATTACTGAAGTGTCTCTGGAGCGAGACACTGTATCCCTGCCAATCGTAGGGGTGCTGCTCTGTAGCTGACTCTTCCTTTTGAGAACTCTAAATGATAAATGTGTCCTTTGAGGCTAAATAGTGTAAAAGACGTCTAAATAATCCGGATTTTCTCTTCCCGTCAGACACATCTTCTGCATCAGAGGATGATGGCTCGCTGCGCAGAAAGGCGGCTCTCAGTGCAGTGCTGGCCCAGAGCCTGCAGAGCCCCGATTACTGGATCAACCGTTCCGTCCAAAGCTCCTCCACGTCCTCGTCTGCTTCCTCCACCCTCTCCCATGGAGAGCCCAAGACCCAGCCACAGCCCCAGCCCCAACCTGCTCTTTCCTTGTTGGCCGATGTGCTGGCTCACACACGCATAGGTAAACGTCACTGATAAATAGAGTGGGTTGAATTATTTTTGTAGGCCGACCAGGAAGTTAGCATCGCACTGGTACCCTCGACAAAAAGCCAATGGGATTTTTCCATTGGATTTTGGGTTATTGCAGAAAATCATACGAGTATGAGTTTAAACAACGAGCCTTCCGAGGCGGCACGAGTCGGCGTGATGACGTTTAGTAGTCTCATTCAGCCACTTGTTAGCAACAGCCTTTTTTAAGACATATAAAAGCTTAAAAATTCACGAGTGGGGTATTTACTGACGTATTTCCGTAGAACAAAACGTTAAAATCTCTTAAGCTTGTGTTAACCACAGACCTTATTTCAGGCATTTAAATAAAAACCCGTTGACTTTGAGACGAGGGAACCGGAAGTGCTAAAATGATAACTCATTTCCGGGTATTAGGACTCATCCCTGCAGCACTCTATATCTCCAATATCAACAGATACATAACAGTGATAGTTGGCTGTGGTTACACTCACTTTCTCTTCTCCTCCAGAAAACAGCGTCCCCCCGGATGTGACATCCTCCACTCCCCAGGAGAGAGGGTCCAGGGTGGACCTGCCTCCAGCGGTGCGGGGCATGAGCCGTGGACAGAGCCGCTCCAGCATGCTGGACACTGCTGACGGTACACTCACACAAGCCAGGATGTTTAGAAATGTCTGGTGGTGGTATAAATGAATGTATATATCAGGGTGTACATTCCCACTAAGAAGAATCACAGTAGATTTCATGGCACTTGAGTGACGTTTTCTGTTTTGCGTTGACCGCATGGCTCGCAAGGTCGCAGTGACGAAGCTGATTGGAGTGCCTTCAAATCAATAATCGATCTGCCCCGCGTTCACCCAGAATCATCTTCAACATTATCCTCATTTCACTGTGTGGTGAATGCTGCTAATCCCAGATCTTTTGTGTTCTTTCTTTTGGGTCCATTAATCCTGTCCCTGTCTTGCCCATTCATTTAAAAAAGGCAAAAGAAAAGGTAATATGAATCGAAGTCGGGGGAAGGGGAGGGATGCTGAAGAGCCCCAGATCAGCTTGCTTTCCGGCCTGGCGTCTGTCTCTCTGTCTCTATGTTTGTCTCGTGTCATAGGTTTAGACGTAGACAACCTCCTGTATTTGATTTTTCCTAAAGATCGTCCAGTCTGTGTCTCCTACGAATCCTTCCTGCTGCTGATTCTGATCCTTACTGCGTGCTAGTGCGTAGGGTTCTGCCTGTGTGAGAGTGCGTGATGAAGTAGATTAGTATCTGTGTTACGATAAGAGTTGCGTGTGTGGGTGTGTGTGTGTGTGTGCGCGCTTGTGTTGTTTGGGTTGTTTGTGACGGTGGCTGTTGTCTCGATGTTTGTCCAGGCGTGCCTGTCAACAGCAGGGTGTCCACTAAGATCCAGCAGCTGTTGAACACACTCAAACGGCCAAAGAGACCACCACTCAGCGAATTCTTCCTCGATGACTCTGAGGAAATTGTAGAAGGTGAGACGCAAAGTGTGCATTCGTGTTTTTCTTTTTGTTTGGAAAAAAATGGGTTGAACTGAAATGATCACAGTTACAAGCCCTCACTTATTCACATGAGCACATTTATCATGCATGCATTTCACCGTCACACATAGTCTGTTAAACAATATCTCACGATTTGTTGTTGCTTCATTCAGACTGATTGTGGGTGGTATTTTTTGCAGCTTTTGATATCAAGTTTTGTAATGTTAGATTTTTTGGTTACTTATACAGCTATTTATGGAAGGGCATTTCCGCCACTGTAAGAACCTATCTCAAAATAATGATATAATATCTCAAAATAATGATATAATATCTCAAAATAATGATATAGTATCTCAAAATAATGATATAGTATCTCAAAATAATGATATAGTATCTCAAAATTATGATATAGTATCTCAAATAATGACTTGGTATCTCAAAATAATGACTTAGTTTCTCAGAATAATGACTTAGTACCTCAATATTTTGACTTAGTGTCAAGGTTATGTTACTGTTATGTTTGATTTAGCTCATGTTAACCTTACTGGGTTTTACTGAATGAAATCAATTCAACATTTACAACTCTTGTTGGACAATTCTGATTCATATTTTTATTTATATTATCAAGATTAACGTTTAGGATGAGAGATCAACCAGACGTCTCCTTCATTAAAAAAGCAGAATACTGAGTTAATAACCGACCTGTCTAATGTATGTAGAAGTCTTTTGGTTATACTGTAGAAGCAAAAGTGTTGTAAGGTACACAAAGTGAGCGGATTTATGAAGATATCGGTCCTGCTGCCTGCAGGGATTTGAGATACTAACTCATTATTTTGAGATAGTTTCTCATTATAATCATCTTTTTTTTCATCGCAGTGGCGGAAATGGGCTTCCATAGGGGTATTGACATAGCTAACATAACTGGTAAATAGAATTTATGTATAATTAATGGACGCTCAACAGAAATAACTGGCCAAAATGAATTTCTTATCAGAACTATTATTTAAGCTACACTGGTAAGGAATTATTGTTGCATGCTGTTGGCTCTCCTCCCCGCTCATCCGTACCTCTGCTGTCGTCCAGTGCCCCAGCCGGACCCCAACACCCCGAAGCCAGAGGGACGTCAGATCATCCCGGTGAAGGGGGAGCCCCTCGGAGTGGTCAGTAACTGGCCTCCTGCCCTGCAGGCTGCCCTGGCCCGCTGGGGGGCCACGCAGGCCAAGAGTCCTGCCCTCACTGCTCTGGACATCACTGGCAAACCCCTCTACACACTCACATATGGTGAGCAGCATCATAGAAATGAAAATGTAGACAGGAAACAGCAAAGGTTTTGTATAGCCCCAAAGTTAATTTTCGTGTTATTGTGTCCACCAAATGTAAATGTGAGATTTATCTCTGGCACATGAACTGGTTCAACTGAATAAATATTTGCTGGCGTGAGCAGAATAACACCTACATGTACAGTACATTTCCTACAGGAGCTCCAGTGGGTTGTGGAGTTGAACCATCCTGGATCAGTTATACAACATGATAAATAAACAACAAACAGGACGTTTTAAAATCATCATTCGCTTTTCTTCTTCACAGGAAAACTATGGAGTCGCAGTCTGAAACTGGCCTATACGCTGCTGAATAAACTGGGCACCAAGACAGAACCTGTCCTACAACCTGGAGATCGGGTAAGAGTCTGTCAGTCGCCACTCATAGTACAGTACCACAGTACGTAAAGTATTAAGGAACACGGAAAATGACTTTGTTCTGTTCCGTAGGTGGCGCTGGTGTATCCTAACAGCGACCCGGGCATGTTCTGGGTGGCGTTCTATGGCTGCCTGTTAGCTGAGGTCATCCCCGTGCCCATTGAGGTGCCGCTGTCACGACAGGTAACGATGTCACCGTTGTCAAGTGATTTCCTCTGCGGTGATCGCTGAGGAATACAAAATCAGATCTTTTGACAACATCAGTCTTAGTTATCTTGAATTTTGTGGCACTTAAACTAGATCAATTGTGACCAGCTATTTTATTTACTATTATTATTATTATGTTTTCCTTAGTTAGGTTTAGAAAAACATCATGGTTGGGCTTGAAATAAGTATGTAAACTAAGCGGTTTTGTTGCCTCGACCAAACTGTGGACGATACCGTAGTTTTGATGCGTGGCGTACAAATGACACGCGAAAAGCCTGAAATGCATCCTCTTGACACGCAGAATGGCCTTGTAATGTCATGCTATTTATACGTCTAAGTCATATTAAAAAATATGGATTTATTATAAGACCAATATATTAATGGCCAGAGTGCATGTGCGGTTTTTAATTGTCCCAGTATTTGTATACTGGCCTCTCCGTGTGTGTGTCATAGGTCTCTTGACCCTTGTCTCTCTCCGTAGGACGCAGGCAGCCAGCAGATTGGCTTCCTGTTGGGCAGCTGTGGTGTTGGCCTGGCGCTGACCAGTGAGGTGTGTCTCAAAGGGCTGCCCAAGACACCGAACGGAGAGATCATCCAGTTCAAAGGTCAGTCATCTCTGTCTCTATGGGAGCCATTAGACCGACTCATTAAAGGGAATATACAGTGTGATGTTGTGTGAACGGGTGGATCTGCGGCGGTCACTCTGCTTGTAAAGAATCGGCCGTTCACCTTTTGGCCTTGAAACCAGGAGGTTGAAAGGTGAACATTGTCAATTTAGTGCGACGACTCCAAACGAGTGTACTTTAGTTACCTAAACACACTTTCCTTTTTGCTTTGTGTCAGCTAAAAATACTTCTGTGTGCTTCTTCCTGATTACGTTCACCAGGATGGCCAAGGATGAAATGGGTAGTGACGGACACCAAGTATCTGACCAAACCATCCAAAGACTGGCAGCCTCACATCCCCACCGCCAACACAGACACCGCCTACATAGAGGTACTCTTCAGAACATACATTCACTCTTTTAGCATTTCTACTGTGGTCATCCAACGAAATGTGATTGATTTTCCTGCATGAGAAACTTGGGAAAGTAAATTACATGTTATCAACCAAAGCATTGATTTTATTGGTGTATAATTTTTCTTCTCCTTTTTTACTGTCTTTAGCAAGCCTCTGTATATATATAAATATTGAGGTTTTTTTCATTATTTTTTTTTTGGAGGATTTTGTGAAAACTTTGTAAAATTGCAACATCTTAATGTTGCAATTTTTGCGATTACTTAGCGATTACAATTATCACCTCTTTCATTTAATAAAGTCCATAGATTATTAGGCATTGGTGATTTAATATTATCGAAATATGTATCTTAAAACAATAAAACGCAAAATAATTTGACTAGTAAAATCCCAGTAGATCAGCAGTTTTTGAAATACTCAAACCAGCCCATTTGGCACCAACATCCATGCCGCGTTCAAAGTCACTTAAATCACCTTTTTTTCCGACATGAAATATATTTGTTATTATTGGTTTGTTTCCAGGAAGTATGCTCATTTAACTTTATCAATGCTCGTGTGTGTCTCTTCCACCAGTACAAAGCCAGTAAGGAGGGGACAGTGATGGGAGTTGCTGTGTCCAAGATCTCCATGCTGACCCACTGTCAAGCCTTGACGCAGGCCTGTAACTACTGTGAAGGTATGAAACTTACACCTCTCCTGCTTCTCTGCCTCTCCTACGCTAACTCTCTCTTTGTGCGTAAGGGTGAGATACTTTAGCATTATATAACTAAGCTTAATAATAATTATTTTTTAGTTTTTTAGTTCTACAGTGCTCAGCTCTTAAGCTCTTCAGCAGAGAGGCATCTCAGAGGAGATCAGCTGAGGATCATGATTAGGGAGAATATTCACTCTAGTCGACCACAACAATACAATTTTTGGCTGCATCTTTTACACAGTTAGCTTACCAATCCTCATTTATGTGTCTTTGTGTTTTGTGTCTTAGGGGAGACACTGGTCAACGTGTTGGACTGCAAGAAGGATATGGGCATGTGGCACGGCGTCTTAACGGTGAGACTGAATGCAACAATTTGTACTGTATATCCAGATAGGGGTGGGCGATATGGCCAAAATCTTCTATGACGGTAAATGTAATGTTTATATCAAGGTAATGGTATATATCACAACACGATATTTGTTCTGTAAATTCAATTAAGAAATGGTTTAAAATAACCATACCGTATTTCATCACATTTGATTATTTTCTTCTTTTATTTGGAACTTCCGTACAAACAAAAACGACTGCTTCACATACCGTCATATACCATCATATCGCCCAACCCTGTATCCAGACCAGTTGACCTTTTTAACTTTGGTATGTAGCACAAGGTGACATTGACGATATGTTTATTTCTTCCAGAGTGTCATGAACAGAATCCACACCATCACAGTGCCATATGCTGTCATGAAAGCATGTCCCATGTCCTGGGTGCAGAGGGTCCACATCCACAAAGGTTAAGCCAATTTCTAATGTTACTTTTATATTCAATATTTCTATAGTTTTATTATTTTATTGCCTACGTATATATTAAAACTGGTAGAACACAGATTAAGTAAAATGATGACTACCAATAACATTGGAAAATGGCAGCAAAAGTCAAGGAGAAACAGTAAAGCAAACCCAAAATGTACACAGAATTGGTTAAAACAAACTGTAAATGCAGTATGTAAGTGAACCGTATATAACATATTCCCCTTACCCTCCGATAGCACGTGTGGCCTTGGTGAAGTGCCGTGACCTCCACTGGGCCATGATGGCCCACAAGGACCAGAGGGAAACCAACCTGTCCTCCATACGGATGCTTATTGTGGCTGACGGAGCGAACCCATGTGAGTCACGTTGTAATAACGAACTACTGTGGTATGAACTTATATGTATGACTATTTCTACCCTGATTTGGTAATGTTTTTTTATCCCATTGTTTGTTATCAGGGTCTGTGTCGTCGTGTGATGCCTTCCTGAACGTGTTTCAGTCTAATGGTCTGAAGCCTGAGGCCATCTGTCCCTGTGCCACCTCTCCGGAGGCCCTGACTGTGGCCATACGCAGGTACCACATCTGCATACTTGCATGCTCTGTGAAGAGACACTTTGATACAGTGGTTCTCAACCTTCTTTTGCGCCAGCGCCCTTCTATCCATTATCCAGGTCCCGTACGGCCCCCCATCAATTAAAATGTAGGCTAATTGTCTTCCCTGTTATGTCATTAAAAAGCATGTAATTGAATGCCAAATAACAGATTTGATTTAAGTGGACAGTTGGAGTATCATTATCATTAGTTTCCCAGGGAGCAAAAAAGCCATGTGAATAGATATTATATAGATATAACATATGAGTGTTAAACAAATGCAGCAGTTAGAAATTTGACATTCAAACTTTAATTAGGTCTTGTAATTGATCACAAACAGCAGCCAATCAGAAAGCTTCTTGCTATGCAAAAAAAGGTGGACACAGTCGGTCGCAATCTCTCGGCGGAACTTGCCTGTCCCTCGACCAAGCCCCCCTTTCTCTCTCTGTCTATAAAGCACTGTTGCTCGCGGTTTTCCAACACGTCCTGCGTAAAAGTACGATAGCTTTTTACTTTGATGCGCGTTAAAAGAATTGAGGCACGCCCTTTGACGGATGAGCACGTCTGAAGCATCGGAGCGCGCCGCTCCATAGAAATCAACGACAAATGTGCACTGGAATGTCGGACGAACCACTGCTCTGATACATGGGCGTTCAAAACTAGTTGCTTTTCATACAATACTCGACATTAAGTCACTTATATTTTGTGCGTCTTAGTCTTAAAATGAAGGACGGGAATTTCTTTGTTTTTTATTGACATCGCATCATACTTTTCTCAGTTCAAGTTAAAAATTATGTTTAGGCTAAAAATAATGTCACTACTTTAAGATTAAATCAACCCAAAACAAAACAGAACCAAACCGTGTGATTTTTCCTTACTACTTTTGTCTTGAGATTTGTTTTGTGCATCAGCAGACTTCAACAATGTGTTAAATTTCTGCTGCCTTCCTGCCTGACCCGTCATTAATTCCCTCTCACCATCACTTCTCTTTGTGCCTTCCCTGCAGGCCTGGTGCACGAGGAGCTCCGCTACCAGCCAGGGCCATCCTGTCCATGGGCGGGCTGAGCCACGGTGTGATCAGGGTCAACACGGAGGACAAAAACTCTGCTCTCACTGTTCAGGATGTGGGCCACATCATGCCTGGAGGTTCGCCACCAGAGTTTGCTTTAATTGGCACTACAGCTGCCCCATTTACTGTTACTTTATCTTGTCTTTATCAGAATCCAGGTACTTAAACATACATAATGTTTGTGCGTTTCAGCTCTGATGTGCATTGTGAAACCGGACGGGCCTCCTCAGCTGTGCAAGACAGATGAAATAGGGGAGATTGTGATCAACTCCCGGGCCGGAGGCACCATGTACTACGGCCTGCCTGGTGTCACCAAGAACACATTCGAGGTCTGTCAAAGTTTAAAACACACGTTTAAGAACTGCCTAAAGGACTCATTCCACATCTGTTCTCGATACACTGATATCGCCTTTCTTCCAAAATAGAGGAGCAGAGTCTAAAACATTTAACATGCTGTGGCTGTTACATAAATATTTAGCATTAGACAAGAAATGTCTACTTAAAAAGTAATGTTAACACTTGAGAATGAACTTACTGGCGACCTGTTCAGGTTGCATCTTATCGAGTGTGTGCTGGGATCAGCTCCAGTCACCCCTCCATCCTGCAAAGGATAAGCTGGTTTAGAAAATGGATGGATGGGGAAGAAGCACAAGTTTAGATGATCCACTAGATGGAGCCACAGTCATCATGACACTGTTGCATTGTATTTAATTCCATATCCTCTCAGTTACTCTCACAAGCCCCTTAGTGTGTTTTTGTCCACTAGATTTTTATTTAAATATTTTAGGCACCTCTAAACTAACCTTTTAACAAGTATCACAATTCTTTTGGCATACCTTTTTAAATATAATGTCAGGGTGAGATTTACTGAATGCATTTGAGTCCAGTCTTTGATTTCTCTGCTAATCTGTAGGTGATCCCCGTCAACCAAGCCGGAGCACCCATAGGAGAAATTCCCTTCTCTCGGACTGGTCTGCTTGGATTTGTAGGACCGGTAAGACACACACAAACAGAAATAAACAGAAGAAACAATGTGAGACTTCTTGCTAAGTAAAACCGTCTGCTCCACAGGGCAGTCTGGTCTTTGTTGTGGGGAAGATCGAGGGGCTGCTGATGGTGAGCGGGCGACGCCACAACGCCGACGACCTGGTTGCCACGGCGCTGGCAGTGGAGCCTGTCAAAACAGTTTACAGGGGGAGGTGAGACACGGACTGCTCCCTGTGAGCCAGTGTGCTTAGTGTGTGTGTGTACAATTTCACCCCATAACAGGGCACATGGATGCATAAGCAATGATCATTTTGTGATATTTTATTGGTAATAAGAAAAATAGCACCTGCATTGTAAACTGAACGATCCCTTTAACATCCCTTTAGGATCGCTGTGTTCTCAGTGACGGTGTTTTATGATGAGAGGATAGTGATCGTGGCGGAGCAGAGGCCTGACGCCAGTGAGGAGGACAGCTTCCAGTGGATGAGTCGAGTACTGCAGGTAAAATCACATACATAGTGTCACCTAGTGTGAATATTCAAGAAATGATGTTTCTCCATGCTGGGGGCTTGCCGACCGTCATCTACTGTAGGTAATACACTGACTATGGATAAGTACCTCATACTACCCCAGTTCAAAACACCTGACCTATCCCTTTAATTTTGCATTCATTGAACAACATCAAATGATGCCTACTGTCTTCACAGGCCATCGACAGTATCCACCAGGTCGGCCTGTACTGCCTCGCGCTCGTCCCGGCCAACACCCTCCCAAAGACGCCCCTCGGAGGAATCCACATCTGCGAAACCAAGCAGAACTTCCTGGAGGGAAACCTGCACCCCTGTAATATCCTCCTGTGCCCGCACACCTGTGTTACCAACATGCCCAAGCCACGCCAGAAACAGCCAGGTAGGCTGCCTTACTGACCACATCTACTGATGCCTACTATAAAACATCACGACAAAGACTCATTCAATGTTGAAAGTATGTCAATGAATAAACTCTGATTGTCTGTGATCTGTTCAGTGGATGTCGGCCCCGCCTCGATGCTGGTCGGCAACTTGGTAGCGGGGAAGCGGATCGCCCAGGCTACAGGAAGAGAGCTGGGTGTGGTGGAGGACCAGGATCTGATCCGAAAGGTACCGTTTACCACACAGACCGCGAACCACACTTTGACCACACCGACCCCTAGAATCATTATCAGCAGCTTAATAAAGATGAGGCCTTTTTCAGCATGTTGTCAGGGAAACGGACCACAGCAGTTTAATTTACATTATTGTGAATTGTTACATCTAAAGCAATATATGACTCTAACATTAACACCTGGACAGTGAGACAAAATGTATACAGTACTCGTAAACGTTACACTGTTGCTATTCTTAGTCACTTTATATTACATACTATATTAGAGCTGCAACGATTAATCGATTAGTTGTTAACTATTAAATTAATCGCCATTTTGATAATTGATCTAATCGATTTTAATCAAATTAATTCATTTTAATTTTTTACTCCTCTATGACAGTAAACTGAATATGTTTGAGTTGTGGACAAAACAAGACATTTGAAGACGTCATCTTGTTACACACTGTATTAGAGCTGCAATGATTACTCGATTAATGATCGGCACTAGATTAATCGTTACGTTAAAAAGCCAAATATCCGATGTTTCCTTAACATCATTGCAAACTGAATAACTCCGTGTTTTAGACTGGTGGTCAGACAAAACAAGACATTTGATGACGTAACCGCATTTTTTTTTATTATTTCCTCATGTTTTATCGCCCAAACGACTAATCACTCAAGAAACTAATCGGCAAATTAATTGATTGTGAAAATAATGTTAAATCTCACCACAGGTCACACTTAAATATACTGTATACATTACTCTATATGAAACACAAATCTATTCAAATGAAACTGATGTATAAACTGTAAATGCTCTGAATGTGTTCACTGAGTTAAAGATGTCCAGTCGGGGGAAAATTTATGCTGATGTTTGATCCTAAATCTCTTTTGTTGTTCTGCCTTTAACTTTGCTTGGGTTGGGCTTTAGCTCTGTATGTGGCCCACCATGATGGTAAGGCTCTAGCCTGGCCCCCCCCCCCAAACCGTCTCTGCTTCTCCTGCTTCTGTCAGTCAGATGTGCTTTGCAGCCGCGACGGCCTGATGGCCACCAGCAGCAGCAGCTTTGGCCCAATGCACAGAGATGACTGTCCAGGCTGGTTCCTTGGCCAGCAGGGGTCCACACACTTAAATTAATACACAGAAATACATTAAAAATTGAGTTAAATGCCGCTCTCCATTCATCAGTGCCCCCATAACGGACTCTCTGCCATCAGCTTTTAAGATGGGAGTCTGCCAGCAGCCTACTCGCTTTGACAAACTTAAAGCTCAGCAGTAAATCAGCGACATTCATCTCCTCTAAGTGAATGAAAGTTTCGTCTTTCTTGCTTTTAGGAGGTAATGGAGACTTAGAGCAAGTGATTATAAACCGTCTCCTACCATATACGACTCATATAATGTGATGCATTTTTGCTAACATCTTGTAATAAACCCCCAAAAATAAAAGTATTAATCAGGAACATTTTGGTGTGCACCTCTGCTCGCCGTGTTCACTGTGATGCTCCCATGTGATGCTCCCATGTGATGCTCCCATGTGTAGCTCCCATGTGTAGCATGGCTTGATGAGTGGTCAGGCCAGCCGGTCTGCATGATGTGACTCCTGATTCATTGTTGACCAGAGCACGACCTGTTGTCTGACTGAGAGAGAGAGAGAGAGAGAGAGAGAGTGGCACAAAGAAAGGATGACTTCGGCCAGTGATTTTAATATGACACCGCTGTTAAATTATGTCTGTTTGTCCAGAGAACGTCCCGGTGTGAACGTTATCTGTTTCGTTACTTTACATGTTGCCTAATGTTCACTTGGCGTCTGCCTTTAATGGACTTTCTTTGCTTTCGCGTCTTGTCTTTTTCGATCCTGTGCACCAGCCAGTTCCTCTTACTAGCTTATTGACACGACTTATCAAGAGGCTAATAATGCATTTAATATGTGTTTACTTCTAAAAAACAGCCATTAGATTGTTCCCTTGAAGCAATTTTGCTTAAAGAAATAGTACATTAAGGCACTAATATGTTGTTTTCAAAGCTTTTCAAAGTTGTCATGACCCTTTTGTCTGAAAGGCCCGTAGCTTGTTAGTGGCTCTAGGGGCAGATGGTCTCAGCATGACCCTGCACAAAATTTCTCTGGACATAATCCTGTTGTGTGCTTGTGTGTCTCTGTGTGAGAGGTCAAACGCTTCACAGAATATGTTTTCTGTTTTCTAATTTGAAATATTAACAGTTTGAAATGAACAATTGTAGCTGTTGTCACTGAGAAACGTTTATTTCTGGCTGGTTGGTTGGATGATATACAGTATGAAGTGCCACTATGTTGACTTTTATGTGTTTCTATCTGTTGGATCATTTTTTTAGTGTGCAATATAAATATAAAGTCAGTCCACCCATTAATGTTTATGTGTTGACACACTCTCTTTACCAGCACCAGTTTTTGTCTGAAGCACTGCAGTGGAGAGCTCAAACCGACCCGGACCATGTCCTATATGTGCTGCTCAATAACAAGGTAAATAAATTTGGAAATGAGTCGATAGCGACACACACGTAATGCCTACTTTTCTTTCTTTTACCTTTGGTTATGGTACTAACTGTGATCCATTTTGTTGGGTGTGAGTTCAGCTGTACTTCCTCTCTGTTCGCTGTAGGGGGTGGCGGTGTGCACAGCCACTTGTGCTCAGCTGCACAAGAGAGCAGAGAAGATCACAGCGATCCTAATGGAGAGAGGAGGCCTCAACACAGGAGACAATGTGGTGCTGCTTTATCCCCCAGGTAAACACACACATATATACACACCCCTTCATCTTTGTAGACAGACATCTTTCCTTGTTTTTTCCATTTAATATACATTGAAAAAGTATCCGTTTAATTTGCCTGCGTTTCAGCTGTCTGTCTCTTATTTCTGCAGGTGTTGACCTGATAGCTGCCTTCTATGGCTGTCTCTATGCGGGGGTCATCCCTGTGACGGTGAGGCCGCCCCACCCACAGAACCTGGCTGCTACTCTCCCCACTGTCCGCATGATCATCGATGTGAGTGCACACCACTGATTTTCTAATTAATGGTGCTTCTGTTACATAGTGAACTTCAATCAAACATTACCAAAGCATACTAGAGTAATTCATGTACATTATCCAAGTACAACAAGTAGTACACAGATTATCTTTGCATTTATTCCATCTTAGACAGCTCTATAAAGGTTCAGTGCACCTAAAGCACAAAGCAAACATTATTGCTGTGTATTGGGAAGAATCTGGCGATACGATACGTATCATGATACAGGGGTTACGATTCAATATATTGCGATACTCTAAGCAAGGCGATATATTGTGGGTTTTTTTTTTATTTAGTTTGAGGAAAACTCATAGTATAAAGAACACACCATCATACGCATAAAATCTGAGTAAAAAAAGTTTGAATATAATCAGAAGAGTGGGATCTGGATTTACATTTATCACAGTCCCTGTAACATCCAACATCATAGCACTGCTTTGAGAGGCCACATACACTGAGAGGGCGCATCTCTTTTCAAATGAAATAAAGTATTGACTGAGTTAATCTTTGCATCTAAACTATTAATTAAAAAATCTATACAGTGTTTTTGAGATTTGATACAGTATCACAAAACATAATATCCTGATACTTGATATTTTTTATATTTTATTACTCCCCCTAGCAAATATATTTTCCCACTTACAGAACCTATCTAAAACAAAACATACAATTAGCCAGAGAAGCTCATCACCAACATTATAACACCACTTTAATTTGTTAATGTTAGACTGCGTTCAAGCACCAAAATATGTATCATGTACATCAAGAGCAATATGAACTGAGTCCCAACCAGATTCAGTGAAGTCGTTCTGCTGTTGACCCCTATAAGAGATTTCCCCAGAGGGAAGCAAAAAGAATTGAATTTCACCTCAGGGATCAATAAAGTATAACAATAATTAAATGCCTTTTATTTGAGTGACACCTCAGATGGAAGATTTATACCAGAGGTCACTGTTAAAAGCATGGTAGTTTATATCCTTGAATGAACTTCTTTATGTGTTTGTTTTTGGCGTTACAGGTGAGCAAAGCCGCCTGCATCCTCACCACTCAGCCTCTCATGAGGATCCTCAGGTCCAGGGAGGCTGCTGCCAGCGTCAACATCAAGACGTGGCCCACTATCATCGACACAGGTACTGAAGATCTGTTGAGATCTGTTCAAATTAGAACAGCTTGGAGGCATTAGGCATTACGTGAAGCAGCTGACCACAGTTGTTATAAGAGTGGCATTGTGTACTTTACTGCCTTTAAGAACACATCGAACACATAGCACAAAAAACTTGAGACTAAGAAACATGTTCCCTTTCTGGCCACAAGGTGTCCTGTGTCCAACAATTACCAGGTTGCAGCGCATTCCCAATAGCAAACAATAACACTAACAGTTGTGATTTTTTTTTTGATAAATCCCTCTTCTCCCAGATGATCTTCCCAGAAAGCGGCCTCCGCACATTTATAAACCCCCTACAGCTGAGATGCTGGCCTACCTGGACTTCAGTGTGTCCACCACAGGCATGTTGACTGGAGTCAAGGTAAACTACTCTCACTAATCATGCATATCGTATATAACATTAAGCTTTAGCCAGAGGGACTTAAAGGTGGACTTGGTATTACTGTGTAGGTTTGATGACAGCATACAGTATTTTTTTAAGAGTTTATGTCTTTTTCTTGTCAGATGTCTCATGCTGCAGTCAGCACTCTGTGCCGCTCCATTAAGCTGCAGTGTGAGCTCTACTCCTCACGCCAAATAGCCATCTGCCTGGACCCGTACTGTGGCCTGGGCTTCGTTCTGTGGTGCCTCTCCAGGTAACACACACAAACACTGAATATCATATTTCACATAACATCCTGTGAATGTGGCGCTGTTGCTGTAGCGAGTGTGTGTTTTTGTCCCAGTGTTTACTCAGGTCACCAGTCCATCCTTATCCCTCCGCTGGAGTTGGAGAGCTCGCTGCCTCTGTGGCTGAGCACGCTCAGTCAGTACAAGATCAGAGACACCTTCTGCTCCTACTCCGTCATGGAGCTCTGCACCAAAGGCCTGGGCACCCAGACGGAGATGCTGAAGGTCAGAATCACACTCATAAACACACCCAAAATAATGATGCAACATGTGGTTCCCCATTGAAATTACTATTCTGTCATTACTGTAATAATAATAACAACAAATTGGTTGCACAAGAATCTTATCTGCTGTGAAGGCGACTGTCTGAATTAATGATTCAAAAGTCATAGTTTTTATTTATTTTTTGGCACTTTATGTCTCTACTAGGGAGGTGACAGTAGAAAGAAGACAGGAAATGAGTCGAGAGAGAGATAGGGAACATAAATAGAAACACGGCTACAATATCAACACTTTTCAGACCATTCAAACCAGACCAAGCTGCAGGTCATCTGACAGATAAATACTTATTAAATGGACTGTAAGTGTTAACAGCATGTGGAAGTTTACGTCGATCTACTTTAAAGTCATGAATCTGGTTCGGCGTAGCTCAATATCTCAAACCACTTTGGAATAAGATGTCCACTAATGCTGAGTTCATGTTCGTGCCAGTCTCAGTCTACACGTAACTGTTAAAAGTGTGAATAACCTCTTAGCCGTGCGTGTCTCCAGGCGCGGGGTCTGAATCTGTCGTGCGTGCGGAGCTGTGTGGTGATCGCAGAGGAGCGTCCTCGCCTCACCCTCACGCAGTCCTTCTCCAAGCTCTTCAAAGATCTCGGCCTGTCGCCGCGCGCCGTCAGCACCGCCTTCGGCTCCAGGGTCAACCTGGCCATCTGCCTGCAGGTTGGTTTCAGACAGACACACACTGAATTATAGTTCACACGTACTCCTCTTACTTAATCTTGAACACTTACCCTCCAGTTATTTTTGTTACATTTTGTGCATGTTTCTTTAATCTACTCTACAGAAATGTTTTTCCATACCAACCTCATGTATTGCTGAATGATAAATGGGCCAAAAAGACTTCAGGTTCAGTCCCATTTCTTCCATTTCAGACTTTATTTTCCTCTCTGCGTCCTCAGGGCACTGCTGGACCAGACCCCTCCACCGTCTATGTTGACATGAAGTCTCTGCGCCACGACAGGTAAGACTGCAAACAACTGCAATGTGTCACATGATCCGACCGGTGAAAACAAACGCGGCGCGTCGGTCAGATCGAACAGAATTCATTGACAGGCCGTCTTTTGTCCCTCAGGGTGAGGCTGGTGGAGCGAGGAGCGCCACAGAGTCTTCCCCTCATGGAGTCAGGCACTGTGAGTATTGATTATTGACTAAAAAGTCTGGTGTGTGTGTGATGCTCTCACTGGCCACAGACCCAGAGAGGAAAAAGAAGTGGTCGTATTATCTCTAAAGCTAAACTTTATGTTCTCCACTAAGATCCTACCAGGGGTGAGGGTCATCATAGTCAACCCGGAGACCAGAGGCCCGCTGGGAGATTCACATCTTGGGGAGGTGAGTGGGCAGAGAGGATCATGGGATATGGATATTTAACCATTTCACCTTTTCATTTTATGATTCTGCAACATATTGAGTGGTTTCACCTGCACAGAGCGAAGTGAGCGCAGCTATTTGACACAAAAATTGATTATTTGAATGTGATGTCGGACTTTAGAGGTCACACAAATGTAAAAAAAAAAAAAAATACTCATACAGACCTCATCACCTTTTTTTTTTGTTGTGTTTCTTCAGATCTGGGTGAACAGCCCTCACAGTGCCAGTGGCTACTACACCATCTACGGGGAGGAGAGCCTGCAGGCGGATCATTTCAACACCAGACTCAGCTTTGGGGAGCCCCACACTCTGTGGGCCAGGACGGGCTACCTGGGCTTCATCAAGAGGACCGAGCTGCTGGATGCGAGTGGAGGTGAGAGGACATTTGAAAAAAGTTCACCTCATTCTCTGCCTTTCTCCCTTTCTATTGAGGTGGGCGATATCGATAACATAGCTTGATCCGGTCTGTTTGTTATTGTGTCCAAGTCCTACTCAAGCAGAAGTCTTGTTGTGAAATCTGAATATCCGTATACTCCGGCTCAAATAAATACAGGCGGCCATTGAATTCAAAGACCTCATCCACATTGTCGAAATCATCTAAATATTCAGCCATGACATTGAAAATCTTTCAGATAACACTAAGCTACGCTTTCTGTGCTCCAACACAACAAACTCTCACGTTTCCACCATGGATGTATTCCACTATTCCACCATTGTCTTCCAGCAACACGTCACCTCGCCAGATTTCAGAACGAGACTTCTCCTCGAGACAGACTTTCTCCATAATGTCAGACACTTATAATAACAATCAGAGCCTGTCGTGGCAAAAGCAAGCACTTGTAGTGGATGGTGGCGGTGCCAGCTTGCCCCGATAGCACCATGTTGCAGCCAGTGAGCAGCTGCCGTCTACAGCGTTCTCCCTCAATACTGGACCAATTCCAGAAAGGTTGAAAAAATACCTAAGTTACCCCTTAAGTCCATAACTATAAATAATCAAATGTTTTTGTTCTTCTCTGCTACAGATCGTCATGATGCCTTGTTTGTGGTTGGCTCTCTTGATGAAACGTTGGAGTTGAGGGGTCTACGCTATCACCCCATCGACATCGAGACGTCGGTGTCCCGAGCCCACCGCTGCATCGCAGAAAGGTGAGGTCATTTTCATGATGACATATTTTTCTTTACACTCACTGAGTTGGACCATAGTCTGTAGCTCACACAGTAACACCGACAACGTATGACTGACCACCTCTTGCTCCTCAGCGCTGTGTTCACATGGACCAACCTGCTGGTGGTGGTGGCGGAGCTGAGCGGCTCGGAGCAGGAGGCCTTGGACCTTGTGCCCCTCGTCACCAACGTGGTCCTGGAGGAGCACCACCTCATCGTCGGGGTGGTGGTCATCGTGGACCCCGGGGTGATCCCCATCAACTCCAGAGGAGAGAAGCAGAGGATGCACCTGCGAGACTCCTTCCTGGCAGACCAACTGGACCCCATCTACGTGGCCTACAACATGTGATTCACCAACTGATGACAATGCAGAAACCTGAGCCAGGCTCTGAGAACAGACGCGGTGAGGGAGGAGGACTTTGGGGTGCGTTCAGTAGCAACCCCCGACGTTAAAGCCCAGACATCGAAACACCAAACAATGTGGGAATGCGAGTACAGTAACGAGAATGCGCTTCCCTCTCAGAAACTGTTCAATGTTTGCTTCCACCTGCTCAACCGCTGCAGTCCAGGAGATCTACTGAGGGGGACGGATATCTTCTCTCCTCTCGATAGTGGATCCTCCGTGCATCCCACATCTCCCTCATCCGGTTCATGTTTTTTAAAGACATTTTAACTACATACTTTCATCAAAGAAAGAAATCCTCCCCTCTTTCCATTCCTTGTTTTTATCCATTCATCCTCGTGTGCTTCTTTTGTTTTAACCCCCTCGACTCTTGAAGGCAGGATGGCGCACTGGAACTGCTGAGAGGAGCTGGAACTTTCACCCTCTTGCACTTTAAGTCCTCGCACCTCTGAGACGGCTTCCTGTCTCACCTGCCTCAAGGGGACACCCCCCACCACCCATGTTTGCTGCTTTCATGAGAGCAAAATCCACATCAGTATTAAAAAAGTGCCACCAGCGAGTGCATCGCCTGATAGAGTACCTTCCTCAACCAGGTGCACCGTGGCTCCCATCAGATAGTGGATTTGCCAGCGGACGTGCTGTCGGCATTCACACGTTACAAAATGTCGTAAAAAAAAATACACTTGAATCATTTGTTGGTGTGGGAAAAGAAAGACTCGCTTCATAAACATGCAAACCTGGATATTAAAGGTCCTCTTTGATGGGCAGAAACATTTTCGGTGTGAGTCGGTCCGTTAGATAGTTCTTATGATTGTGAAGTACTAATAATTTTTTTAAAAGCACCGATTTTCAGAAGAAGAGTTGAAGCTGGTGTTTAGGTGTGCATGCTAATTTGAAATGCAATCAATGTCAACATGCAAGCCAACAACAAAAAAACAAAAAGTAACAAGCCGTGTAGTCAAGCAGCAGATGATTGGTTGGCTCGGCAGTCAGCGGTATATCACTCACCGTCTGCTGATTGGGACTGTGTAATACAACTGAAAGCTCCAGAACAAGCGAGTAAGTGGACCTTGAGTTGAGATTCGGATAATTTACCAGTTTCCCTAGCTTGAACCAAGGAGGGTGAAAAGAGGAGATGTCACGCGTCAGATCTTTGGGGTCCAACACATGCGCGGTAAAATATGATCTGCACTCGCCGAAATTGAGCCAATAGCTCAAAATTCGGGGCAGAAACGGGCTAAAATCGTACAGTGTATGCCCAGCTTTACACTGCGCATGGGTCACACCCCAGAGCTCAAAACCGTGTCCCAGCCTCTTTCAATAGGCCTTGGCTTGAACTGAAGTAAGCCGCTAGCTTTCAGTCTGTGTGTAGTTTCCCACGTTAAAGCATCTTTCACTTGACGTTAGTCGATTAGATAAACGTAGATCATCAGAAGGCAAGTCAGTGCCTTTTTATTGCACCATGGTGACATTTAGGATTACGGACTGTTGAATTTCTAAAAAATAGAATATCAAGAGCAGAACTTTGCCTTACTAAACCTGTGGAACTTGTTATGTTTAATCCCTCATTTCTAGCTGTACTATTAGTGTATTTAAAGGACTATTCCACCGTTTTTTCACACGTGGAATCGGACGCCCGTTTATAACTCAAAATACACTCGTATCCCATTTTTTAGAGGAAAGGGGGGTGTCTTGTTCTTTTTGCGAAGACGTTTGCGGTCATGCCTTTCTCATTTCATCATTACCATTTAAACCAATTCTTTCTGAATGTCTGTAACACTGAAAAAAATTTAAATTAGGAATGAACAACAATCAGTAAGCAACCCGTGATTTAAAAATGGCAGAATCCTCCTTTATAGAAAAGAAACGGAGGTAATAAATGAGGGTGACGATGTTGTCTGTATACTGTATTTTAGAGGTCAAATATTACTGGTGTTAATGTGTACATGGATATGAACGTTGTCGATAAAAACTTGACTGATCTTTCATACTTGACAGCATTTTTCTGCATTGTTAATTTAATGGCATCACATTGCAAAAGAGACAAAAAAGGTTTCAGATTATTTTGGCAGGAACAATGTGCACTTTCCCAATATCATTTTATGTGTGTATGTGTGCATGAGGGAGTGTATGTGTGAGTGAGTGTGTCCAGTTTAACAGTGATATTTGGCTTTCCTGGTGCAACAAGGTTTGTCTTTTGTAAGAAAATGATCCCAGAATATTGAACCTTTTTTTTTAAATTTTTCTTTTTTTTTATGTCGCCGCCACTGTATTTTCTTTCGATCCAAGATTTGAATCGGATATGTTTTATAGGGGTTTCATCAATATTTTCCTGACATAATCTTTCTTTAAAACTGCACAATTTTCTGCAAACAGCTGGTTTGATTTTTCGAAGCAGCTTGACAAACAGCACAACACGTCAATAAACCACTTTTCATTCAGTGACGGACACTGATGACATTTATGCGAGCCAGTATCTGGGCCACGTTAGAGTTACTCATGAATAACAAAGTGAAGCTTCTGAGCTGCAGTGTGATAATTGCTTTGTTGCTACTGTTTCACTCCGACAAGTTTTAATAAAGTTTTATAATGTCATGTTGGCCTTCAAGCCTTTTTCAATAGACATTGGTGCTATTCAATAAGGGAAAGTTGACAGACTTTTATTTTCCTCCAATGTCATAACAAAGAAGGTTTCTTCCCGGATGCCCTTCTTGTGTGAAAATAAGTCATTCTTTTTCCATGCCTACATTTCACTCACTGCTCTGTTCTTCGTCATCACCAGTTTTCATCAGATCTGATGAAAACCGTCTCAACAGACGACTCAACACGGACAATGCAACTCGACATATCCACCATCTCCATTTGAATATTTATTTCAGTTTCCAACTTGTCGTGTTGTGAGGAATGGCGTGCATTTCAAACCTCCAAAGTTATTCTAAGCACAAAATGTACATGTGAGGTAATGAAATTAGGATCTTTCACACAAAATAAAAAAACTCAAGGGCCCACAATGTATACCTCAACGACTGTCTGTTCACTATGCATCGTCGAGCTGCAGCAAAGACATTCTGGACTAGTCAATGGTGCGATAACTTCTAACAACATGTCTTACTTGACAAAAACAAACACTGTCACACTGTCATTGGATGTGTTTCATGTCAAATAAAAAAAATCCTTTGTCAGAATTTCTTGTGCTTTTCTCTTATTTTCTGGAAGCTTCAGGAAGCAGCTGCTGCATTAAAGGAGAATAACATCTTCCTTCCACCAGGTGGCAGTCTGACTACTTTATCTGAAAACATTTAATTTGCTCCCCCTGTCTGTGATGTCATCATGTCCCAGGTTCTGTCAATGTTGACCACATCTACAAATATTCACCACTTGAAACTTCCCCCCTATATATATGAAGAAATTATGAAAATAATACTAAAATGTATCTTATTAACTGTCTGACAGGTTCTTCACTAAGCATTAGTGGTTTTGCATATTCTATTTATCTTATTTACTACAAATCACTTACACTTAACATCACTGTTGTATGCATACAATTGACCAGGAGCCATGGCCCTCAGCCTCTCAAACACAATCAAATAAAGATTCCATGTCATTTTTAAAATGACATCCTGTTGTTTATGTTGTTGGAGGCAGTGGTGAGACTGTAGCTGCATTTGAGGTGTGTGACCCTGCTAACATAAGACTACTACTGCTACTCTAAAGTTCTAATACAATTAGTCAGTTAATCAATTAGGCAATCAACAGAAAATTTGTCCACAATTTTGATAATTGATTAATCGTTTAAATTTGTCATCCAGCAAAAATGCCAAAAATTCTCCGGTTTCAGTTTCTCAAATGTGATGATTTGCTGCTTTTTCTCTGTTTATATCATTATAAATAATATATATATTTTAATTATAATAAACTAATAATAGTTATAGAGATGTTACGGTTAGTTGTTGTGTCTTTCTTGTTCTTTTTACATTTACTTTCTGGCTAAACAGCTACCGAGGTGCTAACGTAGCAGCTAGGTGGCTCATGCTAACAAAGCTGTGGCTGTGCTCGGCTCTCCTGATTGGCTCGGGAGGGTTTGTGGGCGGGACCTCGATGGTAAAATGTGTCATTGTGTCACCGAAGCTAACGTTAGAGGAGCGGCGGCGGCGGTTAGCCTGGAGGTGACAGCAGGAGATTGGCTCCTGTTTGGACCTTTGGACACGGTGTGTTTACCTCTCGTTTTACTTTTGAGCTACAACCATTCAAATGTTTGTATATGTGAGGAAATGTAGCGTAACACTAGCACAAATACGGTCACAACGTCAGCGAACTGACTCAGTAATACACAACAATATGTAACGTTAGCTAGGCTAACTCTCTCTACTGTATGTTTGCTACCATTAGCTACTGGTCAAAACTCCTGAATGTACACTGAGCTATGGGGCGACTTATTCAGAATCAGAATCAGAATCAGAAACTCGTTTATTGCCAGGTGTATGAGGTTTACACTAGGAATTTGCTTTGGTGGGTTGGTGCAATAAAACAGTAAAAAAAAAATAAAAAAATTGGTATTGGTATTGGTAATGAACTACATTTTTAATGGATATTACGTTATTTCTTCTTTCAAAAGTCACACAGTACTCATTTGCCTACTCAGGTAAAGTTTGAAGAAAGTTGAGTCAACTTTTCAACTACTCACTTACGTGTATTCTTTTTTTTTCTCAGAACTTTATTTTCCAACAAAAGACAAGTACAAAAGTATAGGGAATACAATAAACAGTACAAAACAAACAAGACAAAAAAAAACAAAAAAAAACCTTAATGCTAGAGGAGTTCAATGTCCATTCGTTTCAAGTCTTTTTTAGAGTTCAAGAAAATGTACTTCCTTTAAAATATTGAAAGACTTTACAGCTTTTTGGTTTTTGACATTTTCCAGTAAGTTGCCGTACTGCTTGAGTTCAACAAGAAACCGACGAGAGCAGGTTGTTTGGAGTCAGACCATTTCGATTTGTGGATGTGGAATTTACCAAGTATAATCAGAAGCTGAATTATATAGGTAATGTTGCTATCCATCCCATAAAACACAAAAAAGTTACGTGTATTCATACTTGACGTATAATGGTCAATGTGATGGAATGGGAATGTGACATCACTGACAGCAAGGCCGCCATTTTTGGAGGATAAATTGTAAGAGTGCCATCCACTGGCACTTTACTGCAAGTGTCAAAAGATAACACAAAACACTGCACAGTGAAGATTCAAAAGCCAAATTGTAGTATATACATGTATAGTATAGAGGCAGACACAAAGGTAGGCTAACGTTATGGGTTTCATTTTGCAAGATACTGGTAGATTAAATATGCAGTATTAGCCGACGTTTTGTAAATTGGACATCGGCCTCCAAAGATTAACATATTTTGAACTGTTGACAGGTGTTCACTTACACCAAAACACATCAGTGACCGTAATGGGTGGCAAACTGTCAATGTCCTCCTAATTCACAAGGTTCGATATCATAAACTAACTTCAATTTTGTCATATATCGCTCCTTTGCCTCTGTAACCTTCTCTTTATTTGTTATTATTTGTCATATTATTTGTCTTTCACACGTACTTTATACATTTCTGATGATGAACCATGACAGATGACAAATGACAGATGAATAGACCGGTGACAGATAATGATAGTCTAGGCAACCCTCCAAAAATGGCGCTCCCAGAGTGCTCCATGATTCCCATTCCCTACAGAAATACTGTAAGCTAGCTAACGGTTGGCTACTCTGTAACTGTCGTCCTTTTAACAAGTAGCTTAATATTTAATTAAAAAGTGAAAAAATATACAAGAAGTACTTCCCTCCCACCCCTGGTCAAGTTGTGCTCACTATAATGTACGATACGATACGATACAACTTTATTGTCAGTTTGCACTGAAATTCGTTTTGCGTCCATAGGCAGCTCAATTTGAGAAAAAGTACACGTACAATAGACAAACTGTTACCATACACAAACAGAGAAGTAAGACACATCAGACAAAAACAACAACACATCACAACTAACCATACATAACCCATTAAAAAAGTACCATCTGTCCTCTGGAATTACATCTCCTTAGCAGCACATTAATTATTATTCAACAACAAGATGGACTGATGAACAAAAGCGTTCTTCAGCCTGATGCGATTAAATGTGGGGACTCTAAATCGTCTCTTGGAGGGCAGAAGTTGATATTCCCTATTTAAAACATGTAAGGGATCAGAAGAGATGCTGTTGGCAAGTCTGAGCATGCTCTTGTTGTGAGCTGCACATAATGTGGTGAAGTCAGAGCACTTAGAGCACTCACAAACAGCAGAAGTGCTTTAAACTCCATTTAGTTTAACTTTAACCGCAAACAAAAACAACTTCAATTCCTTCCGGCCAATGACATCATGGGCGCGTGCATCAACAAAAATAAATAAACTCTGTAATGAGATCCTGACAAAATACATTACGCATAAATAATAAGAATAATATAACTATTAGGAATGCACCGATACCGGATCGGATATCGTCCGATACTGACTCAAATAGCTGGATCGGATATCGGTGACAATGGATCCAATATATGCAATTCCTTTCTTTTATAGATAGTTTTATAGTTTATATATTATATACATTTTATACTGGAATTTTAATTTCAATTTGTTGCTGCTTTAAAAAGGTTTAAATTTCAATTGTAATTCCTGTTGATTTTGAAGATTTTTTTTTTTTTTACCAAGTTGCTGGTGTACAATTTAATATTTTAATAGTAAATAACAATTCACTAAATGTATATGTATATATTTATTTGTTAGGAAATCATTGTTTAAGTCAAGCCTGATTTTGCCTGACATAAAATAATGATCCCAGTCACTTCCATACAGTGAGGCATACAGATTATTAATTAAACACTGGTATCGGATCAGTACTCTGTATCGGCAGATACCCAAAGCCCAGATATTGCTATCGGTATTGGGACTGAAAAAGTTGGACCGGTGCATCCCTACAACTATTTTATTGCAGCTGAGATAATGTCCCAATAGAAAAATCTACAGAAAATGAATAATTTTTTTATAAATATTTTCAGTTCATTTTGATTCAGTTGTATTCATTCATTCACATTACATAACAAAAGACAAGTTACCAGATTAAGAGCTGCCTATTTGCATATTAATTAGTTTTATTAAAGAGCAGAGTGCAGGAGGAGGGCAGCAGCCTGGCTATAAATGAAAATAGTTTGCAATTACTTAGATGACATGCTCCATGTTTCAATGAATAAAAAACATTTATAGGTAACATATGTTTTTTAAATGCATTTGACACAGTAAAAGTTTATCTTCATGTGCAGTAAATGTAATAGGATTTGGGCATTTTTTTTTAAACACGTTTAATCAGAGATATCTCAGACTTGCAGTGGCCTTGTGGAAGCTGTCTCTGACTGACTGCCCATAAATTCCTGCACTAAGAAACTCACCACAGTGAACACACAGTGAGCCAATGCGTTTTGTCAAGAAAAACCTTGTGCGTGTTTTCTGTGCACAATCTCAACCAGGACTCCTCTCCGAGCCCAGCTGCATTTTGTGAACCACACACAATGAGGTCTGGAGGGCTGCAGGCCTAAATGACCTTTAGGATTTCACGAAACGCACTTGCCCGACACTCCCTTACATTCTGCTGAGAGTCATCAATTATGCAGGGAAACTGCTCACGCTGAGGGGGGGAAGATAAGCAGCACCAATATGGCGACAACCGCAGTCTCTCCCCAACCTTTTCCACATCTGCAGTCCTGCCACGGCTTTCCAGATTCACTGTAACGCTTATAAAGTGAGTATCCTTCATTTATAGCCTAAATCGTGTGAGAAAACGGTGCATGTGTTGTTGGGGGTGACGCTAGATTTTCTCGGTATCCTTGCGTAAATGTCGCAGAGCTGCACACTGCCCCGCATCTTCTTTTTTTTTGGGAGCTGGATTGAAGAGGGTGTCTGCGTTTTGCTGAGCATCTATCGGCTGGACACAGAGCACGAAAACACAAATTTAATCAATCAGTTGATAGTCGTTGGCAAGGAATTTATCGGATTTCGTCGACCGTCCGAGGCATTGATTAGACATTTTGTGAGAGAAAATGCCTCGTAGGTGCTGACTGCTCCAGCCCCCAAAAAAAGCCAGATATTTTTTTTCACATTTTGGACACTATTTTTTGTTTTAAATAGCCTGGGCTACCCTCCGGACTACAGGATGGTGCTCTTGAAACACCAGGCTTCGATGCTATGTGAGTAGCCGCCTCCTTCCACCATCAATAGCCAAGAAATTTACATTCCTCCAGGTGATTTTTCTGGTGTGGCAGCATCAGAACTCTTCTCCAATCGTCTTATTTGTTATATTCAACCTCATATTTTAGACTGTGTGTGTGTCTGTGTGTGTTTTATGCTGCTGTTTAGCGTCTTGTGCACAGATATAGAGCCCTTATTGATTTGGCAGTCGACATGGCTCCACGGGTGTGGTGCAGATCCTTCCAGGCAACGCGCAAAAAAAACGCACAGAATATCCCCCGAAAAAAAAAAAAAAGAAGTCAAATCAATCGTATTGCTTTTACGCTGAATAAAAAAAAAAAAAAAAGCGACATATTGCTGTGATTTATTACGATGCATCGACATCACGCTTGTGACTTTGAAAAATCCACGGTTGCGTTTACTACAGCGTGACATTTTCAACATACAAACCACCCACTGCAGCAATATTTGCTTTGGCCAATTTGGTTCATAGTGGTTCACTTCTCTGCGCGGTCCTGCTTCTTTCTGTGGCCGAGCAGCACTTTTATAGCCTATTAAATGAAATATATTTGTGTCTACAGGCCCTCCTTTTTAATGATCAGGATTAGTAAACAAGTCTTCATTTCTCATGCCTCTTTGAAAATGAGAAGATGCCTAAAATGTACTTGTTTTCTCTGTGAAAATGAGCCAAACCTGGATGAGCAACCCAGAGACTGAGACAAGACCTGTGTTTTCATCATGACTTACTAACACTGAAGAGAATTAACTGCAGGCCTATACAGGCGTTGAGGGGAGAGCTCAGCTAGAAGGCCTGCTTTACAGCAAAACCGTTTTTTTTTCAGTCATATTGGTTATGATTTGCCCCTCTATCAACCCTGCATGTATGCATTGGTGCATATGCATGTGTTGGTGTTGGTGTGGTGCTGAAACGGACAGCACCAGCAGAGCAGCAGAAGGCTCAGAGACTGAGAGGTTCCGGGGTCCATTTTAAAACAGACGTCTTGGCTCACCGGCTGCATGTTTTCATGTGTTTTTTCAGATAGAGTGCTGTGTGATATCTGCTTCACACGTCGAGCATGTTTAATTACATTTTGTTATGCAAGCAGGAGAGTGACAGGCCTTGTGATTCAGATATGGTTGATGTTCTCCTTATTTAGGTTGCACATCCCCCTTTTCCTTTCCTCTACCAACCTTAGGCTGAAAAACAAAGGTTTGTGTGTGATGACGGTGGGATTTAATGTTGGAAAAATACCACAACTATCCAAATAGTCTCAGTTCAGATGTGGCTGTGAACTCCCCTTCCTCTCAGCTCCCTCTTCTTCCCTCCACATTAGTATATTGACCCTGAAATGTCCTGCAGCTTGAGCAGTTGTCATGTAACCATCATACGCTTTTTACATCCAAGTGTGCTGGAAGAAGGCTCCACTGAGTCATGCAGCCATTAAGTGCACTTTTAGCGTTTCCACAGCTATTCAAAAAATCATAAGGAGTAAAATCCTTAAATGGGTCTTTGTTGTCAGAGGACCCATAGATTGTTTCAAACATTTGGGGGGAAATATTGGCTCATACTTAGTTTCACCTTTACTGTACAGTATACTGTTGTTGCCTGAACATACAGTAAGACCTGGCATAACTGATGAAAAATGTCTCTCAGATATGTACATTACTTTTTTAAGTCTCTGTATAATCTTGAGATTCATAACAAAACAAAATGCCTAACAGAGAAGAAAATATAGCAACAAGACACATGAAATTACAACATAATACTTCCTAAACATTATATCATCCTTATATAGAGTATGTTTGTAAACATAGACAAAATATGTCTGATATCATGAACCACAAAAAATAAATCAGATTTATCTCTTAAACCTAACTACCGGTAGCCTATTTATATAAACCAATTTAACATATTTAAGCCACTGAGCCTGTTTTAAGGTACCAGTTAGATATATCATATCCTATATCAGATGTATCATTGTTCTGTCTTTTCTCTGTCGACGTTAACGGATCATTGAACACAAGTTACTCATGTAAAGTACATTAATTTAGCTTTTTCTAAAGCCTCTATAAGATTTTGAGATTCACAACAAAACAAAATACGTAACAAAGACGAAATATAGCAACAAGAAACATGAAATGACCACATAATACTTCCTACATATGATAACATCCTTCTTGTATTATTGTTCTGGTTTTTCTCTGTTGACGTTAACGGATCATTGAGCACAAGTCTGTTCATCTTATCTCCTTAACTGAGCTAAAAGAAAAGGGAGGGAGAGACTGAAGGATGAGGGAGCATAATATCCTCAAAAGGATATTTTCACTTTACTATAATTACTTTAGCTTTTGGCAATGAATGATATCATTTATATTATTTGTTCTTGACTTTTAAAATGATACCTGTGTATCCAAAATAAAAGGTGTTGCACAAGATAAACAGTATCTATTCATATCTATAGTTATTTAAAGAGTGAGCGAGACATTATAAATACTTGTCCACAGTGTTGGAGGCTGCTTGAAGTAAACACTCCTCTCATAGGCTGCTGAACACGTCTTGTGGGTTGACAAATGTACAAACATTGTAGAGAACACTATCATTCAATTACCCTTTACAATCAGGATGTCTGCTTGTTGTTGTTGTCTTCTGCTTTCGGGCTGTTATTTATTGCCTGTGTTTTCTTATCCTCATTCATTTGGATCAAGGAAAACCAGCTATTTGTTAAATGGGAATAGTATAAATAAATAATGTGGCAAGAATGAAACATTCAGGCAGCCATTTTTGTAGGGCTGCCCCCTCTTAGACGATAAGTCGACTAAACGGTTGTTTTGACTAAGATTTCTTTGGTCGATTAGTCATTTTTAAGCTTTTTTTCATGTTGAATGGCTTATTTCTAAGAAACTTATGAGCACATCTCTGGTAAACACAAGATTTAAAGTGGTGCTTTTGTGTGATTCTTTGTAGAGAAACTCAGCTTTACAGATCTTTCGATTTAATCAACTCATCGTTTAGTCTACAAAAGAGTGTTAGTTGACTAAATATTTCTATTCTGAAACTCGTGGGATCAAATATTTAGCATTTACAGTGTTGTATTACGTTTTCTCTACCTTTAACTTGTATTTCTATCATCACAACTTCATAACAAAATCTGTAAACGTGTGTTTGTGTAAATATGCAGCGTCTGGATGTTTGTGAAATTCCCTTTATGCATTTTGTCACTTGTTCCAAACCTCTTCCTAGTCATGAAGAAAGATTTTAGTATTATTGCTGAAAAGTTACATTTTATAGCTAAATTTAGATAAAGAACAGATGGTGTTCACTCGCTCAACATCCCGGATGAAAGGTCTTTAGATGAAAAGTATTGTGGATGTTTGGTTAACCTTCCCTCTCTGTCTGCAGAGCTGCTACTGTGGATGGTACGAACCTAAAGACCAGGTAGCTGCAGGATGAAAAGATGGCTGCACCCGCTATTGAACCGCCAGGACCTAATAGCTTCAATTATTTTACTGTGGAATCTTTGGCGACCATTGAGCTGCGCATCAATGAGGAGAAGAACAAGAAGCCACCCAAGCAGGACAGCAGCTACCGCGACGACGATGACGAGAACAAGCCCAAGCCCAACGGCGACCTGGAGGCTGGGAAGAGCCTGCCCTACATCTACGGGGACATCCCTAAGGGAATGGTGGCGGTACCACTGGAGGACCTGGACCCATTCTACCTGAAATCTCAGAAAGTGAGTTTGCAAACACACACAAACACATCATGCATAGTGATGTCATAAACTCACATTTACTCGAGTTGTTTAAACCAAAGGATGTTTCTGACTATAGGGCTGGGTATCAAACCTTTTTGGTAGCATCCAAAATGTAGAAAGAGTATCAAAAGCTGGCATCTAATGTCTGGTCAGGTTCCAAGTCTTGTTTACGTATTCTTTCATCAGATAGTGCCTGATTTTAATTTAAAAAAAATGTACCAGTTCTTGTACGGCAGCTTGTGTTTTTATCTTTTAAGAACTTTGGCCTCTTTTGTTCACTGAAAAAAAGCTTCGGTAGAAAAAAGGTCAATATTTCTCAAGTACTGTACAGCATAGAGTGGTGCAGGGATGATGTATTTTTTGTAGGCCAACCAGGAAGTTAGAAGTTAGAATCGCACTGGTGTTTCCATTGGCTTTTTGGATAATTGCAGAAAATAAGCTCTTTGGTAAACAAACATTTATGATACTTACGCATTTTGTTCAGCAAGATAATCTTCACAAATGAACACCACTTTTATGAATTTTGAAGCGTGAATACAATCGCCAGAAGTAAAAAGCTAACGTTAGGCTATAAACAAGCTACGCCGCGAGGCTGTAAAGGCAGACGAGTCGGCGTGATGACGTTTAGTAGTCTCATTTAGCCACTTGTTAGCAACCGCCTTTTTTAAGACACATAAAAGCTTCAAAATTCACGAGTGGGGTATGTACTTATGTATTTTATATCGTAGAACAAAAATGTTAAAATATCTTCAGCTTGTTTTAACCACAGAACTTATTTCAGGCATCTAACTAAAACCCATTCAAAAAACCCATTGACTTCCAGACAAGGGAACCGGAAGTGCTAATATACTAACTGATTTCTGGGTTTCAGGACTCATTCCTGCAGCACTCTATTGGGTAGGCCCTATATGTCCTTAAACACTGGAATCACAATATTTCAAACGATACCCAGTCCTATTTACGAATGGTATTTGTCCCTCTACCTCAGGCGTCTAAAATTTCAAATTACAACTGAGCAATATTACTTTTATAGTGCCTCTATTTGCACGCCAGAACATGATTACACTGCATCGCATCACAACTCTCTCTCTATCTCTTGTGCCTCTCTTAATTTTGATAGCAAAGTCAGTTGAGGTGTGGTTTCACAGATTAGGACAGTTCTGTAACATTAATCACATGATTTGCTTGTGTGGCGTCTTGATAAACAGATAGCCTGACAAGGACATTATTTAGGATTATTTTCAGATCAAGATGGTTGTCATTTAAATGTGACTGCAACAGGAACATAGCACACCAGTAGTCCTGGGGATTTGTTTCCCTAATTGATCAGCATACACGCCAATTTTGATGCTTACGCAGATTGACTGGTGTTCTGGTAATATCTCACAATGGTCAGTTGATGAGTGGCCTCATGACGTCGATGTGAGTCATACATTGTGGCTGGAGTTTACTCAGACAAAGACGAGACGTTGTGTGGTTTGTGACGGTCGGCTTCTGGGTGTGCTGTCTTTACAGTTGTTTTAATTTCATGATTAGGTTGCAGAATGTAATTATGTTTTCCTGCTCGAAGACCTTTGGGGAGTGTGAGAGTCGTGGAGCTCTCGAGCTGTTGAGTGGGCCGTTGCCGTATCTCTGATGTGCTCGCAGGGCTTTGGGGAAAAGGTCAGAGGCAGTAACTGTTGAAAGACTGTTGTTCCACATGACAGACTTTCCTAATTGTTCAAACATTAATTTGTGGCAGGAGAGAAAAGCAGCAGCAGGCGGAGAGGACTCTGGTTGTCTTAGAGGAGACACTTGTCTCTCTGGGGTTTCTGTCATCGCTGACGCTCGGTTTTTGAGGATGGCCGGGTGACCTTGAGAGTCCCTGAATATCCCCGTCATGTGTACCTGTCAACCAAAACTGTTAAGATGACTGTATTCATGTCAGATGACTGTGTCTTGCTCTTGTTGCGTCAATCGACCTCTGAATAAAAATGATAAAAGATATAAAAGCCATTACTCCCAGATATTGATAGAGGGCAAAATGAAGGCTCGGGAAAGTTCAAAACTTCCTTGAATTTGCAGCTATTTTGGAAAATCGGAGCCCTCTAGGCACTGTACTGCTCCTGTATTCTGTTTTACAGCAGGAACCTGTTTGTTACTTTAAAAAGAAGCAAGAATACGTCATCATAAAATCTTTGCTTCAGCTATAATCTAGATGCAAAGGGTACTGAGGTCAGTTTTAATGCTGGTGTGTTTATAAACGGGACTGAGCAGCAAGGCCAAAATCTACTACCATGGCAACGTCGTTTGGTGTCTATTTTTAACAAAGAATTATGTAACAAAATTGGCATTTTTATTCAAAATGGTCTCCTCCAATCACATATTCTTTTAAATACTGCTGCACTTGTGTGGTGTTGTGTAACTCCGTGCCCGTCCACACAGTGTACCTTAAAATACAGCAAGACCTACCTGAAAAAAACAAGCTTGTGATAATCTGTTTAGTCATCATCATTAGCTCAACAGATTTGTTTAGATATTGTGTGTGTGTGTGTGTGTGTGCATTCAGGTGCTCAGTATCTGTCTGTCTCCTCGCTGTCTTTACGCCGCGCACGCTGACTTATGTAACGCACCAGTCCAGCGCTCACGGAGGAGACACGATTCAGATCACACGTGGCAAACAAGTCGATCGATACGTGGGACTGTTGATAAATTCACTGACTAACACACAGCTCACTTGTCTTTTACTCCACACACACATCCATGCGTTACTATCACAGATGCATGCGAGTCGTGCAAGCTTCTTGTGTTGTCCTTCTCGTCTCTTCTGCGCCTGCCTCCGCCATCAGTCCTGTCAGCTCTCAGCGTCGGGCAAATCTAATTATGGCCCTCGATCTAGTCTCGTTCTAATGCCAAAGGGAGCCGATGCTGCTTTGGTTCTGGCAGCTCGAGCGGCCGTGACGTCAGATCAGGTGGTGACCTTGATGGAAGAACGTTGCTCTGTACGTCTTTGTCACTGAGAGGCGGCGGGACGGTTCTTGATACATTTCTCACAGAGGGGAACAACTGTAAAGGAAAGCAGTTCATCTTCTTCATCACACATTTTCAGTTGTGGCTCCTTTAGATTGTGTCATAGCCGGGACGGACGGCTGGGTGGTGACGCAGCACCCACTCCTCCCCGCTTAGCTGGCGGCCGGAGCAGGGCCGTGCCACGCTGAGCCGAGCCTGGCCAAGTCGAGCCCGGTTTCAATGTACAAGGCCGGTGAAACAGATCCTTTTCAAGGAGGGGGGGACGAGAGAGGGAGGGAGAGATGAAGTGAGGACAGGGATGAAATGGACGACATGTGCAGGGACGCATGAGCACATTTGCTCTCCTTGTCGCTGCGGCCGGGCTCACTTTAAATGTGTTTTTGCTGGGGGAAGACCCGAAGGTGCAAAAAATGAGTTCTTTCTCACAGAAATAGTTCAGAGCTTCTCGAGATGTTCTAATATTTTTTATTTGGAGCCAAATCAGGGAACCACACCTGTGTACGTGTATCAGAGGATAAGCATCTGCTCATCTGTCCTCCTTCGTGTGGTTTAAAGATGAATATTTACAGTGATATTATTTCAAAAGTCACAGATGGCTTGTGAAATACCATGATGTAAAGTAAGGAGCGTTAAAGAGCATATGTAGATCACAATGTAAGAAACATGTCAGCATGTCTCCAGACCGTCCATTCATATTTTTTCCCACAAAGATACCTTTTTTCCCCTCAATACTTTATTTAGAAAGTTCAATACAGTAGTAACAAAAAGTACATGTTCAGATTTTTCATTACATAATATTCAGTAAATAAATTTCACAGTATAAAAAAGATATACAAATTAAAATAAATTATACAAAAAATAAAATGTAAGGAAAGGAAAAGAATATGAATCTGTATGAGGGTCAGTTAAACAATTAGAATAAATTTGAAATGTCTAAATAATCTTAATAGTTTTTTGCCAATTTCGAATTTTTTAGTTTTAAGTTTTCAATTGTAGACAAATATGTTTTAAAATTAGTATTTTTAACAGAATAAAAGTAGAGTAGTCATTTAAGCCATGGCTTCGTCCGAAATCACATACTATGCACTACATACTCGATATGTGTACTATCGTTCAACATACTTTTGTGTGAACAAACAGTACTTTGTATCTTTTCGGATGCACTGAGCAGTATTTTACGTCCTCGCTTCCTGAGAGCCTCCTTGCCGGTTGGAGACGTGTAACCATGGTAACACGTACCAACCTCATGTGACCAAAACGACAGTTTGTGAGAATCAAAGTCTGAATTAATTATAAATATATATTACACCTAACAAAGTGAAATCTATATACTTACAGTTAAATTGAAGCATTATTGACGTAACAGAGCTGTCCGTCAACGTCTGTTATGAACGTTGCTGTCGCTACCGCATTGCATCGTGGGATATTTATGCCGCCGTAGTGTCCAGCGTTGCATACTCTAATATTTCACCGGAAATAGTATGCAATTTACGTAATATTGGTTTCATACTAAGGTTTCGTACATACTGTTTTAGCGTACTAAATAGCATGTTAGTATTTATATATTTTGCTACGATATTAATCAAATGAATTATGTAAATTTCGTCTGCCGAAAAACTGGGATTGTCTTCATTGATACCAGGTTTTCCTTTAGGAACATTAACATATTCGTTTTGGATGTAAAATGGCAGTAACGGGGAAAAGGCATGGCGAGGAATACATGAGCAGGTTCGCACCCCAGCCTGGCAGCTGAGCCCGACGCCATTGCTGCGTTAATGTGTGTGAATGTGAGGCTCTCGGGCTAAAGGACCCATAAAATGCAGTCCATTTACCACGAGGGTCGAAAGAAGGGGGCTCTCTGAATGGCTGCTGTGGCCCTCACAGATGCAGATGCTGCAGCCCTGCCTGATGACTGGAGCTTCTGTGTTGAAGCAGCTCTCTCTCCCGCCCATCCCCCCCTCCCATCCTCTCCTCCGTCTTCTGCCCAGCTCCCTCTCCCTCGCTCTGGCTCCCTCCGCCCTGCTTCTCCTCAGCCTGCTGCTGCCACAGTTGCTGCCTGCTTCATTCGCTCTCCATCTCCCCCGTTTTCTGCCTCTCCTCTCCTCTTGCCTCTCCTCTTCGCTCAGCTCTGGATTATGAAATTTTCAGTAGCTTTGCAGCAGTTTAGTCATGCGTTACAGAAAAAGACTCGCTACATATATAGCAGCCATGTGTATGTATGTGGATGTCAACCTCTAGCTGCTCATTTTTGAGCTGTGTGCACATGGTCGTTCATGTGTGTGCAGTAGTTTATGTGTATTTGTCATGCTTATGCACACAACATATGTGTGTAATGGTTGCATTTAACAGAAATGTCATGCTACCGGCAACTGGGACGTTTCCATGTGTGTCATTATGGCTGTCCATAGTGCTGACTGGGAGTGTTTACGGTATATATGAGAGGATTGGCACTCGGGAGTCGCTGCTCTGACCTACAATAGTAACTAGAGAGTAAGATCTAATCGTGTTTAACTGGGCTGGCTTGTTCTGAGTTGTCTGAAGGTCTCAGTCAAATTAATATCAGGGAGGTCATGTGACAGAACTGTGTCTCGTCCTCAGGGAGGAAAGGCTCGTCGTTTCGGCTCCATGTTCCTCTCTTAAGATGTTTGCGTTTCTTGTTAACATCATTTTACCTCATTTCTGTTAGAAGTGCACGAATTACACGCAGTCATGTGACCGCCATGAGGCCTCTTACTGTACGTCTCCTTTCCCATTCTTCCTCCTCCTCCTCCTCCTCTCCCTTCTGACTCCACTGTCTCCAGCCTCCAGCAGCTCTGCAGGGCTTAATGTAGTGAGGGTTGCCTTGTTAAAAGCACTAGGGCCCATATCACTTGTGCAAATGCACAGAGTCTCATTAAAGTTTCATGAAAATCGCCATGTTTTATTTAAACAATTATGAGGTTATCCACAGAAAGAGGCTTGCCCGCCCCGCTCGGCTTTTGCTCGTTTCCCTCTTTTGAAACCACAAAAGCCGTGATGTGCAGGACGGCACTGAGCGATTGGGACAACAAACCGACATCAGAAACATCCTGGCAGCCATTTTCACGACGTTCAAATGTGTTTCAGATCATTTTATGGGGAACAAAATGAACAACTTTGACATATTATCTACATATGTGTATGAGTTAGGTATACTGAGATATATGTATGAAGAGAAGATGCTCGCAATACATGAAATGCATGACATATTTGTTTTTGTATCAAATTCAGTTGCTTTTGGTAAATGTTTAAGGATCTAAACTATTGTGCATTTGCTGAAATGTGTATTTTTATCTGATTATTAAGTGATTAATACTCTCTCCCTCTCTCTCTCTCTCTCTTTCTCTCCACAGACATTTATTGTGCTAAATAGAGGGAAGACAATCTTCCGTTTTAGTGCCACACCTGCCTTGTACTTCATAAGTCCTTTAAATCCGGTTAGACGAGTAGCTATTAAAATTTTGATACATGCATATCCTTTGAAATGGTGTCTTAACAGCAAAGACAAAAGGGTTCCCTGTTCTTTTGTATTATTCATGATGATATGTTCTGTCTTTCTGCTGACTGTAACTACAGGAGAGGATGAAGTTGGAAACTAACAGCATGTCAGATTACAGAAAATGATGATTTCTTTTGATGGAAGAGCAAACAGGAAGCCACGCGGTAGCCATTTTATCATTGTAAGGGAAGGCTAGCACAAACGATGAGTCATCCTTATCAGTAAACCAGGCTGGATCTCCTCAATAAGCCTACAGTATTATGGTTTAGCACTGTGCCATCCATCTCAGAAGATTTGAAGGTTGCACCTTTCTTTAAATAGGCCTACAGAGAGATGACAGAAAGAGAGTCAAGAGGTGGAAGGAAGTCGGTTTTAGACAACAAGCTGCAGCTGATCGAAGCAGCGTTTCCATAAAGTAGGTCAAATCTGCCTGTTGATTTACCATATGGTGAAAATTACATTGAAACTGGAACCCATCCAGTAACTTTCCACTGTTTACAGTTTTAATATATTTGACCAACAGCCAGCAAACTCAAGAGAGGTTACGATACATAGACACAAGTCTAAAAAGAGCGCTCCACCGATTTAGCATTGCACTCATATAACAATGTCCGACTCACAATGACTGATATAAAGTATAAAATTCGATGCAGCTTTTTTCATTATTGATCATATTTCAAGTATTACAATTAGGGCTGTCAAAGTTAACGCGATAATAACGCGTTAACGCAAATTTGTTTTAACGCCACTAATTTCTAACAAAAATGGTGGAAACAAAAACTAAACCCATTTTTACTCTGAGCAATATATTATTGATCTGTCCCTACATTTACCCATTTCCTCCCATTGTTAGCCACAAGCCACAGCTATTACTGACCTCTGGTTGCATGTAAAGCTAGCTGAGGTTTTCCTTGTTTCCTTTGAGAGTAAACCTCTCTGCACTGAAGCCCTTGCAGCTTTAAAACATACTATTGTTTTGCTTATGCCATCGTATTTCCACTAAATATATACCATTTAAATATTCATGGGTAAAATAATGGCCTTTGTGGTAGCGAGCACACAAAACCACCTCCTGTTAAGTGCACTGGACCACAGAAATCAAATTAGATGCCTACTGTAGGTGCTGCAGATGTTTTCTGCGTATTACTGTGTTTGTTTTTCAATTTCTATGATGTTTATGATGTCTGTGATTGCCTCTATAATCCATATTTTCCTTAACCTACTCCTCACTCTTTTCAGCATGATCATTATGTGTACTATTTTGACCAACTGTATATTCATGACCTTTAGTGATCCTCCCGAGTGGTCAAAACAAGTAGAGTAAGTACAAATTTAATATATTCACTCAATAGTATGAATGCATGCTAACCGCTAACCCCAGTGTGTTACTATCACCTTGGAGCACAGAGCTGAGTATCCCATTTTCCAAAAAATAAATACCCAGCGATCTTTGAAAAGCGCAGAATGTAACGGTACAAGCTGTTCTCATACACCATAATCTTAAACCAGGAAGTATAAAGAGCGACTAACACCGCATAGGGAGGAGGTCAGGGTGGATGAGTAAACACCAGACATTCGCCCAGGAGACTGGTGTGTGAAACCAGAACTCAACATTGATGTATTTGTCACGTAACTTCCGTACTTACGTCATATGAAGCTTTGTATGAGGACACGTTGCAGGGTAATATATGAGAGGCACAAAGTGGAGCTAGCCAAATGCTAACTCTAGATATATGTATATATATATCTATGTAACAACCTACCTGACTTTGTCATTCCATATTAAGCCTGTGCCCTACCCTCAACTTTCTCATTTCCTGGTTGTTTCAACTGCTAATAAGGGTGCAAACATTTAGATCCTTGATCCAGCCTTGTGAACTGATTCTGTCAACGCTTTTTTTCTTGCAGGTACACATTCACGGGAATTTATACATTTGAGTCTCTTGTAAAAATCTGCGCGCGAGGCTTCTGTATAGACGGGTTTACATTCCTTAGAGATCCATGGAACTGGCTGGATTTCATGGTCATTTCGATGGCGTAAGTATTCTTCCTGTGATTCAAGACTGTCAGTGGATAATGAAATGAAATCGTGTGCACAAATATTGCCATTGTTTTGTTTAAGAGGGTGGGTTCAGAAAGTGAGCTTACAGATGATTGTTCATCTTCCTGTCTTTCTCGCCTTCTGTCTGATAACCCATCTTCTGTGTTTCCTCCATTGATCTGAGACTTCTCTGGTCTTTCTCTTTGGGAATTGAAGGTTTCCATCCGACACTCTGCGGCCTCCCTGGCAACACCCACGTCTCAGTCCCATTCATCCGATTTATCTTCCTCTTGTCATCTCCCTCTCATTCACCTTTTCTCTTTCAGTCTGCAACTTTGAATTTAAGGCCCTGTGTCCCCCACCTGTATTCATACTACAGATTTACCTGCCTCCACATGAGCAAATGCATCTCCATTAACGCTTAGCACCATGCAAAATACATCTTCATTGTCTGCAGAGCAGTCACATAGCCCGTCTGTGTGTGAATTTACCTTTTCGCCTCATATCTTCATGTAAATAACGAGCTGTTGTAACTGTGGTTTGATCCTGCAGGTATATAACAGAGTTTGTAAACCTAGGCAATGTCTCAGCTCTGCGCACGTTCAGGGTGTTGAGGGCATTGAAAACTATTTCTGTAATTCCAGGTAAGACAGGATGGGGCGGGGGACGGTTGGGCGGGGTCGGTGTTAGGTGTGCGTGTCTTTCTTTCCTTTTACCTTCCACCCTTCTCCTCAGTGGACAGGCTCTGTGAGTGGCGTCGTTTTCCTCCTGGTTCGGTGGTGTTGTGCTCTTGGCGTGTGTGGTTATTGTCATCGTGTTTGTTCTGTGTGTGATCCTTCCCCTATTTCAGATATATAACAGAGTTTGTGGACCTGGGCAATGTATCTGCGCTGAGAACATTCAGAGTTCTCCGAGCATTGAAAACTATCTCTGTCATTCCAGGTGAGACTCAGTTTAAACACTAAGGCTGATCCTCTCACCCTTTGTTTTCTACTCACTATTCTTATGGTTACAATTATGATTTAAGCAACAACAAAAGAATTGGAGACAACCATTTTTTGATTTGTTTTTTCTCCAAAATTATCAAAAATGGTACTAATACATTTTTGATAGGCTTTGCAGTCTCCTCTAGGGCCCTCCAAAGTGTCTGCACTCTCTTCTGCCCCAGTAGCACCTCATTATGAGGCTCTTTTCCAAGGCAGCTCTTCAGAAATAGCCTTAACCCACTCCTTTTTCATCAGCTTTAGGAATAAGCAAATGCCCTGTTCTGTAGCAAAGAAAAGTGTTGATAGAATATTCTCATTTTAAGGAAAAAAATCAGGTTGTACATGGTATATTTATCAGCTAAGAATAGATCATAGCTTCTCAAATTTGCCAGAAATCCTTGTAATTATTTCTGTAAAAATGAAAGTGCAAGTGAAATTAAAAAAATCAATGATTTTATTGCACATTTATAACTAGTGATTGAATTGGAAATAAAGGATTCCACATTTTTTGGGATCAAAACTGTGTATACTGTATGTTGATGTTCATATGAGAAATAGCTCTTAGAGAGGTCCCACAGAATACATCGATTATTTATGTATGAAGACTGCCAAGCCTAGCTTGTGAACATATCTCTTATGCTGCATGATGCTTTTCAGTCACTTGCTTTTACAATATTAGCCTACCAAGAGCTTGGCTGACAAATGGCATTGAAAGTTTGATTTGCCTTCTTTTTGTTTTTTAGTTTGATTATTGATTTTCTTTCCTCTCTCTTTTTTACGACCTACTCGAATGATATACCACAAAGAAATAAGAAACGGTGTGCTCACATTGTAGAGGTTGGGAAGGCAGATGGGATGGTTGAATGACCTCTTGACCTTTTTCGAGTGATACTGACCCACACATCAATCTATCTATTGATAGAGGATGTGGAACAGATGTCGTGCTCACTCAAAATTTTCACCGTGGATGGATTTTTTTAACAGCATATTCATTTGGAAATATGAAAAGGGAAATCTTTTAAGTGCAAACAAAAAGGGATGATGGATTTTATTTAAAGGAATAGTTCGACATTTAGGGAAATATGCTTACTCGCTTTTGGCAGAGTTAGATGAAAAGGTCGATGCCACTCATGTCTGGACGGTTAATATGCAGCTACAGCCCTCAGTCGGCTAGCTTAGCTTAGCATAAAGACTGGAAACAGGGGAAAACAGCTAGCCTGGCTCTGTCAAAGTTAACGAAATCCACCCACCAGCTCTTCTAAGATTCACTACACGCTTTTTTAATACAAAAACTAAAGCGTCAAAACGTCCGTTCCCCTTTCACGAGGGGTTATGTGCCGGACTATTTCTTGGCTCTAAGCAGTTGCCAGGCAAATTTGCCAGTCCTGGCCAAAAACTAGTCCTGCACATAACCCACTGTAAAACTTTGAACTGTTGTTTTTACACTTCTGTTTTTGTACGGATTAAACAATCTCCGGGTCTGAGAAGTGAAGCCAATGCTGAAGTGCCTTAGATTGCATTCTTTTTAATAGCCAGCAGGGGGCGACTCCTCTGGTTGCAAAAAGAAGTCTGATTGTATAGAAGTCTATGAGAAAATGACCCTACTTCTCACTTGATTTATTACCTCAGTAAACATTGTAAACATGAGTTTATGGTCTCAATCGCTAGTTTCAAGTCTTATTCAATACAGCATGATGTTCATTTAGTAAATTATGGTCCCATTTAGAGTCAATTAGACCATAAAGCAGGGTATGCTTTAGGGTGTGGCCACCTTGTGATTGACAGGTCGCTACCACGGCGTTGTCTGATCTGGGAATTGTTCGTGTTTTTGTCTTACAACTTTAACACTTTCACAGTGTGTTTTCAGTTCATCAAAGTTGATTATAACCTTTTTGGTCGTCTAAAATGTCTTATTCAGCGTTCGGTTGTATTAAGCTCCACCCTCTCGTGTCACTTCTAGTTGCAAAAACCAAAATGGCGACAGCCAAAATACCGAACTCGAGGCTTCAAAACGGCAGTCCACAAACCAATGGGTGACGTCACGGTGACTACGTCCACTTCTTATAGTCTATGGTGTAATAAGAGAGCTTTAGATGTGCTGGTAGGCTGATTTTTTTGTTTCCAGTCGCTAACCGGCTGCTGACTGTAGAGTTATATTTATCAGACAGATATGAGAGTGGTATCAATCTTCTCAACTCTCTGTCATGAAGTGAAAAAGCGTTCTTCTCAAAATGTATAACTATTCCTTTAACAATAATCCATGAAGGCCTTCAGCACTGGAGTGGAGAAAATGTAGCTTTTATAGTGTAGTTTTAGTCCAACTGAGAATATTTTCATGTGCATTTGAGGGCATGATTTCGGAAGATCTAAACATGTCATGAGGGTATTTTAATATAATACCCTACTACAATCGATATTTTAACATACTTTTATTAATTTGCTCGATGAGATCTTTTCATGTACTTCTAGATAAGAAAAGCTATTCTGCGTTTTTACTAAAATTGTCCAAATGTGTAAGCCTAAATTTAAACCATATTTACAAGAAGACACAGTACAGCTGGTAAAGCCCAGTGTACCTGTAGAGACCAAACAGAAAAAGGGTTGCGGGTCATCCCGCTTCCATGTTTGGGTTTCTCGTGGACCCGTGTAAACACTGCCAGAGGTTGCCTGCTCCGGAAGGTAAACCATTTTGTCTTTGGCGAACGTGTGGATGAGACAGACTGCAGGGTCACGGTATTGGGAGTCAGTGCTTTCCTAATGACACCTTATACAAGACAGTTCAAGAAAGTGCCCACGCTGGCACTGGCATTGAATTGCTCCTGTTCAGCCTTGGAGTTTAAATGACCTGCATGTGGTTTCCAGCCCCCCCTGCCTGTGCCTCTGTCCTTCTCATGGCCCCTCTTTGTGCTGCTGTGCTCTCTTCCTTATGGAGTTCCTCTCACTTTTTCTAGTCTTCCCCCTCTTCTTCACTTTGTCCATCATTGGCAATGAAATGCAAATTTCTTCCGTTAAAACGCCAGTCTTGTCGATTTGATTTCTTTTGCAATATTTTCTGTCTGGATAAATCTGAAAAGAGTGGGAAGGCTCCTAAATATTTCCTGTTTGTTTTGTTTCTAGAGATGTTATGTATGTAAGCTGTCAGTTTTGTCCCAAATGTATTACTACCAATATCTAAACATTTTAAAAAATCTTCTCTAGTTTATGTTTCATTCATATAAATTCCCCCCCTTTGTTGGGATGTCCAGCACAGGAAGTCAATACGATATCACATAATTTAGGTGTATTATTACATTTATAATTCACTAAATTAGTAAAAATATATTTCTTTAAATTGTTAAATGTAATATAAAAGCAGTACAGCGTTGCCACTCTCAGCTAAATCCAGTCAAAATTGGATATTTCCCAGTGGTAAATCCCTAAAAGGGATTAGCATATTAGTGGTTTTAGTTAAAAAAGATAATTTGTAGTAGAAGTAGAGACTTCATACGTGGGGCATCAGCATCTCCTGCATCACCTGTGTGGTTTGTGTACGTGTGTGCGTGACTACCCTCCAGGCCTGAAGACCATTGTGGGCGCTCTGATCCAGTCTGTGAAGAAGCTTTCGGATGTGATGATCCTGACCGTCTTCTGCCTGAGCGTCTTCGCCCTCATCGGCCTCCAACTCTTCATGGGCAACCTGCGCCACAAGTGTGTGATCTGGCCAATCAACTTCACCAAGAGCTTCGACTGGAACGATTACATCATGAACGACAGTGAGTAGAGGCCGGGCTTTGCCAACGGTGAGCTGGCAGCCATCTAGGGGTATGAGTCAGCCCATATGCTGGAACGACCAAACAATATGTCATTTTGGCACTGGATGGACAAAAGGAATTGGTTTGAAATTAACTGAATTGAGAACGTATGAGCAAACTGAAGTCAGGAAGTGGTTTGAATTGATTTACAGACCGTTGCAGAATAAACAACTTGCTGCAACAGAATGTGAGCGAAATGACTCATTATGGCTGTTTGTTTTTTCCTCAGCCAATTTCTACTTCCAGCCTGGCCAGTTGGATGCTCTTCTCTGTGGGAACAGCTCCGACTCTGGGTGAGTTGCCTTCTCTGCCCTCCTCCGAATGCTGCTGATCCTCACAAAGACCTGCTGTAGCTCCTCTATCTGCCTGTAGTCAGATTACATTATAAGTAAATAGTGCTGAGTCATTTTCGGGCCGGGTGCCCCGTTCTTTCTCACTCCCTCTCTCTCTTTCTCCACCCTTCAGCCGCTGCCCGGAGGGCTACACATGCATGAAAGCTGGGAGGAATCCAAACTACGGCTACACCAGCTTTGACAGCTTCGGCTGGGCCTTCCTGGCTCTCTTCCGACTCATGACACAGGACTTCTGGGAAAACCTTTACATGCTGGTAAAGCTGATGTTTCATATACAACGCATACAAGTTCTCAAATGCCTTTAAACAGTAAAATTGCATACATAGTGATGCTGAAATGATTAGTCGATTAATCGATTGGTCGATCAGTAGAAAAGCAATCAAAGTAAGTGATTTATTTAGCAAAAATGCCAAATATTTGCTGGTTCCAGCTCCTCAAATGTGAAAATTTGCTGCTTTTATATCACTGTAAATTGCATATCTTTCCGCTTTTAGGCTATTACATACCAGCAGCAATTTTTTCATATCATTATTATTATTATACCTTTAATATATTTTTTATTTATATATATTTATGATTTATCAATAATGAAAGTTGTAATTATTGCTCAGTCAGTCATCATTGCAGCCCTGTTGAATAGAGCAAGGTAGCAGATATCCCGTGAGACTTAGGTTCCACTGCAGAAAAAGAGCTCAGCTCCTCCACTCAGGCCTCATTCTAGTGCACACTGTTTAAGTGCACGCTGTAACTCCACCTTTCAGACAGAAAATGGTGGATCATTCTGCCTCAAGTTTTTCTCTTGTTCCTACTTTCTCTCGTCTCATCTGCATCGACTGTAGCCGGGCCACTTCTGTTCTGTCTGTCAGCCTGTTCCACATAAAGCCTGTGGAGACACTCCTGCCTCCACATACGAAGGCCGAGTGGAAGGAAGGAAGTATGAAATATTAACAGCTCAGGATTACAGTACGGTCAATGAGGGAGATGAGACCCGATGGGAGCATTCCAGCTCATACTTCTATTTTTGCTCCTATCTTTGAAATTCAGCTCCCAACTACAGGCTCTCACCGCTATTGTGCACTGTATCTTCAGAATAATGATCATGCAGCTGTGTTTAGGAAGGGTGTTGAATGCGTCTTTGTCAGATGAGATCTTACTGTTCATACTTCAGTATTGCCACTGAGGGTTGTTTTTAACTTGCCCACATGAGATTTGGTGATGACACTAAAAGAGACTGATTTGGATTGCTAATCAGTTTGTGTTTCTCTTGTTGGAAATGTTGTGTTATATGCACTTCCCAGCACTACATGTCAACTACATTCATAATTGATGTGTGAGGGAATTTCACTTCACTATCCCAGGAAGCCCTCTCTTTATTTGCCCTGCTCCCTGACAACAATAGTTTGCCTTTAGAAGGGGGAACCATGATGAGTGAGAACATTTAGATTAAAATTTGGGGTCCTTCTGTTACACTAAAAACTTCTTAGATACCTCTGTGAATAGAATAAAATAAAATAAGAAACATGTCTATTCTCTAGGGGTGGGAATCACCAGACACCCCAAGATACGATAATATCACAATACTTAAGTCACAATACGACCTTATTGCGATTTTAAACATTTTGCGATATGCTGAGTATTGCAATAAGATATATTGTGATTTATTACCTTTTTTCAACTGCAACTTATGCAGTTTGTCAACATCTGTTTTATCTAACAAGATACAGTTTTCACTCTGTTCATCTCAGAGATTTCATTCACATATCTTGAGGTCAGAGGTCAAGGAACCCCTCTGAAAATGGCCATGCAAGTTTTTCCTCGCCAAAATTTAGCGTAACTTTGGAGCGTTATTTAGCATTCTTCCTAACAAGCTAACATGACATGGTTGGTACCAATCGATTCCTTTTTTTTTAGTTTCATATGATACCAGGATCTTCACTCTAGCTTTAAGACTGAGCCCACTACAACCTCTGAAAGACCGAATAGCAGTTGGGCCCGCCGTTAGGCAGACAGATTGTTAAGAGGTTAATAGTTTATATAATAAAAGAGCGATACTTGACGTCCATGTATCGATACAATATTGTCACGCAAAATATCACCATACTATGCTGTATCGATTTCTTATTCCCTATTATTCACATGTAAATTTATCAAAACCCTGCTCTAAACCTGCATCAACATGAAGGTATCATGTACTAACATAAAAAACAAAAAAAATGTCAAGATTTTTTCAGAATGTTCTGATTTGTTCTGCCGTACCTCTGCAGCTCAGGCTCCTCACTTCCCACCTCCACTGGGGATAGCATCCCAATCCATAGAAATGGTTTGACTGTGCATGGATAAGTAGGTCAAAATCCATAACTCATGGCTCTTGCTGAGAACCTTAACGAGCACAGGGTGTAAGAATTTTTTTTTGATTTAATTCATCATTGTACGAGATGATAGTCAAACTAATTTCAGCATATTAGTACTCATACCAGAAACAGGCATTTACATGTAGGACGTCACAGACGTTTACGCTGAGTACATTTTTCCCTGCACCCAGAAATGCCCAATCAGGCCATTCTGCCTGTTATCTTTTTCCCCACCAACAGCTGACTCTGTTTACTTCCGATGAGTCAAGGTGAGAGATGAGCAGTGAGGTTGACACTGAGCGTGACTCGGGGGTTTAGGTTAAGTATCAGATGTCATCAATGTACAGTGGAAACCGCTTATAGTGATCATGGTGATCGACTGCTTGCAGTATATGGATCAAAAAGCTTGAGACAGAATCACAAATACTGTTTAAAAGTAATCAAGTAGTACACTTACAGTGTTAATTTTGTATCTTTTCATACATGACAACATATATAAAACAATTTAAAACTACATTAAACTAACGTTAATTTAATTTTTTTGTTTGTTTTACTTTAATCCCTTGATACTTTCCCTCGTGGACCGTCTGCTTTCTGGCTGGCAACCTGAGGCTGGTGCTGTGCACACTGAAATCATGACATGAAAAAGAAAGTAATTTTCCCTGAATGAAAAACAACAAAAAAGAAAAAAAAAAAAAATGTGGTTATAATAATCATCCCCTTATAGTGATTAATTTGACCCGGAGAGACGTGATCACTATAAGCGGTTTCCACTTTATCAGCTATTCCATCTCCCCTCACCATTGCTGCTCTGCCTCCCAACAGACCCTGAGGGCGGCCGGGAAGACCTACATGATCTTCTTTGTGTTGGTGATCTTCGTGGGCTCGTTCTACTTGGTGAATCTGATCTTGGCTGTGGTGGCCATGGCCTACGAGGAGCAGAACCAGGCCACCATGGAAGAGGCCATTCGGAAGGAGGAGGAATTCAAGGCCATGCTGGAAGTGCTCAGGAAACAGCAGGAAGACGCCCAGGTCAGCACTCTGCAGGATAGAGCGCGAAATTATTCCCGAGTCATATTATATCATTGTTCTGACTTTCTTCTTGTGTTTGTTTCATAGCAGACCAATGCCATGGCAACCTCTGCGGGTACAGTGTCAGAGGACGCAGTGGAGGACGATGGAGGAGGGCGTCTGTCATGCAGTTCCTCTGAGATGTCAAAGCTCAGCTCCAAGAGCGCAAAAGAGCGACGTAATCGTAAGAAGAAGTGGCGGCAGAAAGAGCAGGAGAAGGAAAAAGGCGACAGTGAGAAGTTTGTCAAGTCAGAGTCGGACGACGGCAGCAAGAGGAGCCGCTTCCGTTTCCCTGATAATCGCCTGGGTCGAAAGTCTTCCATTATGAACCAGGTGAGGAGAACGAGGATAATGTCTGGGTGTGTTTAGCCGTTTCTCAGCATTCCTCTTTTTGTAATACATCCATCCATTTTCTGTAACCGCTTATCCCATTCGGGGTCACAGGGGGGGGCAGGTGCCGATCCCAGCTGACATTGGGTAAAGGCGGGGTACACCCTGGATAGGTGGACAGCCAGGCTATCACAGGGCTGACACATATTGATATATGACTCTCACACTCACATTCACACCTACAGGCAATGTAGAGTCAACAATTAACCTAAACCTTTGGACTGTGGGAGGAAGCTGGACAACCCGGAGAAAACCCACGCTAACACGGGGAGAACGTGAAAACTCCACACTGAAGGGCCCCAAGGCTTCAGTGCTAACCACTTCAACACTGTGCAGCCCTTTTGTAATACAGTACAGCATTATTTAAAGCAGTTGTTCCCAACCTATTTTCCTTGAAGCCCCCCCTACTTGTATCTAAGAAAGGCTCTGCACTTTCCCCCACACTATATTTTGAAACAAAATTCTCAATTTGAAGTAATTCATTTTAATAAATAAGGAAGTCTTTTTTTTATTAAATCAACTTTCTTTAATGAATATAACTCGTCAGTTTCCTCAACGTGCCAAATTGGGTAAATTGACTCTTTAAGCTTTTTGAGGCTTAGTGATAATTACTAGTGTCTAACACAAAAAGAGATCAAACATGATACCATAACATCAGAGCCACAGACTTGGAATAGAGATGCTTTTTATCTCTATGAATAAAATATAGATGTCAGTGAAAAATGTGGCTTTAAATGTGGCGGTGTACTTTTTGACTGTCAGGTGAGTAATAGTTCAGATACAGAGTGCTGCTATTGTACAGTGGCGGTGTTGCACGAACTCACATATAGAGGAGCGTATAGTGGCCAGAGATATAGAAACGCATGTCCAGGTCCTGAATTATTCACAGCGATTACATGAATGTTTCAAAGGGAGCAATCCTGCAGCTTTGTTCAGGCCTCACTAGGGCTCCACTGGCTCTTATAATGTGTTTTATAGTGCATTTACCAAATAAGATACGGCACACTGGCCCTATGAAACAGAGGATTGTTGTCAAAAAATGTGATTTCAGTTGAGGTAGCATACTCTGCTGTGTGCAGCTATAATAATATCGGGATCAATACTAGCAGCAGCCAAGATTGATGTTGTCATGACTCATGTTCCTCTCCATGTTGTTTCAGCTGCCTGTATTTCTGTCCTGTGTGTGTGTGTGTGTGTGACCTTGACTGTGTAGGATAGCACTGACCTAATTATGCATTTCCCTCTTGTTTATGAAGTCACATGATTGCTCCAGCAGAACATGCGTCCTAAGGGAAAAGTGTCATGGCTGCATTACATTTTGCACACCTCACAGATGATGCCTTTCATCATGACCTCCAGAACTGATGACAAACAGCATAAAAACGATGGTGCAATCGATTGTAATTCAGAAACACCCCGTGCTACATCGGTCACACCTCCTCTCCCCGTCCTTCTTCTACCTCCAGTCCCTCCTCAGTATACCCGGCTCGCCGTTCCTGTCGCGCCACAACAGCAAGAGCAGCATCTTCAGTTTCAAGGGCCGCGGCAAGGACGTGGGCTCGGAGAACGAGTTCGCCGACGACGAACACAGCACGGTGGAGGAGTGCGAGGAGCGCCGGGGTTCCCTGTTCAGCCCGTATCGGCGGAACAGCTACAGCGGCTTCCACGGGAAGAGGAACAGCACGGTGGACTGCAACGGCGTGGTGTCGCTCATCGGCCCTGGGCCCGGTGGACGCCTTCTGCCTGAGGTGAAAATAGATAAGGCAGCTACTGACGACAGTGTAAGGAAGTCAATGAGTAGACCTATCTAGGCATGGCCCCCCCTCTCGTCCGTTCTTTTCCTTCTCTATCCTCTACTCTGTCATCTTTGCAAGTCCGTATGTATCTCTTGGCTAAGCGCTCGCGCCTCCCCTCCCCCAGCCCCTGCAGTGTATGCTGCCCTCCAACAGTAGGCAAAGGATGGAGAAAAAAATTAATTTCATACTGAATATACTATAGCCAACCCTGCATTTGACAGGTTAGTGAAACTGGGTCTATCAGTGAGTTCCAGGCAATTTTGTTGTTTGATTTGAACGATGATTGTCAATGTTTTGAATGTTCATATCAGATGATTATTCATACATGCACCATACTCACACTATCATGCAGGCACTATTGATTCTATTATTCTTCTGTATCCCCATTGGCACATAAGATTTTGGCATATATATATTTGGCAGTATATCAAAGCCTGATTAATATTTAATACACAACTTGATGTTTTTTAAGTTCCTTTTTAACACACACTAGTAATAAAACACACTTTTTGTTAACAAACAGCATATAATGATGAGTTAACATGCTCTAGTGTGTTGATGTGTTCCTCCTCCAGGCATCCAGGTCCTATGCTAGCCTGTGTGGGTAGATCTCCAGTAGGAGGCGGAGGAACCAGAGGGGACCAGCACTATAAAGTCACAGACATTTATATCTGCTTCCCTATTTCACTGCTAATATCCCAAACACAACACATCACCCTATCAGGCCTTAATAATATATAATTTAAGTAAAAAGGAGGGCTGCTGTCCTTGTCTGTCTTTACCTTTCTCTGTTTTCCAAAATCTCCCTGGTCAACAGTAGTGAACTAGCTGTGCCTCATTTTAGTTAGCATGGTAGATTTAAACCCTAAATTAGAACAAGCATGACATAGACGAGTAGAACAATGGCTATGGTGTCTGTAATTTCCTCTCCTTCTCTTTGACTTGGAGCATGCCCATGCATGACTGGATGGATCTGAACTATCTGCCTCCATATAATCTCTTTACAATGCTCTTGACTTGATGGTTGCAATATAAGTTGTATGGTTTCCAAGTAGGAAGATACAGTAGCATCAATTTGCAAGTAACATTAAAAAATGGCCAGATTTGGGAGACCTTTTTGTAAAATAACCTAATGATTATATTGCAATGGCAGCAAAGCCTCCATTATTGCATGACAGGACTGAAAATGCATTCATGCAGAAGCAGTTCTCCTTGCACAATATCGCACAATCCATTTATTATTTAATCGGGATGAGCTAATTACATTCAAACACAATTAGGTCAAGTAGCCCGAGACCACTGCTCCCACTTTGGCTGAGACCTGCATGCATTTACAGCATACACACATCTTCCTTGAAACCAGCATTGATATAGAAAAGATTGAAACATGCCCCCCAAACCCCAAAATCTGATCATCGACTACTTTTTCCTGCCAATGCTGTTGTGCACTTCCCTCCGCCGGCCACCGGTGGTGCTGTGGGATGGTGTTCATGTCCTCTCCATGGGTGCTTGATTCTTCCTCTCCCCCTGACAGCCAACTACTGAGGTTGAGGTGAAGAAGAAGCTGTCGGGCTCCCTGATGGTGTCTGTGGACCAGCTCAATACCTCCTTTGGGCGGAAAGAGCGGGCCAACAGTGTCATGAGCGTCATTACCAACACACTAGTGGAGGGTACTGCCACTTTAACCCAGCTATTTAACCTGCTCTCTCATTATTCTTTAACTAGGCCTGCTCTCATTGGATGATTAGTTTGACATGAATTTCCTGCTTATCTGCTTTGCATATCCAACAGTACCAGATACATACAATTTTGTCTCATTTGATACCATTGCATGCAGTATGCTCAAGCACGCAAGTATGTTTGGTTTTGATGTGTTGATCCGCGCTATGTCTTCAGAACTGGAGGAGTCTCAGCGCAAGTGTCCGCCATGCTGGTATAAGTTTTCTAACACATTCCTGATCTGGGAGTGCTCCCCGAGGTGGATTAAGTTCAAGGAGATTGTGAACCTGATTGTCATGGACCCCTTCGTGGACTTAGCCATCACCATCTGTATCGTCCTCAACACCCTCTTCATGGCCATGGAGCACTACCCCATGACCCCCGACTTTGAACACATGCTGTCTGTAGGCAATCTGGTGAGTTGAGTGGCGATCTTTTTGTTCTTTATCTGATTCGCCGGTTAAGAATCTCCTCTGCTTCTTCTTTGCAGCTCATAGAGAGGTGTTATTTTTGGGACCGTAATTGGCAGGTCTTTCATTGACGATTCAGAGTTGAAAGGAGAAAAAAAAACATTCTCAAACCCCCCCTGCTGTTTTCTTTTATCCATGCATTTCTCGTTCCTTCACATGCACATGTTCCCTGTCTTCTCCTGCTATCTCTCTTTCTCTCCTCTGGCTGTGTGGAGCTGCTGTTGGTTCAGTGGGACCGGCCTGCCTCTCTGCTGGTTGGCTGACTGGTGGGAGGCCTGCATTAATATTTCATGGAGCCTGATCTGATTGATGAGCTGCTCTAAAATGGTGCCTGAATCATGGCTTGGATAACTCAACCTGGCCATTTTCACTATTAGCAATTTTAAGGAAACTGAGTAAATCTGAGCTCTGGCACCATGATTGTCGTTTTACTTTTCAGTATCACATTTGTTAACATACTGTATTCTAACCATTGCAATGATGAACCACTCACTGTATGTTAGTGTGTGTTTCAGAGTAATTTACCAGAAAAGGCCGGTGCAATATGAGTCATAGCACACTACATAGACTGTATATAAAGATGGACGACATGACAGCTCCATGACCAAAATATCTCGATCGCCCCCTGGTGGTTGGTTGCAGTATAGGTCATAATGGTGCCTTCAAATGAAACTCATGAGCTTGTGTTTACAACATGGGAAGTCATGTACACAATATGCTTGCTGTTCAAGTGGTCAAGACGTGAGAACACCGCTGCTAACCAACATTTAAATTAACATTACTGTCGGCGTCTAGAAGCCACAGAGGCTAACAATTTAGCAAACGGGTAACATAATGCAGGAAATGCAAAGGCATAATGACAGAGGGAAAAGATGAGGCCGTTGGGAATATCAACATTTTCCTCAGACATATTATAAAATTCCTAAGAAAAACAATATACGACTAAAATTACAATATATTAACATATTATCCACCGAAAAAATTAACTTCCATGGCCTCCGCCATTTCTGACAATGTCAACAAACACATCACAACTCGTGAACTCGGAGCTTTCAGAAACTTTTCACTAACGATGTTGTGAATACCACAAGAGGGGAGCGTTCATATGGACTCTTCTCATGAATGCGGTAAACATGACCCCATTTGAACGCACCATTAATCCCTCCCCTCCATGTTAGCGGATGGGACATGGGCCAAACTAAAAAGTCAAAGTACACGTCAATTTTTTCTCAAAGATCGTTTCTGTCATTTTAGGTAGTTCTTATCACGCTGATGTATGTTCAAGTATTTGTTTATCTGATTAGTTTGGTTTTAATTAGTTATTTGATGCCATAAAAAGGGGGTGAGACGTCATGATTGACAGCTCCTCTGAGTGAAGTGGTCGCGGAGCCGGAGGCTCTGGAATTGTACGAGAGAGGAGATTTAACTTTAACTTTCCATAACGGTCACAAGTCTTTCTAGCCAAGCAGCTACCATGGTGCTAATCTAGCAGCTAGGTGGCGCACGCTAGCATGCGGCCGTGCTTGGCTCGTGATTGGCTCAGATGGTTGTGTGGGCGGGACCTAGATACCGCGGCTCCAGACCCCCGATAACTACTGCGCAGACTCTGGCTCCAAATGACGTCAAAATCTCAAGATGGCAGCTCCCATATCCGGGATATTTTGGCTTCATTTTTGTACAGTGGGAGGAAGTGGAGACGCGTCGTCCATCTATATATATAGTCTATGCACACACACACACACACACACACACACACAAACACACACAAACCTTACATGTACTTATATTGTGCATTTATTCATTATGTGGGCTCTATGATTGAGGATAACCCTTGGTAATTTATTAGAGCTGTAACGAGACCACAGAAGGGCCATTTCACCTTTACTGACTACAGAACAGCTGGCACACACACACACACACACACACACACACACACACACACACACACACACACACACACACACACACAAACCTTACATGTACTTATATTGTGCATTTATTCATTATGTGGGCTCTATGATTGAGGATAACCCTTGGTAATTTATTAGAGCTGTAACGAGACCACAGAAGGGCCATTTCACCTTTACTGACTACAGAACAGCTGGCACACATACACACACACATACACACACACACACACACACACAAACTAGATGTGCTGCCTCTTTAAATAATTGGATTTTGGCTACTGGTAATTTATTAACATGCAGTTACCATAGGGGTAATTTATAATGTGATGGATTTTTTTAACATCTATAATACACAACTTAGATAATGGGTCACAACAAATATCACCACCCATCATGCTTCACATTCTCACATCTCTTGTGAAATATTGTGTTGAGCCAAATCCCATTTGTTCAAATCTGTTCCTTTTCCTACCTGCCAGGTGTTCACGGGGATCTTTGCAGGGGAGATGCTTTTCAAGCTGGTGGCTATGGATCCGTACTACTACTTCCAGGAGGCCTGGAACTGTTTCGACGGTTTCATTGTGACGCTGAGTTTAGTGGAGCTGGCTCTGGCTGACGTCGAAGGCCTGTCTGTGCTGCGGTCATTCCGATTGGTAAATGCTCATTTTAGTTCCTCTCTAAATGGAGAAAGCATGTGGAGTTAGCATCTTAGCATTTAGAATATAGATATTTTGTAGCTCAAAGTTTACATTATTCACTTTGTGTGCACGCAGGCAACATACCTGTATGTTTATACTGTTTTTAGTTAGTAAAGCTAAAATGTTGTGACTAAATCAAATCCCTCCTGCTCTTTCGACCCACCCCACTCCAGTTGAGAGTGTTTAAGCTGGCCAAGTCATGGCCCACCCTCAACATGCTGATCAAGATCATCGGTAACTCGGTGGGAGCCTTGGGGAACCTGACTCTGGTGCTGGCCATCATCGTCTTCATCTTCGCTGTGGTGGGCATGCAGCTGTTTGGCAAGAGCTACAAAGACTGCGTGTGTAAAATCTCTACTGATTGCGAGTTGCCCCGCTGGCACATGAATGACTTCTTCCACTCCTTCCTGATCGTCTTCCGGGTGCTGTGCGGCGAATGGATTGAGACCATGTGGGACTGCATGGAGGTGGCGGGCCAGGGCATGTGCCTCCTTGTGTTCATGATGGTCATGGTCATCGGTAACCTGGTGGTGAGTGTCCAGACATGGAGGGTGTGCAGGTTTTTTTTTTAGAGAAACAGCAGCATCTTTAAAAAATGATAATGTGGTCAGAGATGGAAAAATGAGCTCTTGTCATTCAGTTACTGATTTCTCATTTTGTGTCCGAAGGTGTTGAACCTGTTCCTTGCCTTGCTGCTGAGCTCGTTCAGCGCTGACAACTTGGCTGCGACAGATGACGACGGTGAGCCCAACAACCTGCAGATCTCCGTCAAGCGTATCAAGATAGGCATCGCGTGGATAAAAAAGAAGATGCGTATAGTGATGGCCAGTCTGCTGAAGAAACCACAGATGGAGGACGAGCAGAAGCCTTTGGATGACATGTACGACAAGAAGCTGAACTGCATTGCCAACCACACCGGGGTGGACATCAACCGTGACCTGGACTACGTCAAGAATGGTAACGGCACCAGCGGTATTGGCAGCAGCGTGGGCAGGTATATGATCGATGAGGACCACATGTCGTTCATCCACAACCCGAACCTGACCGTCTGCGTGCCCATCGCCGTGGGAGAGTCTGACTTTGAGAACCTCAACACGGAGGACTTCAGCAGTGAGTCGGAAAATGAGAACAGCAAAGAGGTCAGTGAGAGGACTGCATTTATATTTTCCACTTCTTTTTTTTTGTGATCCAATTTTTTATTATACAACTGTGAATAAAGGTAATCAAAGAAAACACTATATATATAAAGGACTGGTCAGTAAGATTCAACAATAATATAATATCACACATATTAAAAAAAAAAATATATATATATATACACATACATACATATACATAAAAAAAATGCATACTGACATGTAATAAGTACTAACATATTGCACGTACATACATATTTGTAAAAAGAACAAGTGATAACCACTAACGTAAGTGATACTGATATAAGCCGTGTTGCTTCAACCCTTATAAATTTAGCCAGTATTATAACACTGAAAGATGTCTTCAACAGTCAGTAAAGAAACAGATTATAAAGCCCAAACAGTGAACAAAGAACTAAAAATATCACAGAAACAGGGCCAGGGGGAGATTCATGAAGAAATATAAATAAACTTAAATTGAGAAATAAAGAAATAGATAAATAAAAACACAGAAGAAAAAAGGAGGGAGGTTCTCTTAAGTCAAAAGGCCTTTAAGATCCTCCACTGTTTGGGCCCAAAGTCTGATAGTTTCTTCTTTTGCTCCATGGATGTGTGCCGGGGACAATTCAAGATAACCAACATCTATATTATCCACTTTCAGGCAGTCTGAATCATTTATTTTACTTTTAGAATAACATCATGTAAATATTGTGATGCTCCACATGTTGTTGTTGTTTTCGTTGTTATAGTCCTCAGCTACTCTACACCGTGTGATTTCCTCTCTCAGGAAAGTAAAGTCATGGGTGTGGCCGGCTACTCTACGCTGTTCAGACACTAATATAACTACATTACTCAATAGAGTCATCTAGAGTGGCCGGAGCAGGCAGGCGATGTGGATGAAATGGATATCTGCTGACGTCTGTCTTTTGACCAAATGCATTTAGAAGACTTTCAGAGCAGATGGTCTGCCATTTGATAATCCATATCAGTGTGGATGTGGATGATATGTCATGTTCAGGATTGTTATTATGTCCATCACAATATGAAAAAAAACCCTCTGTGATCAAATAGTCCTCAAAGTGTTCTCCTTTTTAAGGGGAGACACTACAGGAGAATAGGGTAAAAATGTTTAACTAATAGATATCACCATGAAACTTCCCCATTGATTACTTACATTAGGGCAATTATTTTTTGTATTATAAGTTTTTTTTTTTTTTATGTTTAAATATGCAAATGAGGCATTATCTTATCAAATATGTGATAATTTGCATATATTTCCAGAGCAGAAATGTGAACACTGGATAAAGCCAGGTTCAAAAACCTTGTTTCATTTTGTTGACATATAAGAGTCAAAGCTTTTTACAGAGGGAACTTTGGATATCTCTTTTTATCACTCCACAAATCAGAAAATACCAGCCATAGAATTCATTTTTTCATTTTTTCATTTTGTGTATGTAAGTGCTACTGAAGTGGAGATTTCTGGCTCAGAGTCAGAGAAAAACCTTTAAAGATGTGTATTGTAAAAATCCATACATTAAGATACTACATACAAATAGCGTAAAAAATGTTAACTGATATATATCATTATGAAACGTCCCCAGTTGATTACTTACATTAAGGCAATTACTTATGTATTACGAGTTTTCTGAAATTTTATGTTTGATTATTCAAATGAGGCATTATCTAATGCTAACTTTTGATGAATTTAGGAAAAATCTACAGACGCGAATAGACAAAGTGTAGTAAAATAAACACCTAAATGTGTATTTTGGATGTTTTCGATCCACTTGTCTGAAAGAAGACATGTTATGGAATCAAAATAGCACACTTAAAGACTGAGCAAACACAATTTAGAAATACGGAAACATGAAATTGACATTTCCTGACAGGTCCAGACTGGTCTTCATGAGTTCAGCTTTCTCCTCAATTAGCAATAAAAGCTGAGATGTTTCTTAATCACTGAAACTTTGCTCCTGTGTTTCTTTGTGTTGTCTACGTCTGCAGCTGGATGACACCAGTTCGTCGGAGGGCAGCACCATCGACATCAAGCCAGATGTGGTGGAGGAGGTGGTGGTGGAGCCGGTGGAGGAATACTTGGAGCCAGAGGCGTGTTGGACAGATGGTGAGACCACTGCTCCCATGGCACTCATTACCTCGACTCCATAGCACAGAGACTCCCCCGGGCTCATTGGGAATGATAGGGCGGTGATCTGGGCAAAGGACAGTTTTATTATGAAGGATCACTCACCCATGGAGACTCTTATCTATTTATCAGTCTGCCTGTCTATCTATGATCAGAGATGGGTAGTAATGAGTTACATTTACTCAGTTACATGTACTCAAATTATTTTTTTTGAGTAAATTGTACTTGTAAGAGTAGTTTTAAGGTGTGTTTTTTTGACGATTAATTTAATAGATGACAACTAATCGATTGATTGTTGTAGCTCTAGTTTGGAGGTACAGTTTTATATTAAGCAGCGAAATTAAGCTTGGTTTAAAACCAGTTTGTCAATTAGATCTTGTAGCATCTTGTCTAAAAAGTAGGAAAATTCACTTTTAAACTTCTCTAGAGCGCGATGACTGCTCAAACTGAATACAAATAGGCGTATTTTGGTAAATGTATTTGCAAACTTTAAAGTCATCTTTAGGATTTTTTTTAGGAAAAGTCTTTGTTGAAACATTTCTCAAGATAAACACATTAGGATAACAATACTAAGTATTAAACCCTCAGCATTGGAGAAGGTGTACTGTAGTTCTTCATTATAGAAATGTTGCTACATGATCCCCAAAACATCCAGGATTTGAGCTGGGCTTGGTTAACCTCGCCATTCAATCCTCATTCAAAACAACAGTCAGACGTCAAACTTTATGCAGAGGTATTAAAAAGGTATCCACTCTGGGTGGGCAGAAAAAAATTGTGAAATTCCTCAAAAACCCTAATATATATATATATATATATATATATATTTATCCATTTAAAGACTCAATTCTAAACACAGGACTGTAACTGATTTTAATCAAATGCCGTCTCTCCTCCCGTGTGTCCTCAGGTTGTGTGGCCAAGTATAAGTGCTGTGAAGTTGACATTTCTACGGGCTGGTGGAAGAATTGGTGGCTCCTGAGAAAAACCTGCTACCTGATTGTGGAGCACAACTGGTTTGAATCCCTCATCATCTTCATGATCCTCCTCAGTAGCGGTGCCCTGGTAAGGAGGCCTGTCACATAAAGCAACATAAAGCAACATAAACAGTTTGAACAGCGTGAGAGCACAAATGATATTAATCTCTAAATGAAACTGATCGGAGAAAATCTAAACTTGATAAAGATTGAATGAAGATGAGTCATTAAAAATAGAGGTGTGTGTCTACAGTGTGGCAGTGAGGAGGTAAAACAAGTGGTGCAGTCAGTCTCAGAGCTGCTGGGTTGGGGGAGGGGCCAGCAGTGATTAATGGACCGTACCATTTATCAAACAGGGGATCTATTTCTGGGGACGGATTGTTCTCAAGTATGTCAAATGCGACCAAAATAAGAGCAAATAATGCTGCAAATCTACATTAGCTGTGGATTATTTGAAATATTTCCCGCAGAACAGATTTCTTTTAATCTAGTAAATCTGCTACAACTTGCTGTAGTAATGCTTTGCAGTGAGAAAAAAACAAAAGCAGAAGGCTATTAGTACTACTACTACTGATTAGTAGTACATTACTGCATCATATCACATCATATCATATGTTTTTATTTAAAAAGTAACTCGTAGCTAAAGTGTCAAATCAATGTAGTGGAGTAAAAAGTACAATATTTCCCTCTGAGATGTAGTGGAGTAGTAGAAGTAGAAAATAGTAGAAAGTGGAAGTACTCAAGTAGAATACAACTACCTCAAAATTGTACTTAAGTACAGTATTTGAGTAAATGTACTTGGCTACATTCCACCACTGACCTGGGGTCTATCTGTGCATGTGCCTGGTCAGCAATGAGCAGGCTGTAGCGCTGTATATACAGTTTCATTAGTGGAATCATGAATCATTAGGTGTAATATTTCTGTCGTTGTCGTGGCTGACGTATGTTTCCTGTTTCTCCACAGGCCTTTGAGGACGTGTACATCGAGCAGAGGAAGACCGTTCGGGTCATTTTGGAGTACGCCGACAGGGTTTTCACCTACATCTTCATCCTGGAGATGTTGCTGAAATGGGTCGCCTACGGTTTTGTCAAGTATTTCACCAATGCCTGGTGTTGGCTGGACTTCTTCATTGTGGATGTAAGTCCAGCTCTTGTTTCCTCTATCGTGTTACGTAGACTAGAGAAGAAGAACAGTTAGTTGGTCCTCAACCACACCCTGGTCCAACAGCAACACACTGGTACAAAGATAAACACAGTCTATTCAGCAGCAGAGCTCATTTCTGCTGTAATAATTTGTCTTTTGCTTTATTAGATTGTTATGGACCACGTCATATGCATTACATATACTATAAGGATACAGGATATGATGTTTTTATAATTCCAAGTGTTGCCCCTATTGTTGTCTGTTGGGTGTGGTTAGGTTTGAACAGTCAGGTTATTAATTGAATATCTGCTTCATGGCATGCATCAGGTGAGAGGGCATGTTGTTTACAATAAGAAGCCTCTCTATTTGATTTTCTATGAGGACAGTGTTTTACAGGACTGTACTGCAGTCTGTCCATTTCAAGTGAACACATGCCCGAGTCACCTTTTACAACTCCATCAAGCAGCAATCCCTATTTTGTATTTGGTTTATCACTCTGAGATGCTTGAATATGTACAACAATTCAATTAAAACACTTTCTCCGGTGTGCCACAAGCAACAAACGGTTTCGTCCGTTTCCCTACTTGGTGCAGATATTTTACTGTTATGTGGCAGAATTAGAAGAACATTCAGTTTTGAACACACACGAATGGACGCTAACACAAATTAGAATCAGCCAGTCAAATAGCAAGCTCATTGATTACAACCATATTCAAGTCATGCTCAGAGGAATGGGACGTGTCAAAGATGTGTCTCTGTAAAGCTGTCTTTGCCTGTGTCTAAGATGTTTGATATGTGCCTTTGTCCTCTCTCTCTGTGTACTTCTCTGCTCCTTGTGTCAGTCAAGATTGAAAGACGGGAACAGGGAAAATTCTTTAATCTATTCTTTGTCGGCTGCATATATTACCACGTTTTAATCGTATCTATTTTTAAGACTGCATAACCTCAGACTGTGAGAGATTTCAACGAGATCCCAATGTGGGGAGGAAATGAGGGGATAGAAGCTTAAAGCCTTTGAATTTTACATAAATGCTGAATCAAGCAGTAATCTGCACTCGGGCAGAACTGGGATAGATTAAGAATTTCCCTGATTTCTGACTTTCTCCTTGAACTAACCACCTCTCCGCAGTGTCCAACACCTCAGCCAATACCTGTGAATGGACTCCTATCAATGGCCAGAAGTTGCCATGTTGATTCATTTTAAGCTCCTGTAACCCAGACTCCATGCAGCAAACATACTGCACATTTATTACACACCATAGACCATGTACACTTAATTTTCTACATTCATGCATTTATATTTTAGAGTTTTATTATGGCTTAAAGGGATAGTTTGGGCCCACCTAAAGTGTACGCTATATTTAGAATATTTTCACTGCTTTACCTTGCCGTCAGACAGCCCTTTCAGATGGGGAACTGAAGCTGTGGTATTCATCTATGCTCTCACCAAAGCAACCAGACTCCGCAGAACACGGGAGTTGCTGGTCTACCGCTGCCTCGTTATGGTAGTTACAGTAGTTTGTGCTATTGTATGCTTTTGGTGAATCCAAACTAACCTACAACTCCTGTGTTCTGTGAGGTAAAATTACTGTTTTTTTTCAATAGAGTCTGGTAGCTTTAGCGAGAGCATAGATAACTGCTTCAGTTCCCTGCCGGAAACATAGACTTTATAGCTGTCTCATGGCAAGGTAAACCGGCGAAAATATTCTAAATATAGCGTACACTTGAACTGATAAAGATTTTGTTTTAGGTGAGTCTTTCTTTTAGGAGGCTAAAATATGTTTTGCTGCCTGCCCCGTCCTCAGCAGTACATTGCTTTGCTTCCGTGTGCTAACTCCTGTCTGCTCCTCCAAACTGGGGGCGTGCCGACCTGTCATTTACTGTAGGTAATTCGCTACAACCCCACTTCAAAACACCCAAACTATCCCTTTAAAATTACACAGAAGTATATTAAGACTTCCTACAGATTCAGTATGCAGCTATTTTAAAGCGTATTTTAAAGGTTGACACATACAGCACACACAGAGCATGTAGCAACTGAAATCATACCACCCTGTACTGATTCTGGTTATTGCCATTGTAGACTCCCTCCCTGTAGGTGTGTTGTCAAGCCCAACACTTGGGACAGTGCAGGGCGCCACGTTTCCCAAGTTGTGACCATGTCACAGAGAGTGACCTCCCTCCTCCCCTCTTTCCCCGTCCTCCTTTCATTCCCTCCTGAAAGTGTAACCTCAGGAATGTGGTGATATTGTGCTGAGATGTAATGATGGTGGGTGACAGGCGGCCGGCGGTAAGTTTGGTCTTCACTAGCGCTCCCCCTCCAAAAAAAAAAAGAGAGACTTTTTGCTTGATGAGTCTGGGTTGTGTTGTGGCCTGACTGTGCCTCTGCCGTCCTGTGTTGTGGGGTGAAACCATTGCCACGGACTCAGAAAGGGGGGGCACCATCATTAGACCGGCCTGTATTTTTCTCTCAGTGTGGATGTGCCTGACTCTTTGTGTGAGTGTGTTTCTCCTCATTTCCCTTGTGTTACTGTATCTTTCTGTTACCCATTTGATTAGTGTCCTCCTGATTTTCATTATAAGAATGTTTTTGCATATTGTTATTTATTGGCTAAAGATGGCAAGAAATGTACTGTTAGAAAGTTTTGTTAAATCAGTTAAGAAATAAACTTTGCAGCATAGCTAGTGGAGAACGCAACCAGATATTTGCGAAGTAAAGTAGTATATTTTTAATATTTGACTTACACTGCTGGAGTTATGGTACATGTCCACAGCTTCCATCCTTTCCACGCTTACCATTCACTGTCTATGTAAGCAGCCGTGCAATGCATTCTTGTAGCGTGGCAGCGCGATTCGAGAGACGGGGCGTCACGTAGGCCGCTCCTCATTTGCATACATTTGAGGTCTAGGCTACTTTTTGTAAATCAGGGCGCGACTCGTCGCCTCTGGAATCTCTGCAAGGCTTATTTCTTGCATGAAATGTTTTCAGAAACGCATTTTGGTGAATTAGTTTTGTAATACAAGAGAAGAAAGTTTCTGCAATGTTGTTTCCGGTTTGAAAGCTGGGAGCAGCAGCCAAAGAGGGAAAGCGTTCATCCAATCAGTTGCTGAGTGTTTAGTGGCAGCCCATCAAGCGTCCAATGCTGGGAAGTGAGGCGATCCCTCACGATAAAAAACGCTCCTGTGGACATGCACCATAAGAATTCATATTGTAGGAGGAATAATCCATATGTAGCTTATATCGGCTGTTTAAAGTGACAGAATAGCCAGGGTAGGTAATTGTTGTTTAATAGTGACACTGAGGTGTGTGAATGTGAGGATGATAGGTGTCATACTCCATTCATCTTTCTTTTTCACTCAGATTTTATCATCATTGTTTTGTTGTGTTTTTCCCTTTGTTTTTAGTTTGGTTTATTTCTGTTTGGTTTGTGCTGTCGTCATCATGGGATCACAGCCCCAGATGTCATTGGCCTTGCCTTGCAGAGCTCTGTGAGAAGGACGTTGAGACGCTGAGGTCACTACCACACAGCTGGCCCAGCGGGGGGGGGCCAGAGGCCAGGCACCCCAAAGGGGGGCTCTCCAAGGGGTCAGGCTGAAGGTGACAATTACCCCAAACACTGTAGTGTAGATCAAGGCAAAATCTTTATTTTACTGTCTCCTCACCAGAACAGCTGCAAACTTATTCGAGAGGCAGGGTTATTGATTTAAACAGGGGCTTTGTACCCTAATCTCAACAGGATCTAAATAAAGGCCCCGTCCAGATGTTTGAACATGGTCCAACATTCACATGTAAGAAGTCTGAATCCATGCTGCCACCTTTTCTGCTGTTCTTTCCATAGTTTTTATGCATTCCACCCTTAGATGGTTGACAAGTTGGTCTCCATGTTGATAATAATCAGTGAAAATGAAGATTTTGCCTGTTACAAACCTCCCTCCGTGACTTTGGTAAGCTTTGGATGTTGTGTACTTCTTGCGGTGAGTTTGACGGGTTGGTGTCGGTGGCTGGTTGGAGGTGCTCACATGTGTTCACTGTTGATATTTTTTCCTTATTTGTAAGGAACTGGTACTCCCCCTGTTTCAGTCCCTCCAGCATCCAGACAGGAATGCAGCTAGGGAAAAATTAAAGAGACTTCCTCAGGATGCAGTTCCTGTGATCATGCACTAATTCTTGAACAAACAAATTTCTCTCTATTTGACCTAATTCTAATACAGCTGCCCGTCTAGAATAATCTGCAGCCAAAGAATCCTTCATTACAAAGCTTCCCTGTGCAGCAGACAGCCTGTAATGGCCATCTTAGCACACTTGAGGTGACTTCATCAAGGCTAAGTCATTCCTGCACTTCTCACCGCCCCTTAAAGAACATTAGTGCAGCTTATTGACCGCAATCCCCGTCGTCCATTTCCTCCTTTGTTAACGACAGTAAATGTGTTGAGTTTAGATCAGCTGTATGGCCCAGAGCCAAACCGTAACTCCTAAATTTACATTGATTTATTATGGCGATAATAGTTCTGTACATTTACTGTGTTGCTGTTGTAAATGACATCATACTTTAATGATTTAATGAGTGTTTTTAACTAATCATAAAGCACAATGGAGCGTTCTTTGGCTGCAGCGATGCCTCCGTGGCTGCTGCCGGATGTGAGCGGGGCTGCGCCAGTTTCTTTGAGGTTGTGTGCTGTTATTGTTAACCGTTGTTAACTGTGTGTAACTCGACTGCGTATTTTTGGTCCTTTCAGTGCCATCCAGTGCTAATAACTATATCCGGTCTGCCCTTAACCTCCATCCCTGTCTCTTGTGCGTGGTTCATGTGACTGTGGCTCTCCTATTTGACTCTTAAATGCTGTATTACAACTTGATTTGATGTCTGAGAAAGCAAAAATGGCAAAATGACACACTTGTACATGTTTACTTGTATTCTTTCTCTTAGGTTCCATTAGTTTGTCTGTCTTAAATTATATGGGATTTTATGCCTCAGCCCGAGAGCGACATGGAGAGACAATGTTAGAGGGGCAAGGGTAAGGCTCTCAAGTCTGTTGGGTTTCTATCAGCTTCTGCAGGGTAACCTCTCTCCTTCCCTCCCTCCCCCAAACTCCTCTTCCTCTGCTCTCCCAGTCCTTTCGCTTATATCTTTACTAAATCATGTAGCACTCTTTTCTGCCTAATTTACTCTCTATTTGAGTCTTATGTCTCTATCTCCTCTCTTTCTCTCTCAACCACCAATTTCTTTGCAGGTACAAAGGACTTTTCGCATCTCGTCAACTGCCCCCAAATAACAGACAAACAATCCCTCTGGCGCACTGCTACTAAAAATACTACGCACATAACACCTATACTAAACATTGACCTTCTCTCTCAGTGTATATACATGTATAAATGCAATATTATACATGCATATACATGCATAGATTTATGTGTGTATGTCAAGCAACTCTCCGCCTATGCCAGGGCCGTCTCTCTTCCCTAGTGAATATTCTCACTTCTAACAGTTTGGAACCTCTTTTGCTTCTCTGTTTTTGTGTAGGTGTCTATAGTCAGCCTTGTAGCTAATGCGCTGGGCTACTCCGATCTAGGGCCCATTAAATCACTCAGGACACTAAGGGCCTTGAGACCCCTCAGAGCCTTGTCACGTTTTGAAGGGATGAGGGTAAGATCCAAAGCTAAGCAGCTGATCCTTCCGCATGCCCATTCAACAGTTTAAAGCATGCTAGAACTGATCTAAAAAAAACAAACTAAGAGGATTAAAAAAAAAAACTCCAAAATATTGGGGGATTGTTTTTAAAACCAGGAAATGAAAGCCAAGAAGTCACCTTTCCATGCGCAATCCTGTACCATGCCTTTGTTAGAGCGAAAGAACAAGTCATGATGCAGCTGGGAGACTGAGTAACAGTAAAGTTGTATTGCCAGCAGAACAACATTTCAATTGAATTTCTTAAACAAACAAAAAAAATCATGCAAATTGATTTGTTTCATGTTAAAAAAAAAAAAAATACCCAAAGAGCAACAGAAATATTTTTTCACAAAGCTGCCTCATCACATAACTGACAAACTAGAAATTACTTCATCTTACTTTGTTTCTTCTTGATTGGCCAAAGTGAATGTGAAATTGGTCAAAGCTAACCAGACTTACATGCCATTTCATAGAGCATTCAAATCAACAATTAGCTCTTCATTTGGCCTGATTCTCAACCAATGCTTTTAGTTGAGAACCCCCCCCCCCCTCAACATGCCTTCCCTCCCTGCTCCCATAACCCCCCACCCTCCCTCCAGTCCCCAGCTCACACCATCCCTCAGTGCATCGAGAACAACCAGCAGGAACCAGGGAGCTGCAGGACGCCAAAACCTCTGCCCAACAAGTCACAGCAAAACTGCATGCAGGGCGGCTGCCAAGCAACCACTCGGATGATAAAAATGTGATAAGGTAGCACATCCCAGATTACAAACTCAAGGAGGACAAAATAGTAGCATTTCACTTGTTTGTATTGCTGCTTCATGCTAAAAGCGGACAAATACAACCACGATGGCCATATCATTTGAGGACCTCAATCGGCGTATGTCTATTGTGATGTGAGCCAATTAAAGCAGCGGTGGGTAGAAATGGAGTAAATATGATTTTAAAAAGTTATTTTTATAAAACGGCCGCTTTATCCTGACAGTAGTGCACAAGACAGGTAATCTGAAAGAAATGATGTGCCTCTGTGGCCTTCTTGGTCCTCCAGTGCTCCTAATGGCATCTGCAGGATTTCACAGACCGGAGGAAAACAACCAATCAGAGCTGATCTGGAGCCTGCCGTCTCTGAGCAGCTGTCAGTCACTCACAAACTCCGACCAAACTAGGCAGGCATCAAACTAGGCAGCGCTGATCAAATATTAATCAATATTCTGTTACTGTAATGCCTATTTCTCACCTCAAATGTTTTCAGAAACATCTTGTAGTGTACTGTTTAGCTGTAAAATGAGAAAGTTTGTGACCTGGCAGCCATGTTGAGATCAGTTGAGAAAATGCCAAGCACCGCCCACCAGCCGGACAGCCAATAGGAACGCTCTCTCTTTCCGAAATTACCTGTGATGGCCAAAGTCTCCCGTCACGGGCTAGATTTTTTAAAGCCTGAAAACAGCCATGAGGAGGTGCAGAAGTCTACCTCTACAATATGCTGAAAAGTTATTATGGAACATTTGCCCAATGATGCCAAAAATATACTGCCTACCCCCACTTTAAACAAGTGAAATGCTAGTATTTTGTCCTCCTTGGTTTTGAAATCTGGGAGGTGCTACCCTATCGCATTTTTGTGCTTATTGGACTTTCGGTCTAGCACTCCACCGTGGATCCCATTGTAGAAGCGCAGCCTCCTTTACCAAAACATAACCACTCCGAGAATCTGTAATAGGAGTAGTTTACGGAGCAGAAATCACTTGTTTCTCTGGTTGCTTCAGCCGTCCTTTTCTAAAATATCTGATTGGTTATCTCTGTGACTGTTGGTAGCAATAGGTTGCACCTGGTTGTTGTCACCTGTAGTCCCCCCCCCCCCCTGTCTCTTTCTTTCTCTCTCTCTTTTACTACTCACAACTCTTGGACTGGTTGCCTTGAGCTTCTCCTCTTCACCTCAGCCCCACATGTGCAGCACTGTGCAGCACCCACCCTCCCCTTCCCCTTCCCCTTCCTCTTCCCCTTCCTCCTCTTCTTCCTCACCCCCCTTATCCCTCCACTACTCACTCCACCTCGACCCGGTTCGGCTGGGCCGGAGCGCTGGAGGGTCACCACACTCTCCTGCTTGTCCAGGATCTTTCTGCATCAGGGACCGAGACAGAAACCACACACTCACAGTGTTGTGGCTTTGGGAGGAAAATATTTGTTAAGCTTCTGCCAGCGTCAGCACTTTGGGTCGTACCATCTGACCGACTGATCTGCCAACAGTGGTGGCAGGTTATTGCTGTGAATTGCTGTAAACATTCGTCCATATTAAATAGTTTATAACATTTTTAGTGCCTTCCTTTGGGAATGCAGGCAGAAGCTTAGCAAATATGCTAGGCTGCCATTTCACACAAGGCATTACTGCTGTCATGTCATGGCACCACATACTGTAGCGCATACAGCAGGCTTCCTGTTGCCTTCCACTCCCACAGGAAGTGAAATTGGGAGGCAACAACGGGCCCAGTTAAACTCTGACTTTGAGTTCTGGGTCCGGGTGGGTGGTGGCCCATAGGTTGACTAGCACTACAGCGTTCGGACAACACTCTCAACCCTAGACAGACAATGTGTCGCCCCTCTTTAATACGTCCCAAAAATGACAGCAGGAGAAAAATGCGTGTGCAATTATCTAGCGGGTGGATTGTAAATTTATTGTGAAGTCTCATTCATACTAAGATATCCAGCGACTAAAATGTGATGCCGTTGCACATGAGCAGACATCAACGCTTTTAGGCCCTGGATAGGCTTTATGGATGCTCTCATCAATGATTTTATAGGTTTAATTGTTAATTCTGGGATGGGAAATAGACCTGTTAGACCAACTATGATGTCATTTTTGGGGTTTGAAATCACGGCACATTTGCTTTAATAGAGTGTAATAATACCAGTAGCCCCTATGAGTGACCCCGTTCACTGGGTGTATGTGGTAAGAGAGGTGAGGGTGGCCCAGTCACGCAAAGGGAAACAAACAGAGGAATCTGATCCTGCTGTATCGATCTTCTACTAGAATGTCTATGTTCATCAATTGAGTTACCATTTTGTTTGAACTGAAAAATCTTTAGGTCAAAGCACTAAATAAATAAATGAATAGGGAAGTACATGAATGGAGAGATGACACCGTATGAAAGAGATTCTGGAGAGTTGGAATAATGAGAACTTTTATATCCCCGCTGGTTGAGTATTACGGCATCGCAGAGGCCGACGCAACTCAACAGCGCAGAGCGAGCAGCGCGGCTTCAGCTGGACACATTGCACTGCTTAACATGCAATGATTATGGGCTGTTCTGACTACGTACTTTGCTCTCTCTTTCTCTTAATGCTGCTTTGTTATCCTGGTCTTTTTTGAGCAATGCATTGTACAGGAATGACAACATCTCTAGCCACTCATCTTTCAGTAAATCCCCCTTTTTTTCCTGACGAACCTGCTGACGTTTAAGATTGTGAAATGACAATGATTTTGGTAGTTTTAATCATCATGGGGCATTTGGATGAAACCTCTGAACCCCAATCACTTAAAAACATATATTCCATAAGCGTTCAGCCATATTCTGCTGTAGCTGTTTGTCAGACACCCATACAAACCATGTAAATATCAGAATGGCTCGTCAGACGCGCAAGCAAGCAAAGCTTCAACCATTATCTCTTCAGCCGCCATCTCTCTATCCACACATTTCTCTATTTATTCATTTATTGATTTGAGCGGTTCGTGAGATTGCACAATGCCATGTAACACGCATGTACTATAACTGCCGATGCACATTATGCATTTTTGAAAGCCATTTTCCCTCTTTCTGAGAATGCTTTCCACACAGCATGGCCTAATTCTTTCTTTTAAAAACTCTGAATTTTTTGAAAGCGGTTCAATTCTATCTCAGATCGAGCAAAGAGTCATTCTCTCAGCGAGTGCAACACTGAGGGAAAGAGTGGGTTTTAGGCCTATAATTGTATTTGAAAATCATCATCCTAAAGCCATTTTCTTTTAGTGTTTTCTGTGCTGCTTAAATTTACGATTCAACGCTGGTGAAGGTTGTGTACACGCTGAGAGAATCCCGCTCTAGAGCTCCTCCGTGTCTGTCTGTAACGAGGAGGGAATATGGCTCCATAAAACGAGTCTGCCAAAGACATGCATGCTCAGCTGTCTGCCTGAGAGCTGCTGGTCTGCCTGCCTAACACTGGTAGTGAGCGGTTCACTATGTGCTGAGCTTATTACTGGCTATATGATAAATCTTCGGGGAATCAGATTGGATTGCTAGAAAGGTCTAGACTTTGGGGTGGTGGGGGGGAATTATTATACTTAAATTGATTTTTCTTTTACTGCTATAGGGTTATATATTGTTTGACTTAGTTATGGGAAAGGGTCAGTATAGAGTAAGAATATTGACTGTCTAAGGTTGGGGTGGTAGCAGTGGACACTTCATAGTGGTATGGCAAACACTGACAATAACTGGCATTTAAGCTTTATCAAGTAAATATGTAAAAACATACCCACATCTATTTTGTCCAAATATTATAAACCTTATTTCTCACAACACTGTCAAATGCTCCCATTGTTATTTGATGTCATTATTTTTTGGATTTATATTTATTTAATAAATATACGTAAAGGGTAAAACAATACCAGGAGCATTTAATAGTTTTGTGAGTCTTTGGAGAGATAAAGCTTTATAAACAACCACTGGGATGCAGTGTGTGTGTGTGCCTGAGTGTGTGAGTTTAATGTATGTATGTGTGTGTCTTATGAAAAACAATATTAGGATCAAATATGTTCTAAAGTGAACAATTGCTACAATAATTTACAGTACATGAACTCACTATGTCTGTTTTTTTTCTAATATTATTGTATGTGAGAAGCTATATGGGACATGCAGCAATATAATCAAAGACATTTTATTTTTAATTTTTTTTATTAAGTAAAAGCATGTCAATAATCTATATACACGTATGATGAATCTATTGATGTGATTCTCATTTCCCAGTGTGGCCCTTAGTGAAATTGAGTTTGACACACCTGTTCTGCCCAGGATAAAACATAAAATAGTAGTCTGTGTTGTGGCTGTAATAATGCAATCACAAAATGTCCCGAAATTATTATGTTTTACATTAAAAAAAATTGTACATTTTACAACATAAACATGTGATTCTTATAGATGTTTCAAATATATTTGTTTTGGTACAAGTGATTGTTTGCATGTGTGTGTGTGCTTGAGTATCCCTTCTGGCCGCATGTTTCGACAGATCAAAGAGCATCTCAGAGTTACATCAGTGCTGCTCTAATTAGAAAGATACAGCTCTCCACACTTCATTATATATATATATATATATATATATATATATATGTATCACAGTGGTGTGCAGTGCTTATTTTCGACTACATTAAATCATAATAGGCTGTTCTTAACGCCACCTGTAACAAAGGGTTGAGCAGCTTTTTTAAGTGCTCAGTGTAACGCCATAACAGTATGTATTGTCTCGTAGGAGGGGTTGAAAAAGCTGCGTTTGTTTCCTGTTTCTCATGTCGTATCCTGTCTTCCCCGCTCTGGTCTAGGTGGTAGTCAACGCCTTGGTGGGTGCCATCCCTTCCATTATGAATGTGTTGCTGGTTTGCCTCATCTTTTGGCTGATTTTCAGTATCATGGGGGTCAACTTGTTTGCGGGCAAGTACTACTACTGTTTCAATCAGACGTCAGAGGAATACTTTCCCGTCGACGTGGTCAATAACAAGACCCAGTGTGAGGCCCTCATGCATCAAAACTTCACTGAGGTCAGGTGGAAGAACGTCAAGATCAACTTTGACAACGTGGGCGCCGGCTACCTGGCCCTGCTGCAAGTGGTGAGAGTGTCACTCCTCGTCTCCTCTCTTTCTGACTCCATTTATTATTTCATGCTAACGTGGTTTCTTTTCTCATTTTCCTATGTACTTCTCTGTTTTCTTTTCTTCCTGTGCTTCACCTGAGGGTCTGTTGTTGCTCTGTTTGCTTTCAAAGTACTCTGATGGTGTCTGCTGTTCTTATTCACTGTGTATAGCCGGTGTTTCTCCATGCCCTTTCCTTCATCTAGTCGTTTCTTTCCATGCACAAGCTGTACTACAGGACATGCATCAGTTTCGGTTTGAGTTTCTTTGATTTCAATTTACAATGTTGTGGTTTCTACAAATGTATTTAGTCATGTCTCTCTTTTGAAAGGCCACATTCAAAGGTTGGATGGATATTATGTACGCGGCTGTGGATTCCAGAGAGGTATATTCATCGCTTCTTCAATAAATATTGTTATGCTCATTTCTTTCACTGTATGCCAGACTATTAACACGCAGTTTGACATTTTGGGAAATACGTTTATTCACTTTCTTGCTGAGAGTTAGATGAGAAGAATATGAATATGAAAAGTATGAATTTTTATCCCTCTGCGCCGGCATCGGCCATGGCCGGAGGCGTTATGTTTTCGGGTTGTTCGTCCATCCATTCGGACCATTGTCGTGAACGTGATATCTCAGGAACACCTGGAGGGAATTTCTTAACATTTGGCTCAAACGTCCACTTGGATTCAATGATGAACTGATTAGATTTTAGTGGTCAAAGATCACTGTGACCTCACAAAACAAAGTTTTGGCCATAACTCAAGAATTCATATGCTAATTATGACAATTTCACACAAATGTCTAACAGGATAAAAAGATGACATTTTGGAAGACATGGATGTAAACTGCAACTTGACTGGTTGGCGGAGGCATACAACCACGAGGCGGTAATTCTAGTTGTACAGATTAAACAAACAGGTATTTATTAGTGAACTTTAGAGGTGCTACTAGGTGGATTTTGTTAGCTTTGGACGGAGCCAGGCTAGCTGTTTCCCCCTGTTATCAGTCTTTGTGCTAAGCTAAGGTAGCTGGCTGCTGACGGTTGCTTAATATTCGCTGTACAGATATGAGAGTGATATCGATCTTTTCATCTAACTTAAGAAAGTAAATAATCATATTTCCCGAAATTGTTTCACAAAATTGTGTTAATAAAACACAACACTACCTTCAACATTGTGTCTCCCTCCAAGGTGGAAGACCAGCCCGCCTATGAAGTCAACATCTACATGTACATCTACTTTGTCGTTTTCATCATATTTGGCTCCTTCTTCACCCTCAACCTCTTCATTGGTGTGATCATTGACAACTTCAACCAGCAGAAGAAAAAGATAAGACCCGTTCTGTCTCCTTAACCCCTATTTTGCTTTAACAGTTTATGTTTTAGTGTCAGAATGTGATTATAACCAAATCTTTGTTTGTCCATTTACTTTGGAGGTCAGGATATATTCATGACAGAGGAACAGAAAAAGTATTACAATGCCATGAAAAAACTGGGGTCCAAAAAGCCACAAAAACCTATTCCTCGACCACAGGTATGTTTTTTTCTCTGGGTTACTTCAAAATATTCAATGTTTTTGGTTGAAACATTAGTAACTCTTTGTGTCCTCTCTCCTTGTAGAACATGGTCCAGGGCATGGTTTTCGACTTTGTGACGCAGCAAGTCTTTGACATCTCCATCATGATTCTCATCTGCCTCAACATGGTCACCATGATGGTGGAAACGGACGATCAGTCAGATGATACGGAGAACGTCCTCTACTGGGTCAACTTCATCTTCATCGTAGTCTTCACCACGGAATTCTTGCTAAAGCTTTTTGCCCTTCGCCACTATTACTTCACCAATGGCTGGAATATCTTCGACGTGGTGGTGGTCATCCTGTCTATTGTCGGTGAGTGAGGGAGGTGGAAGACTCAAAGCAATGAGGAAGTAGCTTGAGAATAACAAGTCTGTTGTTTTCTGATGTCTATTTTTCTTTTTTCCCTTTTCTTTTCTCTCAGGTATGTTCCTGGCTGACATCATCGAGAAGTACTTTGTGTCACCGACCCTCTTCAGGGTGATCAGGTTGGCTCGTATTGGCCGTATCCTCCGTCTGATCAAAGGAGCGAAGGGCATCCGGACTTTACTCTTTGCCCTGATGATGTCACTGCCAGCCCTATTCAACATTGGCCTACTGCTCTTCCTCGTCATGTTCATCTTCTCCATCTTTGGCATGTCCAACTTCGGCTACGTAAAACACGGAGCTGGAATTGACGACTTGTACAACTTTGAGACCTTTGGCAACAGCATGATCATTCTGTTCATGATCACCACGTCAGCTGGATGGGACGGCTTGCTGCTGCCGATCCTCAACTACCCTCCAGACTGCGACCCCTTACTGGAGAACCCCGGTACAAACGTGAAGGGCGACTGCGGTAACCCCTCAGTGGGAATCTTCTTTTTTGTCATGTATATCATCATTTCTTTCCTGATTGTGGTCAACATGTACATCGCCATCATCCTGGAGAACTTCAGCGTGGCCACGGAGGAAAGTGCCGATCCGCTCAGCGAGGACGACTTTGAGACCTTCTATGAGATCTGGGAGAAGTTCGACCCCACCGCCTCTCAGTTCATCACTTTTGCCAAGCTGTCTGACTTTGCAGACGCACTGGAGCACCCGCTTCGCGTGCCAAAGCCCAACACTATAGAACTAATCGCCATGGACATGCCCATGGTGAGCGGCGATCGCATTCACTGCCTGGACATCCTGTTTGCCTTCACGAAGCGAGTGCTGGGTGACAGCGGCGAGTTGGACATGCTGAGGCAACAGATGGAGGAGCGTTTTGTGGCAGCCAACCCCTCCAAGGTGTCGTTTGAACCCATCACCACCACTCTTCGCCGCAAACAGGAGGATGTCTCCGCCAGAACTATCCAGAATGCCTACCGCATCCACCTCATCCGGCGCGGCATCATCTTCAAGCGTCACACTTTTACAAACAATAAGTTCGAGAACGGCGGGACCAACCAAGAGACGAAGGAGAGCACGCCATCCACAGCCTCCCTCCCCTCCTACGACAGCGTGACCAAACCGGACAAGGAGAAGCAGGACAAAAACAAGGAGGAGTGGGCCAGGAAAGACAAGGACAAAAACCAAAAAGACGAGTGGGAATCCAAGTGTTAAGGTTCAGTGACTCTCAAAAATCCAATAAAACACAGCGAGATCAGACTCTGAGCCCAAACCCAACAAATGTAGAAAAATGATAATTTGCAAGTAAGAAAAAAAAAACAAAAAAAAAAATGTTTACAGACTCAATACTACTGAGGCAATGTGGTTTCTTATGTCGTCAAAGACAGCTGAACCAAACACAATCAGTTTACCACAGAACTTTGCTGCATCGTGACCAAGTTCATGGAAATGAGGAACAAATAAAAAAAGTGACTCACAGTGTGCTGGCCAATGACACACATTCCTTTGGGGACCAACTGCCACGGCACAGAAATCTCTGCTATATGATCGAAGAATTGCAAAATCCCTGCCACCACCTAGTGTGGACCCCCCGCAGCGAAGCTCCAACGCTACGGGACTGGATCGTACAGATCCAACTAGAACTGTTTAAGCAGTCTAACGGAGGCTCTGTAACCCAGTGTTTACCATCTTTATCAAGAAGAAAACAATAATCAACCAAGCAGCGTTAAACTAGGAAGGAAACACTAGCGAGGGAGGGGGAAACCCGAGACAAAGATTTGTTTTGTTTTGTTTGTTTGTGCTGAGTATACTTGCATCTTTACATTATTTGAGCAGCAAAAAAAAAGATAACATTTAGCCCATGTCACTAGTCTTTACATCTCCTCTTTGTTATACTGACATTGAAAAAGACATTTTCTACATGGGCTTTCACACTGACTGGGTAGGGGTCATTAGTCATCGTTTTGACTTGGGCTGAAGGAGACTTGCTCAGGCCGAGTTCCAGATAAATAATAATTATTGTGCTCGTTCGGTGCATAGAAATGACTTGCATGAAGGCATGTTTTGATCAGGAATCATGCATGAGTAATCCACAAGACACTAATTCTCAGACCACTGCAGTGGCTTGACTATAGTTTGAGGCTGTACACTGGGGAATTAAGTCACTGGAAAATTAAGATTTTGGATATATAGGATATTGGGGGAATGATACTCGTATGATCCTGCCCTTCACTAGTTTTCAACTGACAGATCCTTTAATTCAGCCCTTCATTAAAAATGTCAGGTGAATGAAGGATGTAAGCACTCAGAGGCAAAGTCTCAGCCTAAACTAAATAGTTTTTTTTGCTGCTCTGAATGTTAGTAGTATAGAAAGAATGTGGAGTGTATGAGTGTTTTTAGGAAGCAGAATATCCTCACGATGAGGATGCACAGATTTGGAGGGTCAGTTATCCTGAACCAAATCTGGGGCTTACATCTCTTTGTTTACTTACATCCATCATACAGTCACTTTCTACCTGTGGTCCCTGTTACGGCAATGAGAGCAGGTGATGTTTCACGCCAAGGAATCCATAACTGGCACCAGTAAGGGTCTGGTGTACTCAAGTGTCAATAGGTACCCCCTCTACTGCTGTGGTTCCAGGAGAAGGGACGGAAATATTTTGTTTTGATACTGTTTTTGTTGATTTGTTTTGGGCTAGTGGAAGAACTGAAATTAGATAGATATGTTAGACAGTACTTCATTCCAAGTTCCTCTTTTTTACTCTGTCAGACCAACATCAGAATTTCCCAGTGAGTAGTATTTTAGGTAGTGCTTTTCGGACAATTTGAGTTGCCAGCTTTAGATAAAAAAAAAGAAGCCTCGAAGTCCTTCTCTGATGTCCTTGTGATGCAATCATTCTCAGAAAAAGGATTTGATCAGTGAGAGTGACGCTGACCATCTGAAACAGCAGAGTTAGCAGTGAATTCTCACAAGGACATGCCTTGTCGTGCCTAGCATGTATGGAAGGTGGATGGCCGTGAAGGGCTCGTGGTTTGGACTGTAGAATCAAATGGGTTTTGTCTGATATTTCAGGGAGGTGGACGGGTGATAAATAACACAAACGTGGACCAATAAATAGGTAGAGCCCCTCCCTTCAGGGTTTTAGACTGACTGCCATGAGAACAAGAGACAAATGGAAGAGCAGAAGAAGTGCTTTGGTCTGAGTCGGAGTGCTGAAAGTCCCATGTTTGTCAGTGTATCATTGTGCTTTTGTGGGACCTCTTAAAACACTGTGTGGTGTTGGACCCGGGCTCGCACCATCTTTTCACATACTTGCAGGCTTTTCAAGTACTATCACCCGCTTCAGAAATAATTATGGAGGTAGAGACGCGAACACTCGCAAAGATTAAACATCAGCAGGCCTCACATCGACGCAGCTTTGTTGTATAATAAGCTTTGCGGGTGTTTTTCATAAAAAAAAAAAAAAACCTGAGGTTTTGTCAAGTGGTAGACGAGACACAACTGCCTCCTTCGGTGTTCCTGCCATTTCTTTTTCTACACAGGAGTGAAGGTCCTATTTATAAGCGGATGACTGGACATAAATCTGGCATCCTTCGTCACACCACTAATGCCATTTTGGTGTGTTTAACACTGCCTGAACCAGAACCCCCTGTCTGTAACAATAACTGAGGTCTGTTTACAATGTGAGGTCTCCGAATCAGTTTGGCTGCTGCACACTGAAACCAAATACATTCCCGATGAGAACCACAAGAGGAGTGGGTAAATGTCATCCAATTTATCCACGTTCATCTTGGATGTAATGTTTTAGAATGATACATTCACACTTGAAAAATGATAATAAAAAAAAAAACAAGCAAAAAAAAAAGATTAAAAAAGAAAACACAAAAACATATATATGTACAGTGCAGGCTATGATGTAAATGGCACAATCGCTGAAAAAGAACGAACTTTTTGAGAGAAACTATAAATATTGTATTATATTCTTTTATTTTATCGGCATGCTTTGTTGTGTTTTTTGTAAATACGGAATTTTAAAAATGTTACTACTAATAATCAAAAAATGAATAAGAACAATAATATAGAATGGCTTCCAGCTATGCCCTTTGTCACATTTGTTACCTTTTTGGATTTTTTGAGACACTTTTCACTTTGTTGACGGAAATTGAATGAAATATAGATATTATATAATACAAAAGATATATACATGTATACATATATGTCTATATGTATATACATAAAACAGAAGAACACTGTTTGTCACATTTGATTTATGTGCAACACGTTCAGTGGATGTCTAAAACTGGTTGTTTCCAGCACCCTTCTATGTCGGGGAATGGCTCATGTGTGATGTTACTGGAGCTGCTTGCCATGGATTGTAGCCTGATCATGATGAAAGGATAATGTTACCAGCACATTTATTCACTTACTGTCATATCTCTCACCTTCACTGAGTATACAGGACACAGTCACAAACACACACACACACACACACACACAGATGACTCCTCACTGCCCTCCAACTTTACCAGTGATCTCTTCCCTGAGATGGTCCCTACCTCCCAGGGCCTTTTCCCCCCCCATACCCACACATCAGTGCCATTACAGCTCAACATGCATACAACCATGTACTTGCTTCTCATCCTCACGTTTCTTTTGTTGAATGGTTTGTTTCCAGTGTTCCACTCAATGGCATGTGCCTTTTTTCTGCTTTTTCTGCGAATTTGGATGTCGATTCCACACTGAAAAAAAAAAAAAAAACTGTCCAAACTGTGAAGGGTGGAGGTTTGGGGGGTGAGCACAACATTAATCAGGGATGTGGAGTCAGAAATACTGCCGGAGGATCATCCAGACACCCCACTTCTTCATCTCAATATTCAACAGTGTGTGATGTTAACAGAAAAACAGCTAACTCAAAAAATGTCCTGTTCTTAGTGCTATGTCTGTCACCCACTTGGCTTGTGAAAAAGCAGCTTGCCTTCTATATTTCTGTTTTATTTCTTCAATGTTTCCGTTTCCATCTGAAATTTATTTTTGTATCAATATTTGATTATGGGACTCATTCTTTTTTTTTTTTTAGCATGGTTTATTATGGGCGTTTTTTTCTTTTTTTGCTGAAAAATTGAAAAAGTGCTTTTCAAACTGTTGTTATCATTTGACACCGTGATAAAAAGAGGATATACAGTACAATATGATGGTGTGTTGCACAACCACTCGGACTCTTGGTAAGAATATAATGAAAGATTGTCTTCATTTGAGCACGAACCTTTTTATTACCAATAAAGCAGCCTTCCAGTTACAAACTTGTGTGTCCATTTTCCTCCTCTGCATTTCCTTCGGGCTTCATCGTGTCCACTTTTTAAGTGGTGGTCACCATTTTGTGGAGATTATTTTACTTTTGTGGTGTTGAATGCGGATGCAAGTGGATTACAAAACATCCTGTGAAATGGAGCTGAGTGCCGCTGTGGTAACGGGGTCGTGAAAGGCAGCCTTTCAAATGTAATGGACTTATTGAATTTGTTAAGCGCCGCGTGTTAACATCCCCCTCACGGGCAGGAGATGGACTATAGCCCCGGTATTATGCAGTCCATCTGTACTGGGATGCTCATGTTTGTGGTCCACCATAAAGTAAATAGCCTAGAGGTATGATATTACAGTCACAACCTCATGAGAACAGGGCGGAAATAGTTGGATATTGATCTGATTGTTCCTCTCAGGGAGGAGGAGGGTAAGAAACCGTTTTTGGAGAGTGAATTGTATGTAAATGATGCACTGAATAGATTGCAAATCCTCCATGGACTACCCTCCCTTTCTTTTTTTTTGTCACATTACAAAATCTCTCCCTCCCTCAAATCGACTCCCCTCCTCCCCTCCTCCCCGCCCTTCCTGCCCTTCCTCCATCTCCCTGGAAATTTGTATGATATTTTCACATCTCTCTGTTGTCTATCATCTACACATGTAGGCAACCTGCTCCTTATTGACTATCGACCCCCTCCAACTCTGCCTTGCTCCAGGATGGTTGTGTGAGAGTGCAGTGAGGTGGAGATTGAGAGTCAGGAAGGGAGGGAAGGGGGGGGGGGGTAAGGAAAAGAGATGGGGAAGGGAGCTGGTGGAGCACTGCAGTGCAGATAAATTAATGCAGCAGTCGAGGCTGAGTCAGCAGCACACTCCCAGTTTGGCTCCATCAGTTTGTGCCCATGCACGGCTGCCTAGGAGACCGGCTCCCACGCTTATACAAAAACCCCCAAAAATTAGCCTCGTTTACGGCATCTGAGCGCCGACGGCAGCCGGTGGAGCTGCGCGCTTTGCAGAGGGTGCTGTCCGTGGTGCTGGAGGCGGTGGTTCCACCGGGACCGACGAGCATCCTCCGCCCGGCTCTGAGGCTCCTCGGGCGGGGTCGCGTAGAAAGATGACAGCGCTGGTTGTCGCGGAGCTAAACTCGTCCATAAAATAAAATGTGTGCGGAGGAGCTCGACCTAATTCTTCGACATAATTCTTCGACAGCCACACCTACACTCCCCCCTCTCCTCCTCGCTCTCCTCTCACCCCACCTCCCCCCCTCTTCCTCTGGAGCATGTTGCCACATAGCATGTGGTTTCTCTGTGGGCGGATCTGAACTAAATATAACGATTGTCACAGTATTTCCATGATTATCTTTTTTTTAAGGAGAGGCTTTTTATACACCTGAATATTATTATAGTCCTTTAATTAATGAGAGCTGCACATCATTTACTCTTCATCCATTGCAGTACAATGCTGGGAAGCTCTGTTCCATTTTGCTGCAGTCCTGCTGGTAAATGTCAGGCACTAAGTGCGAATAGCCAGCAGTAAAAGGGGGTTTTCCTACTATCTGATCCCATTTCAACCCTTGACTGAGATCAGAGGGTTGTGTTCTGTTGGTGTTCCCCTCCCTTCCTCCCTCCTTCTCCCCTTCTCCTCCTCCTCCTCCTCCTCCTCCTCCCCAGGTCTCCCTTCCTCCCTGGAGAGTCAGACTGAGGAGGGAGGATGGAGCCCAAAGAGGGAGCTCTCCATCATTGCTATGGCCAGAAGCCAAGAAGCCCCCACCACAGCTGCACCCTCACACAACTCACATTTCTCAATGAGAAACGAGGCAGACACATAACTAACCCCCCACCAATCCATTCCCAACACCACCACCACCAGTTATAGCCCACAGTTTCTCTCCACCTAATATCCACCAGCCCCTCCTTTCTTCTATTGTATTGCCTCATTGCATAACCTCATTGTGCAACAATGTAAATCTGTGTGAACAAAGTGCATGCTATATACAGTCTGCACTGCAAAAGGAAACAAAACAGATGCCTTTACACCCACACACTGCCTTTTTTCTTTTCTTTTTAGATTTCCCAAATCAGCCTGTGCTGAGCGTGAGACGTTTGGATTTTTTCTGATTTGCTGAACAACAGCACCCACCTCTGGTCAGCTCCATGTATGTATGAAATGTGTCCTTTTTTATAGGAGATATATGTAGATCACTAAATACTGCCTCTTCTATTCATTTCATTAGAGCTGGAGAGAATCATTTAACGTAGATTATTTTTTTTACACTTCTATAGTTATGTGAAAGAACAACACAAGAGAAATGTATTAGAAATATATGTATTAAACATATTTGCAGATTCTAAGAGTTGTAGATTTGTTAGATTAGAACGTAATCTATGAACTATTATAGCCTACTGTAGATTTACAAATTTAAATATTATAATTGATTGAACTATGACTATATAGAGATAATACTGGTATCATATAAAATTAAAAAACCTAAAGAATCCATTGGTACCAACCATGTCATACTAGCTTGTCGTGAAGGAGGCTAAATAACACTCCAAACATATGCTAAATTTTGGCGAGGAAAAACTGGCATATATATATACGGTATATATATATATATATATATATATATATATATATATATACACTGTATATATATATATATATATATATATATATATATATATACTGTATATATATATATATATAATGATAATTTAAATTAATGAATCTGAAAACTTTCCACAGACCCCCTTGGGGTCCCCAGACCCCACTTTGAGAATTTCTGGCATAGAGATTATCTGAGCACCTATCATTAACCTCCAACGTCCATACAAAACATTTTATTCTAAAATACATTTGTGTGCATCACAACATCGAAGGCATACAGGTGAATTCACAATTCATTCAGAAAAAGACCATAAATTGATTATCTTATTTATTCATACTGCAGAAAAAATCAAAATCAGAAGTACATCGAGCCTGCGTTCTTTGTAAGGTGTCGGTATCTGAACATAACTGCATTTGAAATAACAAGAAGCCTGTAGATGGTAATTTCTAAATAACAAACAATATGACATTTGAAATGCAAAATGTACCTTTTATTTGCGAATAAATAAAATAACCAATGTTTTCTATGTTGTTGCAGAGGATTCATCTTCTTTTATGCTGCTGGATGACGTAAAGCAGTATGTAAGCACATGTAATCTTTAAACTTCTTCATGACACCTGCAAGTAAAATGTAAGGAACTGAAGTCAAACAAAAAAACAACATACTTCCAATCTAAAATACTGACACAACATGTGAAATGTTTTTACTTGGATCCAAAATTACAGACATGTTCAGTTGCTCTACACTACCGGTAAAAATGGAAATATTTGACTAATATGACTTGTTTAACGGTATATAATGGTATAAATGCTGCTTTGCAGCTCACCCTTCTCGTTTGGTGCTGGCCAGCCACTTCACAAAATCTTTAGCCTTAATCTTATCAAGATAGTGGGTGAAGTCGCTGCTGAATGTCCCATCTGAATGCCTTTTGAGGTTTCGGATGATGTGTTGTCCTTTTTCCATCTGATATGAATGCCATCTAAGAAAAGCAGCGTTGATGAGGGAAAATTATTTAATTTACAGTCAATTTCAGTGCTAAATATCATGTTGCATATTCCATATACAGATTACACAACAGAAATATCTATGACAACAGTATATTTATTGTTTGTTTGTTTGTTTGTTTGTTTTTCAGTAAAAATGGCTGTTATTTTCTGTCAAATATTGATTTCACATTTCTATTTTGCTCAGTTTTATAAAATGTAAAAGCCAGTTATACATGAAGAGACTGAACACACACCTTGTCGGTATGGTTGTATCCACAACCATCTCTTTAGTGCTCGGACAGAGAAACAGGACCAACATGCACCACACGTGAAGGCTCATCCTCGGGTCGCCTGGTCAACACACAACCAAGAGCAAAAAAACACAGTGTTTATCCTGATAAATTAGATAAGGATACACTGCATTTCTTGAGAAATAAAAAACTCACCTTCGGGAAATTTGACACGTGTCCAGTGAAGTGCAGTATTTGCTGGTCTGGAGCACATGCAGTGTAATATTGATGAAGCCACGGAGAAGCCCCTTGACACCTTTTGAACAACACCTTGAAGATAGAGTGGACCAAACTGCAAATACTGAAAACTGTCACCTTATAAAGACAGCTGGTGTCCCAGTTTGACGTACTGTATACTGTAGGTCACCTCCCCCAGCGGATGACCCTCTCCCTCATTAGGGTGGTCTGAATCATACCTTATCTGAACCAGGATGACTTGTGCTCTCCGCAGAGTTCAGAGGTCAGAGCCCACTCTCACTTATTCAGACAGTAGCAGGTGTGGAGAAATGTTGTTCTGGTGTCTGATGCCAAGGACATGACACCTGAACTGCATTGTTCACTTCTTTAATATTTAAAATCTAGACCATTGAGTGTTTTCAGCTGCAGTGTCTTCCAGGACTCCATGCTAATATCTGGATGAACATTTGAGAATACTGAGGTAGATATTTAGCTCTGTCTTTGCGACATACTCTATACCCCTACACAGGAGGCTGTTGTAACTTGACTTTAGTCCAATCTGCCCCAAATTTCACAAGCTGGATAAGAGTCCAGGCCTGAAGACATATATGTGCCATTATGAGATAGATAGATAGATAGATAGATACTTTATTGATCCCGAAGGAAATTTAGGGAATGATGAGTGATAGTCATATGGCCACCTACAGGAAACAGGAAGTTGTTGTAAATTGACCATGCATTGTCCAATCTGCCCCAAACTTGACATGTTTTATAAGAGTCCAGGCCTGAAGATATATACGTGCCATTATGAGTGATAGTCATAGTGCCCACTACAGGAAACAGGAAGTTGTTGTAAATTGACTATACATTGTCCAATCAGCCCCAAACTTGACATGTTTTGTAAGAGTCTTGGCATGAACATATACATGCCATTATTGAGTTATGGTGATAGCGCCACCTACTGGCAACGGGAAATGGTTGTATACTGCCACCCACCCTCATATGAGTGCCTTTAAGGGATGACCCACAGGTTCTCAACAGGTCATTTGCAGCGCCACGCGCTCCACGCAGAAAATACCCTGTAACTGTTGCGTGCAGTGTCCGACTGTCATGGTAACGCACGGCACTGCTGCAAAGGGGCCAAAGCGCCCTTTCAACGCTGCTTGAAGCTTTAATTCACATTTTTATGATTCCAGTTTGCTAGTTGTAGGAGAAAACAAAACCTGTTGTTTTGAGGTAGGTACGCTTAATATTGTGTTCGTATCTAAAAGCAAAACAATTTTACGAGCAAGCAAGTAATGCTGCAGCTAGCCAGCTAGCACCATTCGGCGAACTTGCAGCTACATTTGTGGTGTCTTCTTTTTAAGCGACGAGCGGTGAGATTTACCGTAACGACCACGAGTGAGGACATTAACGTTACAAACGGATCACTGGTGACCCCGTGTCTCCAACATTTTAACTAGCTAGGCAGCCGAAGTGTATAGCAAATGTTAGAGCTAATGCTAGTCAAAAATGTAGCTTAAGAACTGACTTAGCTAACTGTTAACGTCAGTTGTTTTGTCGAGACTACTTTTGATGACTTTAGTTAACCAGCAGGATAATGACAAAGTAATAGACAGCTTTGCCTTAGATCTGAAAGAGATTAGTCGATTCATTCATTAGTCGATCACTGCTTCATGTTTTAAATCATTTTAATTTATCTTATCCAACGGGAAGATTTGCTAGTTTTCTGTGTTTCACGTTCATTTTAAACTGAATATGAGTTTTTGGGCATCTGCAGACTTCACCTTGAGCTCTGGGAAACAGTGATGGATATTTTTAACTTTTCCGGACTAAACGATAAAGTGATTACTCAAGAAAACAATCGGTTAGATTGATGTTGAAAATTGAAATGACAGACTGACACTGCTGATATACAGAATGAATGAATCAGTTCATGACATTTGTATTATTGTGTCATGCATATACATAACTATGCCCAGCCCACATGGGCCTGCAACATAGATATAAAACAGACAAACTGTTTTATATCTATGGCCCACAAGACACCTTAAATTAATTAATTCAAGCCAACAACAGAGAAACTGCAAAAATAGAGAAGCAGACCATCATTGTCTACTACAAAATTCATAAATCACTGACAGAAAAACATGTACGGTATTTTACTGAGAAATCAGAATAAATACTAATTAAATATTCCATCTTGCCTTCTTTTCCAGGCTTTTGAGACAAAGTTAGCAAACTTAAACACATCAAAATTAAACAGCTGTTTTGCTCATCTGTACACCAGATAGGGCTGCAACTAGTGATTATTTGATTAATCAATTAGTTGTTTGGTCTATTAATTGAAAAATTAAAGGTTTTGTTCACAACTCAAAGATATTCAGTTTACTGTCATAGAGGAGTAAAGAAACTAGAAAATATTAACATTTAAGACGCTGGAATCAGAGAAATTTGACTTTTTATTTTTTCTTAAAAAAATTACTCAAATCGATTAATCGATTATCAAAATAGTTGGCGATTCATTTAATAGTTGACAACTAATCGATTAATCGTTGCAGCTCTAACACCAGCAGATCTTAATTCTGTTGCTCTTGTATACTTTGTAGGGAAGTTTAGGATGATGTTATTTACTTGATATTTTGTTGGTTACGACATTTTTTAGGTGAAGAACTGGACTCCCCCCAAAGACCTGCAGCCTGTGGCCCAGTGGACGAGTGCTTTGGATGTTTCTTCAGGACAGGACTTTTATGGACCAGTCAGGATGTTCAGCAGAGTGCAGAACTGGGATGACTTCCCCTCTCCAGTCTACAAAAGCTTCACTCAACCCAGCTGAACCATGTAAGAACACACTATTCACAGCCTAGCCTGATTTGTTTATGTTTCAGTGCTTTACCTTTTACCCTTCACAAGTTTACATTCAAATCAAAAGACTAAATCAGGCACTGAATTTGTGCTCTCGGAGTCTCACTCTGCACTAAATAACAAGCTCTAGCTCTGGCTTCATCATGTTTGATTTGACTTTTAATCCTCACACAGTTGATGGAGTTTGACTTTTAATTCTAGTATCATCACGTTATGTTTTGTTAGACTGTTAGCCTATTTGGTTAAAAATGTTAAAAGATACTGTATAGGCAAGGCAAGTTTATTTATATAGCACATTTTAGCAACAAAGCAATTCAAAGCGCTCTACATAAAACATCAAAAGCATCGAGAGAGTGCAAAAGAAACACATTATAAAAAGACATTTAAATCATTAAAAATCCCAGAGAACAGAAAATAAAAACAAGCTAAAATAGAATAAAACAGGTATAAAATACAAGAATAAAACTTACAGTACAGTGTAAGAAATGATTTAATAAAAAGCAGCGGCAAACAGAATAGTATAGTTGTATAGTCTAGGGCTACAACTAACAATTATTTTAATTGTTGGATGATCTATAGATTGTTTTCTCGATTAATTGATTAGAATCAGATTTTTCTGCAGTTGATACACCAGACTGTTGATCCTGAAGACCTTTTCCATCTCAATGTAAGATTTTTTTTTTTTAGTTCACAACAACTTAAACCATCAACTTGGTCTTGTTAAAGTTATTAACAGTTGTTCAGACGACATCAGGTGATGTTAGAAATAGGCTGCAAGCCATAAATCATTTCTAGCTGAAGATAGTCATCTCTTTATTTTATTAATGGACATGACTTTATAGGTATTTTAGTCTTGCTTTTAATTGTTGCCAGTTTCTGTATGTGGCGTACTTCTAGGCCTTGGCCACTAGGTGTCAGACTTGACCACAGCACTGCAGCGAGGTCTGCTTCGCTCTCATGTTGAGGAGCCTCTTATTGTGTAGAGTTGCTCAACCTTTTCTAGACTAAGACCTTGTTTTTTAGTTCTCAAATTCAAATTATAACCCCAGCAATTTTACAACTTGTCAAGTCTTTGTCAATTATGTCAGTTATATTATATTTTGAAGATTATGGAGGGAGCTGCTGATGGATTGCACTATACAAAAATGTTGATATATTTTCAACACTTCATTTAACGTTATTTAATAGAAAACAAACAAATATCCATTGAAGAAATTCCTGGCAATCTTTGCAATTTGGGTCCCAAACCTGAAGCATGAGAAACTCTCTTCTTGTATCTGCAGCTGGCCTTTTTGGCCCACTGATCCCACAATCTATCTATAATTCTGGATTTGTACTTTGTGCTGTTTATTGTTGTCGTTGGTATGTTCTCTGTGTGTTTTTTTTCTTATTTCTAACATAACATTTTAATGCTCTTTTGTACAGCGCTTTTGTCAGCTTTAGCTGTGTTTAAATTTGCTGTAGAATTAAACTTTACTTTAAAAGGGTTCAAAGACCTGCTTAATACGGATGTTGATTTGGACTTTTAGATGCCTGATATAATGAGAAAAAGACGCTGATGGAAAAGGCAAATATTTGATCAGTTTGGTGTGTTTGAGAAGCTCTGGTAGCATGATGTTGGGACGGTGCAGTCATGTAGTATTAATAAGGAATGTGCTGGATCCTTGGAGAAATATACACACACCGACCTCACAGCTCATACTGACTATTCTCCTCTGGCGTTTACCCCTGGAGAGCAGGGGTATAAATGTTTGAGTCTATATTCGATATGTATTATCGCTAACAGAAGATAGGGAGTTCAGTGCAGGGATCATATAGCTGAGGGTCATGCTTACAGCGGCTGCACTGCTGTTCTCTCTGCTACTGCTTGATGACTTGGTGCTGATTGATACATTAATATTGCATTGATCGGGGCCTTTTCTTTCACATGGGGGCACTCCTTTACATCGCATCACGTAAAAGCTAGGTAAGGGGGAGATCTTTGGTGCAGCATCAGAGGGTCCCAGTGAGTTTAGTGTTGTTTTGCGCTTGATCCTGTACATTAAAGGAACCGTGATAACATTTAGGAGGGTCTATTGGCAGAAATGGAATATAATATTAATAGGTAATCTTTCCTGTGTTTAATCACCTGAAATTAAGAATTGTTGTGTTTTCGTTACCTTAGAATGAGCCCAGTTTATATCTACATAGGGAGCCGGCCGCCATGTTTCTACAGTAACCCAGAAAAAACAGACCAAACAGCTCTAGATAGGGTCATTCTCGTTTTTTGTGTCTTCCACTGTAGTTCTCCTACACGCTTGGCACACGGGAGAAATTTCAGTTGGTTGCCATCTGCAACCTCACTGCTAGATGCCACCATATCTTACACACTGCTCCTTTAAGTTAATTTCCTGGTAAAATTCAGTTTCAGAATATATACTAACCACAGTCCCGAGACACAAACAGAAAGCCAATAATTAAATAAGTTGCTCATTATTCTCAGCTACATCTGAATGAAAAGACAAAGAATGTAGACAGCATCAGGGTGGATGTTACATAAGCTGTAAGATTAGTTTACACTGAAGAGCAACTCCCACACAGTGCTCTTATATGGATCGTGCCTCACTTGGGGTTTGAGAGTCTGTGAATCACAGTGGATGCTACACATTAGACAATTTATCCTCAACAATAAACACCTTCTCTGGCGACGCATAACAGGTCTTTGAAACGCCACAGGAGACAAAACAATAAGGCTATCACCTATAAACATCCCGACCGAGGGCAGCGGTTTAGCCTGAGATTTTTCCTTCCATTTATTTAGGCTGTTAATGATAGGCTATCAGATTCCTATCTGCCTTTCCTGCTCTCTCCCCTCTCCTGCTCCCTGATGTAGCCTGGAGGACTGTTTTGGCGAGCATCTGGAGGCAGGCTGTTGAATAGGCTCCATTCTTGCGGGGCCCTGTGCTCCAGCGAGCGCACTCGGGGCATGGACGCTCGGCCACGGTTGACAGAGGAGGCAGAGCCGGCAGCGGGGGTGGGGGGGAGGGAGAGACGAAAGGAAGCCTGCAAGAACACAGCAGCATACGTTAGTTGTGAATTTTCTCTCAGTGCGGTAATGCTTCCATGCACAATCCCCGCAAACTGTTGTTGCCTCCCTCCATCTCTCGTCTTCTCTCTTTCTTTTCCCTAAATGGAAATGGAAGAGAGGCCTGGTGATCTTGTGCCATCTTAGACCAGAACAGGAGGGCTTTGATTTCTTTCTTCCTTATAACTTAAATACTAGGGGTGGGAAAAAACTTCTAGAAGGAAGTTGCCGCTTTTATTGTTGCAGTCTGAGTAGCGTGACGTCATATCCGTTCCGTATGCGTCAAAAACCAAAACCTAAACAAACCGCAGCGAGCCGAAACGGAAAAGTAGAAAACGTCGGAGGGTCTGCGTGGATACGACCTGCACCCTCACATTTTAAATCCAACGTGGTAAACACTACACATCAAGTAAAGTATGGAAACACTTTGGGTTTCACACATTGCCAGGAAAAGCAGAGCTAGATATCATGGCTAAAGCTACATGCTAACTCTGTCATGGGCAGGAAACGTTATCATATTGTGGCAACGTGCAGTCAAGCCAGCCGTCAAATCGCTCGACGCTAAAAAACTGTAGAGCACCCATATACTGACATTTATGTTAGATGCCTTCAAGCGGCCCCGATGGAACTGACCATGGATGTATAAAGAGAACGGAGTTGACGGGGAAAGCTTGCGATGGACTTAGCGAAGTTAGCGGAAGTATACACGTGTGACTACGTCCGGTTTTCAAAATAAGATGTTAACAAAGAGAACTGTATATACAAAATACATATATGGAAATAAGATTGATTGGATTATATTCACCAGAAGTATAAAATATTACATGTCCCTTTCTAAATTAAATCGAAAATACCACTAATTTGTGAGGGGAAATGTCTTTATTCTTTGATTTCTGGGTTGCTGGAAAAAGATTTAATAAATAATTCTTGGCAATGACTGATATATTTGACTTCAGGACATCTCTGACTGTATACATGCTGAAAATCAAACATTTTTACTGTATTCATTTAGATATTTATAAGTAAAAGTCCCTGGAAGTGTATGATTCAACTTTTTCCCATGGTCTAGTGTTAATAAAGTTAACAAAAATCGCAGTAAATCGTAATATCGAATCGTAATACTTGTTGAATCACAATACTTAAAAATCACAATACATATCGAATCGGCACCCAAGTATCGTGATAGTATCAAATCAGAAGATAGGTGTATCGTCCCAGCCCTAGTAATAACTGAACAATGCAGCATGGAGTCAGGCCTTTTCCCTACAGGGGGGATAGGTGGAGGGTGGTGAAGCAGTCAGCTTGGGTGAATATGGTTGTGGAGCAGCTGAGGAAGTCTATTTACAGCAGTTTTGCAGGATGCTTGTGGACAACTGTGGTCTCAAACCTCAGCCACCAAGTGATTGCCTCGTACTCTTTCATATCCTCATGTCATTTCCTCGGGGTGAAGAGAGAGCAAGGGAGGGTGTTTCAGAACAGTTTGAATGTTGTAACACAAGCTGAAGAGATTTTAATGTTTTGTTCTACGATGTGAAATACGTTAGTAAATATCCCACTCGTGAATTTTGAAGCTTTTATGTGTCTTTATAAAAGGTGGCTAAATGAGACTACTAAACGTCATCGCTCCGACTCGTCCACCTTTACAGCCTCGTTTTGTATACTCGCGCTCATCTGACTGTGGTGTAGTTCGTCTATAGCCTAACGTTAGCTTTTTACTTCTGGCGATGGCATTCACACTTCATAAATCATAAAAGTGGTGTTCATTTGTGGAGATTATCTTGCTGAACAAAATGTGTATGTATCATGAACGTGTGTTTTCCACACAGTTTATTTTTTTTGCAATAATCCAAAACCCAATTGAAAAATCAGATTGGCTTTTTGTCGAGGGAACCAGGGTGATGCTAACTTTCTGGTTGGCCTACAAAAATACGTCATCCCTGCAGCACTCTATTGTATTCATGTGTAATGATGTTAGTCCCCATAGTAGCCATTTCACATAGTGACTTTTTTTTTACTCAGATTTTATACATATGGTGGTGTGTCTTTATACTATGACAGATTTCCTAAATTTGATTTGAAAAAAAATCACAATATATCGCCTTGCTTACAGTATCACGGCATATTGAATCGTTACCCCTGTATCGTGGTAAGTATCGTATCGCCAGATTCTTGCCAATATACAGCCCTAATAACTTGTCTGAATTTGCTTTGAAGATGTGCACACTTCCTTCCCTATTGATTGTGTGGCTGTGAATCTTGTGTCTGCCCTTGCTGTTTGCTGGTTCAGATGTTGGATCAATGTGTTTGTGTCTGTGTAGCGAGGCTCTGGCTCGGGCCGGAGCTGAGCTGTAGAAGGTAATGGGATTGTAAGTGTCTGGCAGAGAGGAGGAGGAGTGGTAATGAAATGAGGGGCCAGGGCTGTCAGAGCGAGAGATTTTAACTGACAGCCACCCGCATCGGAGGACACACACACACACCATCTAGCGTGCCGTTTGTGTATATTTTTTTCACACGTGTGGGAACGTGTGCATATGATTACATGTGTTTATGCCCGTGCAGACACCGTGCTTTCACTGCTCCTGCTGACAGTCGGACAGCATCACAGGAGTTAGTGTTTGCTAACTGTCATTAGCTCTGTGGGTTCGAAGCTCTGCCACAGAGATGGATTGAAACCTCAGCATGACAACATAACTGCAGCATGTTACAGCAGGGAAGGCGTGACCAGCTCCTGCATTTACTACGCTGCTGATAGTTCTTATCTGAGAAGGCAGAGAAATAGGGTAATGCTGTCCTCCCAGCTGTCATAACACTCTCATTCTCTGTCTGTCTGTTGACTTGATGCATGTCCCTGGGAGATAGCGCTTAACCAAGCTGTAAGAAAGAGGTTATGGATTGTCATAGTACAATTTGTACTGGACTCTTATAGGAGGCGGTGACCATTTGGGCTAAACTAAACCCCAAAAAAGCATTTCATGTTGTTGTTATATCATATTCCTGCCAAATCCTTGCAAATACTCCCCTGGCCGTTCTGTGAGTCGCCCTCCTTCTGTCCACGCTTTGAAATCATAATATCAGTGCATAAGCCCTATACGTATCCTATTGTGATTTGATTTGGACAACAGAAATGGCAGATTAGTCTTAAATCCGCCCAAGTAGATTATCCACTCATCTCTAAAGCTCATGCATTGAGGGTTCCTCATAATTGCCGCTTGCGGTTGAGGGGGCAGGAGTGCCCAGCTTACCCACGATCCGGAGAACAGGGCCGATCTGCTTCCACAATGCCATGCGTGTCTGCTTATTAAAAGTGCGGTTGACCCCGGTTTTTCCCCCGTGTGCCTCTTCCCATTGTGTTCTGTCTGATTGATGTTGACTGGGGTCACCTAAGCCCATGCAGGGGATCACGGCACAGTGCGCAGGGGGCTAAATGTTTACATACATTCATTTGAATTTACCCAGGGGTCTGCTGGCCCAATCCAGGGTCGTCCTGTAGACGGGCAGGCGAGGCCATATGTCATGCTTTTCTTCGCCACTGGTTTGAAGGTCAGACCCACCAGGTTACGGAGGCTAGTTAGGAAGAATAAATACTCTTTGTGGGCAGGACCCTCCCTTGTGTTTTGGCTCTGAGCTTTCAGCTGTGACACCAGACGTGGCTCTTAACATGAGTGGGTTGAGAAACATGTATGACATTAATGTTGCTTCCCCGTTGACATTAACCTGACAGTCATGACAGAAAAATGGGCCAGCATATTATGCACGGTGTTCCAGTCATGCACTTACCTGGAGCCAAATGTGACAGTGAAGAACAGAGATGAACAAATGGTAAATAGTTGAGCTTGAAAAAGAAAATAAAAAGAGCCCCGGGGATAACAGGTTAGACTACGGAACAACAGGACTGACACTCACAAACAGATATGTTTTCAGCAGCGAGGGCAGAGGTGAAAAGTCAGACGATCCTACTGAAATCACCGTCACTTACATACAAAAATATTTGACTGACCAAGTCAAAAGTATTTATTGTTCTACTGAAAGGTGGAGTTAAAAGCCATCCATCATAGAGAGAGATGAGAGACGTGATATTGTTTAAATGTGGAGATAATGGCACACATTTTCAGACAGTATCTCCTCTAAGCCGTTCATTGTGTTGCATTCGGTTGTTTACATGAAACTGAAAGAAATAGTCAGATTGATTTCGAAAAGTTACAGAAATGGTCTGATGCAGCCCTCCCTAATCTGATGTCAGAAAGGTGGGTGGAGGGTGTGTGTGTGTTTTTAAGAAAACACAACCAAATGAATACAACGTATGTGTTGTCGAAGTGGTGACAATGTTTTTTTTATTATTTGCTTGTGTTTTTTATGTGCATGTGTTTTCTTATGTTGCAGTGCATTGAGTTTTCTTGTTCATATGAAACATCCATCCATCCATTTTGTATTTTCAGATTTTCTTGTGAATGAAAACCATAGACTGTATATAAGAAGTGGACTTTGTCACCATGACGTCACCCATTGGTTTGTGGACTGACGTTTTGAAGCCTCGAGTCCGTCATTTTGGCCGTCGCCATCTTCTGACCGTCGTCATGTTGGTTTTTGCAACCAGAAGTGACACGAGAGGGTGGAGCTAAGTACAACTGAACGCTGAATATGACATTTTTAGGCGAACAAAAAGGTTATAATTAACTTTCATGAACTGAGAACACACTGTGAAAGGGTTAAAGCTGTAAGACAAAAACACAGACAACTCCCAGACCGGACAACACTGCGGTAGAGACCTGTCAATCACAAGTTAGCCAAGCCCTAAAGCATACCCTGCTTTATGGTCTATTTGACTCTAAATGGGACCATAATTTACTAAATGAACATCATGCTGTTATTGAAGAAGACTTAAAACTAGCGATTGAGCTCATATCTCATGTTTACAATGTTTACTGAGGTAATAGATCAAGTGAGAAGTAGGCTCATTTTCTCATAGACTTCTATACAATCAGACTTCTTTTTGCAACTAGAGGAGTCGCCCCCTGCTGGCTATTAGAAAGAATGCAAGTTTAAGGCACTTCAGCATTGTGGCTTCACTTTTTAGACCCCGGAGTTGCTCGCTGATTGTTCATAATGACCTGGAAGTGTATCCCTGTAGTGGTAGAGTTGGTAGTTTTGTGCTGATGTAGTGTTTAGTTGGGGGTCAGTGCAGCAAGGTTTTGGACACTATGACAGACCGTTCCCAGGTTTTGCAGCAGCAGCAGCTGCTCCTCAGCACTGTTATAATTCACCAAATGATTTAACAGGCAGCCATTGATCCACCTGGTAAACATTCATTGCTTTCAAACAGATTTTCCACTCTATTTAGATATCTCTCTTTCTCTCTCTTGTCTCTCTCTCATGCTTATGCATTGGAATGCAAGTGTGTGTGTGTGTGGTGTGTGTTTTTGAAATGAATGTTAACAGGCGGGCGGGGGTGGGGTAGCTGATTGGAGTCTGAGTGAGCGAGTGTTGGTCGAATGTGGTTACCACTAAGAAAAGAATAGGACAGAGAACAGACAGTGTGGTGGTAAGGCATAGAAATGAAAGGATTGTCTGCTATTTCTCTCACCCATTAACCAGACACGGCCATTGTTGCGCTCACTTCCCACTGGCACACTGTTGCTGTGACTGACAGCCCGACAAGCCGCCTCTGTAGGTCTGCCACATGGTGGGCCGCTGAATGGGGAATGCAAAACGTCACCGCTTTGTAAAAACAGCTTACCTCAACTCTTTATGTTGCGAAAAGCTTTCACCTGCGCTTCACTTAACACTTTAGTAATTGCTTTGGCTTCACAGCCCCGAGGCCAAAATAAAATGTGAGTGCTGTTTTTTTGAAGCCGTTCACATGATTACAAACGCAATTGATCTTATTTTTATTGATTTCTAAGTTGGTGAATGTCAGATTCCATGTACTGCTCTTAGTGACTTGTGTAGTACAAGTGAATTTCGTTTTTGTGCATACACACAGCTGCTCTGTACCTAGTAATGATTATATGTTTATACACATTTCGGTTAGTGCAGCACCATAAATGACTAGTGAGGATAACTTCCCAATGTGTGCCCCTCCTGGGAAGTGTAGCCCCATCCCCACCTTGAGAGTCTCCCTGTACACCCACTGCACACGGCCAGGATGGCGGCGGGGAACGCGGAGCGAGAGACGTGGCGTGTTGAGCGACTCTCACAGGCGGAGGCCATCTCATGGAATTCCAGAGCCGGAGCAGGAGGCAGAGAGGAGGCTGCTGGGGAGACAATGGCCAGGGACATCTGTCATGCGTGGCTGCACTCCCCTTCGCTTACAATGGGTCCGGGGGACCAACCAGTGGTGGCTTTCTTTTCTCTCCCCTCCTTTCCGGGGACACTTCTGGCCCTCACAATGGGCCTTTTGTCTCCTCCCCGCTTTTTGCCAACGTTTAACCCTTCGAGTCTGCTCCTTTTTCTGCCTCTTCTTTCTGTCTCCGCTGGAAAACAAAACATAGTTGAAACCGCGACTATTCATCCACCTCCCTCTGCTTCTGTTTTTCATTATAACTTTTGGCTCCATCTCTAGCTGTGCGCTGCATCGCTCTTTGCATGAATGTGTTGAGACCCTCTTTATGTGCTGCGTGTGCTGCGGAGGACGGAAATGATTCCTCATCCTGTTCTGCATACGGGAATAAAATAAAAGCCTCACAGTCCGGCGCTCTCTCAACACTGCAACAGATCTGATTTCGTCACATTGGCCTCAGCACAACATTGCAGTAGCCTCTGGCACTTGAGACACCATCCCGGCTCAATATGCTCCTTAACCTCAATGGTGTCCTCTTCCCCGCAGCACCATTGTGTTTCAGCCAGGTAGCCACGTTTCCAGGAAGCCGGGCCACTAAGAGGTTGTCATCACACACTTACTGCCCGTTGATGCGACACAAATCATTTCCCCTGTGTGGAACCTGGCAGTGTGGTGAGCAGTCTGTGCACATGAAAGACAGGAGTTTAGGTACTGTGAGTTTCTACTGAGTACATCAAACCCATGATGATGTTAGGGCCACAGCGCTGCACTGGCTAGGATGTAATTATACTTTGATCCTTGGCGCTGTCTCTTTCTCAGTGTTTTCAACACTCATCAGCCTGATGTAAATTGCAAATTGATTTTTCCCCAGCCTCTCATTCTTAAGGACTTAAGGGGTTCAAGCTGGTCTACAATTGATTGGTCAGATTGCAATTTATTATTGCTGTCAGCAACAAGACTTTTCAAGGGGAAACTTTGGCAGTCCACTGGGCAAACCGAACTCATCACCTCTCCCGTGCCAACTTGACAAAGCAGATACCAGCTGTGTACAGCTCAACTGTGGCATACACAAAATCCCCTGTAGCATACTTTGTGTTGACTAAACATGTGTGTTGCCCTGCTTTGGGAATGACCAGCCTTGAAAAGTTTCCAAGTGCTCGTGATTCGACTCCCATGTTTCCATAATGGACTGACTGGCAAGCTGGACTGCTGTGTCCTGTCCTGGCAAGCTAATTGCTGCCAGCTGCTTGGGGGTCGGGGAACAAAGGGCTGTTTGAAAAGGTGATCTGTTGATTGGGGAAGCTGTCCACCCTCCTTTTTAATGGGATGTGCATCACATGAGATGTGGCATCTGTGTACAGTGCCGCTGCGTTCTCGCACACATGTCCCCGGGGCCCAGTGCACTGTAACACCAGCCCATCTGTGTTGAGTAAGTGGAGAGCCAAATGAACTCCCAACTGGACAGAGTGTGCCTGAATAAGGTGAAGGTGGTGCAGGTCATTTTCATGTGGTTGGAGAGAGGAGCTGGGAGGTGCGTTTTTATTAGTGCCATGATTCCTGCCTTTGCAGTCTTTTTTATCACATAGGTAGATTATGTTAATATCCACAGTACATTTGGGGCCATCTTATCTGGGTCCTCAATCTTTCCGCTGGTGCACATACCTTTTAACTAGCTCTAAGTGAAGGTGGAGGGGTCGTAGGAAGCAAATGTTTCATGTGTGCGGCTGAGTCAGAGCATGTGTTGATATGGAAGCACGTCTCGCTGGAGATAACATTCTTGTCTTTTCGCTGTCAGCATAAATATTTAAGTAAACCTGTCAGTGGTGCTCCCTCCCTCTCGGTGCTCTCTGGGAGGAACACAAGAGAGAAAGAGGGGAAAAAAGGCAGAGAGAGAGAGAGAAAGATAAAGACCCCTGACTGATGTCTGTCTGTCAGCAGGGCGGTACTCTGTGGCTATAAGCAGACCTCTCACATGCAGACAGGTCCTGTGTGTGTGTCCAACACCTCTCCGAGCTGTCGGTCTGATCGAACGGCCCTCCAGGCGTCCTGTTATGACAGCTCGCTCTCCGCCTTGAGAGACCTCATCTGGGGCGTGTTCTGACAGGGCGGCTTCTTGGAATAGCTCTGATGAGAGGCAAGCGCAGACCTTTATCATTCTGCTGCTGCACCCTGTCACTCTTGCTCTCCCTCTTTTTTTCTGTGTGTGCATGCTTATCCGATGTTGGTTTATCTTTGTTTTAAGTGTCGTAATATCTGGAAAAATTGCTGCGATATAGCTATAACAATAAGATTACTTTTATACAGTAACAATGTTCACATGCACACAAATATATAGATATCGATTTTCACTGCAGTTATTATAATGCCGTCATTAAAATATATATTGTGTACAGTTGAGCACAGCAATTGAGTTGACACCTTCTTTTTTGACTGAATTACTTTCAGCTGTTAGACCTCAGTCTCTGTGTAGGAAGCTGCAGCTTTGAAATTTATGGAATAAAATGAACGTGGTTCATGATCAGTGAATTAGAGTAAGAACAATCAGATCATTGTGCACACGTACGTTTTTTTTTGTACAGAAGAGACTGTTCTGTAAGAATTGCTGTTGAACGAGATGTTGTTTTCCATTAGATTTGATTATCAGCCATTTCATAATATATATTTGTACGGTGTCACTGCTCAGCAAAGAAAATACTACAAAAAAATGGAATGAAGTGCACATAAAGTCATACCTCTGCCTGACTAGTTGTGATTGACATTGTGAGGGCGAGATAAGGAGATCAGAGCAGTAAAAATGTCCTTGACAGAGCTCTGGCCTGGCCATAGTTAACAGATCAACCAGCACCATCTGTGACAACCCAAGAAGCAATTATCCCCTATCACATCCTCACTGACCATCTATATTAAAAACTGCTCACAACACCTGAGATTAACCCACACTCGCACCTCTCCTGCCATAATCTTGCCTGTCCACCAGCCCTCGTTCTCCTCCTACATGGCCGAGCCAATAGTGTGGGGGCTGGTTCAGGGTCAGCCTGCACCTTGTTCTACGTATTCAGCCATTCTGCTGCTGCCACTGGCCTGGTCTACAATCATAGCTATGGCTGTCATAAAATGTCCTATAGCTGAAAATGACTATAAGCCATGCTATTACAGGCAGAGGTAGAGAGGGGAAGGGGGGGAGGTTTGGCTGTAAAAGTAGCATCATGGACTTGTCCCTCAATCGACACCTGAAGGTCAGCGGGCAGCCACGGTGATCCAGCTGTGCTCTAACGTCTAAACCTCTCTCAGAAACACCGTCTTTGCTTTGCTTTCCCCTCTATGTTTGATTAATCCCCCTTGTTTACATGTTTTGTAATAGAGTGCAGCAGGGATGACGTATTTTTGTAGGCCAACCCAGAAGTTAGCATCGCACCGGTTCCCTTGACAAAAAGCCAAATTGATTTATCCATTGGATTTTGGATTATCGCAGAAAATAAGCTCTGTGGCCAACACACGTTTATGATACTTACACGATTTGTTCAGCAAGAGAATCTCCACAAATGAACACCACTTTTATGATTTTTGAAGCGTAAATGCGGCAGAAGTAAAAAGCTAACGTTATGCTATAAAAAAACTACACCGCGGTCGCATGACTTCATGTCACCACCACTAAGCTAAAGGCGGCTAGTGTTCGGCGTGAAGACGTTTAATAGTCTCATTTAGACACGACCACCCTTTTTTTAAGACACGTAAAAGCTTCAAAATTCACAAATGGGATATTTATGTATGTCGGCTCGGATCGGGAACGACAATCGATGGTTTTATCTTGTGTAGTGCGTCATGGTAGACGACAACCGACGCTGGGTCTGGCATGCTTCACGACACCCTGACAGGAAGTCTAGCATGTTTGATTTTTTTTTTTTTTTTTTTTTAGCCTTCCGCAACGTGTTCCGTCACGGCCGTGACTTTGACCAATAGGAGCACAGAGCGATCTGTAAAGACCTTTCAGATGTTTTGCTTTATGAGAGTTGTACCACGCAGGAGCAGTAGAAATACATCAAGTATATCATTACTTTATCTCTGCAGTAAGCGGAAATATGTGAAAACATGCATTTGAAAAGATCCGAAGTCTTCTAGTCAGAGAGATTTTCATTCCTTTTCAAGCATAGCAAAACACTTAGTGTTAGATGGAAAGATCAGTGTGTGCATGGCTGCTCTCTCTGAGCTGCGCCTTTAGCCTAGAAAATGAACAGACCTTCAAAGTGCAGAGGGACATGTAGACGCCGTGCATGATGTCTTGTGATGATGCCGAGGGAAAAGGTAGTGAAACGGCCCTGACAAAGAGCAGAGCTGCCATGGCTTAATGAGAATTGGAGGTGAATGGGGAGATGGAATTGAGTTCAGGCTCATACACATGGCTTGATTGTGTGAAATGTTTTTCGCCCTGCTGCTGGACAATGCTCAGGGTTGCTCTCTCTTTGTGTGCTGTCCTTGTGTTCCTGGCTGCAGCCTGTGAAAGGTACATCCAGCCGAGCCGGCTGTATAATACAGACTTGGATGGAAAGGGAGTCAACACGAACAGGAAGTGCTATCGCACGTTGTTTCAACCAGGTCCACAAAGCAGTATTAAAGCTTTGACTTGAATAACTTGAATATGGAGGATGTGACTTAAAAGCTCCATGTAGTGCATGTTCTCCTCTTTGTGGGGGCCATTAAGCTATCAAAGATGTGGCCTGTGAAGAAATGAAACATTGTCCAGAGCTGGAGAATTCCTCTGAGCTGGGGGAGGATGTATGTATGGGGGGGATTAGAGGAGGTTTGGAGGTGGAGGAGAGGGGAGACGATGATGATGGACAGACACGGGGGAGCCCCCCCAGTATCAAAGCAGCAGGAATGTACGGTGGGCTGGTAGGACCTGGAACGCTCTTCTAACCCTCTGATCTGATGTGATGTGTGAAGTGGAGGGGTGAGTCAGAGCTTAGCACTGCACACAGCACCCGAGATACAGACCAGAGCTGCATACGTACAGCTGGTTTCCAGACATGAACCAGCAAGAAGAAGAAGAAGTGAATCCGGGTAAAGCAAAAATAAATATTAGGGCTGCCAATTGATTAAAATATTTAATCGTGATTAATTGCATGATTGTTCATAGTTAATCGTGATTAATCGCAAATGAATCACACATTTTTTATCTGTTTAAATTGTACCTTAAAGGGAGATTTATCAAGTATTTAATACTCTTTTCAACATGGGAGTGGGCAAATATGCTGCTTTATGCAAATGTATGTATATATTTATTATTGGAAATCAATTAACAACACAAAACTATGACAAATATTGTCCAGAAACCCTCACAGGTACTGCATCTAGCATAAAAATATGCGCAAATCATAACATGGCAAACTCAAGCCCAACAGGCAACAACAGCTGTCAGTGTGTCAGTGTGCTGATTTGACTATGACTTTCCCCAAACTGCATGTGATTATCATAAAGTGGGCATGTCTGTAAAGGGGAGACTCGTGGGTACCCATAGAACCCATTCTCAGGTCAAGGGACCCCTTTCCTCCCCCAAATTTTGTGTAATTTTGCAGTGTTATTTAGCCTTCGCAACAAGCTAGTATGACATGGTTGGTACCAATGGATTCCTTAGGTTTTAATGCGTTAAAGAAATTGGTGGCGATAAAACAAATTTGCGTTAATGCGCTATTATCGTGTTAACTTTGACACCTAATAAATATATGTTCTGAGTTTGCCACACCACAGAAAAATGTGTTATTAACCACCCAGCCAAATTTGAATTTTTAAAAAATCGCCAAGTATATAAAATTAGGTTTGAAAATCATGAAAAAATAAGCAGTATTCTCTGCTCTGAAACGCTGGGGGCGTTTCCTTCTAAGGCTCGGAAGCCGGCTAGCTTCCAGTATAGCCCTAACTTGAATGGGTATAAAATAATTCAATCGTGCCGTGTGGCTCTTCTAGACTTTCCAAATGTTATCGGACCGAATTGATCAAATTCTGATGGTGAAACGAGTCAAAACGGTGTAACTCCACAACTCAGTACTACATAGTTCACAGTCTTTTCACATGTTTTCAGCTCTTATTTTTTACCATGTATAATGTGTTGAGAAACAAATCTCCAATTTTACTTTAATGTTTTGCTGTGTGGCTGTGTTTTGCTATATGAGCGTTTGTTATGCTTTGATGGATGCCCTCTTTTTTGTGTTTTTGCAAAAAAAGCACAATACGCTTCAGAACGTCAATAAATCTTTTAACCTTATGATACCTCTTGCAAAATCCAAATCCCATATCTATTTAGCCAGAAAAAACACTGGTGGTCAATGATATTTTCTATTTAACCCGGTGTGATGATCTATGGGCGCTACCTCCTGTGTGTCTTGCTGGTGTTTGGTGGTTAATATGTATGGAGGAATCAGAGCTCTGCTGCTTAATTGAGCGGGGCAGCTCTCCATCGCTGCGCGGGGTCACGGGCCGGCTGGAGACTCTACACCACTTTATTTCCCACTAATAGACAAAGCCGGACTCTTTCTCCAAGTGTTCAATCACAATGAGAGAGATACACATGGAGTGTATATCTCGTTGACCTGACTCATATCCCTGTGAGCACATGGACAGAGACAGACAAGACAGAGAGAGGGAGGACTGTGCTGTCTGTGGTTAGCCATTACAGAAATGCCTAGAGCTTTTACAGTATCTGTCCAATTATGGCTCTGCATCCGCATCTGCTTAAGTCCATTTGCTTTTACTTAATGCCCCAACTATTCCCTAATGCTTTGTTCTTTACTCAAAACACAAGTCTCTCCATCCATCTCTTTTTCTCTCTCTCCTTTCGTCGCCAGGCTGAGTGGCTCCTTGCCCTCTCTCTCCTCCTCCCCACTGAGCATGTAAGCTGCCTCTCACTACTGGCTGCAGGGTCATTAGCCACCGGAAATTTTGGCTTTGTTTCTCTTGCTTTTTTTTTTTTTTACCTTCGCCTGGAACAAAGGAGAAACATTCAATAGTTATTGATTCTGAGACATACAAGTTTTACTGGAGATCCCATTTAATCACAAAAGCTGATTTATTGTAGGCCCTCTGACAATCCCATTAAATTGCTGTCTAGCTAATCAAGTCCATTCTTTCTCCTCGAGGACTAATCTTTTATAGGGCCAGCAGAACAAATCCCGGCAGTAACAGGATTGGTGGGGAAAGGGAAGGTTCAGGGCTGCCTCACCTTACCGTAAATGAAAGAAATCACACAAAATGATGAAAAATATTCACCCTGAGTTTGTTGCTGTTTATCTATTCTGCTGAACGATTCGGTTTTACTGGTAAAACACACAGAAGATTAGTGATTCTCTTCAAGTGATTCTTTTTTAGATAAATACATTTTTTGGGGGTAAAAAGTTTACTACATGTCTTAAAAAATCTCAGTTAACATTTTGGTTTAATAGATTATCCAGTGTTCCAGAGGCGAATACTAGCAATAGGATCATAAACTAGACGGTTTGACAAGTTTGTGTAACATTTTTTCTTTGCATTCAGACTGAGCTCACCAGTGTGTTTTAGTCCCTTTTTTTTGGGGTGTGATCCGTTTATTTGAATTTTCTTATACACAACGTAGCATTGGGCAATGTCATATGATACAATACCAATACATATGAATCCTCCAAAAATATAGGAATATCAGCAAGTCATAGCAGAGTCATGAAGCCCAAAGACAAAAAAAAGGGACAAAAAAATAAGAATAATACATTTTAAAAGTAATTAATTACTTGCAAAAGCCAAAACAAAATTAAGAAAACAAGAATTATAAAAAAATAAATAAACGGAGACAAACAACAAATAAAAAACTGAAAAATTCATGCTGTGTATTTATCTGCAGATGTTCTGTTACACATACATTTTATTTATGTCTCATCTGCAGCTTCTCTTCAGATTTGAACGAGGTGATCCCAGACACAGCAGGCCCCAAAGCCTCTCATAATTAAATTGTCCTAGTAAACCTTTATGTTTTCCCCCCCTGCATGTTGTGTGTGTACACCCGTACTTTATGAGTCACTCACTCATTGGGCTCCAGCCCATCCACTAAATGAAGTGGAAACCCAAAAGAAATGATGATGGAAACCTGGAGACACATGACTGAACTTTATGACGTGCTGATAAAATTTCACTAGCTCGTGTCTCATTGGATAACTCCAGGAAAGATACAACTGAAGCATGTTATTGCTTTGTTTTCTTTCATTTCATTTTGAGTCATCCAACCCCTCTCTTGTTGTTTCTCTTACATCAATACGTTGCGTATTTCAGCATTGCATAAATTCAGCTTTACTCTAAATACAGTACTTTACTCTTTGTGACTGTTGTGCTGTCATTTTGTCTGTGAAGGAAAATGTCAGTTGTAACATTTCCATTAGAGCAAAATGATGTTATTTCAAATTGTATGTGATAGAGAGCTGTAATTGCTTGCCGTTGCAGTACCTTTAGGAATTCAATACTGTCAATAGAGTGCAATTCTGTGTCATTTACTGTTAGTCCGCTGAGCATGTTCCTTTTGATTGTCATCTACAGTGAAACACTAACTGGGCTGCAGGGTATCCGTCTGTTTTGTGTTTTCAGTTATGCTGCTGTCCCTTCAATATGATGAATTTCTGTCTAGCCCTATCTTTGTGTGTGAGAACAAGGAAAACAGGGTCAGTTATAGAGCCACTCATCGATCCCAAGGTGAGAGGGACAATGTGGCTCTTTTGCACACATAATGCTATAGCTACACTCCTGTTTGAGCCAATGGATATAGGTTCTGTTACCAGGGTCAGGATGTTTTCATATATGGGAACACAGTGTCACGGGTTGGTCCTTGGCCTTAATAATAAAATATCCAGTGTAGATTGAGGCCTGGCACACCCAAGACACACACAGGACAGAGTGCTGCCTCTGCAGGCCGCTCCATAAGTCCAGCTCAGCACCTCTGGACCTCAGTGGAGCGACCATTGATTTGATCTCCTCACTTATTCCTCCATTGACATAGATACACTGTGTCAGAGCTCCCTGACAGAATGAATCTTAGTCAGTCTAAACAGGCTTATTGTCAGCAGACATTTTAAGGTTTTTCCTTTGGTGTTTATGGAGATTTTCAGCTCCTAATTCAATAGCAGCACTGCTCAGCTTCAGATGGCGATTGCATTTCTACCCTCTCATTTGCATACTAAGAGTAGGTTCCCACTGGAAAGATCAAGGCAATCTATGTGTGGCCAATGCTGGGCTGCTGCCAGGAAGACTCTGTCGATTCCATTAAAGGTGGGGCCAGATGTTTGTCATTACCTTTATTGATAACTACAGGGTCAATACTGTGATTTATTCTGCTGGGATAGGACTAAGCTTTAGTCACAAGTTTCACCAGGGCCTGATCAATAGTACACAATGGACAAGTACAACATGACCAAACGTGAACTGAGAGCATCAGCAAAGCTGTAAATCTATCACGAAGTTTTGTGGTCATACTCACTGCAGAGGAACTATAAAAACTGTTGGGTGTGTTTCATTTCTACTTCAAAGTCCACAGCCCTTGACTTATAGCACAGTTACATTTCATTGTGAAATATTTATGCACAGATTGCGAGGAGGACAGTTTACATGTGTGTGTTCCCTCTTTCGTTCTGACATATGGGTCCTCCCCCGTGTTTCACATCATCACTGGATACTCTTTCAGTGCTTCCAAAAAAAGCCCTTTAAAATTGAAAGTAAACACTCTTGAATTACATTCAGCTTTCTCACCATGACATCACTCTCTGTCACGAGACAGATCTGTTGCACAACTTGTGCAGAGGAGCTGCCTTAAAGGCGCATATGTCAGTTCCAGCGTGACATTGAGAGACTGATATAGAGCCGAAGCAACTTCACTGACTGCAGGGATTTTTAGGATTTTTGTTTTTTTTTAAGTAACAGCTAGAGATGTCAGGAGAACCGATACTTCCGTACCAAGTCGATGCCAAAATTCTGAAAACGTGAAGGTACTTGTTTTTACCGTCAGGGCTCGAGACTCATGCCGTCCCATCGTCTCGGGGACGATAGAAAATGTGTTAGGGATGCAGTAAACTCACTATCGACGCGTCCAGGGGATCCACCCTATTTTTTCCCTGATAATGCTACATTGCGAACAAGAGAGAGCTAGTTAACGTTAGCATCGTGGAGGATTTTGCTGCTTACCGGCTGCTAACAGCTAACGTTAACTAGCTCTCGTCCTGCTGATTACAACACAGGAGATTGACATTATGATGCCTGTTTAACTTCCTAACTAAAACCAGTATGCAAACGGTTTATAAAGGAGTGTATGTTGAAGTACATGGGATTTATTGTTTTACTTTAGTTTTTTACCATGGTATTGAATTGGTATCGAGAATCATGGAATTTTACTGATATTTTATTGTTTTTGACTAAATTTCTGGTATCGTGACATCCCTACTACCTAGTAACAGCGAAACGTCTTGTTTTTAAGTCTGGATGATTGTAATGTAGTTGTTGTCAGATAAAACTTAGAGCTTATTATTACACAGCAATGTTGAATATTCGTTGGTCAATCACCGCGTTCTACGGTCTGTTATTTCTTTATAGTAGACCGTCGCTATGTATAACAGATAGTTGCTATGGGCGGAGTTTCGATGTCAGACTCTGGCGTACCGTTTTTGTGTCAAATTATTGATTTCTAAAGTAAGTAGCCGTGTAATAAGCGGGATAATGTACAACTAGCGGGTCATTGTTGTGAAATAAACCCCTTCAGGGCGATGCGGCCTGTGCCTGCGAAGTGCCGCATCGCCATGTTAAATAGTAAATGGACTTGCATTTATATACCGCTTTTCTAGTCTTCCGACCACTCAAAGCGCTTTACACTACATGTCAGCATTCACCCATTCACACACACATTCATACACTGATGGCAGAGGCTGCTAAGGTGCCAACTTTGCCCATCAAGATCTAATCTAAATACTCATTCACACACCGATGGCTATGCCTTCGGGAGCAATTTGGGGTTAAATGTCTTGCTCAAGGACACATCAACATGTGACCCGGAGCAGCCGGGGATCGAACCACCGACCTTCCGATTGGTGGACGACCTGCTCTACCGTCTGAGGCACAGGCGCCCCATTATTGTGAAATACACGTTGCCATGTATTTCACAATAATGACCGGCTCACTTTACATTATCCCTTACTTATTTCCTATTTTTCTACTTGTTAATTACCTGAAGTAACATGTAAAGCCTCTGATATCTAGCGTAAAACATTTACACTGTTGACAAAATTCTAATAAAAGGAAGTTTGCTGAAAAATGTTTTTTTTGTTTCAGTAAACATGAAAGCCCTTCTCCTGCAGCCTGTAAAGTGTAGTGGTGCAGTCAGTGGAGCTGTTTGTCCCCAGCAGTGTGTCCACAGCTGGACATTCCTCTGGTGGCTGTGGTCTATAAGAGGAGGGCACTGACAGCACCTTCTGAATAGACGCTGAGTCGCCGGACTGGACCAAAATGTAATTACCTCTCCCTCACAATGTCACACTGCAGACCTGAGCCTGACAGCAGCCTCAAAAAGGAACGCGCTGGGATTGAATTAACCTCCAGCTGGGAACGGTGTTGTTGTGTGTGTGTTGGTGTGTGAACCACACCTACGCCTTTTCCATGCCTGCAATTCACAGAATTTTCTTGAACCCACGCTGTCACACTATTATGCAGCACAGAATCGGTTTTCTAAAATTGCTTGGGCAAGCAGCGTTGTTTTGTGGCATTTTGTGACTTTTGGCCCAACCAGCCAACCAAAGGAATCGGTTCAGACCACTGTGTAATACACTCTCACACTGACATACTTGGCTTTCTGGTTGTGAAATCTGGTAGCAGTGACACCAAGAATATTCTCCCTCCCTGAGCTTCATAGCCTCATTGCTATGATAAGCCAATAGCTTCAATAGCTCCAGAGCTATTAGAGTCAGTCTATCCCTGTGAGTGACAGTAATTTGCTGCTCGGAGTATAAACCTTTGTCATAGTCTTTAACATCTAACAGATTATGTGCAGTCACTTATTGAGATTGATTAATATTTTCATGATGTGATTTATTTGCTGGGGAGTGTACAGTGTGCGCTGGCTGAAAGGGCTAATGTAATGTAATGGAGACTTAAATGAGCCATTAATCTGGCAGACCCAAGGGTAAAGGGACAGGACAACAGGGACCCTGCGAGCGTGATGTAACCAAGATGTGGGAAGCTGCAGATGATCACAAATTATTTGTGATTTCGTTCTTTAAAAAGAATAACTAACATTTAACCTCTATATACCTGTATATATACCTGTATATAAAGAGGTGGATGTCTTTTATGAGACTAAATTTTCCCTCAAAGAATTACATCTATCAAAAGTCTAATAATATTTGCATCATCACTGGACAGAGATTTCTTTCTCAAAGTGTTCCAGCAAAAGCAGTTTATTCATAACGCGAGGGCAAAGTGAGGCTTTAAAAGCGGATACCAGGTGCTCTAAGATCGGAAATTGAAAATGGAGATAACACTGTGGAGGTGGTGATACACAATTATCTATTGGAGGCGTTAGGTATTATAAATGACCCTGTGAGACCAGAGAGGGAGGTGGGAGCCAGCGAGCTGTCGGGGGCTTCCTGGCTGTATAATTGAAAATCATTCAGACAGCTGTACAGTTTAACCTTGGAGGACCATGGTCTTAGTCACTAATTGATGGGTTGGCATGCTCCGGAGAAGTGAGAAGTCAGTGGTTAGGCTTCGGACCTGTGTGTGTGTCTTTATGGACAAAGCTTTACAAAACACCATAAGAGATGCTTCAATATCTCTCTGATGTCTGTTAACATTTTTCTTTGAATCTTTTCTATCATCCAACCACACAACACATTGCTTTTGCCGCTGAATCATTGTATTGTGATGTTTGTAACCTCGATGCGTGGGCTGATTTCTGAACATCTCTCTATCTTGAGCAGTGTTTTCAGCTCTGCAAACCGCCCACCACCACGATACTGTCCGATATAACATTTAAATCAGGAGAGACTTAATTGAAAGAGATGCTTAAAGAGTAATTAAATTAATTTATTGACATAGTGCACAATAGGAAAGTTGAAGAAAAATGAGTCTTTGGCGATTAGATCCCATCGTGTCATATTTTAAGGGGGAAGCGATGCCATGAGCTGTACAGGAATATCCCCTCGATGGTGGTGGTGAAGGGAAGATCTGGATGGATGAGATGTGGAGTAGGACTTCTGATGAGCTCACTGGAAGGCCACCAGGAAAGACTGGTTGTGATGAAGATCGGCGGTGAATGGGATGGAGGAGGGTTGCATCGATCTGACACTGAAATGATAGCTGACAGCGGGGGAGAAAGGAACGGTTTTAAACTTTGGCAGCAACGAGATAATTGGCTCACAGACCCCCTTTACACCTGACATTAAAATGTGTCTCATATCCAGATTGTACCTAGATATGATTTAACCTGATTACATTTACACCTGGTATTAATAAATGTCTCCAGTGTCCACATTGAGATCCGATCGCTCTCAATGTGGTCACAATGCGTCCCTGACCACCTCCGGATGTGGTTTGGCCGACGCGTTTTGGGTGCATTTACACCTGTACTTTCATGTGGTCAAGCACTATCTGATTGCAATCCGATCACTCAAAACGCATTTTAATGCCAAGTGTAAAGGGCGTCACTGAGGTTGTGGTAAAATCTGATTGGTTTTACTGAAAAAGTGACGCCCTATGTCAGCTGATTGGAGTTGGAAGCGGGAACAAACAGAGACAGAGAGAAAGAGAGGGAGACTAAAGAGTAAATAAATAGAATAAACGTGAAGATAGTCTTCCTGATTGAACTTATGCTAAGCATCATAATAATCCCATTTCTGGAGCAGCTTGTTTTAGGGACTGATCCAAGCCAGAGAGTCAAGTGAGCGATCTCCGGGAAGTAATAGATCTCTCTGGCCAGTCGGAGCAGAATCCTGTCTCCTTCCTCCATGCGGAGGGCCGGAGCAGTGTGGTCGTCTCTTCCCTCATGGAACCAGATGCATTATTGATGGATGGCTGATTGGGAACTCAATTACACAGAGATTACTGGGCTGGCAGACACCGGGACACCGCTACCCTGTCAGAACGATTGAATTAGAGCACAGGAGAGGAGGGAAAGTGTCCTTCAGAGACGTCTCTCCTCTCGCTGCAAGACCTCCTGGGGATGCCAAACGGCCACAGCCTAGTTCACTCTCTGACAGATGACCTTCCCAACAACTGTAGGTGCAGCCGGGCAGCCAGCTGGCTGCGTAGTGCTGCACAGAGCGGTGGGGAGAAGCTTATTACAGGCTAACCAGTGTCTGGACAGTGTGGTGCGGTTGTACATTTCTGTGGTTCGTGGTGGATTTAGCGTTTGTGCATGTGCATGCTTGTGTATTCCTCGGTTATAATTTGATGTATCAAATGACAGCTGCTCTTCCTTTTAATACTGAAGAAGATGCAATGATGAGAAAGGCTGGGAATGCGAATGTATGTGCATAAATATTGGCATTTCACCAAATCTCATTCATATAACATGGCCCAGCTGAATGAGAATCGTGCCTTGCAGGGTCGTATGCTATTACAAGTTTAATGTGAAATCTGGATCGAAGAAGATGAGAGAAGGGGGCCTCGGCATCTGAAATGGAAACATTCATCTTCCTTTTCTGTTGGTCAGCAAATGCGCTCAAAGGAAAGGAAAAAGCAAGGCGAGAAAAGCTGATCTCGAAGAAGAGAAATCATTTTATACCAGACCACACGGTGAAGCCTATTTCACCCTTTGGTCCGGTACAACCGACGATCCCAGGCTTCGGTTTATTGCATTCATCAGTGAAGATATGGAAGACCGATCTTATGCGCCTGTGGCTTCACATTTCTGCCTCACAGAGCTTTTTTCTCAGAGGAAAACTCTATTTATTTTAGACAGTCATTTACAGATGCACTTTTCTTTCTGTATCATTTTCTGAAGAAAGCACACATGTGATCACGGACAAGGTTTTCCATTCCTCAAGTGTCTTCTTGTATTGTTGCTATGTCAGTGTGTCGGTGAAGAGAACGACTCTTGAAAGAGACCATTGTTCGGGTTTGCGTTGTCAATGGAGACGGGGCCACAGCTAGGATTAGGTGGACAACAGGCAGCTTTCACAAGGCTCCTGCTTTGTCCAGGTCTTCTCCAACAGGAGGGACACTTTAGAAAAGACATCCCGGTGAGCCTTGCCCCGCTCTGTTGCCCCTGTTTCCCTGAACACTGGGCACGAGTTAGACCCTGGAGAAAAGATTTAATAAGGAGTGGAGAATTGCCATTAGCTCCCTACCAACCTCTGTTGATGGAGGAGAAAATAGAGGGACCAATAGACCAACCAAGATCTATTGGAGTGTGTGACTATCACGTAATTCCTTTTCCTCAGGTTGGGCCCGACTGGTTCACCAATTCTGAGCCGAAAATATACTACATCAACCATCAAGTCATTACAAAATGTAAGAAGCCAGAGTTTAAAGAAAATTGGAGTGGTTACCTGATTTATCCCGTCTGATTCAACAGACAGTACCTCACTTATCTAGAGCTGTGTGTACTTGTGTGAGCTTCTTGATATTGTGCCTTTGTTCATGGGTTGAGCCCCTCTCCTCTCCTTATTACCCCTCTTTATTACACTCAAACATCCATGCATATGCAGTATGTACATGCGCACAAATGACCAGTCTTATTCATATTATATTATTTCCTCCCAGTGAAGTCATAGTGTTACTAGATGCACTCGTTCACACTGTTCTATTTTGCATTCAGATGTTAAACATTGATTTCCCCCATGCCTGCGCTGCATATATGAATTGTCTTTTCAAAATTAATCAATTTTCAATCAATTTTCTAGAAGTCTTTTCTGCCACAAATACATCTATCAATAGCTGAGAGGATGGCGATTGAGCCATAATTAAGTGAGATTTTATTCACACATACCTGTACCACTCTAGTGGCCAGATAGAGCTAATTTGATCAATATCCTATAAATTATTTTATAGAAAACCAGCCAGAGATTTATCGCATTTAACGGTGAGATGTTCTTACTTGATAATTGATAATTGACACATAACTGTGGCATTTTTTAGATAGGGCTGTCAATCGGTTAGAATAATAAAATAATGACATGATTGTCCATAGTTAATTGTAATTAATCGCAAATTAATCACACATTTTTAATCGGTTAAAAGGGAGATTTGTCAAGTATTTAATACTTTTATCAACATGGGAGTGGGCAAATATACATGTATACATTTATTATTTGAAATCAATTAACAACACAGAACAATGACAAATATTGTCCAGAAACCCTCACAGGTACTGCATTTAGCATAAAAAAATATGCTCAAGTCATAACATGGCAAACTGCAACCCAACAGGCAACAACAGCTGTCAGTGTGTCAGTGTGCTGACTTGACTATGACTTGCCCCAAACCGCATGTGATTATCATAAAGTGGGCATGTCTGTAAATGGGAGACTCGTGGGTACCGATAGAACCCATTTCCATTCACATATTTTGAGGTCAGAGGTCAAAGGACCCTTCGAATATGGCCATGACAGTTTTAGCGGAAGTTTGGAGCGTGATTTAGCCTCCTTCACGACAAGCTACTATGACATGGTTGGTATCAATGGATTCCTTAGGTTTTTTAGTTCCATATGATTCCAGTATCTTCAATCTAGCTTTAAAACTGAGCCCGCTCCGAAAATGATTGCGTTAATGTGTTTAGTGGTATTAAAACGAATTTGTGTTAACGCGTTATCGCGTTATCTTTGACAGCCCTAATTTTCAGCAATCAATTTTTGCTGCGAGGTGCTTGTCATTAAAGCTGTTTCGATTTTGAGTTCTCAGTACCAGCTTGCCTTTATTTGCACCACTTCTGTGACTGTGAATAAACTCCAACGATAAAGTTTCTTTCATCCAGCTGAGTAGGCTGAAAGTGCACGGTGTGCTCTGCGAGTCATTGTTCAACCTCATGCCAAAAGAAACGGGAATCTTTTGGAAGATATTTGAAATAATGAATACATTCATGCAATTTGCAGCTGACCTATTCACAGTGAATAAATGCATGCCATTATTTAAGGAAATCATCTTCATTAAGTAAGCATTTTTGCAAATTAATGTCAGCGACTTGTAGCGTCAAGTTACAACTTGCCTCAGTAAGCAAGGCTCTGTTTTGCATCAGTTATCATTTTTGATCAACCTGCCCTCATTTGTAGGACATGAAGAGGAGTGTGCATTGAGTATCATTAGACATATCAGTGATTTTTTTTTATTTGATTAAAAGCATGCTTCTGTAGATTCAAGGGGAAAATGGCAGTTATGCATTTCACAAGTATGTGTGCACGCAAAGTTCAGTGGCTGGAGCTGGATTGAGGGAACTCTGAGGTTAAACCACGTTAAGCGTCTTGCTGCAACCCAAAGGTATTTGTGATATGAAAAAGACAAACGTTATCCGCAACAAGATATGATTCCTTCCAAACGTAATTGAGAATGTAGCTTAGTTGTATGGGAATGCAATTTTTAGGAGACAGGGCTGCTTATTGATAGTAACTAGTGTTAGGTCCTGCAGCTAGTGGATTAGCTCACTGTCTTTAATTACAGCTTAAAGACTGAAAGGATGCACACACACACAATAATATACCCAGTTTAATAGGTTTTAATCTACTGTGAACATTAAGGAATAATCCCGTGAGCAGCACTCACCATCTAATTGCTTTTCTTTGCCCGTGATTTTAGCTGTTGTCATTGTAAATCGACATGAGAGGCATTAAGAGCTGTAGTCCAAATGCCAGCAAACACTAGGACTGATCCACGGAGCTGATGTGAAGATCTCCACATCTGGAGTTAATGTTCGACTGCACTGCAAGGTTTGAGTCTTGTCAACACCTTCTCCCCTTTATCTCCCCTAGTTTGTCTGCCTGTTAGCCTACCTACTTCCTCAGCACAGAAAACAAACCTAAGACACTGAAACAACACAAAATACCCACACAGATTAATTTGAAAGAGCTAGAAGCCCGTTTAAAATCTAAACTCAACTCCCAGAGTGTTAATTTCGTTAACGAAAACTATGACGAAATATGTTCGTCAACGACCTTTTTTTCCATGACTAAGACGAGACGATGGGTGGACGGCACCGAGGTCATTAAACACTGAAACAGTGACGATATCAAACATGCAATATCGTTGACGGAAAAAGACTAAAATGTACTTTGAAAACATAAAAACTTCTTCTCTCTTTAGTTTTGTCACCTTCCACCTTCTCTTCCCCTCTCTCAGTCTCAAACACACACACACACACACACTCACACAACGTGCTGCGCTGATGACTTCGGTTGAGTTGCCGTCGACTAAAACTATGAAGAATAAAATGACTAAAACTAATAAGCATTTTCGTTTTAAGACTAAATCTAAAATAGCTGCCAAAATTAACACACTGCTCCCAGATCTCCATATGTCCAAAGACCTGTTTCCATGCCCTCTTGCATGCCTGCATGGCGTGGAAAGTTCAGGTTTCACAGCTCCCAGTGTCACATGTCCCTCTCCAGATTAGCAACATGCATGGACGTGACCAGAGACCATCTGACACTACAGGCCCATGCCAACAGTGTATGTAGCAGAGAAAGTCCATGTGTGTTGTGATGTATTGAGAGTTGGATTGATGTGTTCCAGCGTGTTTAAAGAGTTTGTTCGGCTGGCTTTGTCCGTAGTTCCTCTCTGGTCGGAGGTCATGATCAGCAGCATAAAGGCAAAGTGAAAAGAGTTTCTCTGTAAATGCTACAATAGAATTTCAACAAAAACCTCGAGCGTTTAGCAGCCAGCTAACACAGCCGTATGTTTTTCAAACACTCGCCCACGTCTGAAATGTGAAGCTATTCATCGACCTGTGAAGTCAGTGAGTGTCTTATCACTTCAGAGCGGTAAATCTGATGTGTCTGTTAAGTTCTGTGAATGACCTCTGTGGTGTGTGTGTGTGCTGCGTCAGTATCTGTGAGCGCTGTCAGTGTGTGGAGCCTTGCCACAGGGTTTAACCCCTCTGCATTGATCCCCAGGTTGCTCAGGGCTGCCGCCTAATTCTCCAATTTTCAGCTGTTAGAGATAGAATTGGAATAATAAACAGCTGAACCTCCCACTAATAATCCTGCTGACCCCCCCTGTCCAGCTCTTTCTTACACACACACACACACACACACACACATTGTCCCTTCCTCCACTGCTCGGCCATCCCTCTTCAGGGCAACTGGGGCTGGAGTAGAGTTTCTCACTCTGCCCTAATCTCGGCCAAAGCCCCGGCACTCGCTCCCCTGCTCTAATGAAATGATATCAGCCAACCTTGGGAGCCTGGAACTGATTATCACAACCAACGCGCACATTTGTGGATTGTTTATGGATACGTAAAAGCATGCACAATCCTTACACACGCTCCTCAGCATAGGCAGTGTGCATGGTTTCTCATGCTTCATTGAGCTTTTAGATGCTGTCCCAGGAGGGGGAATAATACAGGAAATGACATGAAATGTGTGTTTTGAAAAACAAAAAGTACAAAATTTGTCTGGCATCTTTTTCTGCTCAAGGGTCTACATGTTTGGATTTGGATGTTTAGTTTCCCTGAAGTATTGCTTTGGTCTGGCCAGTCCACACAGTCCTGGGAACAATTATCTACGTCCCGAGGTCATACCCGAGGTCTGGTCCACTCAGTTCATATAGTTGTTCACAGCCTCCAGATCCACAAGGCTCCAACCTCAATGGTTATCTACAGTGTCTATGGACTTTTAAATAACAGGTGCATTGTTTTTTATGTATGTTCGCTAGACAAATAATTACCATTCCACTGATAATCCATTAATAATCTTATTCTTTCTGTTCTTTCTTGCTTTCTTGCGGCGCGGTAAATGGGAACTCGGAGGAGCGGCTCGTCTCTGAGCTGGGAGATGTGTTTGAGCAGCGGCGCATCGTAAAACACAATTTATTCAAACTCGACAGAAACAAAATAAAACTCACAAAACTGTCTTAGTTTGTTTTTCCACTGTTGCAACAATTTGGTCAATTAATTCATCAAGTTAGATGTGAAAATGAGCCGGCTCGACACGCTGTTTTCCCTCAGACTGATCAAATCGTTCCCAGTGATTATCTAATTCTATTTTTGCCTGAAATGCTCATCCCTAGTTAGGTGTGAAGGTGTGCAGGAGGTCGATTGTACTGTATTTTCATAAGGACCTGCAACTTTGACTCCCCCCCTCTCAGATGAGGAACTATGTCTATACAGCCATTAGGCATGATATTTTGCTTAGCTAATCACCCTGTGGGCTGTGCAGCATGCAGATTTTCATTTAATCTAATTAAGTATTATCCTGATTCATCAGTTTGGCTCGATGAAACCAGCTGACCTGCTAACATAGTTCATCGTTGGGCGAACAACCTGCTGAATGGAGGCGTTGAGTTGACCTGCCCCAGAGTATGAGGTCAAACACTAGCGTGTTGACCTGTACCCTATGTCCATTCAGGAGTCATTTTCAGCCTGCCATGGCTCTTTTTTCTGCCTCTCATATCTCTCCATTAACCTCCAACCACCAGGCACCTACGCCACCTCCCAGCCCTGACAGTAACCCATGTCCCACATTGTCCGCCTGACTGAATGTCCTCTGAACGTTTGGGGAGCCTGAGCCGTCACAAGTGTGCAGAAATATCTTTATGCATGTCAGAGAAGGGGGCGGGACCTTGACACTGACACCTGTCAACAGGGTCTGAAATGAACACCCGCCAAACGCCAAATGCGGGTAGATTTCCCGTTTGGTGAGTAAATCTCTTGCTATCCACCACACTAGTGGGTAAATGTTTGTACTAAAATAGTCATGTAATAAAAAAACTATGATGTACACTGCATCGTACATCAGCTACTCCACTAAACTATGACTTGCCACCGGTGTGCTGCTAGCTACCGTTGGGCTAATTGACCCTTTGCGAAACCCCACCCCCGCTGCCACTCCGTCAAGCTGTCAGAGCTACCACGGAGCCCACATTGTCACTAACGGCACTCCCGGAATAAATATAATTTTTGAATATAATTTTTGAAAACGAAAAAAGCGATTTCAAAGAGAAGCAGACAGAAGGGTCTGCACTATGCGTTTGAAGGATATATCAAGATGTCGAACTGATTCAGCAGTGAAAAAAAGATAAAAAGATAAAGATAGAAGCAGTGTAAAGTGGCGTTTGAGACATTAGACAATGAAATTTAGGAACAACACTGTTTCTGTAAATCCGGGTAGGTCTTTATTCACTGTTACAATTATTCAAATGTAAAAGCGGCATGTGTATACATTCAGTATACCTTCAGTAGCTAGTGTAGCATAGTGCTAACACTAGTTAATAATGTGCCAATGTACTCTGCTAATGTTAGCTCCACAGGTTTTTACGTATAAAGGTAACGTTTTAGCGAAGGTAACGTTTTTGACTAGTTTCAAATCCGCAAAACCAGCCTGAAAATGAAGAAAATCTTAAACCACTGCATGAGAGTCTAAGGAGTAGAGCCGTATAGTTGTCTGAGCTTGCCGATGCTACGCTATGATTGGCCAGTCTGCGTTCGAGGAATTAGCAAAGGGTTATTCAGCTATTATGTGGCGATATTTACAAGGAGTAAGCCAACCTCTAAAATGAAAACCCACCGACGGAAAGGAGGACGAAGCACATAGAAAAAGAAAGTTCTGTGAGAAATAGAGGTTTGGAGATAAAGGAGTTGTAAGAGGCTGACTACAGTACGATGCTGAGGCATGAGTTGTTCTGTGTTGCCAGTATTCAACATAATACCTTATTACCTCAATGAAATGTACTGAAACTAATGTATATGTGTGTTTTATTTTGACCGGTAAAATATATGCTTGGCCGCTGGATTTTTTTCATCTACCAGTCCCCTTGGCTGGTGAGTCAAAAAGTTGAACACTGCCTGTCAAAATAATCAGTCATGTGACTCAGGAACTAGTCTGTGCAGGCGTACCTGCTCTGTCTCTGTCTCATTCAAACTCTCTTTCAGTCTTATTTTTCTCAGTTTTTGGCTCGTCTCGTGTCCTGGGGCCCTGAAGTCTTTGTGCTTCAGTAGTGCTGGGCTCAGCAGGCTGCCTGTGTCCACACACTGCTGCCTCAGCACTAATAAGGCAATAGAGTGATAGAGAGAGCGCCAGAGTTGTCTGCTTTCAACATCCCTACTCAACCGTACCCTCGGCTAACCCCCCATAGAGACACCATTAGCAAATCTATTGAGGATCCCATATTAGGGAAAACATTAAGGAGTCTAATTGTGGTTCTGAACTGGGACTCACTGGGTGTGTTAAGTTTTGTAACCACTCTAATGAGTTGCAGCGTTTCCTCCAATAGGTTTATTGCCCTACATTCCAATTTGAGCCATGTCACTGACCACTGGGGCAGCTACTAAAATAGCTCAACCCACAGGTCTTAGCATTTTCAGAGGCCATGTGTTTAAAGGATAATTACTTTTTATTACAACTTGGATTTTATTTTTGCAATCAAGTCAATCTGTTATAACATTGTACTCACTAAAGTACCCGGGAACACACTGACACGGATATAAGAGGGTCTGACAAGCAAGAAAAACAAGCTGTCAGACGATCACATAGGTTGAAAGCAAGCCAACATTGCACAGGAAACTGCATAGTAAAGTTGAGTGTGTGCACAAATACGTCAAGGTAGGGCAAAGTAGAACCAAAAACTTGGTCGGCAAAGTGATAATGGACAGTTTGGGTGATATATTGACAGTTTGCTTCCATTTTATCCTATACATTTGACTAGGATGAGGTTTTATTTAAAGGGTGGGTCCATCTGCATTCTGTTTTGTTTTTTTTTCAAATGGAAACACCCACTCCGCCGTTGCAAAAAGGAGTGACGTAGGTTACCAAAGTAAGCTAATCAATAAGGTTAGGAATAATGTGAACGCTAGCTGAGTCAAAGTTAGCTGTGCTAAGTTTAGAAATAACTGAAAGGGTTGGTGGAGGAGATGACTCGGCCATGTGGCCCTCAATGTGGCGCTAAAAACAGCGTGACAGCTGTGTGTGAAGAGCGAGTAAATAAAACTTGAGCAGCACCTGACCATGAGATAGATAACACATTTCTGAGTGACATGAATATTGGATCATAAATGCATCAAATATATTCAACACTATTGTAGTGTTTACTAGAACTATTGCATGTTTATCTTTTGGAGTTTGTTCATTTTGAAAGGTTTTATTGTGAATACCAGAAACCCACTTAGCTAAAAAGAGAAACCATGTTGTTATACAAGGGCTTTCTTATTTGTGTGATATTTATCATTGGCATTAACCGTGTGAGAGCAATGTGTTTATGACTTGAAATTAATTACATAACAGTTACTGATCCCAGTAATGCTCCATTACTTCAACACTTTAGGGGGGTCGGCTTGTTTGCTGTTTGACCAGGTGGTGAATGGACTTGGCTTGCTTCCTCCCCAGAAGAAGGAAGTCCAAGGTTGGGCAAATTTTCGCAGTGGCCAAACGGTGGTACTACAACTTCCATCTGTCCAACTGTCCATCAAGTGATGCCATTAAATGTTTCCATTTTGTAGCAGGTTTTGGCAGCTAACTTTATTACCTTGTATCTGTAACCTGTTCCGTGTTGGCGGAAGTGATCCCCCTGCTTTTTCTCAGATGCAGAGTGATACTGAAAGTGCATGTGTATTATATATAACCTTTATATAACTAGGAAGTCACATTGAGATTAAAACCTCTTTTACAAGTGAGACCTAGCCAAGACAGGGTCAAATAGCAGCATCCAACACATAACAAGACAACAGCATTGAATCACGACAGCAACAATAGGTACGACAAAATACTGCTGCTTGCTAAACCACATTGTCTCGTTTTCTATTTCTAAATGTGTTACATACAGAAGATGTGACGTGTCGGTGTGGCAGCTGTTGAATTGTTGAAAGGCATCTTTGAAGGAGCAGAGATGAGTAACAACATAGTTATTTAACAAGTAACGTAACATTTTTTCTGCTGTTGAGTGATTAGTTAAAGCTGCAGTAGGCAGAATTGAGTTATTTTAATAAAACGGTCACTATATCCTGACAGTATTGCATGAGACAGGTAATCTGAAAAAGATCATGTGCCATTGTGTCCTCCGGTGCTCCTAATGTCATCTGCAAGATTTCACAGACCGGAGGAAAACAACCAATCAGAGCTGATCTGGAGTCTGCCGTCTCTGAGCCGGCTATCAATCACTCGCGAACTCCAACCAAACGGTCAAACTAGGCAGCGCTGATCAAATATGAATTAATATTCTGTTACTGTAATGCCTATTTCTCACCTCAAATGTTTTCAGAAACATCTTGTAGACATTACAGTAACAGAATATTGATTCATATTTGATCAGCGCTGCCTAGTTTGAAAGTTTGATCGGCGTTCACGAGTGATTGGCAGCTGCCTCCGTTGAATGAACAGCCAATAGGAACGCTCTCTCTCTGAAATGACCTGTGATTGGCCAAAGTCACGGGCTAGATTTATTAAAGCTTGAAAACAGAGCCATGAGTAGGTGCAGAAGTCTAGTTTTCTCTGAGAACACTTGAATCACAATATGTTGAAAAGTTATTATGGAATTTTTGCCCAATGATGCCAAAAAACATTCTGCCTACTGCAGGTTTAAGCAGTGTCATTACTTTTTAATAAGTAAATGATTACATCTGTCAAGTAACTTGATCATCATCTGTTCTGTTTTAGTCAGTCAGAGAAGAAATAGGAGATTGTTCCTTGTTGTGTTTGACCACAATCTCACCACTGTTCCTTCAGCTCTGTCTTAATCCTCCCGGGGCAAACCAAACTTAGCCTGGTCATTTCCCTCCAACCAAAGACTCTCTCTCTCTCTCCACTGTCCTCTGTGTCCAAGCCTCAGTATGATCACCCTCTCTCTCCTCCAGAGCATGATTGGTCAGTCCCTCTCCCTCTCTGCTGCCCTCCCCTCATTCTCTCTCTCTCTCTCCCTACTTAAATACTTTTAGCATAAAGAGAGAGAAGGAGGGGAGGGAGAGGGGGATGGGAGATCAATGGGGGAGGGGAGCTGAGTGCTCACTCTGTTGTCACTGGCTAGAGAGAGAGAGAGAGAGAGAGAGAGAGAGAGAGAGAGAGAGGTAGAGGGAGAGGTAGAGGGAGGGAGGGAGGGAGAGAGAGAGAGTGGAGTTGTGTCCCATATGTGGAAAAAAAGCATAGCAGTGCACACACGAGTCTGGTCAGCTCCAGGGATTATCGTAGCGCTTTCAGATCTGATGGAGAACATGCAGGCATGAATAGGTAAGACTGCCTGTCTCCTCTGCATCTCTGTGTTGATCTGCTGTCATGCTCTCCCCGCTGTTTGACTTGGCGCCGCCGGCTGGCTTCAAGTTGGAGGAGGACCGGAGCTGAGCGCGTTGTAGCAGCTCCCCTCTTTGGCCACTGACCATGAGACATTTCTCTCTGAGCAAACCGAACTCTGCCTTCTTCCTCTCAGCCCCTCTCTGAACTGTGCGAGGACAGAGCCGTGTTTGTTTTAAGTGGAAGCTGCGGTTTGCTGCCGTAGTGCAGTTAGTTATTCTGGGCTGAAGTGTTAAAAGTTGACTGTCAGTTAGAGCAGAAGGGGTCGTAGTCGGAGGCGGTGTTGTACGGGAAGCCTGTTGGTGTCCAGGGACAGCCGTGTGGTCATTGCATAATTTCTCTTCCATATGAAATGGTATATGAGTGAATGCAGACTGGTTACCGACTTGTTTGTTTCTATACATACTAAGAAAGAGTCTCTGTGACAACTGTGATAATGTGCAAAAAGCAGTGAATGTCATAATGTTGCATTAAGTTGTTTGATATATTTGAGTTTGTTTTATGTTTTGCTTGTGATTTTGTTCTTGGATACAGTAGAATCACATTTTGTTATACATATTTATGGAAACATCTACGTGTTTATTTGTTGCTAAAATGTTTTCACACATTTTAAAATCTGGAAGACAATTTCAGTCATCTCTCTATTATTTGTACACTATTTTCTGAAGCACCAATATGGATAAAAAATGTGCTTTGTGTCCACAGAATTGAGAAGGAAAAAAATGTTGTTTTAATCTCCTTGGTTTACTCTGAGAGGTGCCTCATATCAGAATAAAATGATAGAAACTGGAGGATTAAACTGTCTTTAATCTGTGCATGATTGAAATATGACATTTGCAACACAAACCAGAATACAGATAGATTTCATATCTTTGAAAATAGACATATGGTTGGTTGAATTAATTAGTATTTTTGAACAGCAGGATTTACATTTTCAGCACACCTCAAACAGAGGTGTATTCATTTTTTTTTTTAGATAACTTGTAAAGTAAAACTTTGTCATTACAGGAAACATTTTTTCCTCTGCATGTAGCTCCAAAAGTGTCCGGTCTCCTAAGAATGCAGTCTTTATTGCCCCAGTGCACAGAGCAATGGTATGCATGAGTCTTTTTGTGAGGCAGATTTAGAAAGCCCTCTTTGGAGGCTGAACGCTGCTTCACAATCAGCTTAATGCCTGCCTATAATGAATACCCTTGTGTGTGTCAATTTGGCAGACTGTGTGTGTGTGTGTGTGTGTGTGTGTGTGTGTGTGTGTGTGTGTGTGTGTGTGTGTGTGTGTGAACGCTGTTTGTGATACACTGATAGGGTTCTCAGGTTGGTCAGTAATTCTATCACACTCTGGGTGAATTCTGGTCTGTGTGTTTGTGTGTGTGTGTGTGTTTAGGTTTGTGTTGCTGTGGTTGACATGTGAGTGTTTGTCCAGACATTGTGCAGCAGCCTTTAACTGCCTCACCTCTCTCTCTCTCTCTCTCTCTCTTTCTTAGGGCTGTTCTGTTGTCAGTGCGAGCTCATGCTAGTGATGGACTACAGCCGGACGGACGCTAACCTTAGCCGGCATTCACAAAACAGCATTCGTCCTCACTGAGACCAGCTCCACAGAATGCTGAGTCCTATTGTCCCCTATAGTGAGTACACCTTTCTTTCTCTCTACCTTTACTGCATGTCACACCGAACAGCCCCACTTGACTTAGTTGGACTTTGCCTGAATCAATGAGGCCCCCCACTGCAAAAAATAAGCAGGAGTGCACACTGTAGTTTGCAAATAGAAGACGAAATGCACAGATAGCTGTGAAAATGTGCAAACCTCATTGCAGAAACCTGACTTTTTCCTTGACGTGCACTGTGGAAACGCTAAACCCCGGGCACCGACCCCGTCTGAATGTTTCATCACCAGGCGGAAGACGCCGATTGGGGAAGGAAGAGGGACAGAGGGAGGTTGTTGGGCTGATGGTTTAAGCAGCAGCAGAAACCCCTCAGTTCTGCCAGTGTCATTTTACCAATACAGCTCAGGACTTACCACCACACACGCTGCCCCCCCTGCTCTCCCCCCTTTTCTTTCCGTTCTCTCTTCTCTCCCTTCAATGCTGACCTAATAACTGACGTGTCCAGTTTTGGCCTCCCCCCCCCCCCCCCTTTTTGCACCCTCCCACCACGTTTCATTTGAGTCCAGTGCTCTGGCTCTCCCAAACAGCATTGTTTGCCGGCCAGCATGGGGCTGCCTCCGTGGCCTCGGCCTCAACAGCCCCCTTTTTCCCAGCTCTTTAACTCGCCTCAAAGGAGCATTATCGGCATGACAGTTACAAGAAAAGAGGGAAGAAAATCAAACAGAATTTAAAAAGTATTACTTCAAAATTGATGGTAAAAACTTTTAATTTGTTTTTTTAGCATCCAAAAAAATGGAGTGTGTGTCAGGCGAGTGTGTGGGTGTGAGAAATCATACCGGACAAAACAGCCTGATTAAAGCATCATGAGCCGATGTTTGACAGTAACCATGACGCTTTGTTTGCTTTTTGTAAATTTCACCCTTGAAATAGCCAATGTTATTATACGGCCGCTCATAACATGAGTGGAATCGTTGCCTGCCGAATACGTAGTTGACCTCGTGTGTTGTTATGAAACATGTCCTCTCACAAGGCTCTTGATGATGTTGATTTAAGGCTTGTTCTCCCAGAACATGTTGTGATTTTTCCCTTTTAAAAGATGTTTATAGCTTTAAATCCAGCTGACTTGCTCAAGTAAAACTGAAGGACCATTAATTTGCAAGAACATGAATGCTTGTTTCGCTTCCCATCAAGGCCTGTTTAAGTGCTTGTTCCATCAGCTCCCTGCACCCTGCTAGTCCACGCTGACTCTCCCTGCTGCTAAAGTAGACAGCACGTCCAAGAATGTCACAAACTGCTGGTGGAATAGTTAGCATGCCTTCAGCGCCAGCACACTGCTGGTCCTTCATGGGAATATCCCAGTACACTACGTACTTGCCTTTGTGTGTGATTCGCTTTTACGATCGGGATGCACAATGCTGGTTTTCAGCTGCTCTGTCCAGAAGCTTCATGGTCCTTCATGTACAGAGTCGCTCTGTTCTTCAGAGCTTCTGCAGCGGGGAGATCGTTTCAGAACAGCCTGCTAGTGTGCGTAGAGGCAACGTAAGAGCGCACACGGCAGTGTTAGGTAGTCACGTTGTTTACTCTCAGACCAGTGACACACAAACTCACCCCTGTGCTCGCTGCTGGTGACACTGCAGCTCACTGTCTTTTACTTAAAGACTGTAGTCATGATTCTGCTGAGCAGAAATACGACTGTGAGGGACTTTGCATATGTGCAGGACATGCGAAGACTCTCACCTCCATGTTGGAATCCCCTTTGTGGGAATGTGGAGCGTTCCCGCTTCCCAACGCTACTTCTGACTCCTGCTATAGGCATTTCTGCCCCTGAGCGGGTCCCATGCACGCATGGTGACTCACGGTTAGGACAGGTACACCCAAAAACACACTTAACTCTTTGTTATCAGGACTGCTCTTACAAATCTCAATGATTTGGATCCCACATTAAGCCAGTGTGTGTGTGTGTGTGTGTCTCATTCTTCCCCGGCGTGTCCGGCCTTGGCCCTCGTCTCCGGCCAGTCCGGAGGACTTCAAGCTGGGGCGAGCAGCCACGGCCGGACCTGAGGAGAAACCTGAGAGAGATTCCAGGGGCCATGGATACTCCTGGAGGGATTTGGTGCAAAGAATCTGTAATCTGCACTTCAAACACACTCTTAAATCAGTCCCAGGCCGCCAACCCAGGAGTGCCCTAACTCTTGTTGCTGGGGCCCCCGCTGGTGTAGCGATACCTTTTCTTTTAAAACGGCACACACTCACGCACACACACACACACACAGAGAGCAACTACACACAGGAGTCCAGATCTGGCAGTTTTTATAGCTCTCCTCTGACTGACCCCTCTCCCTCTCCTTTCTCTCCCTGGCTCTGTTTTTATGTTTTGTTAAGTGTCTTTGTGAATGACTCGGCTAAGTCATGGAGTAGTTTGTATAGAAAGAAGAAGGAGCAGATCTCATCGTGGCCCCTGAAGGAGCAGGTTGGAGGTCTATCCCCATTGTAGGCAGGAGTGGTATGAGTGCTGCAGTAGAGGGGCCTGTGAGGCCCTTTAGCAAACACACAGCCTGCTAAAGTGTGTGTGAATAAGAGCCGGGATCATTAGTGTAGGGTGTGAATGGGCTCTAATTAGCCCCCAGTGTGTGTGTGGTTGTGTGTATGTCTGTGTGTATGTTTGCATGCGTTTTGTGTCCACAAGAAAAGAAGGTTAGGGACCCAGAGCCCTGTGAGTCCACTGGCCCGGCGCTCCGTCTCTCTGAGGGTTCATCAGCTCATTAAGGAGCCCTCGGCTCCCGTTAAGGGCCCAATTAAGAAGCAAGGTGGTGAGGCTCATTTGGATGGCAACACTTCACTGGATTCCTGAGGCAGCAGAATTCAGAGCTCGACAATGAGACACAACTTCTTTCACACCCGCACGGCTAATTAGTAAATGACCACGCTTCAGAAATAACATACTTTAATCGTTATGCCATTAGGTGTTTGTAGTACGGTGATCCTAAAATGCCACGGAGAGAAGTGTGGCTGTTGATATATTGAGCTTCCTGTAATTTGTGTGTGTACTGACAGAAAACAACAAATCCCAGAGCTGTCCACGTGCTCAGAGTATAAGATGGGGAGCACGGAGGGTCCGGGGGATTTGGACAGAAGGGAGGGAATGCTTACTGGGAATGTGGGGGGGGAATACGGGAGGTGGAGAAGAGGAGAATCGGGGCAAGGAGGAGATTGCAAGGAAAAGATAGAGCTGAGGAGGGGGAGATGGAGCAGAGATTGGGCGAGTGAGACAGATGGAAGGGGTGATTGGTCATCACAGAGCCTTAGGACAGCTGTTCTTTGATATATTAGTGGACACAATGACCTAAAGCCAGCCTGCAGTCACAGAAAATAGGGACCCTGTTTTTCTCGAAGGGGAGGGGGGGTTGTACGGGGTTTCTGCCATTTGTGGACGTGCGTTCGCAGGCACGGGGGATGGGGGGAGTTGTTTCTAAAATTACGAGCATGAAGTGACGTATCCAGCAATTATTCCGGAGGCTTTTTGTAGTTTTGGCGAGTGCAGAGAAAGGGGCTGTAAAATGAGCAGGCTCTCAGTTTGCTTTTTGCTGCACTATCATTAGCAATTCTAAACACGTTTGTCAATTAATCAATGTTTAACAAATGCTGTCAAGTAGTTTGGCTACTGCTCCTCTCCGTCCCCTCTGCAAAACAACAACTTTTAATGACACTGAATATTTGTTCACCGCTAATGAATTGGAGATTTACCACGTTTTATTCTGTTAAGCGACTGGTTTTGAATCTTTTATCCTAACTAGATTTTATTACAGACAAGGGCGGTATGATTTTTTGTCCTTCTCTTCTAATAAAACCCTGTTAGCTGACAAAAACTGTTCTGACAGCTGGCCTGAAACTTTCCCGAAGGGGGATGAGACAAAAAATAGAGTAAGTCAAAGTGTCATCCTCATACATGGAGTGCAGATAGCTCTATCCACAGAGAGAGGACGGGACAGAGATAGGGAGACACACAGAGGACATCCCTCAATGCCACTGCAGGAGATGGGCTCCTTCCTCCTGGGACTGGACTGGTGAGGCGTGTGTGAAAAGAGCTGCGTCTGCTCGTGCGCGGGGCAGCAGGTGTGAAAACAGCCCCACCAGAGCTCCCGCACTCCTCTGTTATTGCATCTTTTTAGGGCCATGAAAGAGGGAGCAGATGAGCCAGAGGGAGCGAGAGGCAGAGTGGGATTGTGTTTCTTTTGATTGATAGCAGCCCTGTGACTAACGCATAGATTTATAATAATTTTCCCTCGCAATGCCCAATTATGCATGTCTGATGAATTATGATCCCTGTTGTGTGGTGTGCGCATTATCCCCGTCTTAAAGCGCTTTGGGAAGGGACTCTAGGACTGACCTCAAACTTCCTTTAACAGCTTTTTGACAATACCCCACACGGTAAGGTTATTCAGCCTCTGTGGGAGGCAACATGAGTATAATCCACAATATATGTGAGGAATTCATCATCATTTTTCAGCATGTTGGTACAAACTGAGCTGATAAAATGTGTATTTCCTACCAAAGTGAGAGAACATCCAGAGACAATTTTCCAGCCTTCTCCACCTGCCACGCCGTGAGTTGTGGCCGGCCTCTCAGATTGGTGTTTTTTATGACAGACCAGGTAGTCTGCAGCGGCAGGACGGCAGCAGCCTAGTGAGAATGCCCTCCTTGATATTAGTGTCATAAATCACAGTGAACTTGAGAACAGAGGACTTAAGGGGGCTTCAAGAGTGAGCGACAAATCAAGATAACAAACACTGATAAATAACAGATTCCTCTCCCTTTGCACGCCAAACTCTTGATTGTACGAAGCCGTTTATTGGATGTTTGTTTAAATGAACAGAAGTGTTCCTGAAGAAAGACATGATTTCTTCTACATATTTATGTCCAGCGAGCAGGAGTTTCATCCTATAACTCATTGATCGGGTCGCGCTTGCTGAATACAAAACAACCGATGCAGTCTTCGGAGCATCAAGTTTGTGATATGTCAGCACAAATATAGTGTCTGTCACACTCTGACCTTCTCTCCACTTTCTGCCTGTCATTCCCCTTCGGTACGGCTCTGTGCTTTGCTTGTATTGTAGCTGCATTCATTTGAAGCTTTTCGTTTTAAAGTGACTGTTTGTGAGATGTTATCTAAATTGAATCCCTGACATACTGCCACAACAGCCGGAGCAGCATTCTCAAAACTGTTTGACACTGCCCTCTCTGTAACTCTCTGTGTTTTAGAAATATTGAAAGAATTTTGTTTTTCAGCATAAGGTGAATTCACATCCAACATATTTTTTTTTGCCTCCTGGCTGAAAAGACAGCTACACCTTTTTTTTTTTTTTCCTGAAAACCAGGCTGTTGTTCTGATTTTCGGTCGCACCGCAAATAAAGGCATCAACCAATCACGTTGTGCGGAACTGGTTGTTTTGCGCCTATATTTATGAAACAACAATACAGAGGCTCCGTAACTCCTTCAAACCTTGACAAAAGCAGCGCTTTCCCACTCTTTCCCTTTCACAATAAAAGCCCTGAACATATAATATAGTATAGTATTTTGAGTATTTAGCATTTTCGTGTTGTTTATTCATCACACCCCCAGTATGTTAGGGCCTTTATTGTGGAGGTCTTTGGGACCAGTGGACTCATTTAGAGCAGAAAGAGCGATTTGGCTGCACAATTTCTCCTTTTAGGACAACTTTTTTAATTCTGCAGTAAATGTTTGCCTTTTTCTTGGTGTAGCGTATCTTGTAATTGTGAAGTTGAGTCAGCAAAGCAAACATCTGCAGGTCTGTCAGCTCTTGTTATTAATGTTTTATAAGAAATTAGGAGCAGAGGATGACAGGATTTATAGATCTTTGTACAAGCACATTGCCCTCCCTATTCGTGCATGTGTGTGTGTGGAGGTGTAAGATGGAGTGGAGATGTCGGTAGTTTTCTCTCGGTGGGTGGGGGTAGAGCTCAGCCCTGAATAGAGCCCTGATTGGATTGATCCGCGGCGCTCTTGTTTACAAGCGGCCTCTTCACAATCGGCACAGTTTAATAGCCCACCGTCCCAGAAGGGTTGTTGCATCCGTGTCCGTTTTGTTCCTCGGGGCAGGAAAAACAAAAGTGCCGGGAAGGGAGACGGGGAAAGCAACCTCAGGGGAGCTGTGAAACGGCACTGGAGCCCTCCGTCTCCGGGCTTCCTGCCAAGATAACGTTTCACCTCACCCACTAATACTTCTTTTATAGGAAACCACAACACAGTCTAGAGTACTACCAGCCTTTATAGGCCAAAAACTACTTTGGTTTCACTCAGTCGACATGAGATTCAGTGACTTTTTAGGTGGCAGATTGGAGCATTTGAGGGCAGAAATCATAAATGAACCTAACACACTCCCCCTGAGCCATAAGTGGTCTAATTTTAATTTTAGGGCCTCCTCAAAGTAAAGCTGGTTTTTGCTGAAGAGACTGTCTTCATCACGCGCTCCTACAATAGGATGCAGCTCACACAGGTCCCTCAATAAATCCCAGGCTGACACAAAAGCTGTCAGTGGACTGCTGCTGAATAGATTAATAAGATTTCCATAATTAGACAGGCCCCTGACAATAGGATCCTTCAGGCTTTGTCTCAGGGCCAACTGGATTGTCCGAGCCGCGCACGTCTGCTGGACGGACGTCCGCCACAATGGCCGCACAGACAGTAAGGCGGTCAGCAGAAGAACATCTGTCTCTCCTGGGAGAACCGAGAACACACACCCACACACACACACACACACACACACACACACACACACACAGTGGGAAGTTTCATGTGCATACACACGAGGTTCTTATCAACCTCCTCGCAGCCAAGTAACGCCATCGGTCCATAGAAAAGCAGTCTCATCTTAACTTTAACTGATTTCTGGTCACCGTAAATTTAACAGCACAACTGATAAATAATAAAATATATTAAATACTCTAGAGCTGCAACGATTAATTGATAAGTGGTCAACTATTAAGTTCATCAACAATTTGGATAATCGATTAATTGGTTTGAGTAACTTTTTAAGAAAAAAAGTCATAATTCTCTGATTCCAGCTTCTTAAATGTGAATATTTTCTGGTTTATTTAGTCCTCCATGACAGTAAACTGAATATATTTGAGTTGTGGACAAAACAAACATTTTTTGGGCTTTGGGAAACACTGATCGACATTTTTCACCATTTTCTGACATTTTATAGACCAAACAACTAATCGATTAATCGACAATGAAAATAATCGTTATTTGCAGCCCTAAATATTCTTCCAACCTCTTTCTGACTGGATCACAGAGCAGCTTTACTTATGTTGACAACAGCAACAAAGGCCTCGGAAATGATTGAATGAGGGCAGGATTCCCATTTTCAAACATACCGATGTCCATTCTTAATAAATGTTTTATTTAAATCCATAATCCTATTCTAATATGAGAAAGATTGAGTTGATGTGGGTGTGGCAGGAGAGAGAAATGACACAGCATTGAAGCTAAAAAGTATATCAGTAAAAGTTGCAACATGCATCTGGATTACAAAATCCACAAGTTATTTTAGCAGTACATGTTTTTTTCTGTGTTGTATAGGATGATTTGAAATCCAGCAACGTGCTGAAAGTTAATCTAATGATTGCACCGCTACCCCAGTATGTCCACATTGTCCTGATTTCCTACTTCTAATCTTAGCTTTCTTCCTGCCCCTCCAGTGAATTAATCTACATGATTGCTCTGATTTAAGCAGAAGTGTAGATTAGAGTTTGCTCAGTTTATTGTGGAGCGCCACTGCTCTAAAAACCACAATCCAGCAGAGGCCGAGATCTAATTACATGGAAAGGGCTAAACTGCTCTGCAACCCTGCTGTGCTCATCAGGGAAGTGAACGACGGCCTATCACTCATCCGACTCGCTGTGTACATACAGAAAGAGGTATTGAGTGTAATACACTTTTTTTTAAAGAGAGTAATTGCTCTCAGATTTAACAGTGAATTGGTTCTTCAGGTATGGGCAGCTGGTCATTACGTTGGTCAAGGGAAGTCCACTCTGTGTTGGCGCTACTCTGATGATGGAGTGGACAGCAGTTAGCCCGCCTCGCTGAGTCCTCTAATGTCCGCTCCAGCCCGCTTAGAGAGGACGAAGCGCCTGCTGTCCACTCCTTCCCCTCCCTCTTCCATCCCTCCCTCCCCGCTGCAGGTTTTATGAGCTCCCCTGGGCTCTCATCCATCTCTGTCACACACAGGCCCCATTATTGGGGCTGCTCACTGGTTGGGCTGCAGATGGGAAGGGCCTGCAGGACATATATGGTTTCTGCAACCCCGGACAAAGACCTGCGAGTCAGGCCACAGAAATATGTGGTCATCTGGGTGTGGACAAGACAATGTCTTCAGCATGTTTGTAAAAAAACAAAGTGAACCGAGTGTGAGAATGTTTGCGTCTTGCTGTGGTGGGTGTGTGGGTGGACTGAAGCTTAGGGAAGTACTTGAACTGGTTTGGCCATTGGGAACTTAAGGCAGTGGATTTGAATATGAAGGACATGATAATCCAACGGCCATCTGGTCTGCTGGTCTCATCTGACTGAATAAATAACGGGCATAATCTGAAAACACACATGGGGAGGTTTGGAAAGAAAGAGGGCAAAGTTAAGGAGCGCGCTAGCGGGAGCAGCAGCAGAATCGCGGGCTTGTGGATATTGAGATTTGATTTAAATGGCAATAAGAAGCCTGGCTCCACACACGCAGACGGCCATGAATAATGAATCATGAGGCGTCCACTGAAGGAAAGGCAGAGAGGCCAGTTAATGACGGCTTTTGCCATATTCCTTTTTACCTCTCTGTTTCTGGCTGGAGTAGTCCTCACCTCAGGGTAAATCATGACAGTTCAATAATGCCAAGCTATGTGTGGAATGTCAAGCTAATGCCTCAGCGAGAGGTAGCGCTAGTCTTCATGAAATAGACGACTCTATAACTATCCTATTGTGATATAATTAACATAAGCATATACTCTTTAGATGTGAAAATTCACTATAAAATGGGTTTGAGAGGGTAAACAGAATAGAGTGCTGCAGGGATGACGTATTTAGGTAGGCCAACCAGGAAGTTAGCATCGTACTGGTTCCCTCTACAAAAAGCCAATGGGATTTTTCCATTTCGGATTTCCATTTTGGATTATTGCAGAAAATAAACTCTGTGGCAAACACACATTTATGTTACTTACACGTTATGTTCAGCAAGATAATCTCCAAAAAAGAACGCCACTTTTATGATTTTTGAAGAGTGAGTGCAATCGCCAGAAGAAAAAAGCTAACGTTAGGCTATAAACGAACTACACCATGGTCTCATGAGTGTGAGTTTACACAACGAGGCTGCGAACGTGGACGAGTCGGCGTGATGACGTTTAGTAGTTTCATTTAGCCACTTGTTAGCAACACATACAAGCTTCAAAATTCACGAGTGGGGTATTTATTGATGTATTTTATGTCGTAGAACAAAACGTTAAAGTCTCTTCAGCTTGTGTTAACCACAGAACACATGATAAAAACTCATTGACTTCCAGAAGAGGGAACTGGAAGAGCTAAAATGCTAACTCATTTCCGGGTTTTAAAACTCATTCCTGTAGCACTCTATAGCAGGCAAACACTGAAAATTAGCAGATGCATTTTGTGCAAAGGAGTTGTTAGACATTTCCGATGCAATGCCAGTCAAATGTTTTAACTGGAAAATAAGACCTTTGCATGAGTGAAAACAATTCATGGAACAAAAATCTGTTTTTCCCGGCTGCCCTCTCCTCTGTGTTGTTAGCTCGGCGATGTGCTCGGTGCGTAGCAGCCATGATCAATCAGTGCTCGGCCGGTGCTGAAGTCAGCCAGAGGAACAGACATTCCACTTTCCCAATGTTCCATGGGAGACTGTGCTGATGAATAGCACACTATGCTGCAATCCCAAACCCAACCCCCTCCTCCCTCTTTCTGTCTTTCTTTCTTTCTCACTCTCTCCACACCACTGTCCACACACACACACACACACACACACACACACCCTCTTTCCCCTCTCCCTCCCTCCCTCCCTCTGTCCAGCCGGCCACTGGGCCTTTGGAGCTCTGGTGTACGGTGGGTGGGTGGTAGGTGGGGGGTGCAGGGCGGAGAGAGCAGGCATTCAGAGCAACATGCTCGGGGAGATAACAATAGGTCCTCTGGGAGACCTGCAGATGTTAGCAGTGCAGGGAATAGTGGTGGGATCTTATCGCTACTCCAACATAAGCTGGGATGCTGCAAAACAACACATCCAACCCACCGATCTGCTTTCATTCTTTCTCTTTCTGCAGCTTTCTCTTTCTCTCCTCCACCTCCCCTTCACCTTCCCTCTCCCTCTCTGGGAAATGTGAGCCGCTTCTGCTAACATGCATGATGGAAACACTGAAAAAGATTCATTTCCAAACAGAAGAAAGGCCATTTCTTGTCATTGGCTGCTTGGAGAGGAGGGGCTCAGACCATGTGTCACTGTGCACAGGCTAGTGGTCATGGATGAGTGTCTACTAATACTACCTTGCACATATATCAAACTGAACTATTAGTTTCGGTAGAAAGGAGTATTTCTTACAACCCTGAAGTACAGATTCCTGGCCGTGACATATACAGTAGTCCAAACAGTTTGTCTTGTATTAGGTCTGCAACTAACGATCATTTTCATTGTTGATTAATCTGTCGATTATTTTCTCAATTTATCGATTAGTTGTTTGGTCTAGAAAATGTCGATCGGTGTTTCCCAAAGTCCAAGATGACGTCCTCAAATGTCTTGTTTTGTCCACAGCTCAAAGATATTCAGTTTACTGTCATAGAGGAGTACAGAAACCAGAAAATATTCACATTTAAGAAGCTGGAATCAGCGAATTTTGACAATGTTTTCTAGAAAAAAATGACTCAGATTAATTGATTATCAAAATAGTTGGCGATTAATATAATAGTTGTCAACTAATCAATTAATCATTATAGCTCTATCTTGTACTCTGAGAAATATACAGTGGGTGCAGTGTCGCAGCATGGTGAAACAGATCTTTAATAAATAAACAAAAAAATTATCTAAGAATTCAAAATTAAAAAAATAATATTTTAACACTGTAGGAGCCATTTAACTTCCAACAAATCATAAGTAACATGAATTTTTTCGAATTTTTTTTTTTTCAATAGGGCTGCACATTAATCAAAATTTTTTCTACCAAAGTTCTCATTCCTACCCCACCAGTATCCTTTTTTTCTGACATGATTTAAATGAGATGAAAATTCTGACCTGGTTTCCCCGTGTGTTTCTTTTGTCAGGCCTGTTAAAGATGCACTGGAACCCAGAGCATGCCCAGCCTCTCAGCCAGTGGCCTGAGCAGCACCTGGACGTCTCCTCCACCACCTCCTCTCCGGCCCACAAGTCGGAGTTCTACCCCGGCCGCGGTCGCGGCGGCTCCAGCTACGCCTGGGCCAATGACGACATCTCTGCTCTCACAGCCTCCAACTTGTTGAAGCGCTACGCTGAGAAGTATTCTGGCGTGCTGGACTCACCGTATGACCGGCCACCTGCTGTGGGCGCCTACCCAGAGCCAGTGGCCTTTGGGGGCCTCACCATCCCAAAGACTGAGCTGGAGCCCTGGCCACTGACACACAGCACTGATGCCTCCTATTCCCTGGTGCCCCCTGGAGGCCACGACAGCCTCTCAGGTTCCAAGGCTTTAGCCACATCCGCAGGCCCTCCAGGGGTTGGTAGCGTTTCGGTGGTGAACAGTAACCTCTCAGACTCGGGCTACAGCGGCAGCAGCTCCTGCAGCGGCTCCAGCGAGTACCCCTCTAGCTACAATGGCACCTATCTTTCCTCAGGGTACTGTCCCCAACCCGGTGCAGCACTTCCCCCCGCCTCCCTCCACACCCTCCAATCCACCCCCACCCTAGTGCCCAGCTATAGCCCTACCACACCTGTCTATAACTACCCCCCTAGCACGTACCCGCCCCAGACCAGCCTCGCCCCCAGCTACGGCCACCCCTCTGCAACTTACCTGCCCTCAGGTCTACCCGCCCCGACTCCCGTTCCCTCGAGGCCCACAGTGGTCGGAGGCAGCTATAGTTACCAGAGCACCAACCTCGGGACATCTGAGTCTGGAGGGACATTAAAAAGAAAAGCATTCGAGATGAGTATAGAAGAGGATGAGAGCGGGGACGGGTCTCGTTACAGGAAATATAGCTATGACCCGTTGAAGGCCGGGGGAAACTCACCCTACAGCGTGAATGACAAAACAGAGTGCCGGGGAAACGGCTTCAGCAGTTCCGGCAGCACAGACCCTCAGACCTTCAAGCCCGGTAAGCCCTCCGCCCAGCCCCTGGTGTCTCCTCAGTATGGGGCAGCTGGGGAGTACAGCCCTCCAGCGGGCATGACGGGGGAGAACGGCGTGGCAGAGCAGGGCTTCATCCAACAGCAGCAGCAGCACCGCTCCCAGGCCCACAAACGCCCTCCATTGTGTGCTCCGACTGTTGAGACTATGAAGAGCCCAGACCCCCGACTGTTGGACCTTGTCAATGGGGAGTTACTGGACTGCAGCCCGGCACTGGGCTGGGGCGAGCTGGCCGGGCTCACCCATGTCAAGGCTGCCCTGGAGGAGGACCTGCTGTGGCCCGTGTTGAGGCCCAGTCCAGTGATGCGGCCACCAAGAACCGTCCTGCTGTTCGGCCCCCGGGGAGGGGGTAAGACGACGCTGACTCGTTCTCTGGCGTCACAGTTGGGGGCTTCCTTCTACCGGCTGAGTGGAGCCCTGCTGGCGTCTAAAGGGAAGGCCGAGGCAGAGCACATTCTGGGGTCTCTTTTGCAGGTGGCCGGCGCACGTCAGCCCTCTGTAGTGCTGCTCAGCCAGGTGGAGGCCATGGAGGAGGAGGGGCTGAGGCAGACACTGCTGACCACCCTGGAGAAAGCCCAGGTGGGGACCACAGGTCTGGTGATTCTCGTATGTGCCACTGGAAGGCCGGATCTGCTGCAAGACGCAGTTCACCGGAGCTTTGCCAAGCGATATCACGTCGGCCTGCCAGACGTGGGGATGCGCAGGCAGGTGCTGCTGCAGGCGCTGTCGCCCCAGGGCTGCAGCCTGAGCGAGAGGGAGCTGAGCGCCGTGCTGCAGCGCACCGAGGGCTTCTCAGTGTGGGAGCTGCTGCAGCTCAGCCAGCAGGCGCTCTCCTCAGCATCCTCCCCCACCGGGGCCATGCATGGCCACCCCACATCCTCCGAACCCCCAGCCTTCACAGACTTTGAGAATGCCTTCTGCAAGGTGCGCCCACACACCACCACAAAAGAACTGGACACTTGTATAGAGTGGAGCAAGATGTATAACCACTGAGAAAGCAGCCAGTCACTGTACTCGGACTGCGTTACCACCCTGTCTTTGCTTCGACATGGAAAGCCTTGGGAATGTTTTGTTGTTGTTTTGTAATTACAGATTATGCAGCCAAAAGAGCCAGAGAAGCGGAACGATACGGGAGAGCTGACAAAGTTGTTTTGCTGGCAGAAGCATGCCACGGTGTGCTGTTTTCGTTTTCGTATGAATATCCGCAATATTTTATTTTTCCCAAAGAAAAGAAAGCTGAATAGGCCTTGTTGAGTGGGGGTAGTGTATTAGTCTTTTGGCCAACGGGAAAAATCAGATTAAATACTATTTGGGTACTCTCAGAGATCCTGATTAGCCTTGGTCCGGGACAAAATCAATTATTTGTTGCTAGGTGACGTGGTCCAAGATTATGGATAATCAGGGTTTGGAAAATCCCCCCTTTGACTGCTACTCTCAGGATCCTATTTATTGCCAGTCCACTTCCATGCTATCCTAATGTTGATTTAGCCATGGGATTGTCACTAATTATTCAGCACGAAGGGCTTGGGATCAGCCACAGTTCAGCAAACCACAGTTTTTTGACCAAAAAGATGTCAAACCAAATGTATAATCAGCAGCGTTGCTATATTTCTCAAAACAGACTCAAAATCACAATAAATAAAAGAATCCCTCTCAAATCCGAACATGCTGCTGTCCTTCCCCGGAGTTAAGTTGTTCAAGTAAAACCTTGCAGTCACTCGACATTTTGTTGGTTGTAGAAATACTTCACACACAATAGTACTATACTCACACTTTAAATAGTACAATTTACTTAACATCTACATACATTTTGTTCTTGACCTCACATTCCTCATCGTCTGCAGTTTTCCTGAGAATCTCACTTCCAGAACAAAAACGTGTACCTACAGCGTGTCTGTTTTCTCTTTCACTTACTCCTTTTTGTTTTCTTAGTGTGTACTCTTGTTTGAAATGCTCAGGAAGAATTTCTTTACCTCAGAAATATGAAATAAAGAATGTATGTAATCTTAGGGTCTTAGTAGAGAGCGAGGAGAAACCTGACAGTCTTGCAACACCCACTACAGCTGGGCTTTTACCTCGGGAGAGAAACTTGAATATGCTACAAAGAGTAACATTGAATGTAATTCAGGTATTTCAAAGGATATTTGATGCCATAAATCCATGTATTATTATATATGAATATATAAATACGTTTTTCTTTTCTGTTCTTTTACCCTTTATTTTTATTGTAGTTTATGGTGGAGTGATGATTGTCTTCAAGAAATGCTATGTAGAATACAGAAAATATTCCCTTTTTTTTGTTGGACAAACTGTTTGCAAATGTTACTTAGCGTTTACCTGTATATGCATGTCTGCTGTTTATAGTTTTACGGCTACAAAATTTGAAAATGTAAATACAACGCACACAATCATACATGTACACTCACAGTGAGCACAAAATACCTTCCAAAAAGAGAACGCAGATGCAAAAAAAAGCATAAATCTATATGTAGCTTTCAGCTAATCCCAAAGTCTAAGAATTCACAGTTTCTGTGTACATATTGTGGATGAACATGTAGACAATCCAGACAAATCTCTCCTTTTCCACCAGTTCTGTTTTAACAAGCTGGAAAAACTCGGTCACTGGACTGCTGGTGCAGAGGTCGTACATGTTAGACTGTTGCCATGGTCCTGAGGAGGTATACACACAATGATGTAATATTTCCCACTGCCCTTTCCTCCCTCCCTCCCTCCCTCCCTCCCTCCCTCCCTCATCATTATTTTTCTCTTTTTCTCTCTCCCCAGTGCAATCTCATTAGATTGGATTGCCCCCTGGCCACGAGCCCCAGTGGCCATGTGGCGTTGTATCCCCCCCCCCCTCTCTCTTTTCTCCCTCCCCTTCCCTTGTACCGATTCCTCTGGAGTGGAAGTGGTCTGATTGATGTCCAGCAACCCTATATCACAGTGCAGCCGTCCCTCTCCAGCTGGTGGCTTCAGTCATGCCGTACAGCCAGATCAATCAGAGTGACCCCCGCTGTGCATACTGATCACAAGACATTTACAACTTACAGAACAACCCGGGCCTCTAGCGGCACGCTCTAGATAACGCTAGCGATTATTCACATGTAATTACAGAAATTAAATAATAACGATGACTTAAAGGTAGGGCTGACCCGAATGCTTCGAAGCTTCGACCGTTGCCATGGTATTCGACCTCAAAATCAGTATTCAAATATTTCATTTTTTTGTTTTTGTGTATGTATAAGTATATAATAATGTATAAATCCCCAAATAGCCCATGAAATAAGGAATAACCCATCGACCTTCACACCAACGGGCAATTTAGAGTCAACAATTAACCTAACCTTAATGTCTTCGGACTGTGGGAAGAAGCCGGAGAACCCGGAGAAAACCCACGCTAACACGGGGAGAACATGCAAACTCCACACAGAAGGGGTCCTTATTCCATAAGGAATAAGCCCATAACATTATTCATATTCAACATTAATTATTATTAGTTATTCTCAGACGGATATCGCTGTTTGTTGTGTATAGAGCGCTGTCCCGGGCACTGAAACGTTGGAAATGGAAATGTCAGCCTGCTGCGCCGCGCCTCAAAGCGAAGCTTCGAATACCTTTGAATATTACTCACCAAAGCTTCGAAGCCCCAAAAAATAGTATTCGGAACAGCCCTACTTAAAGGTACAAGTAGCTACAACATTTTTGATTTGCTGTCGTGCCCACTACTCTCGACAGTTTGTCCAACAAAACAAGCTTTTATTTTTTACATGTTTTGATCTGTTATGGCGGTAACTTTGTTCTTGGTTATTGTACATTTTCTGTAACCATTTCTACCTCATTTTTGCGGCATATTGTACATGAAAGTATTTATTTCATGTCTTTTTTGATGTCTGTTTTAAACATGATAATAATGTTCTTGAACTGTAATGGTCTACCTCAGAAAAGACTGTATTTTAAGAGAAGAGTATCACACAATATTAAACAGAATTTGTCAATATTGCACTGCTGTTATTTCTTTGTTTTTTTTCCCTCTGATTTCAATTGTCCAGAGTGCAAAAACGACACAATGGTGGTGCTTACCTTATGTCTCTGTATCTGGAGCCTGGCTTGACCCCAATGTTAAGGTCAGCACGGTTACTTAAACTGATTGCTAAATCGTTTAATGTAGAAACACGCAAGACTACATCACAAGGATTTGGATTTGGCTTCATACAGGAGCAAAGTCAATGTGAAAAAAGGAAACAAAGTGGGTTCATGCGAAGGTTTGCTGTTAGATTTGAAAAAAGTAGTTTTGCAGTTGTTGAGGCCGTGTGTGTGTATCTGTGGGGTGAAAGATTAGAGTGAAGGGAAGCTGTGTGTGTGTGTGCATTAAAGTTAAAAACAAAGACAGAGAATACGCGTTTTGTGTGTCTACGTGCACACAAGTTTGCCAGCCTGCACGTGTGTGCGTGTGTGTTTCATGTGTGTGTTGCAGTGTCCAGAAAAGCAACAGAAGCAGTGCTAGCACACCCCTGAGGCTTCAGGCCCAGCACCAGAGCACAGAGGTCCTTCATCCCTGTCACTGTCTGTAAACAACTGCTCGTCCCAGCGGCCCGCCCCGCGCTATATCTGGCCTTTCCTGACATCTTTCAAAGACTCAAAACTAGCCGAGAGAAGAAGTAAATCTGAGAAACTCTGTGCGAAGAAGTGAAAGTTGTAGTCGAGGGCCTGAAACAGGATCCCCGGTTATGGATAGCGTTGTCAAAGCGGAGTTGGAAACATCTGCGACTGAATCCCTGTAGAACAGTAACGCTGGTGGTGTTGATGACAGAGTAATTAATTGTCTAATAATGATGCATAGCTCTGCTATAAGCACAACCTTGTGCTGCGGCTGCCCTTCATCCTCTGATGATGAAGGATAATCGTTTCTGCAGCTGTTTGGAAATTATTTCCTATCTTTTCCTGTCACAAACTCAATGACATAATCCACAGAGCAACGTCACCTTGCAAAGGTAGAATAGACCATGTGGAAATGTGACATTGGTATATGAGGAGAGGCTTATTTACATCTTGCATGCTAATTTCACACTACAGGTATGACATGTTTTGACAGGAGTTTTTCATGTTTTTGTACTTGCAGTAGTCACAAATACAGTTTTTAAGGCTTTACGTCCACAGTAAGAGGATTTGTGATAGTTTAACAAAGACACTGAAACAGTGTCCTGCCTTATATATATATACTTCCACAGCCTGTGAGTCACTTTCCATCCAGTAAGCGACTGAAAACCAGTTTGTCCTTGTCCTGAGTGATTCCCGTCCTCCAGGAAGTCAATCATTTTCTTCTCCCTGCTGATTGGAGGTAATTAGGCGAGCAGAGTTTGTAATTGGATAATAAAAGATGCTAATGAGCTGCTGTCCTATTTACTCATACTGTGGCAGTGAATAGCAGGCCGCAGCTCTGCCACACTTTTCATCACTGCGATACAGCTCTAATAAAAACTGAGTGAATGTACGTTTCACAATAATGAAAAGATATACATATCAATTATCAGAATCATTAGCTTTATGTAGTTGTTTCTTTTGTAATTCACTTTTTATTGCTTATCCAAAAGAAGTTACATCACACAGAACAAAGACATCAGAAACAAAAAAGAAAACAGTAATAACAATAAAACTAATAAGACCACAGGAAAAAAATAAAATACATTTAGATGTGAATGGTAGCAATGTAATAGGATGTTTGCAATACTTGCCCTGGTTGTTACTATCGTTTTGTTATAGGAGTGATAGGAGGAGTGAGTGCCTATATATATATATATATATATATATATATACATTGCTACCATTCACATCTAAATAAGTATGACTATCTCTCACATATCCTGATAATATCTTATTGGGTATACATCACCATCCCATAGATATCATGCATATGTCATAATATAAGTGAGATGCCCAGCTAGAGTCGCCGTTACCTATCAATATATAGTTTATTAGATAGTTAAGGTTAGAGGAATAATAATACATTTTGAATAATCTGATGACGTCAAAGGTGTGTAACTATAATGGAAACCAAAGCTTTTAGTCACTACAATGTACTTATGGATGCATTCATGACTATTTTGTTTGTTTAGTGTTTATTTGTTTTGTGCTGGTTGTGATTGAAGATTTTTTTTACCATGTGCACTCAACTTAAATATCCATATCATTTTGTAAATTGTTCATGTACATCTTCAGCTTCATTCAGAGGTGCCTTGACAAAAACTGAGAAAGTTATTTATGGTAACAACCTTCATAAAAAAGGTCATTCTTTGAATCTCATTTCACACGGTCACAGTCCTCCTCTCTACCTTTGCCGTGCGGCTGGTCCTCCATTGTCCGGGCCTTGATACTGACAAGGTTGACATCAGAGGAGAGCTCTGACACTGGGTGAGTTAGGACTGCCAGCTGTTAGCAATCAAGTCTATTTTGAAGTCAGGGACACATGGACCCCCAGGGCCAAAGCAGCAGCTAGCCCAACCCCTCGCCCCCCCCAACCCAGCCTACAACCTCCGAGCCCCCGGTCCCAGAGATAGCCGGCACAGCTGTATTGGTTCCAGATGTTTGCAAAGCTGCAGTAAGGGCCCTTTACCTAAGAGGACCCCGAAAATGATGACAGACCTGCACAGAGAGTGGTAATGCAACAAACAGTAACACAATCACTGAGCTGAAGAATATGTAATATATATTATAATATGTTGCCTGCTGCAAAAAGCCATTAAATGTCTTTAATTGAAAGGTTTTACATAATATTCTCAAGTTGACAGAGGAGGTGCTGCATATTGTGGCAGAGAAAGCATTACCACTGCAGTCTGCTTTTAGAGAATGGGATCAATGTCATTTAACATTAGATATCGGCTCCTTCCTGGACGGCGCAGCTGTCGTCACAAATATTGGCCTGAATACTAAAGAGTCTAATCTTCATGGTAACTTGCACTGAGTCCATCAACGCTGCAACATTTGGCAGTTTTGAACACAGTTGCAAGACCTAAAAAGAGAGAACATGGAAAAAAGGAATCACAATCATCAGATAAAGTCTGCAGCTTCAGGCCAGATGAATAAACTAATCTGAAACCTGGATCGAGTGAGGAAAGAAAGGCACAATGGAAACTGTTCAGGTTGTTTGAGAGGAAATGATCAAATCTTTGCAGCTGCATTGTTTCTGTGTCAGACAGGTCAATCAAAACTCTCAGGAAATTGGGTTTGACAGGTGGAATGTCCCGGTAAAATATCTTGGCCTGCCCCCTCTCACATGACTAAATTTGACCACTGAATAAATAAATACTAAATAGGTATTTACAATTGAAACGGAGGTGTCACTGAGAGAACGGCAGCAGAATCTGATATTAATAGAAACAGATGAAGGATTTAACATGAAAGTCTTCATGTTAAGTTAGTTTTCTTCGTGTTGGGTCGTCTGCAGATGATCATGTGTGATCTTTGCTATGATGGCACCTAATTCCAAACAGACTATTGAACAGATTGGATGAGAGGCAGGTTTAATGCAGGTCTATACCTCCCTCATGTGGCCAATCTAAGAAATTATAAAACCAGATGAATGACTACATTGTGCCATGAATCCATTCAGATTAGATCCAAACAGATAAGGCTACAATTACATGATTTTTTTTGTGGCATTTACTTTGTAAAATTCATCAAAACTGATGAGTTATATAAGTTTTGTGCAAATACTTAACTCACAAAGAGCATACGACATTAAATCCATCTGATGTGATTTTAAAATGACCAAATGCAATATGACAATGAAACAGGGTGTGCAATATTTACAGTGTTATAAAACACAACACACATTTTCACAGCCAAATAATATCTACAAATAGAACAATATTACAACTTCAAAACCTCAGACAGCAAAAACACATTAAACACACCAGTGACCCCTGGTGGATCTGCTTGGGAAACACTGAAAAGTCACATTAATTTCTGTTCCTTGTGAAGTCAAGTCAATTTTATTTATATAGCCCAATATCACAAATCCCTTTGTTCTTGGACCCTTGCAGTGGATTAGGAAAAAGTTAACAAAAAAAAGGCCCTTTAACAGAGAAAAAAATGGAAGAAAACCTCAGGAAGAGCAACTGAAGACAGATCCCCCTTCCAGGACGGAAAGACGTGCAATATATGTCGTGATCTGAGAGTCTGATCTGACATGGATAGGGAGCTAAAACTGGTGTAATATGGTCACAAATCTCTGGATTTAGTTAAGATTCTAGCTGCAGTGCTCTGAACCATTTAAAGACTTCTAGTAGTACTAGAACGTGGCAGGCCTGATAACAAAACATAAAATAATCCAGTCTGGATGATACCAAGGCATGAAGTATCATGAGGCATGATGTGGGGGAGCTTCATTTAATGGTATTTTTTTTTTTGTCACTTTAGTCTTTACTGCCTTTATACATACAGAAATAAAACACAAATATAACTACGAAACTTACAACATCAAAGAGGAGGATACAGTTTACAATTAATGATGCAGTATACAGAACTATTTTCTTATTAAAACATTTTCCAATAACTTACATTATTGTTAATAAAATTATACAGTGCCTATGTCTTTATTTCTTAACCTAATCCATTTTTCCATTCCTGTTAAACTCATCTTCTTTCACTCTTAGAGAATAAGTCATTTTTTTCCATCACAAGTATTTCCTGTATCTTTCTGCCAGCTGTGAGTAGGACTTTAAGCGGATATTTATCTTCCTTCAGCAACACTGTAGTTATATTGCCCAGGTATAAAATGGAACACTTCTTGGGGATTATATAGCCCAATACATCATTCAATACTGAATTCACTGTGTCCCACAATGGTTCTATTTTTGAGCCATTTAATGGTAAGAAAATATTTGGTTTCAGCCATGTTTCACATAGACCAATCAAATCCAGGCTATGCTCAAGAATCCAATCATCTATCAGTGAGGCTTTGGTAGACAATGATTTAATGTGAAGAAAACCAACTTTGAGGGCTTTTTAGAGCTGTAGATAAGGTAGTAATTTGAACAAAATGCCTTATTGTTATTATTGTAACAATCGTATCGTTTGCGGTGTTTGTTTCCCCACGGACCTTTTAGAGTGAGACACCTGTGAGAAAGTAGCTCCCTGGCTCGATGGACGTTCGTCGTGTATAACCATGACGGAATCAATAGTGTAAACAGCTGAAACAGCTTTAATCGTCTCATTTGTGCAGCGAACAGAATGTGTACAGAGTGAAACGTGGCGGCAGCGGAAACAACTTTGAGAGGACGGAGCAGAAACTAGTGCTTTTACTGTGCAGCTAACGTTAGCCACCTAGCCTAGGGCTATGCTAACAAACACACGTGGTCGGCAGGGAGAGGCGGAAGGTTTGAATCCGCCGCCGCTGACTTTGTCGCGGAAGGAAGTCTTGACACTCTACTGTGGATGTTTCTTTTTCCGGATGCAGCAGAGAAGGTAAAAGTGAAACTGTTTTAACGTCACTAGTTTATTTGAGAGACCGGTAACGGTAGGGAGCTTTGTGAAACTCTGATGAGACAATAATTTGCACTAATTTTGCACATCTGTTTATACCTTATACTATGTTTAATTCTTGTGTATATATTATATCGTATATTTGTAGATTTCAATTTTTTATTTTTATTTTATTCTAACACTTAATTATCCTACAGTTATTTTTTTTACTGTTTTATTGCACCAACCCACCAAAGTAAATCCCTAGTGTAAATCTCATACACCTGGCAATAAACGAGTTTCTGATTCTGATTCTGATGAGCGATGTGATTTCAGCCAGGAGGAAACTCAAGAGACAGGATTGCAACATTTTATGAGCTGATGAATGAGACAGTAGAAAGGTGTCCTTCTTCATGAGAAATCAAGGCAATGATGAAAACATTGATGCAATGTAATTGATTTGTGTTTGTGAGCACATGCAACTTTAGAGAAAGTATTGTGACAACAACAACAACAACTCAGGAGGACTGAGAGAGAGATTACTCAAGTTGACATTGGACAAGTGTTGACAGATGTGCAGAGCTACAGAGTTGTTACGTGAAAATAGCAAAATTATTTGCTAGTCCCAAATAATCTGTGGAGGAACAACTTTAAAAAATATTTGGAACAACTAACTTAATCAGACACTATTATAATTCCTTCCTATGATGCTGCTCAGAGTGATCACAGTGACCAGCTTGTCTGACAGCAGGTGTCATTGAGTTACATTATGATGCGTTCAGGCTCTACTCCGTAAATTTGTATGAGGCGATGGTAAATTATAACGTGTGTTCAATGTTATCTTGTAAAATGTAGTTTTTGGTGACAAACTTGAATAAATGCAGTTGTTTGATGTAGATGTTTTCACACAAATATATAATAGATATTAGGGAGGGAAATATCACCTGTTTAACTTCCTAACACTAGCTTATAATATATAATTAGAACTACTAATGCCAAGATTCTTTTTAATCAAAGCAACTAATTAAATAAAAAATAATAATAATTTATTTTCTAATCATTTGAATTGCACTCTGTTTATTTAAATGTGAAATTGCAATAAAAAATATTAATAAAGAAACGTGATGTCAGTATTGCTAAAAAATAATCGTGATTATCATTTTGACCATAATCGTGCAGCCCTAATACACACAAAGCAACGGGATGGCAGAGTCTACTGTGAAAACAGTAAAACGACCAAGGCAGTAGGAGAGGACCTATACTAGGGCTGCACGATTATAGCCAAAATGATAATCACAATTATTTTGATCAATATTGAGATTTTGATTATTTATCATGATGTTAGGGACAACATATTTTTTATTGCAATTTGCAATCTCTGAGGTAGAATATTTTTCTCATTACCAGCTGCGTTTAATGTTGTTGAATATTGAAAGCATACAACATATTTCAAATTCAGTGACCTCTTTAGTTTCGTCATGAACTTCTTAAAAAATCATGAAATTATGGGATGTGGTCTGTAATAGACATGGATATTCTCTATAGTTTGTACTAAGCTGGAAACTGCAACAGTCAAATGACATGATTTTTCTATTTGAATGATTTTGTGTCTGAAATGTGATTTTTTTTTTTGTGTCTCCGTTCTCCAGAAGATGCTGGGAGAGCAGCTGGAGAACCACAGGGAGGCTCATCAGAAGCAGCTCAGCCACCTCCGAGACGAGATCGATGCTGGACAAACTCACAGAGTAAGAAAACTCCAGTAAAGCAAAATATTCTGTCGTTACTAGATTATTGTTTCATATTTTTTTTGATTTTTTTTTTTATAATTTGAAGTTTTATTGAGTTTTATAACCAGTATATCCAGCAACAAAAAGGTGAAAACAAAACAAAAAACAAACAAACAAATGAGCAGGCAGGAAACCTAACAGACATTCAGGCTACAATAATGCAGTGGGCATTGGCACATGCCATCAGTTAAATCAGCGGTCAGCAACCTGCGGCTCCAGAGCCACATGCGGCTCTTTAGCTCCTCTCCAGTGGCTCCCGGTAGCTTTGACAAAAAGTTACATGGAAATGAATAACAGTTATTATTATTATTATTTTTAAATTATCACTTTTGTAGTGTTTCTTACATTCTCCAGTTGTAAAAATATGTAGCCTATACAACGAATTAAAAAAATGCATGTCTACGGCCCATCGTCTTATCCTCTAATTTAGCCGAACCTCGATAGCTCAATAGGCTAGTTATGGATTCTAAATCCCAAAAAAGAAAAGTCTCAGAGAAATTTAATAGTGCGTGGACAGATTCAACAATAACAAAGTAATATTGAAAGACATTTCCAGAACAATCACACTGCATTTGCAGATTAGACAGCAGGCGCTTCTAGCCAGATGTTTCTTCAATATCCTGCCTCTCATTAGCACTCAGGTCCTCACTACATTAGACTTTATAGGATGTGTTACCTCCATTATGAGGCTCAAATATGTTTTGCTGCTCCAGACAGCGTTCTTTAATTTTTTTGGCCAAAAAATGGCTCTTTTGATAGCAAAGGTTGCCGTCCCCTGAGTTAAATACTTAATTAATAAGACCTCCCGAGCGGGCTCTTATTAAACAGCGTTTAATGAGACTATTTTTATTTTTAAAACAGCGCCCCCGTTCAGTAACAGTTCAGGCGGACAGTAGCACTGCAGCACGGAAGACAACTAGAGGCTTCCAAAACAAAAACTCACAAAACGTTAATAAATTCAGATGAAGTTCAGTTACAGAGACACACGGTAAAATAATACTTTAACACATGCTCTTTGGTGGATTATGTGTTTGACGATTTACAGGAGATGCTTGGACAAATTCGGAAAAGATGATGAATCCAATTTTATCCGTATATTTGATCGGTAATTAGAGCCGCGCTGTTATTTTCCTTGTTTTTTTAAGGGAGTTCTGCTGATGCAGACGCCAGGTCAGAGCGGGACTGTGGTTCATGACCTGCTTTAATCTGCTTCTGCAGCTTCACTGGTTGACTCCATCCTTCTGGTTTATCACTACAGTTTCTTTTTTGACCGCTTGCTTCCACCAGCATCAAAGTTATAACTGCCTGTTCCAGCAGGATCACAATACGAATGCCTCCTCTAAAGCAGAGCGCTGCACACACACACGGCACCACGGTCGCTCATCGACGCAACTCACGGCTCGTATTAAAACACTGTCATTCTGAAAATATCGGTACTAATAAAACGGGGTATCGTACCGTTTTTAACGGCAGGGTATCGCGATAACTTCCTAGTATCAGTATACCATGCAACACTCGGTGTAATAATACCTATGTATGTGTAAGTATTTTTATTTTGAAAAAATTTGCCTCTTCCCTGATATATTCCCCATTGTTGGAGAGATTCCTCTCGCACATTTTTCCTCAAATATACAACCAAGGTCTTTTTCCCATATCGACCATATCGTTTTTATATCCCTTGTTATTTACCTAAGGACATAACTCATACCACGTTGATGCTTTATGAAACATTGTTGGTAGTTGTAGGTAGTACTCTATTGGGTTTTTTCTTGACAGAAGTGAACTTTACCCTTAATACAATGTCTAATTTGTAAATATTTCCAAAGATGGCCATGCCCCTCCTTTTATCTGTTTTTTAAAGATATTTATTCTTAATTTTAGCCTTTTTTATTGATGGTGGATGGCATAGAATGGAACCAGGGGAATTACATAGTATGTGTCAAAACCACTTGATTTATTATTTTTAATTTGTATTTTATTTTATAATTTGTTACTTTTGTTTCCATATTGATAGAGTGACAGATAGTGAAGGTCTCCATTTAATCATTGTCATTTAATCATTATTTTCAAAAGGCCTTAAATGTAATTAAATGTGAGTCCATTTTAATTTCTTTTCATCATTACACAAGGTACATTGCCATTACATGATCAGATCATCATTGTATGACCGAATATACCTACCTGTGTTTTGTGTTGTACATGGTTTTGCTCTGTCTTCCATTGAAACTGATGCAAAAAGTCTGTTTAGAATGTGGTGAACCGGGGTCTGTAATTGGAGCAGTAGAGACTTTATATGTTTTGTAAATGTTGGTGTAAATCTTTTCTTTCAAGACTGCTGAATGAACAAAAGGACTTGAAGGGCCTGGAGGAGATGACAACTGGAGCAGCTGGAACAAACATTTGGTAAGTATCACATCAACTAGTAGTTGTTGTAGTAATATTAATAGTAATTGTTGTTGTAGCAGTAGTAGTAATATATATATGTAATGTCATATTATGCCACAACAAATTGTTGAAAAAAATGTCATAAGAAATGTCATAGTATGCTATGCCATAAAAATGTCATCGTATACAGTATGCCATAAACATGTCATAGTATGCCATAACAAATTAATAATATAGTATGTATAAAAATGTCATAAAATAAGTCATAGTGTAGTGTGTCAAAAAATAATATAGTATGTCAAAAAAATGTTATGAAAAAAAAGTCATAGTATAGTATGTCGAACATTTTCATAAAAAAACTCATTGTAAAGTATGTCGATTAATTTTGTGGAAAAAAACCCCTCATTTATAGAATGTCGAACATTTTCATGAAAAAAAAGTCATAGTATAGAATGTCGAAAATGTTCATGAAAAAAGTCATAGTAAAGTATGTCGAACATTTTCATGAAAAAAGTCATAGTATAGTATGTTGATTAATTCTGTGGAAAAAAACTCATAGTATAGAATGTCGAAAATGTTAATGAAATAAAAGTCACAGTATAGTATGTCGAAAATTTTCATGAAAAAAAGTCATAGTATAGTATGTAGATTCATTTTGTGGAAAAAAAAGTCATAGTATAGTATGTAGATTAATTTTGTGGAAAAAAAGTCATAGTATAGTATGTTGATTAATTTTGTGGAAAAAAAACTCTGTATGTCATAGTTTAGTATGCCATAATAATAATATATTATGTTATAAAAAAGTGATAGTATGTTATGCCACATAAATGTCATAGTATACAGTAGTATGTCCAAAATTATATATATAGTATGCCATAAAAAAAGTCAGTGTGGTATGCCATAAAGATGTCATATTATACTATACAAAAAATATCATGACATGAAAAAGTTATAGTATGCTATAAAAAATGTCATAAAAACATCTTAGAACGCCTAAACAGAATTTATACTATAGTATGCCATAAAACTAACAAAAAATTTCACAGTATAGTTGGCCATAAAAACCATGATATAGCATGTCATTAAAAAAAATCATAGTATAATATGCCATAAAAAATATATCATACTAGACTATGACATAGAACAATTAATATGGTATGTCAAAAAATGACAGAGTATAATATATCATAAAAGGTCAGTATGGTATGCCATGAAAATAACAATATGGTATGTCATAAAAAACACACACACATACACACACACACACACACACACACACGTGTACTGCATATAATATATATATCTATATCTATATCTATATCTATATAGATATAGATATATATATATATATATATATATTTATTTATTTATATAAATATATATTTATATATATATATATATATATATATATATTTATATATATATATATATATATTTATATATATCTATATCTATATAGATATAGATATATATATGTAAATATATATATATATATTTATATTTATATTTATATATTTATATATAAATATATATATATATATATATATATATATATTTATATTTATATTTATATATTTATATATAAATATATTTATGTTTTGTCATAGTATACTACACCATTGTTTCAGAGAGATAACAGGGATGGAACAGGAAACCACAAATTTTGCTAATCATTTTTTAATTGAAAATGCGGCATCACAATCTGAGAGCCAACCCGACATTGGGGTTGTCAACACCTCTTAGGTCATACAGTAAAGATGTTGCATGACATGGACAAAGTGGAGAAACTCTGTTGTCCTCAGTTTTGGTCTGAAACTGCACACATCTGGGGAGAAAAGAAGAGAAGCACAATAAAAGAATTTGCACCACATTCACATAGCACAGCATATGATTGAGGCTTATGACATACTATACTGACATTTTTATGACATAATCTAGATGAATTTGGCGAAATACCAGAAGTAACGCAATGACCATTACTGCTGTGGCATCTCCCTACAATACGCACACGTTTGAATGTAAGCTGGACTAAGAAATGTACAATTTTCTACTTTTACCTTTACTTTCTATGTAACGTTACCTTTAGGCCACTAAGAGTAGCTACGCTAGCTAAACAATGTTAACTTAGCGTACGTTGCTTGTTTCACCGTTTAGGACTAAAGTCAGGCAGCTGAGAACTGCTTAGGTTCTTCTCGCACTCCTAGACTTCGTTGTCAAAATTACCGTCTAGGTGCGGTGGGGGTCCCACAGAACAAATGAACTCAATCAACTAATTGTGGCGTATTGTGAAATATATCATTAGTTGCTCTAACCAGGGCAACCTAATGACCACATAGTAAACATCATTAATCGGTCAGCATCACAAACAGAACTAGTACAAAGTGTCAGTTAACCGTGTTATACTATATTATAATATATTTTTTTCGACATACTATCCTATGACATTTATGCAAACTTTATTGACATACTATACTATGACTTTTTTTGCAAAAATATTCGACATACTATACTATGACATTTAAGCAAAATTTTTCGACATACTATGACTTTCTTTAAGAACATTTTTCGACATACTATACTATAACTCTTTTTTGCTAAATTTTTCGACATACTATACTATGACTTTTTTTGGCAAAAATATTCGACATACTATACTATGACTTCTATTTGCAAAATTTTTCGACATACTATACTATGACTTTTTTGCAAAATTTTTCGACATACTATACTATCACATTTAAAGGTCAACTATTATGCAAAATGCACTTTTCCATGTCTTATAAACATCAATATCTGTCCCCAGTGTGTCTAGAGACCACCGAAGTATCATAAAAGACCATCCTCTCTCTTTTTCTCCTGCTCCATCTCTCGGAAAATGTGTCAGAAGTGGCGCTGTTCGTAATTCCTGCCACTCCTGACGTCAAAAGGGCTTTTCGAGCCATATATGGCTTTCCGCTTTCTACAGCAACACAACAGCTCCCTCCCTCCTTACCCAGCTAGGTGAGCCCGCCCTCCTCGCTGCTCGCTGTATGCCATGTTTTTCCTCGGTATAATCACAGACCTGCTAACAGGACAAGCAAAGCATGCTACTACTTCTGTTAGTCTGCAAGAACCAGCAGAAAGGTCTTCATGTCCTCCCATCATCTGAGGACGTGAAGACCCAGTGGATACACTTCATCTTTTAGCTGTTTTAGGTGATTTTTGACTGAAATGTCCTCACAGCAACAGTAAAACACACGGGTCAGTAGGCTACAGGATTCACTGCAAACTGAAGCTCAGGATGGATCCGTACCGGCTGTCTGGGACCCAACTTCAAACCTGGAAGCTGTAAGTTTGTCATGTTTATGTTGTTTTAGCTTCTGTTTATTTAGCAGACTGTTTGCCTGTTAGCGTTAGTATGTTGCGCGGCTAACGCCGCTAGCTTTCATACTGGCTCCACCGGGGCTTTGTTTACATGCAAACCTTCTGCTCTGATGTGTCTGTCTGCGTTACAGATATGTTGAGAGTGTGTAGATTTACTCCACAGACTGTCCTGAAGGAGCTCATGTGAAAAACAAACAGTCAAACTGTACGAATTTGTGACGGATTACCGGAGTTATAGTGGGCGAACGAGCAGGGAGAGAGAGAGAGATGCCGTGAGCTCAGAGCAGATAGCTGTTGATCAGAGGAGTCTCTGTAACGTTACTTCCCTCTTAGAGCTATTAAAAGACATTACAACGTGAATACTGGCAGCTTCTTTGTTGTCTTGGGCTAAATAATACATAAAGGTTTACTAAAGTCTAAGCTTCTAGGTCTAGCTTTTGATACAGACAACACAAGTTACACTCCAAGTCAAAAGTTCTGTGTAATCCATTTCTTCCTCCATACTTGATAAAAAATGATTTATCATTTTACACTGTTTGTAGCTGTTGCCATAACTACACATGTTAGAAGATGATGTTACTGTTATACACCTTGATGTTATTACATGACAGTATATTCTAACACTGAATCTGTCATGTTTTACAGGTCATCTGAGTGACCTGATCCACATGGAGATGCAGCAGGATGAACTATTACCAGCTGACACAACTTCACTCTACAAGAAACCCTTTACTCTGAAGGAGGACATGATGTGGACAGTTTACATACAAGTCATGGCTTTGCTGCTTTTGGAATTATGTGTACCCAATTTATAATTCAGTGTTATTATTGTGAATAAAGAGCTGTATTTTTAAGGAGGGTTTTTGTCATTTTTAAATTTACAATTAATGATCTTGTGGTATAAGATACATATAACATGTTCTTTCACAAAGTAATGTAATTACAGTTTAAACAGGTGATATGGAAAATTAATTTTATGTCATGCATGTAGAAGGGTACAGGTAGTAAATAGTGACTGTAAGCAACACAACACATTTCTGTTTCACAGTCAAACTTTATTTCAGTAGACAGATGACAATATTAATTATACACAGTATTTTGAACGTGAACAGATAACCTGCAGCTTTGACAAACATTTCACAGCATAAATATGGCAATAACTGTCTAAGTTACTCTGAAACATGGACTTAGTACTGTGGTTACTGAGCAGTTTTTATATATAAGATCAGTAATTCCACCTTCAGTTATGTTGACACTACAGGATAAAGTCTATTCCAGCATGGCAGGATACTGTAAGTGTAACTTTAACCGGTCTGTAGTCATGATAACACAGAGACAGCTCCTACAGTAAATAATATACCATTACTCTGATTACTTTCATACATTTATCAGGTGTCTTATACCAGAAATAATGAACTGACTACTGTTTCACATCTTCTATTTTCCCCCCTGATGTTCGCTGTGTTTACACAGTTACATGTAGCTACATGCTAACAGGTAACCTCTGTATCTCCCATGTAAACAGAGCTATCTGCTCACAGCAAACGTTTTCTTCTTCACTGGGTCTTCTTCTTCTGTCGGTCGTTTCTCACAAATGGACCTGTAAAGACAAACGTAAAACAGAGTGTATGTTTACGGTTTACAGAGTTTATGCATAACGTAAATACTGAGCTAACGTGAAGGAGCTAAAAATAGCATATTTACCGGAGCAGAACCGTCAGAAAACCCAGAATCTTGGCCGCAGATGTTGTTCATTTCTCCTCGACTTCGGATCAGATTCCTCCGGGAACGTGCGCTGTGTTAAGTTTCTGGTTTATAAACTTTTAATTAGTTTATTTTTAACTTTAGAAACGCGGATAAACTCAGTGAATCTCTCTCCCTGCTCTCTGGCTGCAGTGCGGGGAGGGGCAGTGACGCTGTTGAAGCCGTTTGATTGACAGAAAACGCTGACCAATCAGAGCAGACTGGGATGAGACCGGAGGAGACAGGCTCTGAATCAGAGGATTTTATAATGAGCGAAAAAGGGGGTTGATGAAGAGAGGGATTTTGAGAAAAATAGAGGGTTTTTTGAATATTACAGCATGTAAACATGTTCTAGTAGAACATTAACATACACATATGAACCTGGAAATGAGCATAATATGAGACCTTTAAGCAAAATTTTTCGACATACTATACTATGACTTTTTTTGCGAAATGTTTCGACATACTATACTATGACTTTTTTTGCAAAATTTTTCGACATACTATACTATGACTTTTTTTGGCAAAAATATTCGACATACTACACTGACTTTTCATTTGAAAAAATTTATCATACTATACTATGACTTTTTTTGGTAAAATTTTTCGACATACTATACTATGACTTTTTTTGGCAAAATGTTTCGACATACTATACTATGATATTTAAGCAAAATTTTTCGACATACTATACTATGACTTTTTGTGGCAAAAATATTCGATATACTATACTATGACTTTTTAAGCAAAATTTTTCGACATACTATACTATGACTTTTTTTGGCAAAAATATTCAACAAACTATACTATGACTTTTTAAGCAAAATTTTTCGACATACTATACTATGACTTTTTAAGCAAAGTTTGCGACATACTACTATGACTTTTTTTGGCAAAATTTTTCGACATACTACTATGACTTTTTTTGGCAAAATTTTTCAACATACTGTACTATCACATTTAAGCAAACTTTATTGACATACTATACTATGACTTTTTTTGGCAAAAATATTCGACATACTACACTATGACTTCATTTGCAAATTTTTTTATCATACTATACTATGACTTTTTTTTGTAAAATTTTTCGACATACTATACTATGACTTTTTATCTGCAAAATTTTTTATCATACTATACTATGACTTTTTTTGAGAAAGTTTTTCAACATACTATACTATGACTTTTTTTGCAAAATGTTTTGTCATACTATACTATTTATTTTTTTGGCAAAATCTTTCGATATACTACACTATGATATTTAAGCAAAATTTTTCGATATACTATACTATGACTTTTTTTGGCAAAAATATTCGACATACTATACTATGACTTTTTAAGCAAAATTTTTCGACATACTATACTATGACTTTTTTTGCAAAATGTTTTGTCATACTATACTATTTATTTTTTTGGCAAAATCTTTCGATATACTACACTATGATATTTAAGCAAAATTTTTCGATATACTATACTATGACTTTTTTTGGCAAAAATATTCGACATACTATACTATGACTTTTTAAGCAAAATTTTTCGACATACTATACTATGACTTTTTTTGCTTAAGTTCTTCTCGCACTCCTAGAAACTCCAAAATTACCGTCTAGGGGCTGTGGTGGTCCCACAGAATAAATTAACTCAATCAACTAATTGTGGCGTATTGTGAAATATATCATTAGTTGCTCTAACCAGGGCAACCTAATGACCAAATAGTAAACATCATTAATCGCTCAGCATCACAAACAGAACACGTACAAAGTGTCAGTTAACCGTGTTATACTATATTATAATATATTTTTTTCGACATACTATCCTATGACATTTATGCAAACTTTATTGACATTCTATACTATGACTTTTTTTGGCAAAAATATTCGACATACTATACTATGACATTTAAGCAAAATTTTTCGACGTACTATGACTTTTTTTAAGAACATTTTTCGACATACTATACTATAACTCTTTTTTGCTAAATTTTTCGACATACTATACTCTGACTTTTTATCTGCAAACATTTCTATCATACTATACTATGACTTTTTTTGAGAAAATTTTTCGACATACTATACTATGACTTTTTTTGCAAAATGTTTCGACATACTATACTATGGCTTTTTTTGGCAAAATCTTTCGATATACTATACTATGATATTTAAGCAAAATTTTTCGACATACTATACTATGACTTTTTGTGGCAAAAATATTCGACGTACTATACTATGACTTTTTTTGGCAAAATCTTCGACATACTATACTATGACTCTTTTTTGCAAAATTTTTCGACGTACTATACTATCACATTTAAGCAAAATTTTTCGACATAGTACTATGACTTTTTTTGGCAAAAATAGTCGACATACTACTATGACTTTTTTTGGCAAAATTTTTCGACATGAATACTATCACATTTAAGCAAAATGTTTCGACATACTATACTATGACTTTTTTTGGCAAAATCTTTCGACATACTATACTATCACATTTAAGCAAAATTTTTCGACACACAACTATGACTTTTTTGGCAAAATTTTTCGACATACTATACTATGGCTTTTTGGCAAAATCTTTCGACATACTATACTATGATTTTTTGCGTAATTTTTCGACATACTATACTATGACTTTTTAAGCAAAATTTTGCGGCATACTATACTATGACTTTTTTTGGCAAAATATTTTGACACACTATACTATGACTTTTTTTTTGCGAAATGTTTCGACATACTATAGTATGACTTTTTATTTGCAAATTTTTTTATCATACTATACTATGACTTTTTTTGCGAAATTTTTCAACATACTATACTATGACTCCTTTTTGCAAAGTTTTTCGACATACTATACTATGACATTTAAGCAAAATTTTACGACCTTCCATACTATGACATTTTTGCGAAATTTTTCGACATATTATACAATGACTTTTTTTGGCAAAATTTTTCGACATACTATACTATGCCTTTTCTCATGAAAATTTTCGAGATTCTATACTATGACATTTTTTTACGAATATTGTCGTCATTTTTTCACGAAAATATTCGACATGCTATAGTATGACTTTTTTCATAAAAATTTTCGAAATTTTAAACTGAGTTTTTTTTCCACCAAATTAATCGACAGACTATACTATGCCTTTTTTCATGAAAATTTTCGACATTCTATACTATGACATTTTTTTACGAATATTTTCGACATTTTTCACGAAAATTTTCGACATCTTTTCACGAACATTTTCGACATGCTATAGTATGACTTTTTTCATGAAAATTTTCGAAATTTTAAACTGAGTTTTTTTTCCACCAAATCAATCGACAGACTATACTATGCCTTTTTTCATGAAATTTGTCGACATTCTATACTATGACATTTTTTTACGAATATTTTCGACATGAAAAATTTTCATGAAAAAAGTCATACTATAGTATGACTTTTTTCATGAAAGTTTTCGACATTCTATACTATGACATTTTGTTATGAATATTTTCGACATGCTATAGTATGACTTTTTTCATGAAAATTTTCGAAAGTTTAAACTGAGTTTTTTTTCCACCAAATCAATCGATAGACTATACTATGCCTTTTTTCATGAAATTTTTCCACATCCTATACTATGACATTTTTTTACGAATATTTTCGACATTTGTTCACGAAAATTTTCGACATGCTATAGTATGACTTTTTTCATGAAAATTTTCGAAATTTTAAACTGAGTTTTTTTTCCACCAAATCAATCGACAGACTATACTATGCTTTTTTTCATGAAAATTTTCGACATTCTATAGTATGACTTTTTTCATGAAAATTTTCGAAATTTTAAACTGAGTTTTTTTTCCACCAAATCAATCGATAGACTATACTATGCCTTTTTTCATGAAAATTTTCGACATTCTATACTATGACATTTTTTTACGAATATTTTCGACATTTTTTCACGAAAATATTCGACATGCTATAGTATGACTTTTTTCATGAAAATTTTCGAAATTTTAAACTGAGTTTTTTTTCCACCAAATGAATCGACAGACTACAGGTACAGCTCACAAAATTAGAATATTGCGAAAAAGTTCAATATTCTTCGTCAGTTATTTAAGAAAGTGAAAATGTAATATATTTTAGACTCATTACATATAAACTCAAATGTTTCAAGCATTTTTTCATTTTAATTTCGATAATTACAGCCTACAGCTCAAAAAAGAAAGAAAAAGGTATCTCAAAATATTAGAATATTTCATAAGATCAATCAAAAAAAGGATTTACAATACAGAAATGTCAGACTTCTGAAAAGTTTGTGCATTAATTCACTCAATACTTGGTATTGAGTGAATAAAATGCACAAATTACTGCATCAATGCGGCGTGGCATGGAGGCGATCAGCCTGTGGCACTGCTGAGGCGTTTTTGAAGCCCAGGTTGCTTTGATAGCGGTCTTCAGCTCATCTGTATTGTTGGGTCGGGTCTTTCTCATCTTCCTCTTGACAATACCCCATAGATTATTTATGGGGTTCAGGTCAGGCGAGTTTGCTGGCCAATCAAGCACAGTAATGTCATGGTCAGCAAACCAGTTAGTAGTAGTTTTGGTACTGTGGGCAGGTGCCAAGTCCTGCTGGAATAGGAAATCAGCATCTCCGTGAAGCTTGTCACCAGACAGAAGCATGAAGTGTTCTAAAATTTCCTGGTAGAGGGCTGCGTTGACTTTGGACTTGATAAAACACAGTGGACCAAGACCAGCAGATGACATGGCACCCCAAATCATCACCGACTGTGGAAACTTCACACTGGACTTCAAGCAACTTGGATTCTGTGCCTCTCCACTCTTCCTACAGACTCTGGGACCTTGATTTCCAAATGAAAAGCAAAATTGACTTTCATCTGAAAAGAGGACTTTGGACCACTGAGCAATGGTCCAGTTCTTCTTCTCCTTAGCCCAGGTAAGATGCTTCTGACGTTGTCTCTGGTTCAGGAGGGGCTTGATACTAGGAATGCGACAGCTGTGTCCATCTCCAGAAGACGTCTGTGAGTGGTGGCTCTTGATGCACTGACTCCAGCCTCAGTCCACTCCTTGTGAAGCTCTCCCAAGTTCTTGATTCGGCTTTGCTTGACAATCTTGTCAAGGCTGCGGTCATCCCTGTTGCTTGTGCACCTTTTCCTACCACACTTTTCCCTTCCATTCAACTTTCAATGAACATGCTTCCTCGATACAGCACTCTGTGAACAGCCAGCCATTTCAGCGATGACCTTCTGTGGCTTACCCTTCTTGTAGAGGGTATCGATGATCATCTTCTGAACAACTGTCAAGTCAGCAGCCTTCCCCATGATTGTGGTTGTGTGTACTGAACTAGACCGAGAGATACACGGTATTTAAACTGTATGAATAGTAATTTACTCAAACTCAAAATTAAATATTCTAATATTTTGAGATACCTTTTTCTTTCTTTTTTGAGCTGTAGGCTGTAATTATCGAAATTAAAATTAAAAAAATGCTTTAAACCTTTTAGTTTATGTGTAATGAGTCTAGAATATATTACATTTTCACCTTCTGAAATAACTGACGAAGAATATTGAACTTTTTCACGATATTCTAATTTTTTGAGCTGTACCTGTATACTATGCCTTTTTTCATTAAAAACTATTTTTTTCAAAAAAACTCAGTTTAAATTTTCGTCAATTTTCATGAAAAGTCATGCTATAGTATGACTTTTTCATGAAAATGTCGAAATTTTAAACTGAGTTTTTTTTCCACCAAATGAATCGACAGACTATACTATGCCTTTTTTCATTAAAATTTTCGACATTCTATACTGTGACATTTTTTTATGAATATTTTTGACATGACTTTTTTCATGAAAATTTTCGAAAATATTCGTAAAAAAATGTCACAGTATAGGATGTCGAAAATTTTAATGAAAACAGGCATAGTATAGTCTGTCGATTCATTTGGTGGAAGAAAAACTCAGTTTAAATTTTCGTCAATTTTCATGAAAAGTCATGCTATAGTATGACTTTTTCATGAAAATGTCGAAATTTTAAACTGAGTTTTTTTTCCACCAAATGAATCGACAGACTATACTATGCCTGTTTTCATTAAAATTTTCGACATTCTATACTATGACATTTTTTTACGAATATTTTCGACATGACTTTTTTCATGAAAATTTTCGAAAATATTCGTAAAAAAATGTCACAGTATAGAATGTCGAAAATTTTAATGAAAACAGGCATAGTATAGTCTGTCGATTCATTTGGTGGAAAAAAAACTCAGTTTAAATTTTCGTCAATTTTCATGAAAAGTCATGCTATAGTATGACTTTTTCATGAAAATGTCGAAATTTTAAACTGAGTTTTTTTTCCACCAAATGAATCGACAGACTATACTATGCCTTTTTTCATTAAAATTTTCGACATTCTATACTGTGACATTTTTTTATGAATATTTTTGACATGACTTTTTTCATGAAAATTTTCGAAAATATTCGTAAAAAAATGTCACAGTATAGATGTCGAAAATTTTAATGAAAACAGGCATAGTATAGTCTGTCGATTCATTTGGTGGAAGAAAAACTCAGTTTAAATTTTCGTCAATTTTCATGAAAAGTCATGCTATAGTATGACTTTTTCATGAAAATGTCGAAATTTTAAACTGAGTTTTTTTTCCACCAAATGAATCGACAGACTATACTATGCCTGTTTTCATTAAAATTTTCGACATTCTATACTGTGACATTTTTTTACGAATATTTTTGACATGACTTTTTTCATGAAAATTTTCGAAAATATTCGTAAAAAAATGTCACAGTATAGAATGTCGAAAATGTTAATGAAAACAGGCATAGTATAGTCTGTCGATTCATTTGGTGGAAAAAAAACTCAGTTTAAATTTTCGTCAATTTTCATGAAAAGTCATGCTATAGTATGACTTTTTCATGAAAATGTCGAAATTTTAAACTGAGTTTTTTTTCCACCAAATGAATCGACAGACTATACTATGCCGTTTTTCATTAAAATTTTCGACATTCTATACTGTGACATTTTTTTACGAATATTTTTGACATGACTTTTTTCATGAAAATTTTCGAAAATATTCGTAAAAAGATGTCACAGTATAGAATGTCGAAAATTTTAATGAAAACAGGCATAGTATAGTCTGTCGATTCATTTGGTGGAAAAAAAACTCAGTTTAAATTTTCGTCAATTTTCATGAAAAGTCATGCTATAGTATGACTTTTTCATGAAAATGTCGAAATTTTAAACTGAGTTTTTTTACCACCAAATGAATCGACAGACTATACTATGCCTTTTTTCATTAAAATTTTCGACATTCTATACTGTGACATTTTTTTACGAATATTTTTGACATGACTTTTTTCATGAAAATTTTCGAAAATATTCGTAAAAAATGTCAATTAAATTGAAAAAGAAAAAAATAGTTGTCGTATTTTTGGGGAAAAAAAATATTTAAAATTTTTTAATTTTTATGAAAAATATGCTTTAAAGATTTTTTTGAAAAATTAAATTTTTTGGTTTTTTTTCCAAAATGAACGACAACTATCTTTTTTTATTAAAAATTTTGACATTTTACGGGTTTTTTGAATATTTTTCATGATTTTTTTTGAAAATTTTCGAAAAATTGTAAAAAAATGTCAATTAATTGAAAAAAGAAAAAAATAGTTGTCGTATTTTTGGGGAAAAAAAATATTTAAAATTTTTAATTTTTATGAAAAATATGCTTTAAAGATTTTTTTGAAAAATTAAATTTTTTGGTTTTTTTTCCCCAAAAAGAACGACAACTATCTTTTTTTTATTAAAAATTTTTGACATTTTACGGGAAATTTTTTTTTAAAATTTTTCATGATTTTTTTTGAAAATTTTCGAAAAATTGTAAAAAAATGTCAATTAAATTGAAAAAAGAAAAAAATAGTTGTCGTATTTTTGGGGAAAAAAAATATTTAAAATTTTTTAATTTTTATGAAAAATATGCTTTAAAGATTTTTTTGAAAAATTAAATTTTTTTTTTTTTTCCAAAATGAACAAAGCTTTATTTTTTTCATTAAAATTTTACATTTTACTTTACTTTTTTTAGAAATTTTTGAAATTTTTTAAAAATTTTCAAAATATTCGTAAAAAAATGTAGTCAAAAAAATTTTAAAAAGCAAGTATAGTGTCGAACATTTTTGAAAAACTAGTTATTTCGTTTATTTTAAAAAAAATCATTTAAATTTTGAATTTTCATGAAAAGTCATTTAATTTATTTTTTAAAACCAAATTT